>JAMJFZ010000242.1:59950000-60550000 GCA_026225945.1 Cricetomys ansorgei
TGGTGTCACAGAGTGGATACATCTGCCATCTCAACCCCAAAGTCAGCTACCCCCATGAGTGGTCAATATATACTTCTTTATATACTTTGGTCTTCCATAGCAAAGTAGCCTCTTAGCCTCTTCCATAGCAAAGAGCCATTAGCCTCTCCTACAGGACAGATCTTACATCATTACCCCAGTGATAAGATTCTACAGTTCCCACAATGCACCTCTTTTGCTGTTTCTACCATTGCTTCCTCTTATACTCTCTGCCTGATGCCTTCAAACTTTTTACTGATGGTTACCCCTTAGATAAAGCAGCTTAATGGTCCCAAAATAGAACAATATCAAACAATTGCTCCTCCAAGCAGCAAACTGAATTATTCACTATTCTTACAGCTTTTAATTAACTTTGTTTTTCCTGCTGATGTTGTTCCAGGTTCACAATATGTGGTAGGGGTCACAGCCCTCTTTGAAAATGGCCAGGATAAAATCTACTCCTTCAAAATTGTGGTGTCCTTCAAGGCAGGGTGGCACATTCCTTTAATCCCAGCGTTTGGGAAGCAGAAGCAGGTGGGCCTCTGTGAGTTCAAGGCCAGCCTGGTCTACATAGAGATTTCAAGATAGCCAGGACAAAATAGAGAGACCTTGTCTCAACAAACAAACAAAAAATGTAACGTTCTGTTTCTTAATTTCAACAAGTCATTTGATGTCACGCCCTCTTTCTTCATAACCCATAATATATGCTCATAACTTCACCGAGACCATTGTCTTACGGAATATGATCTTCTGGTCGTATCAGTTGCTCATCAAGCTCAAAATTCTCATGCTTTGCTACATCAAAATGTTTACTCCTTTTGCAAACAATTTCCTTCACTGACACACACCCAAACTGCACACATATTACACTAATACCCTACTTTTGTGGAACTAACCCCTTTATTTTCATAGGTGGAACTAATCCTTGTGGTTTAAATTGTGTTTGTTTGTTTGCTTGCTTGCTTGCTTTTCTGTGTTTGGGCATTTTGCCTGCCTGTATGTGTGTGTGTCATTTGCAAGACTGGTTGGTGCCTGTGGAGGCCAGAAGAGAGCACTGGATCCTCTGGAACTGGAGTCACAGATTGTTGGGAACCGCCATGTGGGTGCTGGGAATTGAACTCCGTCTTCTGAAAGAGCAACAGGTGCTCTTAGCTGCTGAGCCATCACTCCATCCTTAATCCTGTGGTTTAAAAGCCCAACAGAAATGACAAATGGATGACACTCACGTCAAATCTTTTGATCATTTGGCTTTGTGCGTGTTTCGACGGATACCTGTTTCAGACTCACCTGGGCCATGGCTCAGCCTAGGGAGGCATTTGTGCACGTTGGGCCACACTGTCTTGCTGTGTTGGCTGTTTTAGGCATTCCTCACAGGATCAAAGCAGATAATGGACTTGTATATACTTCTCAAGCTTTCAGAACCTTTTGTTCCTTTGGGGTATTACCCATAAAAACTGGTATTCCCTATAATCCTACAGGACAAGCCATTGTAAACCATACTAATGGTTTCCTTAAAACAAAAACAAAAACAGGGAATAAGCCTAATGATTCACTATCTCAAAGGCTTATTACCTTTAATTTCTTTCTATAGGTGATGATGTTCTCCTGTAAAAAAGGCACTATGCAAGGGCCTCCTGTCATTCTGGGCCTTATCCTCGGTTTTCTGGGTAAGATCTGCAGGACAGCACATGGAAAGGCCCCGGACATTCTTACTTGGGGTATGAAGTATACTTGCATAAGTCTTGAGAATAACTGTGTTTTGATTCCAGGGGGAAAAATCTCAACTCTAGTGCAGCAAAGCCTCATACCTAAGCCATGAGCCTTCAGCTGGAGTCTGTACCCCTAGCCTGGGGCCAAGTGAAGAGGAGATCTGACGAGGTGGTATGAGAGTTGAGAGGTTTGAGCCAGCCCCCTTCCCCTACAAATATTTTCTTTGTGGTGGTCTCTGTGGTCAGAGCTTTAATCGGTTTTGCATTCGAGCAGCTTTGTTGAGTACATATTCTTCAGACCACTGTAGCTCATCCTGTTATTTGTTTTGATACTCCCTAAGTGGTATTTTTTATGTAATACTGCATACTTGCCTGTCTTGGTTAGATTCTTGTCAACCTAACACAAGCTCATTTGAGAAGATGCCCCCACAAGACCGGTCTGTAGACAAGTCTGTGGGGCATTTTCTTGATTCATGATGAATGTGAGGGAGAACCTAGCCCACTGTGGGTTGCATACTTAACCCTAGGCTCTCCATAGTAAAAAGAAGCAGGTAGGAAGCCAAGGGGAGCTAGCCAGTAAGCACTGCTCCCCCATGGAATCTGCTCTGGGTCCTTCTCAGCTCCCATGAGTGGGCTGTGACCCAGGATATGGAAGCCAAATGAACCCTTTCCTCCCCACGTTGCTTCTTGTCATGATGCTTCATCACAGCAATAGAAACCTAAGTAAAACATTGCCTGAACCTGTACTTGCCACAGGACCCATGGATAGAGTCCCTTCAACTACACTGGTTTAGCTTCCCAGTCGCTACTCCATGTGATGTTGCCGCAAATAATTCCTTTTGTTATTGACCAGGAGTACAGACCTGGTAGACCTGGATACCCAAGAAATAAGATCAATGGATTATGTCAAATTTTATAACAGCTTAGAAATCTTAGCCTTACCAATGTCACTTTTACTCCAAATAAACCTTTTTGTGCTAATCATAGACAATGGGATCTCATAGATGAGCCTTTAAGATGGTCTGAGTGTGTTTCCACACATCCTTGTAATAAAAACACAGCTAAAAAAGAAATGATAGATTGGCCACATGGAGAGCTGGTGGATGGAGAAAATCCAGTGTTGGAATGAGGATTCAATAAAACAAAATGTAATCACTCCTAACACGTGGTGGTTTATTTCAGCAACACTATAAAGTGGGCTGTGTTGGGTTAGTACCCTCCCCAAATCTTATGATGCAATTGGGCCTATACAGGACCACGTCTGAAAGTTGAAGGCGGGCCTTGTAATGGTGTAGAAAGGAGGGATTATCACTGGAATGCAATTTAAAATGTTGCCCATTTAGACACAACCTCAAATCAGCATGCATCATGCCTGACTATATCACATTACCTCTCTTGACCATTATTTGCAACAATGTATTAACCGTATTCACTGGGGAAAGCCTGGGTGTTTATGATTCATAAGAGACCAGTACTGCCCAGAGTTCATGTCTGTTGTAAGAAGCCATGGCAAGAGATTCCAACTGTGACTTTTGTGTGTGAAATGGTGAGACTCACCAAAGGTTTATATGGCGGTCAATTGCTAGAACTGAGATCTCAGCTAACATTGTTGCTACAGCAGCCACTGCAGCCGTGGAGTACCAGGAGGGGAAATATCTTTTGAACAAGATTTTTAAATAACTCTGCTTAAACTTGACAAGCACAAATCCATGTCGACTAAAAGATTCTCAGGAAAATTCAACAGTTGAAGGCGTTAACTTCTTGACTTGTGAAGTTCACAGAGTTTGAAATGCCATTTTAATGTCGGTATAATATTATATCAGTCATGTTAACCTTGATGGGAAACAGAGAAGGGGAAATATTGCCAACAGGCTTGGTCGAGAAAGAAACATTCTACATCTAAGAGCATTAGTCTGACCATTGGCACACTAAGGCCAGTGTACACAGTCTGTACAACAGGCTCAGGAGCTGGGACATGCTGTTTCTTAGGATGTAAAGGTGTGTTACGTTCCCATATATTTTTCTACTCATACTTCCTTGTCTTTGTTCTCCCTGGTGATATATTAATTAGAACCTTGTATTACTTGTAAGCATAGTTTAATGATTGTATAGTATCTTCACCTGAAGTTGCTCCTAGTAAAAGCTCAGGACATTGGGCACTCTGGGTCCTTAGAACCTCTGGAATGCTGTTTGGGTCCCCACCCCAGCCCCTGCTGACAATTCACAGTCCAGACTTAGAGTTTGGGTTTTATTTATTTATTTTTTGTTTTGGTTTTCCAAGACAGGGTTTCTCTGTTGTAACTCTGGCTGTTCTGGAACTCACTCTGTAGACCAGGCTGGTCTCGAACTCACAGAGATCTGCCTGCCTGCCTCCCAAGCACTGGAATTAAAGGTGTGTACCACCAACACCCAGCCAGACTCATAAACTGAATGTTATCCTCAGCACTACTCAGTCATGAGAACAGAGTTCAGATCTCAGCATCTATGTTGGGGGCTCTGGATCCAATACCCTCTTCTGACCACCATGTTCATATTTCCCTCTCCCTCTCTCTCTCTCTCTCTCTCTCTCTCTCTCTCTCTCTCTCTCTCTCTCTCTTTCTCTCTCTCTCTCATTAAATAAATTTTTTGAAGGAATTTAGGTAATTTCAGACTAAGACTGTAGCTCAATTGAGAGTGCTTGCCTATCATGCGTGACGTCCTAGGCAACAGTCAAGACACACTCCTGGGACAAATGAGTGACATCAACCGAACTCCACCAGACCTAGGAGAACAGACAAGAGATTAAGACCATGACCATGCTCACATTCATTTTTTTAAAGATAGACTTGCTATATAGTCCATTCTAGCCTTGAACTAACTACATAACTACATAAACCAGGCTACCCTCAAATCCTCCTGCTATGAACTACCAAACCCAGCTACAACCATGGCTCTTAAGTAGAGTATACCAAGGTCACTTCCCACTTCCCTGGCTGGCAGCTCAGAGGGAGAGCACTGCTCCGAGATCCAGTCCCATCTCTTGTCCACACTCCTAGTACTTCCATTGTTGTCTTCATCAGCTGCATGGGATCCCCAGTGAAACTGTTTAAAACGCTGAGCTGGAGAGAGTCAGGCAGTCAAGAGTACCTGATGCTCTTGCAATGACCCAGGTTCAGTTCCCAGCATCCACATGGCAGCTCACAAGTGTCTGTTACTCCAGTTCTGGGGGATCTGATGCCTTCTTCTGGAGTCCATGGGTACACATGGTGCACATACATACATGGAGGCAAGCACTCATACACATAAAATAAAAATAAACAAATCATTTTTTAAAAAAACTCTCTGGATGAAAGAGCTCCCAGAGATTCTGGTTCTAAGATGGGGATACTTTGTAAATTCCAGGCTTGAGCTGCTCCTGTACAGCAGGCCTTTTTACCAGAGACATCTTTATACAACCCCGTGTATATACATATATATACAATGTTGTACAAATCAAACATTTCTGGATAGTAAATCATAAAGACATTTGTCTTTTAAAAGTTCTTTGATATAAATAAATTTTTATATTTTATTACTAATATATAATATTATTAAATTTATATATTTTATAATATATAAAGCCAAATTTATATATTAATAAGATGGACATGCTTGTCTATTGTTACATAAAGAATTAAATCTTAGCCGGGCATGAAGGCAGGCACCTTTAAATCCTGCACTTGGGAGGCAGAGACAGGTGGAGTCTGTAAGTTTGAAACCAGCCTGGTCTACAGAGTGTGTTCTAGGACAACCAGAGCTCCATAGTGAGACCCTATCTCAAAAAAACAAAATAAATAAATCTTGGCTTAATGGTCAATACCGAAGCTGCCCAAGAGAGAGCAGCAGAAATTACGGGGAAGAACTTCTCACTGGCACTGACCTGCAGCACCAGGAAAGGCCACGGTGGGGTGCAAGGATCCAAGGGAACTACCGAGAAAGGACCTGAAACCTCTATGCCTTCAGAGGCCAGAACCCCAAGAACACTGAGGCTTTGAAGAACCTAGTTTCCTTCCCTACATCTTCCACACCCAGCCCCTAAGGAGCACAATAGAACCGGAGTGCTGTAAGAATGTCACTTCCAACTCAGCACAGCCGTGCCAGCAAGTCACTCCACAAGTATTCTGTGTATTTCCTACTTTCTGTTATTCAATCTCCACCCTGGCATGTACATCTCACTATTGCTTTTGTCTGTATGTTGCTCGGTCAGGGTTTAGGATCACTGTGAATGTTTCTTCACCCAGTCTAAACAAGGCATTCTTTACATTTCAGCAGCATCTCATGGACTTGCCCTCTGATTCCTGCACCCCCTCCCTCTTTCTCTCATCTTTACGCCTTCTCTTTTTAACTCCTAGTTATAGCTTCTGGAGCTTTAACAGCCTCTAAAATCCTGGAACCTTAACTGTTTCCCACCACGCCCCTTCCAGCAACTTTACCATCTCACGCATTTCTTCTTTTCAAAGTCATCTAAGCTGGAAATGGTGAGAAATGCCTTTAATCCCAGCATTCCAGAGGCACTGTAAAATGGATCCCTGTGAGTTCAAGGTAAGCCTGGAATAACATAGTGAGTTCCAGTTCAGCCAGAACTACACAATGTGACCCTATCCTAACAACAACCCAACAGAAAGTCAGTCAATCTAATATTTATCCCTATTCTCCAACCTACTTCCCTGACTTCTAATCTTATTAACTGAAACCTGAGCACACTCCATACCACGCTTGGTTATTGCCCGGGGGCCAGTGTGGTTAGTACACATTTGCATTTGGGAATACCCAACCGCTGTGGCTGCTCTTGCAGTTACTATTCTACTCTTGGAATAATACAAAGTCCACACAGGACACCTTGAGCTCTTGGACTAAAGAACTATCTTCTGAATTACACATTCGACCACATTCAAGTCCCAGCCAAACATGGCAAATATTTGACTGAAGGGATACAGCTGCTAAAGTAAAAAGCATCATGGGTTGGAGAGATGGCTCAATGCTTAAGCACCGGATGCTCTTCCGGAGGACCTGAGTTTGATTCCAGCACCCACATAGTGGCTCACAAACACCTGTAACTCCAGTTCCAGAAGATCTGATGGCCTCTTCTAGCCTCCTCAGGCACCAGACAGACATGTGGTGCTCAGACATGCATGCAAGCAATATACCCACATCCGTAGAATATAATAATAGAATTTTTTAAATAAAAAATCCCAAATATCAAGAAAACATGAGAAACATAAAAAAATCAAGGCAGCATAACTCCTCCAAAAATTACTAATCTTACAGTAATGGCATCCAGTGAGAATGAGTTAGATGAAATCCCAAACATAGAACTCAAAAACAATTATGTTAAAAGAAATGAAAGAAGAAAATAAGCTCCCAAGTGTAAAGTAGAATAAGGTAGAAAAGACCAATTATTAGATGCTGATTTATTTAGTGATTTACTTAAAGCACTACTTGTAACAGTCTTGCCAAGTATGACTTAACTTGCTATCTGGGTCAGAATGACCTGGGTGAATAGCTAAAATAAGGGTCATCCTTAACAACCTGCTGGCTGCCATATAGACGTCTGTAAAATCTTGCTTGCTTGTCCACCCCACTTATGGTTTTAGAGCATAAAATGAGAATATAAACCGGACCCAGCGTCAAAGCCTTCAGGAGCTATCTTGGCTTCAATCCACTGGTGACATTACCTCTCCTCTATTACACTGGTGTCTGAGTACTTATTCCAGAAAGATTTCTGCAACAATTCTGGAGGCCCCAGCCTGATCACCATCACTAAGGACCCAGTTGGTCCACTGGGGACCCCGAGGTTGCCACTCGGGGACCTCTCAGCCCACTGAAGCTCTCTGGGACTCTGGGAACCGGGAAGTACATGCCCCCAATGGGATTCCAGGATCCCCTTCCAGTGGCCAAGACTGGAGACTTAGGACCAGCGACTCTTAGTGGAAGAAGATGAGACTAGGCTGGATGTTCTGGCCAGGTAAGAACCCCCAGGGAGATAGGCAGGGTGGCTCCTAAAAGGCCTGGTCACTGTCAGGCTCACAGGAAACATCAAGGATGAGTGAATTGGGGAAACCAAATGGTAGACCAGGCCCCATGCAGACACAAAAACAGAGGCCTACCATTTAAACATCTAGAAGTGGACTTTACTGACATTCAACCCAGAAGAGGGTCCCATACTTGCTGGTTATGGTGTGTACTTTCTCAGGCTACATAGCTTTTCATACCTGCATAGAGAATTAACTTGGAATGTGAGTACACGTTACCTCCCCCAATCATCAGACTGGTTGGGGAAATGAATAAAACTTTTAAAATGACACTGCCCAAGCAATCCCAAGAAACTGACCTCCCTTGGCCAGAAAGTCTGCCACTTGTACAATTCAGGGTTCATTGCATGCCCTGCAAATGTGGTCATTCTTCTTTTGAGATCATGCTTGGCCACCCACTTCCACTGCTCCCTAAGGGACACCGAGGACCTCTGAGAGCACAGACACACCTGTCTCCAGTGGTTCTTGAAAGATTTAGCTGACACTGCAAAAGAAATGCTCAACACCTCAGCTCTTAAAGTCACAGGTGTCAAACAGTGGATTTGCCACACCCACAGCTAGGCAGCTGTGAACCCAAGTCAGGAATGGACCCTGAGAGCCGATCCAGTGCAGCCTCTGAAACTGGAACCCAGACGACAGCTCAGCCCCTACTTGCTTCCTGAGCCCTTCCTGATCCTGCAGATGCATATCCATCCGCACAGTCCCTACTCAGCCTCTCTGACACTGTTACATGAATTAGAATGGAGAGCAACCTTATTCCAGGGCAACCCTAATTCTAAGACACCCATCAACGTAGCTAACTGCCCCCAGAGGGGTTCTGCCTGATCTTCCTCAGGTGGTACTTCTACTGAGAAATAGGGAAGCCACGAATTATCCCTCAGACCATCACACTGCGGTGGAACTGCCACACCAGTAAAACAGACTGGGATTCGTTTTGGAGACACCCCAGCTAGTGACAGCTAAGGACAAATGGACAGGGAATAGAATGATTGTGGATTGTGGGGGACCTATTGGTCTTCTCTTAAATACTGGTCATGCTCAGACGTCACCTGAAAAGGGCCCTGGAAGGGAGGTTCCCATAGAAGGACAAGGACTTAAAGCCATTACAGGCCTTTGGTTGAGGGTGTAGTGGGTAGTTTTGAGTCAACTTAACACAAGCTGAGTCATCTGAAAGGAGGGAACCACGATTAAGAAAATAACTCCGTAAGATCGGGTCATAGGCAGGCTGTGGGGCATTTTCTTAATTAGTGATTGATAGGGGACAGCCATTGTGGGTGGTGCCATTGGGATGGTGGTCCTAGAAGTTCTAGAAGAAAGCAGCTGAGCAAGCCCCTAAGCAGCACCACGCCATGGCCTCTGTCTGCATCAGCTCCTGCCTCTAGGTTCCAGCCCTGCTTGAGTTCCTGTCCTGGCTTCCTTCAATAATGACTCCAACATAAGCCAAATAAACCCTTTCCCTCCGAATTGCCTTAGTCCTGGTGTTTAATCACAGCGATAGTGACCCTAACTAAGACAAGGGGAACCGGGGAGAAATAATATAGGAACCGTTCATAAAAAGCCTTCCATCTGAAAAAGCCATGTCTTAAAATGCTGGCTTAAGTAAATGCCAGCCCTGAGCTTCTTAACCTATGTTAGGACTGCTGGATAACTTACAAGCAGGCCGGGTTGCCTATACTGGAGTGGGAATGACTAACGGAAGCCTGACTAACAGCACAAAAGGGACGCGTTTAACTGGGCCTCTTGATCAGGTCGTAGGAAAAGCCCAATGTGTGGGAAAGGGCTGTGCCAGGCTAAGAGCAGCTACTGTTAAAGAGCAGTAGCTCCTAAGGATACCTCACCTGCCCCAGGGTGACAGCTGCTGCCCAGGAGACAGTGTGGCCTCCAATTCAGATGTGTTCCCAGGAAGTGAGATCCAGCAACACTGACATCCCTTAGCTCAAGAAATAAAAAGCTCCTGTGTTTTCACCTGAGATCCCTATTTAACGTATCAAAGTGAACCTGACTGCCAGGTTCTCCCAGCATCCCTCTGCCACTACCTGTTACAGGGTCCTCCTGGCTTGTATACTCCATTCCATACTCTGAACTCTCCAGCCCAGGGCCTGGGCTGCTCTTTCCTATACAATCCAGCCATTTTGGTTACTCTCTCTCTTTTGGCCTCTTTTGGCATCCTGGCCTCTTGGTCTCCAGGTTCCCCTCTCTCCCCTCACCCCTCCCCACTCCCCTCACATGGCCAGCAGCTCAGTCTGACAAGCCCACTCCAGATTCTTCCAGATGTCTCTGCCCCTGCTAATCTTCTCCCTCGTGCCTGGCTGTGCTCTCCCTCATATACACAATAAACTTTCTCCTCCACCATACCCAGGAGCAATCACACCCTTTCCCTTTTTACTAACAAGTTCAGATCAAGAAAAACCTAACTGTTGTCCCGGAAAGCATGCTTAGTCTTCAGAACAAAATAAATTCATTGACAACAATGGTCTTCCAGAATCCTAAGGGATTAGACTTGATTATCATTGAAAGGAGAGATATGCGTGGTTTCAAATGAGAAATGCTATTCTTATGCTAGTCAGTTAGCAATAATATATGAAAATTGCCAAAAAGCTATTTAAATGGATTAAGACTAAAGGCACAAACAAGAGCTAATGAAGCATAATGCTGATAATACACCAGGATAGATTTAGATAAATGTAGAAGGTTTTATGAAGGTGAGGAGGAGGAAATAAAATAGAATAAGGTAGGAAAGACCGATTTTATTTAATGATTTACTTAAAGCACTGCTTGTACTGCCTATTTGCCAAGTGTAACTTCATTTGTCGCCTGGGACAGACTGACCTGGACCAATGGGTCATTGCCCTGAACCTGCTGACTGTCGTGTAAGCTTCTGTAAAACCTTGCTTGCTTATCCCACCTGTGGTTTTAGAGCATAAAATAAGAATACAAGCTGGACCCAGCACTGCAGCCTTTCAAGAGCTGTCTCCAGTCGTCCACTGGTGACGTCTCCTCTCTTCCATCCCCACTGATGTTAGAGTGCTTATTCTAGGAAGATTCCCACAACAAATGAGAGTGCAAACAGCTGAATGGGATAAGGAGGGTGGTGTAAGATATAAAACAGGAATTCAACAAAAAGGTAGAAATACTGAAGAAAAAGCACTCTGAAAAAAACACTGGAAGTGAAAAACATAAATAAGTCAAACAAAAATCTCTGTGGAAAGCCTCACCAACTGAACAATCAAGGAGAGGAGAGAATATCTAATCTTAGAGACAATGAACTAGAACAAGCAAGGACAGAGATGAAATATTAACAGGGTACCAGTGGGAATTGCAACACTCTGAGAAGACTGTCTACAAGTTATAGGCATAGAAGGAGAAGACTTGTTGTAAAGGCATAAAAGCATTCTAAAAATAATCATGACAGACAATTTTCCAAAGTTAGAAAAAGAGATGCCAACCTAGATACAGGAGGCATTTAGGACCAGACAGACTAACCAGAAAAGAACCTCCCTGTACTGGCTAGTTTTATGTCAACTTGACACAGCTAAAATCATCTGAGGAAAAAAACATCAAGTAAGAAAATGCCTCCATAAGATTAATCAGGCTGTAGGCAAACTTGTGGAGCATTTTCTTAATTATTGATTTATAGGAGGAAGGCCCAGCCCATTGATAGTGGTGCCATTCCTGGGCTTGTGATAGTGGGTTCTATAAGAAAGCAGGCTGAGCAAGCCATGAGGATTAAGTAAGCAGCACCCCTTTGTGGTCTCTGCATCAGCTCCTGCCTCCAGTTTCCTGTTCGGCTAGAGTTTCTGTCCTGACTTTCCTAGAAGATGAACTGCAATATAGAAGTGTAAGCCAAATAAACCCAGATTACTTTGGTCATCGTGTTACATCACAGCAATAGGAACCCTAACTAAGACAAGATGGTTCTAGGAGTGGGGTATTGCTGTGACAGACATGACCATGTTGTTTTGGGGAGGATTGTGGAAGGACTTTGGAACTTTGTGTAAGAAAAGCCATTGAATGTTCAGAGCTTGGTGAGCTGTTCTGTAGGAGCTTGGAAGATAAGAATGTTGAGGGCCGTGCAAACGATAGAGGCCTGGCTTGTGAAATTTCAGAGGGAAATTTAAAGACTCTATCAGGGCCATTTTCTATTTGGAGTTGAGAATCTGTGGTTCTAGGCAGCTGGGGCTGAAGAATCAGTTGTGATTATTAGGAGACTAGAACCAATAAAGTAAAACCTTTGCATTACTGGGACAATTGGTACTGGTTAACCGAAACTGAGAAATTAGCAGTGATTAAGAAGAGACCAGCATTACTGAGGTGAAGTCTTCTGGGAAGTGTTTCCTGAGAGCTAGCACACAGAAGCTATCTATGTTCCATGTCCAAGATTGTACCCTGAACTACCTGGACAGGCAGCTGGTTTTGAAGGCATGAAGGAGTCCTGGAGGGCAGCTGAGGCTTGGCACTGTGAGAGGTCAGAAGAGGCCATTAGTGAAGGTGCAGTCTCAGCAGTTGAAGTCCCAGGATTGAAGGGGGTCACTCAGAGAAGGTGAGGCTTGACACCATGAAGAGAGCCCAGGAGAGGTTATTGGTAAAAGTGCATCCCAGTTGCAGCAGCAGACCCCAGCATTTTGGAGATGCCAGTACCATGGGATAACCACCAAGAACAGTGGTCAGTGGTGGAGTGGAGCATCTGGAGCGTAAAAGACAAGCTGTGTATGCCAAGGCAGGCAGAGCTGGAGAAGTGATCCAAACCCCTGGAAGATCCCAGAAGACGGTGGGTGACTCCCAGACATTGGATGCTGAGTTATTTACACTTTTGGAGTTTTGTTTTGTTTTGATTTGATTGTGACTGTGCCCTGGTTCTTCCCTCTTGCAATAAGAAAGTATTTAATTTATTTTTGATTTTACAGGTGTTGACAGTTGAGTTTGAATTTTAAAAGACTTTGGATTTTAAAAGAGATTGGCTATTTTAAAGAGACTGAGCTTTTAATGTGCTTGAATCTGTAAAACTGGGATTTCTTTAAGTTATTTATACTTTTAATGTGGGGATCGTGGGGATGAATGAGAAAGGAAAAGTTGTGGCTTAAGGGTGATGTATTTGTGTGTCAAGTTGACAAGGGGTCAATTATGTTGGATAGTTTTATGTTAGCTTAACACAAGTTAAAGTCATCTGAGAAGAGAGAACCTCAATTAAGAAAATACCTCCATAAGATTAGGCTGTAGGAAGGCCTGTAGGATATTTTCTTAATTAGTGATTTACAGGGGGGCCCAGCCCATTGTGGGTGAGAACCTTTGGGCTGGTGATTCTGGGTTCTGTAAGAAAGCAGGCCAAGCAAGCCATGAAGAGCAAGCCAGTAAGCAGCACTCCTCCACAGCCTCTGTATCAGGTCCTGCCTCCCATTCCTGCCTGTTGGGCTTCTCCTTGAGTCCTGTTGGCCTGGGGAGGGAGCATAGGATGGCAGACACCTCATGGGTGGTAGTGGTGGCAAGTATGATGGGAACAGACGCCCAGGAGACTGTGTCTGAGGACAGCTCATCTATTTGTCAAGGGAGACGCATATATGAATGCTCAGTTGTGTATGTGGGGGTGGGGTGGGGGTCAATAGCCAGACCTGCGACACTCTGCACCTGTTTTACAAGAAACGGCCCTGGTATGGGAAATGGCTGAACTTCTCAGAAACCAGTCGGGGGAGGGGAGCATCCTGACACCTGTGGACCTTAGAGAGATTATGGCTCTGCTCTACCCTCCTCCAACTAGGCCCCCCAGTTTAGATGTATCCCTACATGTATCCCCCTTTTTGTTTATAAAGGAGAGGTGTTAGGGGGAGCAGAGATGTACTGGTAGATTTGGACCCTATTGATGGTAGCTTTGGTTATGTGGCCGATCTGGCCCTTGAGGAACTGTATCAAACAGGGAGCCAGAAGGAGAGCCACTCTGATGGCTGAGAGGGGCCCCAAAAGTGGAAGGAGCCGTGCTATCAGAGGATTGTGTACCAAGAAGTTGGGGTGGAGGGGGTATATCAGACCAAAGGCCCTATTGGAGAGCCTTGAGGGTTTGTACATTTTGTTCTACTATGCCTGATTCATTGACATAGAAACAGCATTCCTCCCCCAGGAGTACACAGGTCCACGCTTGCTCTGCTGTCAAGAAGGAGGGCCAGTCAGTTCTGCAGGGCCACCCTTGGGATGGAAGTGATATGTCATTGGAGAGATTTCAGGCCTGCCATGGTGGGCATCATGGCCTGATCAAGTTTGGCCTGGAAATCTCAGGCAAGGTGGTAGGTTCACCCCAAGGCTCCTCCAGCCAGTCCTGAGGCCCCTGCTGAGAGAGTGAGACCAAGCCCGACCAATAAGGGGATAACAATCTCCTGGCAGTGACGGTCTATATGTAACAGCCAGGATGCCTCCTCCTTTTCATAGAGGAAAAGTTGGAGAATAATGGTTATAGGTGTGCAAAGCCGTAAGTGGAGATGTTAACATAGCGCGTGCTTATGGCATCACACCAGAGAAAGGCTGGTGGCAGGGCACAGAGAGCCTTTGTAACAGAGACAGTAAGAAGACACCAGGAATTGGGGGTAAAGTAGGACCCAGAGAGGCAGACGAGGAGTATGGAGGTCTGCTGGAAGAGAGAGACATCCCTGAGAGGGAGTCCCAGGAAACTATCTCCTTGCAGTTCCTGTACAGAGAGGTTAACAGGGATTGCAGCAAGAAGGGGGTGAGAGACTGACCCACAGAAAAGCAGTGAGCAGCATCGGGGTGGGTGGTAATTGGAAGAAGTTCCACAGCATACTGGATATATTGAGGCGGGGAACCTCCTTTTGGACTTGATCTTCCTGTTGGAGAATGTTTTTGTGGGTTAGTACCAGCCCAGAGGCTGGGACAAGTTGGCGGAGACATACAGGTCAGCCACAGGACAGCAGGCATGTTGGGGTAGTTTGCCTATGACCCCCCCACCTGCATCGTTCACCCCAGAGGTCATCAATTGTTAACTGGAAGTGAGCGTTGTGATTGTTGAACATGCTATTTGCCCCATTGCTGGTCTCAACACAGCATTTCCAATACCTGCACCCCCTGTATAACTAGATTGGCTGGGGGTGGTAGAGGCGGAGCTGGGGTGTAGGATGACCTCAGCCCTGGATTGGCATCCTGCCAGTGGCCAATCCCTGTCCCTATGATCTGATTGTTACCTTCGAATGTCTCCCTGACACAGAAACGTCAAAGGTGGGTACTAACCTGAATTGGTTGCACTGAAGCGGAGTTAAAGTAAAGGATAACTAAGATTTCCATGAAGATGGCAGTGAGGGAGGCCTGAGGGGGCACATTGCTTGAGCAGAGGCCATTAGGTCATGGATCTCCTTCCAGGTCATCCCGTCATGGTGGGGGGTTCTGTGTGGAGCGTGGTGTCCCCTTCGGCACTGGGTCCTTTTTCTTCCATGGAGAGCCGAGCCCTCTTCTCGATGGGTGAGGACGTGCCAGATGTTTCGAACGGGGACCCAGATAGGTCTGGGCTGGTCTCGTGGGAAGACACAAGCGATTCCCCTTCCTGTGGTTAGCAGGAGGTCCGGTCCCTTCCATGTCCCATCCAGTGGGTCTCCCATCTCACCAGTAATTGTGGCAGGGCCTCGGGGACTTTCCAATGAGTAGTGATAGGACAGGATTTTGAATTTTTGTATAGATTAAATAAATTTAGTGTTGTTAGGGCCATTAATAACCGACTATTGGGGGAGTGGTACCCATTTTGTTGTTGTTTTCTAAGATAATATTTTAGGGTCCGGTGTGTCCTTTCTATGATTCTTTGGCCCTGTGGGTTATAGGGTATTCCTGTTTGATGGGAGATATCCCATGTGGAGCAAAAGGTTTTAAAATGGGAACTCATGAATACACGCCCGTTGTCTGTTTAAGTTACTGGGGCAAACCCATGATGACAAAGGCGGCCAGCATATGAGAGATGAGTTGTTTTGTGCCTTCCCTTGTGTGGGCTGGGGCCTATGTAAATTTGGAGTAGGTATCCACCATAGCAAAGACATATTTTTGTCTGCCAAATTGAGGAATGTGTGTACAATCAGTTGGCCATAGGACATTGGCCTTAAGACCTCTTGGTTTTCAGCAGAGATGAGGGGGAGCCCCCTCTGAGGAATCCCCAGAGCCACATGGTCTTATTGATGGCACCCCCCCGTGCCTTTTTGATGCTAAATATAGGGGTATTCCATGGGCTCCTTGAGGGGCAGATACAACAGGCTGTAGTTGTTCCTCAACAAGTTGCCTTAAGGCCTGTAACTTCTCCCTGGTAAGGGGCACTGTTCGACCCAGATGGGCTCATCAGAGACCCAGTTGAGGCAAGGAGAGCTATATCTAACAGTGGCCTTTAGAATTAGGGGTCTTCCCAGGGCAGATGGGAAGGGTGGCTCCCTTGGATGGTGTCATCAGCCAGTAGACATCCTCCCTCAGTTCGGCTGGCAACCACCACCAAGAGGTTGGTGATGTCAGCAACAAGAGGGTGAATGTACCCACAGCCCCATCCAGGTGAGGGTGTCTTTGGTTATGAATGCCTGGGAGACGCCTCCAATCCCTAGCAGTTTTGGCCATGGAACTAAGTCCCAGTTTCGGGAGATCTCTTGGATCTTATAATGGTTTTATCTGCCCTGTGTCTATAAGGCATTTAAAAGGCTTTCCTCCTATTTTAGGGGTAATTTTGGAGTGGACTCCCTCCAGAATGCTAATTTTCCTTCCTATTGTCGGGGCTGAGGGCTGCCCTGTTTGGAGTTTAAAGGCTCTAAAGGTTTCCCACCTTTGTCATAGCAAGAACAGCAGTCCTTTCTCCAATAGGATTCCTTGCAGCATCTGGGGCAGATGGTCTTAGGGACTTCCTAAGGGGTGGTTTCTTTAGAACATTCTCCCTTCCAGTGGCTGCATTTGCCACATCTAAAACATTTCCCATCAGATTTGATGGTGGCAGCAAAAGCCTGGGCCAGCGAAGCAGTGCTATGGGCTATGGTGCCTGTCTTGGGCAGCAACTATTCAACTATCGTGGTGGTCATCTTTCAACCCCTGACAGGCCAAACGACCTTCAGAGGTCACGCTCTCCCAAAATGATATTACTTAGAAGCATATCCCTGGCCATGGGGTCAGGGATCTTTCTTTCTAAACTACTTCTTGTTCTTAAAATGAAGTCAGCTCAGGGCTCTTTGAGGCATTGGTGGAGGAGGCAGGAATCCAGGGAAGGACCTGAGGGAGGAGTAGTGTGGTCCAGGCCTTTAGGGCACAGAGGTGAACCTGTGGTAGCCTGGCGGGAGGCCAGCCTATTGAGTTTCTGTGATGAAATTGCCTTGTCCAAATAGTTATCATAACCCCAAATGATATTGGGCTGATTTTGGTTTCTCCAGCCCTGGGTGTGGCATTCATCTTGGTAGAGGGCCTCCCATTGAAGAAGTAGGTGTCCAGCTAGGATCAGCCTACATCCCTCCAGTCTTGTGGAGTGTTGCGAGCCACAGTGAAACTTTGGAGAATGGACTTTTCCAAGGGGCATGTGCGCCATCCTTCCGGATGACCTGCCTTAGTTCCTTTAAATCATGAATCTGATAGGGGTACCAGTTTAGGGGCTTACTTCAGGCAGGGGCCTCGTTGACAGGCATTGTTTGAAGAGGAGTGGGAAGTAAAGAATCTTTCCATGCTGTGCCACAGACCTTACAAAGCTGTTTCGTAGGGGTGTCTGGAGGTACAGACAGATGAGGGGAAGGACTTTCAATAGGGGATAAGGCAGGAGAGGTGGGTATAAAACCACCTGGAGCTTATCGTTGGCAAGGATGGAAAGGTCTTGCCTCATCTGTTCTACAGCCTGTTCCAGGCTTTTAAGATCGGCCACAGGGTGGTTCTCAGGGCATTCCTCATCAGAGTATTCTGGCACAGTCTTTCTGTTTTTCTGGGGGAGAAGGTGGCGGAGGATCCTAGACACTGGCGGGTGACAGCTACAATCAGTAGAAAGTTGAGGGAAGGAGGTACGCCTTCCTTAATTTCCCTTTGTCCAGTCATGTAAGAGACCCAAGTCCAAAGTCAGAGTCATATGGGTCTCCTAAGGCCATCCATGGGGCCAGGTATAGGATATCATCCCAGAAGGAGGGGGCCTTTCGTTGGGAAATCCTAACACCCTGAATCTTAAGTAAGGCTCAAAGACCACGGATCTGTAGCTCCCACTGATGTAAGGGAACATTACTCATGATAGAGAAAGAAGGAAATGCTTTGGTTGCAAGAGAATGTTCCCAGCCATGGGTTGGGGGGCTGGAGAGACAGCTCAGTGGTTAAGAGCACTGACTGCCCTTCCACAGGTCCTGAGTTCAATTCCCATTAACAACATGGCGGCTTATGGCCATCTATAATGGGATCAGCTGCCCTCTTCTGGCATGTAGGTGTACATGCAGATAGAGCACTCATGAATAAAATAAATAAATCTTATAAAAAAAAATTCTAAGTGAGTGGACCTAGAAACAAGCAAGAGTCTTGGTTCTAATAGCTGACAAAATAGACTTCAAACTGAAACCAGTGAGAAGGTGAGGTCACTTCATGCTAATTAAGGGAACATCAAGAGAACATTTCAATCCTAAACATATATGCCTGGAACACATGTGCATCCAATGTCATAAGACAAGTCCTGCTAGAAGAGAAGCCACAAGCTAACCCCAGCACAACAGTGGCTCTGATACCCCTCCTCTCCTAAAGACAGGTATTCCTGACCAAAATAAACAGAGAAATATGTGAACTGAATGTCGTCGTAGATCAAATGGACTTACCAGACATCTACAAAACATTCCATCCAAACGCTGCAGGATACACATTCTCCTCAGCAGCTCATGGAACTTCTAAATCGATCATGTATGAGGACACAAAGCAAATCTCAGAAAATGTAAGAAACTGAAATAACTGCTTGTATTCTCTCACCACAATGGAACAAGACTACGAATCAGCACAATAAACCCAAGAATGTATTTAAACTTTCAGAAACTGAACAATGCAATACTGCATGGTGAATGAATCATTGAAGAAATCAAGAAGAAGAAAAAAATTTTAAGTTCTGGAAGCATATGAAAAAGAAAACAGCATATTAACACCTATAGGACATGCTCTCTGCCCTGGTCTCCAGCAGATCACGCAGATCCTCTCCTACAGCCCCCCTCACCTTCCCTCAGCCACCAACTCTCCACGGGCTCTGCCTAGGAAACTCAGATGCAAGCCTCACCAACAGAATACAATAGATGAAAGAGAAACTATCAGGCATTGAATACAAGATAGAAGAATTGAATTGCTCAAACAAAGAAAATGTTAAATCTAAATAAAATCTAGGCACAAAACACTTAGGAAATCTGGGACACTATGAAAAGACCAAACCTAAGAATAACAAGAATGGAAGGAGAAGAAACCTGGTCAAAGGCACAGAAAATATTTTCACCAAAATCATAGAAGATTTTTCTAATCTAAAGAAGGAGATGCCTATCAAGGCACAAGAAGCATTCAGAACAAGAAGTAGATTGGATCATAAAAGAAATCCCCCTTGTCACATAATAATCAAAACACTACATGTACAGAACAAAGAAAGAATATTAAAAGCCACAAGGGGAAAAGACCAAATAACATATAAAAGTAGACCTATTAGAATAACACCTGACTTTTTAGTGTAGACTCTAGAAGCCAGAATGGCCTGGACAAAGGCTTTGCAAACTCTAAGAGACCACAGATGCCAGCTCAGGCTATTATTCCCAACAAAACTTTTAATCACAATAGATAAAGATATTCCATGATAAAACCAAATTTAAGCAGTATCTGTCTAAAATCCAGCCCTACAGAAGGCACTAGAAGGAAAATTTCAACCTGAAGAGGTTAACCACACACAAGAAAACACAGGAATAAATAATATCAGACTAGCAAATCAAAAAGAGGGGGTGCCCACAGCACAACAAAATGACAAAAATCAACAAACATTGCTTACTAACTCTCAGCATCAATGGTGTTGATTCCCTGATAAAAAAGATACAGATTAACAGAATGGGTGCAAAAGCAGGATCCATCCTCTGCTGCATCCAAGAAGCACTCCTTAACCTCAGGATAGACATCACCGCAGGATAAAAGGATGGAAAAAGATATTCTAAGTAAATGGACCTAAGAAGCAATCTGCTGTGGCCACTTTAATATCAGACAAAATAGACTTCAAACCAAAACTGGTCAGAAGAGACAGGGAAGAACAACACTACATATTCACCAAAGGAAAAATTCACCAAGAGGACATTACAATTTTTAACATCCATGCACCAAAGACAAGTTCATAAAATAAACACTACTACAGCTTAAATAGCATATTGACTCTCAAACAGTAATAATGGATGACTTCAATATCCTACTCTCAGCAACAGACAGGTCAATCAGACAAAAACTAAACAGAGAAATGCTGAAGCTAACAAAAGTTATAAACCAAATGGACCTAACAGATATTTACAGAACATTTACCCAAACACAAAAGAATATACCTTCTTCTCAGTACCTCATGGAATGCTCTCCAAAATTAATCACACACTTGGACACAAAACAAGTCTCAACACATACAAGAAAATTGAAATAACACCCTGCATCCTATCTGACCATCATGGATTAAAGCTGGATATCAACAACAAACTCATGAAAACCAAACAACTCACTACTGAATGAAAAAATGGATCAAGACAGAATTAAGAAAGAAATTTAAAACTTTCTAGAATCGAATGAAAATGAAAACATGACATATCCAGACATATGGGTAATAATGAAGGCAGTTTGAAGAGGCAAGTTCATAGAACTAAGTACCTACATTAAAGAAAAGCTGGAGAGATGCCAGGCAATAGTGGCATATGCCTTTAATCCTAACACTCAGGAGGCAGAGGCAGGCAGATCTCTGAGTTCAAGGTTAGCCTGGTATACAGAGTAAGTTCCAGGACAGCCAGGGCTATACAGAGAGACCTTGTCTTAAAAAGCAAACAAAAAATGGAGAGATCTCATATTAATAACTTGAATGGCATACCTGAAAGCTCTACACTAAAAGAAGAAATCACAATCAAAAGGAATAGATAGCAAATAATCAAATGCAGGGCTGAAATCAATAAAATGCAAACAAACAATACAATACAAAGAATAAATGAAACAAAGAGTTGGTTCTTTGAGAAAATCAGTAAGATTGACAATCCCTTAACCAAATTAATTAAAAAACAGAAAGAGAATATCTAAATTAGCAAAATTTGAGACAAAAGGAGAACATAGCAACAGACACTGAGGAAATCCAGAGAATCATAAAGACATACTTTAAAAACCTGTACTCTAGGGGCTGCAGAGATAGCTCAGTGGTTAAGAGCACTGGTTGCTCTTCCAGAGGACCCAAGTTCAATTCCCAGCACTCACATGGCAACTCACAACTGTCTGTAACTCCAGCTCCAGGGATCTGACATGCTCACACAGATGTACAAACAGGCAAAACACCAATGCACATAAAATAAAAATAAGTAAAATCATAAAAGCCTGTACTCTACCAAATTGGAAAACCTAAAGGAAAAGCTTAATTTTCTCTACATATATACTATATACCAAAGCTAAATAAAGATCAGATAAGCAATTTATAACCTCTAGTAAAATAGAAGCAGTAATTAAAAGTATACCAACCCCCCCCCAAAAAAAAAATCAGGGCTAGATAGTTTGAGATCAGAATTTCACCAGACTTTCAAAGAAGAGTTAACACCAGTACTCCTCAAATTATTTCACAAAATACAAACAGAAAAAAAAACACTGACAAATTATTTTTACAAGGACACATTTACTCTAATCCCTAAACCACATAAAGACCCAACAAAAAATAGAACTACAGACAATTTCCCTTAAGAACATAGATGCAATAATTCTCAATAAAATATTCTCAAACAGAATCCAAGAATACATCAAAAAGATCATCCACCATAATCAAATAGGCTTCATCCCAGAGATGTAGGGATGGTTCAACATACATAGATTGATAGATGTAATCCACCATATAAAGTTGAGAAAAAAAACCACATGATCATCATTAGTTGTAGAAAAGGTCTTTGACAAAAATCCAACATCCCTTCATGATAAAAGTCCTGGAGAGATTAGGAACACAATGGGCATACCTCAACCTAATGCAGGCAATTTACAGCAAGCCCATAGCCAGCATCAACTTATATGGAGAGAAACTCAAAGCATTTCCACTAAAATCAGGAACATGACAAGGATGTCCACTTTTTCCATAACTATTTAATATGGTATTTGAAGTCTTAGCTAGAGCAATAAGACAATTGAAGGAGATCAATGGGATGCAACTAGGAAAGCAAGAAATCAAAGTATCTGTGAATGTATACATAGTGATTCTAAAACTCCTACCAGAAACTCTCACAGCTGATAAACACTTTCAGCAAAGTACCAGGATACAAAATTAATACACAGAAACCAGTAGCCCTCCTATATACAAATGCCAAATGACCTGAGAAAAAACAGGGGAGAACACCTTTCACAATAGGCTCAGATAATATAAATATCCTGAGGTGACGCTAACCAAGCAAGTGAAAGAACTGTATGATAAAAACCTTATGACACTGAAGAAGGAAATTGAAAAAGATACCAGAAGATGGAACGATCTCTCTGCTCATGAATCAGATCATAAAAATGACTATTCTGCCAAAGCAATCCATAGATTCAAGGCAATCTCAACAAAATTCCAACACAATTCTTCACAGATCCTGAAAGGATAATTTTCAGTTTCATATGGAAACACACAAAAGAAAGAAAGAAAGAAAGAAAGAAAGAAAGAAAGAAAGAAAGAAAGAAAGAAAGAAAGAAAGAAAGAAAGAAAGAAAGAAAGAAAGAAAGAAAGAAAGAGAGAGAGAGAGAGAGAGAGAGAGAGAGAGAAGGAGAGAGAGAGAGAGAAGGAGAGGGAGGGAGAAAGAAAGAGAGGATAGCTAAAACACTCCTGAATGATAAAAGAACGGCTAAAGGTATTACCCTCTCTGATCTCAAATTGTACTACAGAATTACAGTAATAAAAACATGGTATTGGCACAAAAACAGACATGTTGATCAATGGGATAGAACTGAAGACCCAGAGTCCACACACATATAGACACCTGATTTTTGATAAAGAAGACAGAAGTACACACTGGAAAAAAGACAGCATCTTCAACAAATGGTGCTAGTCAAACTGGATGTCTGCCTGTAGAATAATGCAAATAGACCATACTTATCACCCTGCACAAAACTCAACTTCAAATGGATCAAAGCCCTCAACGTAAGGCCAGATACACTGAATCTAACAGAATAGAAAGTGGGAAATAGTCTTGATTTCGTTGGCACAGGAAAAGACTTCCTGAACAGAACACTGTCAGCACAGGCAATGAGAGCAACAACAAGTAGATGGGGGCCTCATAAAACTGAAAGGCTTCTGGATGGCAAAGGACACCATCACTCAGAAAAAGTGATAAACTACAGAAGGGGAAAGGATATTCATTAACTCCACATCAATAAAGGGCTAATATCCAAAATACATAAAGAACTAAAAACTGGGCATCAAGAAAATAAATAACCCAACTTAAAAATGGGGTACAAATTTCAATAGAAAATTCTCAAAAGAGGAAATTCAAATGGCTGTAAAGCACTTAAATGTTCAACAGCCTTAATCATCAGGGAAATGCAAATCAAAACTACTTTGAGATTCCATCTTACACTTGTCAGAATGGCAAGATCAATTGTTATTAATCGTCCATTGTTGTTCGTATTAAAATTATTTATTAACACATCATATTACTCAAGGGTCCAATACCCGAACGGCTTAGGCAGAGAGCTACCTCCAAGGCTTCTTCACCCCATGCTCTCCTCTTGGTTCTCTCCCTCTCTCCTCCTACTCTCATACTCCTCCTCCCTGCTCCCTCCTTGCTCCACCACTCAATCCCCCAAGTGTTTTTCTTCCTGTTTTCACACAGACCCTCAATCAACAAATAACAGGAACTTCCTGTGGGGGGGTGGAAGCTGGGAATGGCACAGAGGTGTAAACAAGTAAAAGATGAATCTTAACTAAAATATTATCCACAACTAAATATACCACAACATCTCACCCTTTTTGTTTAAAATAAGAACAATATTGACTCAATCAAATGAAGCTAAGATATAAAGTTATAGTCTGTCAAATATCAAGTCCAAAGTTCAGCAGACTGCTCATGCAGTTCAAAAGTCTTTGTGACTCAAGTGTCCCATAACATCAAGTATCAAGTCCAAAATTCACCAGTTGTTAATAAAATTTCACCAACTGTTCATAAAAGTTCACCAATTGGTCATAAAAGTTCACCAATTGGTCATAAAAGTTCACCAATTGGTCATAAAAGTTCAGTGTTTAGCAAAATGCTCGTGCAGTTCAAATGTCTTTGAAGAAAACAGCTATAGCAGAAGACAATGCGGTAAGAATCAGCAGGTATCTGCATCTGCATCATCACAGTTGAGCACTGTGAAAGCTACCTCAATTTTCAAACAGGCTCCCTGTCAGCTGCAGAGCTGCAGAATCGTCTCCAAGATGATTTCAGAGGACAAGATAGTTTTATGAAGCCGATAGCTTCCCATATTTCCCCTTTTCAAGATAGCTGTGCCTGCCTTAGGAGAGAATTAATGAACAATGAAAATGACCTGTGCTTGGGTTACTGATAGCATGATCAGCATCCTGTCTTAGGAAAATTCACTTCATAATCCTCAATCCCGTCTCTGACTGCCAGCCTCTATATTAAGCCAGGGAACTCAATTCTTTGTAATCCATGGCCTCTGATCTATCTCAATGCTGTAAGGAGACCTTTATGCAGAACAGGAGCAAGGCAACTAGGAAGGCCTTCAACAGTCCATTTTCATGGAACTACTGAGGTTGAAGATTGGACAGTAACCCACACACTCTGATGTCTCTCTTCAGTTCAGTGGTCTCTGGATACTCTCAGTTGGATGTTTCATTTCTGAAAAGACAAAAACACAACCTTTTCCCAACATGGGGTGGAGTCTCCACACTCCAGGCTATTATTATTTGAGCAAAATGCTTAAACATTATCTTTTAAAATTAAATTTTTTTATTTGAGGTTAAAATACCCAATTATAGATATATTCTAATTATAGATATATCCTAGACCCCTTTCTTTTTTAAATTTAAGCTGAAGTTTTATTTACTATGTATAATTTGAAAATCCAATAATTTGTCCTTTTCTTGCTGGACACTCATTTAGCATGCCAGCCTCGGGAGTTGTAGGTGTGGCTGATAACAGAAACATCTAGCCACTACAATGTAACTTTTTCAATATTAACTATCTTTTTTACCTAACCAGAAAAAAAACAGACACCAAATCCTTGGAGGACCAGACCAGTTGGCTGAATTTTTGCTTCAAACTCCTGAACGTAGCCGGGCTTCTTATTTAACAACCATAGCCAAGCAGCTGCTGAGAGAAAAACTCTAACACAGGCGGTGTAGATTCTGCCCAAGCTTTCTGAGTCGCTTTGTGCAATGATCCATTTTAAAATATTGTCCTCCTTTTGTATCATAAACTCAGTAGAGGAACAATCAGAAAGCATACAATCAAGCTTGAGATCTAGGTAATTTACATATGCATTCTGTAATCTGCTTCCTACCTGAGTTAACTCCTTTCCTGTTGTTGTTAAACTTTTTTGTCTGTTTAAATCTGAATCACCGTTCAGTGCTTGAAATGAATTACTTAACTCTTGAGTAGTTAACCCAATGGTAGGTTCATTAAACCAGGTATTAACTTTCAATGGCTTTGGTACATAATATTGACATAAGGTGGTACTATCTGAGAATTCCTGGGGAATGACTTTCCATTGATACTTTTTAACAGGCTGAGAATTATTATCAATACCTGTTCTGTCCTGTTTATGGACAGCCTGGACAGCCTGTGATTGTTTTTGATAGCATTTTTTAATATCTTTATTAATAGCATCTCGAATCTTACAGGTTGTCTCTGAGATTAAAGGAATGTTAATCTGTACATTCCACTGTTTTAATAGGTCTCTTCCCCATAAACTTATAGCTCAATATGCCACATATGGTCTTATATTTCCTATTTCACTTTCTGGTCCTATGCATTTTACACCTGTTATATTTTGTTTTATCTGAGAAAATGTTCCTATTCCTAAGAGCTGAGTAGATACCTCTTGAAGAGGCCAGTTTGGATTCCAGGAGTCTTTTGAAATGACTGTCACATCAGCTCCTGTGTCTAGCAATCCTTCAACCAAAATTCCATTTATCTGTACTTTTAATTTAGGTCTCCGATCATTTATAGTTGCTTGCCAAAATACCTGTTTTTCAGTACTTTTTAATTCACCTTTTCTATCATTTACAGTGGCTCTGTCTTTGATAGCAAGGTCTAAAGCAATGATGTCTTTTGTTGCAGGCACTATTCGCTTTACTCTCTCTGAGAGTGAGTTAATCCGTTGCTGGTATGAAATTGTTGGCTTGTTTTTTCTGAGATAGGCACTTAAGCCACGCCTCCTAGGGTGTTTTCCCTACAGCAAAGAGTTACTTTGAATATCTGTTACACATTGACACTCATTAGTCCAATGTCTACCTTTTCCACACCTTCTACATATTCCAGGAAACTGGGGTTTTCTTTCTGGCTTATTATCAGAGAAAACATTATTTCTAGGATCCGTTTGTCTACAGTCCTTTTTAAAATGACCTGACTTTCCACAGCCAAAGCATTTGACCTTTTGATTTTTAAGACCGTGAACAATTGCTTGTCCAATCATAATGGCATTGTAAGCATTGGATCCAATATCAGTAGTAATTTTAATCCATTGATCCAAGAAAGTTGTTTTTAATGGCCTTATTGCCTTTTGGCATTCTGAATTAGCATTTTCAAATGCCAGAGATTTAATTAACATTTCCCTTCTTCTGTGTCTGAAATTGTCTTATGGACAGCAGAAGTCAATCTCTGTAAAAAATCAGTGAATGGCTCATTTGGGCCTTGCATGATCTTAGTAAATGACTAAGACTTTTTTCCTGGCTCTTCAACTTTATCCCAAGCATTTAAAGCCACTGTACGACATTGTGCTAAAATATTATCATCAAACTGGATCTGCACTTCCAATTCAGCATACTGACCTTCACCTATCAACTGATCTTTGAGAATATTAATGCCTCTAGCTCGGTTACGTTGTTCTATTGCCAAAGCTTCTTCTCTCCACCATGTCAGCCATTGTAACTGAGGACCAGCTTCTAATACAGCTTTTGCCAAGTCCCTCCAATTTCAAGGAATGACTCAGTGTTGGACAACCCGGTTGTTCAATATCTGTTTAACATAAGGAGAGTGCATTCCATAGGCTACTATTGCCTCTTCAAATCTCTTTAAATCTAGCATTTCTGTAGGTTGCCATCCAAGTTCATCATAGCCCTGCGGATACCTTTCATCAGCGGGCAACCTGTGTATACTTACTGGATAAACCATAGTTGGTTTTCTTAAAATCTTTGGCTGCCACATTGCATTATAAGATGGAGCTGTAGGCTCTGAATTCTCTGACTGAGGTAGGCTTTTACTTCCTTCCATCAAGTGTTCTAATTTTGCTACCAAAGTTTGCATTTTCACATTTCACTTCTCATCTACTTCTTTTAAGGCTACTTCTTGTGAGAAGCAAGTAGATTCTGCTTTTCTTTCCACCATTTTAAAATTTTCTGATTTTGCTCTGAATTTATCTCCTGTATCTAAGTCAATTTCCTGTAAAGGGCTAGGAGATTTCCTTTTCCTTCTGTACTGACAATTTTCCTTGAAAGAGCACATTGTACCATGATCATTATTAAGAATACAATTTGAAATACCAGGATAACAAAAACCATAATATGTATTATGCTAGTCTCAGTTGAAGTATTTATCTTTTCATCTACTGCTTTCATTCCTAAGACATCCATAACAAAACTATACAGAGCCCAAGTGCCCTGTGTCATAATATTTTCCATTTCTAACATGGAAAAATTTTCTTTTCCACTCTTCTGCTTTTAAACTTAATACTCTTTCATTCTCTTAACTTCACTTCTTTTATTAACCACCTTTTTCTTTGAGCTTACTTTACCTTTCCTGTGTCTTCTTTCTTCTTTTCTTCTTTTCTCTGCCTTGGCTCTTGCTATCCCGCGTTTCTGTCTTTTCCTTGTAGACTCTGCATCTGGACGCTCCTGTCCCATGTTGTCTGTCCTTTTGTTTGTCTTCTTTCTTCTTTTCTTCTTTTCTCTTCCTTTCCCATGTGTCCTTGCCACGCATTAGTGTGCCACTTGTTAATAATTGTTCTTTGTTGTTATTATTCACATTATTTATTAACACATTATATTACAAATCTCAGGGGTCCAATACCCGAACGGCTTAGGCAGAGAGCTACCTCCAACGCTTCTTCACCCCATGCTCTCCTCTTGGTTCTCTCCCTCTCTCCTCCTACTCTCATACTCCTCCTCCCTGCTCCCTCCTTGCTCCACCACTCAATCCCCCAGGTGTTTTTCTTCCTGTTTTCACACAGACCCTCAATCAACAAATAACAGGAACCTCCTGTGGGGGGTGGAAGCTGGGAATGGCACAGAGGTGTAATCTAGTAAAAGACGAATCTTAATTAAAATATTATCCACAACTAAACATACCACAACAATCAATAAACAAATGACAGCTCATGCTGGTGAGAATATTGGAGTAAGGGAAACACTCATCCATTGCTGGTGGGAGTGCAGACTTGTACAATCACTGTGGAAATCAGTGTGGTGGCTCCTCAGAAAGACAAGAATCGATTTACCTCAAGATCCAGCTGTGCTGCTCTTGAGCATATACCCAAAGAACATTTCATCCTACTACAGGCACACTTGCTCAACCATGTTCATAGATGTTCCATTCATAATAGCCAAAAATTGGAAATAATCTAGATGTCTGCCAACAGGTGGATGGATAAAGAAAATGTGGTACATCCACACAATGGAATATTACTCAGCTGTTAAAAAATGAAATCATGAAATTAAAAGGCAAATGAATGGAACTAGAAAAAAAATACATTATCCTGAATGAGGTAACTCAGGCCCAGAAAGATAAATAAGCTGTGCGTTTGCTTGTATGTGAAGCTAAATCCCAGCCTTTAATCCCAGCACTCAGGAGGCAGAGGCAGAAGAAGGATCTCTGTGAATTTGAGGACAGCCTGATCTACAAAGCAAGTTCCACTACTGCCAGGGCTGTTATACAAAGAAACCCCGGGCCGGATAGATGTCCTTCACCTATGCCTCCCAACTCGGGTGTTCTTCAACGGTGCCAACGTCCTAGCCTCCAAGAGTCCCACGCTACAGGTCCTGAGGCCTGCTGGAGCCAAAGCTAGCACCACCGCTAAGTGCTTTGAGCATGGACTCCTGGTGCAACCAGGAGAAGATGCGGTCAGAGCTGTCCAGTACCGCGGAGCAGCGGTGTGGGCGGAGATCCGCATCTATATTGAAGCCGTCCTGGTGACCGTCCTGGAGTAGGCGCTGCGTGCCTGTCGCCCACAGGGAAACAGGCTGGCCTGTAGATGCTGTGGGAAGGACAGTCCGTTACTACTGAAGCTGCCACCAGGGGGCAGCAGTCCTAGGGCTCCTGGTTTGAGATTGAGGCTTCCTCCAATCTGCGGGTCTTGCCCAGTCACATCCCCTATCCACAAATCCCCACTTCTGCACCCCAACCCCCACACACTACACACCCATCCCGGGCCCTTCACCCAACCTTCTCAAATCCGGAGAGACAGTCCCACTCCTGCCTCTGCAAAGCTGACACCCATATTCATACTTCAGCTCAATGCTACCTGTTCATCCAACCTGCCCCAGCCTGACCTCACTAAACACCAGGAACAGAAAACAAAACAAAGAAACCACACATTAAAAAAAAAAAATTCACTGTGATCACGAGGGCTATTTCCTGAGAGGCAAGGATGGTTCAGTACATGGAAATCAATAAATGACACGGGAATCAGGTGTTATCTCAATAGATGTAGAAAAATCTTTCAACAAAATCAAACATCCAGACAGATCTCTTTGAGTCCTGGCCAGCCTAGTCTACATAGGTAATTCTAGGACCGCCAGGGCTACATGGTTAGGTGGTGAGAATCTGTCATAGATGATAGATAGATAGATAGATAGATAGATAGATAGATAGATAGATAGATAGATTGACAGACTGACAGACAGACAAACAGATAGATAAGGATCGATGGATGGATGGATGGGCCGACAGACAGATAGAGGAGACGTGGAAAAATAGTTGAGTGCTTGATGTTTTCCCAGAGGACCTGAGTTGTTTAGTTTCCTGTACCTGCTTCCCTGATAAACATAGACACAAAAATTCTTGACAAATTACTTGCAAATGGAATTCAAAAAAAAGGTTCTCCTGGTGCTTACTCAATGTTGCTACAGTCCTAGTGTCACCAGAGTCCTGTCACCAGGCTGCAGAGAGACAAGCCACAGAAGACAAGAATGCAGTTCAGCTCAGTAGCCAGTGTTGATTCAAACTTCAGGAGTTTGACTCCAAGTGGTTTATTTTAGGCATATTTAAGCACAGCACAATTTGGTGAAAACTATTCTGGTGATAACTGACTTAATGCACAACAAAACATACATAAATCTCCCTGAGCAACAAAGTAAGCTAGATACAGATCAGACATGACCACATCAAAACTATTTGTAAAGATAGGTTCTGTAGATTGACTTGGAAAAACAAATTTATGACAAGGGTCTGGGGGAGGATCTGGTGCTGGAAATGTCTCTGACTACACAGTGGTCACTAGGCTAGAAGGCACATCTGCTTCCTTCTAGGTGGATAACAAGTATTGCATTCCTTCCCTTGAGGTACAACCCTGTGTACTTAATGTTCCAGGTTCCCCTAGTGCTCAGTTATGAACATAAAGACCTCTGTGCCTCCTACCTAGCCCCCTTTTCTTATTTTTTTTTAAAGAGAAAATTGTGGCTCTAATAGATAGAGGTCAAGGTTGCGTGCATTGCCTGCATAGTTAGTCTAACTATTGCACAGAATTGTAAGAATAGCTAGCAAGGGACCAAGGAAAGGGGAAAGCCATCTTAACCATAATGGTCATCCAAAGGTCACTTAAGATATTTTATCTCTTTTTGAAGCTCATCAACTTGACCATCAATAGTATGACAGAAATCTGACACATTAAAGCAACACATGCCAGGAAATTGTTGACAACCAAGATTACGCTTGAGCAGCAATCTATATAGTAGCTCTATTTTTTTTAAAACCATGGCTCTCAATTCACCCATCTTTTGATTAACTTCTGCTAATATTTTTGCTACAATATTGGTAGTTTTACTAATCACACAGGCCATTTTTGAAATCTCTTTTTGTACTTCAGTAATCACTTCTGGGACCAAAGTAAAAGCAACCTTTAGCATGGCAAAACAGTATCATACTGTTATCCCTCCGGACAAAAGCATTTGTAGTCTGGGTTGAAAGGTAATGTGTAATATAGGCAGTAAACATAACAGTATTGTTTGGGGGGTCAGTAGTATTGTGCCCTTGCTGTCTCCCCAAGGTCTCAGCTTGAGGAGTTAAAGTCGGTTCATCTCCCCTTGGTGGGTTGTCTCCCTACAGACTCCTCATTTGTCTGGTGGTCTCTGGGATGCTGTCCGAGGTAAATGAGTCAGAGTGGGAGCCATCAGTGACTTCATTCGTTTTCTGGAAAGACACAAGCATAACCTCGTCCTGATGTTAGAACATCTGGTCCTTTCCATTGATTAGTTTCTAGATCTAAATCTTTCTAACATTTACTTTAGGCTGTGTCTCTTTTAGGGCAAAATGCTTTGGGGCAGCAGAAAACACATTATCCTTTACAGTGAAAAACTTTAAAGTAAGCATGGCTAAATGTAGCATTGTATGTAGGGATTCAGGTAGGTATACATATTCACCCCTTTTTTATTTTTAAATTTTGCCAATTAAGTATTTGATGGTGTCATTTCACAATACCCTGATCCTGTGGATTGTAAGGAAATCCAGTAACTGATAATATTTCATAAATTGCAAAATTTCTTAAAGTGTTTGCTAGTATAAGCAGGACCATTATGGGTTGTTAGTTGTAATGGAAGTCCTAGAAAGGAGAAGGTACATAGTAAATGATTAATGGCATCTGAGGTGCTTTCTTCCACCCTTGTAAGCATAAGGAATTATATTAGAAGAGTATCGACTGTTACATAAACATATTTTAAATGTCCAAATTCTGAGATATGAGTGATATCTATTTGCAAAATGGTGTTAGATTTTTTTAACCCGGGGGATTAATTCCACCAGTAGAGGGCAGTGGGCTGAAAGAAGAGCAAGGACAGCTCGAGGTAAGGAGACTTGCACCTGTAAGATCTCACGCACTTTGATGGATTTCGTGAGACCTTTGAGAGGCCTGAAAGAAAACAGCATGTGGAGGAGGGGGCCAGCACATTGGCTTGAGCACCAGCAGATGTTAATGGATCTGGCAGATAAGAAAAAGGATGAATATAAATTGTGAAAAAATGTTGATATTGTTGTTTTATAAACATCTGAAGGGAGAGGAATAGCATTGAAATAACATTAGTAGTGGGACTGGGTTTAAGCCTTGCAGTTTCTAAAAGAGAAGCAGCTTGAGCATAATATGCAGAGCCAGTTAAAATATTCAATGGCTGAGAAACATCTAACAAGAGCTGATTGATTATGGTGAGTTCAGACTGTTGAGCTGTACAACAATCTCCTTTTATGGCTTATATGGAATTTGTATATAAAATATATGCTCCTTGTCCTTTTGAAGAGCCATCTGTAAAAGCATTACAAGCAATCTTTATAAGATTTTTAGATGTAATTTTAGGTAATAATCAGAAAAGGGGATCTTTAGGATAATGATTACCTATAGATCCCAAGTAACAAGCTAATGCTACCCACCAATTATTATCAGTGTGGAATGAATAATCAACCTGTGTTTTATTAAGTGACACAATTATTTCTGCAGGCTCTTTACCAGTAAGTTGTTTAAGATGTGTCCTTACTATCATTATCAAGTCTATAATTTCTTAAAAGTAAGGAGTTACAGATCATTGCAGCGAATTCTGACATGCGTAAATTTCTATAATACCATTACCTTGCTGATATATATTTCCAATAGATGATGAGGAGAAAGGACAAGTAATTGATAAGGAAGTAAGGGACTGATGTTATGAGCTACCATTTTAGCAACAGCATTATTTAATAAACTAATAATTTGCTCTGCTTTGGGTGTTATGCTTCTTACGGAGTTTAACCAAGAGTCCCCAGAAAGTAAATTAAAGAGCAGAGCTAAATCTTCAGTAGTAAATCCAATTGACATGGTAAAATTTCTTTTGTAAGTAATTGAGGGTGCACGCTTTGGGAAGTTTTAAAATAAGAGGATTGTTGTGTAATAATATATCCTAAATTATTAGGAGAGGAGAATGTTATCCATTTAACTGAATGTCCAATACCTCAGGAAATGTAATCAGCACTGGCTTAAGTGCTTTATGTACATAATATTGACACATAGTGGGGTTATAGTTCATCCCTTGTGGGAAAACTTTCCACTGGTATCGGCTCATTTGCTGTTAGTTGTTTAAAGTAGGAACAGAGAATACTAAATGTTTCTTATCATCAGGATATAAAGGAATAGAGAAAAGAAGTCCTTTAAGTCATATATAAAATTGTAACATCCTTGAGAAATTATAGTAGGATTGGGGAGCTTGGGCTGGAGGACCCCGCTGTTTTTGTAGTAGTATTTCAGTAGCGTGCTCCTGAGATCATGTCACAGTCAAAATTTACTTTTGCCTTTTTATAAATTGCAAAAAATAGGGGAGTTATGAAAACTAACTGAAGTTTCTATATATCCTAGTGGCAATTCTTTCTGTGCCAGAAGTTGGGCCTATTTGAATTTTTCTCCATGAGAAAAAACAAAAAAATTGAGAGGCCACTTTGGCAGCCCTGCAGCATGGAGGCATCACCTTTCCAACTCACCTGGCAGTCAGCACAGTCCAGCTCGCTGTTGGGCCAAACCAAAGCAATGGAGATCAGACCTCAGACTCTGCTCCACTTGGGTGGACACTGGGGTCAGAGGGCTCTGAGCTCCCAACCTAGCTCAGTGGTGTCAGGACCACTGGGACACCAGAGCAGCAGAGGAGTCTGCCCACACTGCCAAGGGGTGTGTGCGTGTGTGTGTTATATTACTGCAGTCCAAATTGCAAAATAGTTAACAGGGATTTTATCCCCCTTTTCATGGGCTTTTTTTACATTAGTTCCTATACGTTTCCAATTATCAATATTGATGTTGCTCATATTGTCAGGAAACCAATTGAATTTTACAATCACTTGCACAAAGCTGTAGAGCTGTTGCTCTACAGACACCTCAATAATTGTATGACTTGCTTTGCCTCAGAGAACTGAGAAGAACCCATGCTATTTTAGTCTCTCACATCTCGACTCCTTGGGTGGGGGAACCCCCACACTCATGGTACAAATGGAGAGAGAGGAGAGGGGGGAGAAATAATTTGATATTTCACCTCAGCCTACTTAGTTAGAATGGCTGTCATCAAAAAACAAGATGAGAGCCAATGCTAGCAAGGCTATGGAAGGAGAGGAACACCTTTGGTGGGCGTGAATATTGGTGTAGCCACTATGGATATCAATGTGTCATTTTCTTCAAAAGCTAAAAGTAGGTAGAGCAGTGGCACCACACACCTTTAATCCCAGCACTCAGGAGGCAGAGGCAGGTGGATCTCTGTGAGTTCCAGGCCAGCCTGGTCTACAGAGTGAGTTCCAGGACAGCCAGAGCTACAACAGAGAAACCCTGTCTCAAAAAAAGAAAGAAAAAAGAAAGAAAGAAAGAAAGAAAGAAAGAAAGAAAGAAAGAAAGAAAGAAAGAAAGAAAGAAAGAAAGAAAGAAAGAAAGGCAGGCTAAAAATCAAAACTTCCATATAATCTAGCTATATCACTCCTGGACATTTACCCAAAGGTCTCCAGACCTCCTGCAGAGACACTTGAACATCCGTGTTCACAACTAGGAAGTAGAATCAGCCTAGATAATGAAAATGTGGTACATATACACGGTAGAATTTTATAGGCATAACGAAAGTGAAATTCATAAGAGAATGGATAGAACTGAAAAAGTCATGCTGAGTGAGGCCACCCATGCCCAGCAAGCAAACACTGCATATCTTCTCTCAAATGTGGAGCCTAGCTTTGAATGTTTAGATTGTGTGTTTAATTCGGAGTGTCTGCAGCAGTAAAGAACCTAGAAATGGCATGTGAAGGGAAGAGGGAAGAGGTCATAAGTAAAGAGGGAATATGAGAACACATGTGACATAAAGGTGGGGAACACTGGCAGTTAAAGGGGTCAGGAATGGGGAGGGGTGACCAAAACCAAGGGTGTATGGAGAAGCCTTATGGAAACTCACTGCTTTGCAATCTAATTTTAGTCTAACTTAAAAAAGGAGTTTGGTCAATTAAGATGGCACACACCTTTAATCCTAGCACTTGGGAGGCAAAGGCAGGTAGATCTGTGTGAGTTCAAGGTCAGCCTGATCTACAGAGTGAGTTCTAGGACAGCCAGAGCTACATAGTGAGATCCTGTCTAAAATAAAATAAAACAAAACAAAATGAGAGTTTGAGCAAAGGTGCTCTGCATCAGTGGACAATGTTTCACCTAGAAGATGTGGATACTCAGTGCCAGGCATGGGATACTTTCTTTTAAGTTGTTGGTCGAAAAGGCCCCTGATTCTCTCCCCACCACACCCTGCAAACAACACAGGCTACTGATGTTTCTCTTAGTTGCCCATTATAACTGAATGGTAAAACTCTATTGTTAAAGACATGATACGCTCTGGTTGCAGAATACATACAGAAAACAAGCTAGAATTGTCCTGGAAGCTTCCTCCCTCTGGCTACTTTCACAGGACTGGAAGGTGCTATTCAGGTGGCTGGGGGATACAAGGCACTACTGGACTCACAGGTAGACTCTACATGATACAAAATTCATCTTCAGGCAAGATGAGCTACTGGTACGTAGTAGCATGATCTGCCTTGAAGTCTGCTCCACGGGAGGAAATGCATGCCTGATTCTGTAAACATGATCAAAATCCCATAGGTGCAGAGGGCAGGACCTACTGCTGTTGTTTTGCTAAATGCGCATGTTTTCAAACTGCCTTCTAGATATTCGTGTTCATACCAGTAGATTGATGCTGCTCTCGCCTTGGACAGAGTTGCAACAGCAAGAGTCAATGAAGAGCCTCGTAACTAGCAAAAGTGCTAAAATGACTGTGGAATATCAGCCCTAAACGGAACGCCTTTATCTACACCTCTCCGAAGTTCAGGGGACGTGGAGGCAGAGGACGGTGAGAAGCGCTGTGAAATGCTGTCTTCAGGTGCAGGACACACCATGGCACGCATGAACTCACAGAGCTGTGGCTACCTCACAAGGTCAAGCCAGTCAACCCTCTAATATGGATGGGAGAGGACACACGATGCTCCACCCCTATCTGAGGAGCTACAGAAACCGATGGCTGCTGAGAGAAAGTTCTTCAGGGTTAGGGTGTGGCCCCTGGGCTTAGTAAAGGAATGTGCCACCAGACCCTGCAAAACTTTTGCTTTTTGCCTGCTTGCCCGCACTCTCACTGGCAAGCTCACCTGTGCTGTTCCTAAGACATTCCTTCCCCGGTATTAGAACCTACTTTACTTCTCCAGGATTCCAACACAGACTGCCGATCAGCAGCTCTCCAGGAATCCTCCGGGGCTCCGCACCACACTGAGAGATCCAGTCTCCTGGACTGATTTTTGGCCTTTCTGTCATGAAATCATTGGACCACCAGACCTGTAAAACATTCTAATAAATTGTGTGTGTGTGTGTGTGTGTGTGTGTGTGTGTGTGTTCATCCCATCAATTCTGTTCCTTTAGAAAACCCTAATACAGACCTTGTATTCTCAACAAAGAATTTTTTTTTTTTTTTGGTTTAATTTGGTTTGGCTTTGTTGTCTACTTTAAAGTAGAAAACCAAATTTCCACTTTAAGTGAATACTTTTATAATTAAGAAACATGACCAGTCAGGAGTGATGGCACACATCTGTAATCCCAACCTCAGGAGGAGGCTAACGCAGGAGGATCACAAGGTTGAGACTAGGTTGACTGTGCACAAGACCCTGCCTTCTACAGAACAAAATAAAAACACTGTTTGTCAGCAGGTCAGTGATGGTGCATGTCTTTAATCCCAGTACTGGGGAAGCAGAGACAGGTGGATCTCTGTGAGTTCGAGACCAGCCTCATCTAAAGTAATGTCCAAGATAGTTAGAGTTACAATAGAGAAATTCGGTCTCAAAACATGAATAATAATAATAAACAACTTAAAATTTTCTTCATCCTATGTTGCTTGTACCCATCCATGGTACTCTTGGGGGTGGGGGTGAGGGGCAGAGGTAGAGTTGGCGCAGAACCAAGACTCACAGGCTTTGGGAGTCAGGTAAGTGGCAAGAAGCAGACTCGGTTTATTGCAGGAAGGGGAGAAGCCCTTTGAAACTCTCCTTCCAACTCTGAGTCCCACTGACTCTTAGACTGCAGGCTGCTGATCTGGCTTTTCTCATCTCTGGGCATGTCCAGACAGTTGCATCTCTGAGCATCTCTGGACAGGTCTCAGGCCTTGTTCTGCCCAGTGGCAGGTCTAGTTTCTCTTACAATCCTATATTCCTCTGCATTCTAGAACCTCATTTCTAATGATGGATCATCAGATTTGTAGTCAGATAAAGATACCCTGTTCCTTTCACCCCAGCAGGAAAGCTTCTCCCCTGGAGGAGAGGACAACTGAACAGCGGCTGCTGAAGCCCCTCCCTGGAGCCACCTGTGGCACCTTGGTTGGAACCTATGAGAAAGAAAGGCTCCTTCACAGTGATGTCAGCCTTGCTTTTAAAAAAGCCAAAAACTCATGAAAAACAGAGTTGATGTAAATCAGATGTTGATGGCAGAGTGCCCACAAGCCAGGCGCGTGCATTGATGTGTGGGACAGACACTCCTCTCTTGGAATTATGGGAGGTAAATAGCCCATCCTGTAGATGTCCGACCTAGAAGCCTGGGGTGAGGCTCCCATTCCCTACCCCCTGGCCATGTAGCCACCCATTCCTTTCTCTGTCTCCATCTTCAAACAGTAACAGGATCTGTCAGTGATCGTGTAACTTGTTGACTAACAGATTATACTTTAGTGAATGGCCTAATGTCAAAACCAGTCCCTAGCAGTTTAAAAACTCCCATCTTCCAGTTTCAGAAGGAAAAGTGTCTCTAACGAATTCCAGGCACCCAGCCAGCAGGTGCAGTAATGTTTTTACCGAAGGGAGGAGGGTGGGTCTTAAAGTAAAATCTGACTTAGATTTCCTGGAACCTGGGGGGGTGGCAGTGAGAAGGAGGGGTGTCAGGCCTCACAAGGTAGGCTTCCTGCTTCCCTGGGAGGGCAAACTATCCCAGCTGCTACAGACTGGGGAAGAGATAAGGCACCTTTTGTCCTTCACCTTCTGGCTGTGCCCTTTCAGGTGAGTAGACCAGGTGACTTTGCTCTGCATTGTTCCTCATGCTCCTTTTCTCTCCTGGTAACCTCTTTCCTTGGTTTCCAGGTGCTCAGTTATCTGTGGCACAGCCCTTCTCTGAGTGGCACTCACCAAAAATTTCAAACTGTAACCTTCGTTGCTAGCCTGGAGATCTCTTCGTCTTCTTCATGCTTTGTGCAGCATTTGGCCTCTTGTACGCATGATCGTTACAATCCTTCCATCATAGAGATTTCTGAGAGGCCCCTTCTTTCTTTCTGGGGTGTGTTGCTGTTTTGAGCAGAGTCTCAAGCCTTGGCTTGCCTGGAACTTACTATGTAAACCAGGCTGGCCTCAAATTCACAAATATCCACCTGCTTCTGCCTTCCTAGTGCTGGAATTAAAGGCAATGGCCACCATGCTCTCTGGCTTTGAACTCTTCATCACCCTGCCTCAGCTTCCTGGACCCTGGAATTGAAGCATGTGCCACCATATTTGGCCAGGCTATTTTTTTACCCAGTAGCCCACTATGTCGGGGAGCTGCCAGCTCCCTGTCTGCTCTATCTTCTACCAGCACTGTGTCCTCTATAAGTGATGTCCATATTTATTGGTATATTATATTTAACACATTTTATTATATTAATTGCTATAATTCAGGTCTGAAATGTCCCCCAAAAGATCTGTATTTTAAAGCCACTACTGGGAGGAACTGGAGCCTTTAGGAGGAAGGGCCCAGGAAAAAGTCATCTGGGTCATGCCCTTGTAGGAGATATTGTGACCCCACCCTCTGTGTGTCCCTCTCTTTGCTTTCTGGCTGCTGTGAGCCAGCCTCCTCTACAATGCACCACTGCCATGAGGTACCGCCATCATGAGGCACAAAGCAATAAGGCCAAGTGACCAGGGAAACTAAACTAAAACCTCCAAAACGACAGCCAAAATGTTTCCTCCTTTAAAATTTATTATCTCAGCTATACTGTTATAAAAATGGAAAGCTAACACATTTATTGACCATCATCTCTCACTAGGTTACAAATTCTATATGAGGGCTGGGCGTGGTATCACATGCTTGTCATCCCAACACTTAGAAAACAAAGACAGAGCTGACGTGACGGCACACGCCTTTAATCCCAACACTAGGGAAAAGGGGCTAGTTCAAGGCCAGTCCAGTCAACATAGCAAGTTCTAGATCAGCTAGAACTAGGTAGAGAAATCCTGTGTCAAAATTTAAAAAGTAAAAGAAAAAGAAAGGAAGAAAGGAAGAAGGAAGGAAGCAAGCTAAGACAGGATAATAATGATGAGTTCAAGGCCAGCCTGTGCACACAACAAAATTCTATCCCCAATATTCCACATGGGCAGGATGTTGTTTATCTCTTCAATTTAATTCACTGTTAACTCTCCAGCACTAAGATTCTGCATGGTCACAGAAGTTGCTCAGAAAGTATTCGTTGTAGGACCTGAGAGATGGCTCAGCAGGTAAAGCACTTCCCACTCCTGCAGAGGTCCTGAGTTCAACTTCCAGTACCCACACTGGGAGGTCACAACTGCCTGCAACTCCATTCCCAGGGGATCAGTGGTCATTTGAATGAGAATGGCCCCTGTAAACTCAGTTTTTGGATAGTTGGTTTCCAGTTGATGGAACTGTTTAGGAAGGATTAGCAAGTGTGGCCTTGTTGGAGGAGGTGTGTCACTGGCTTTGAGGTTCCAATGGTGTAAGTCTTAGCCGTTCCTATTACCCTTACCTCGCTCCACCATCATGGACTCTAGCCCTCTGGAATCATCGCTCAATCAAACACTTTTTTTTATAAGTTGCCTTGGTCACGATGTTTTACCACAGCAATAGATAAGTGACTAATTCAGGCTCTGACACCCTCTTCTAGCCTCCCTGAGCACTTGCACCCAGATGAACATATACACATGGAGACACACACACATATACATACACATAAATAAAGCATCTGAAAATAAATGATAAATAGTTCTGTGGGACAAGCCTCCATAGCTCCCGGTGGTGTGGCAGCTCTTGTTGACAATGTGAGGTGAGGGTCTGTCCATATCTCTACCGATCACCGCAGGTCTTAATCCAGAATCCCAGACTTTCTGAATCAGCATCTGCTTTTCAACAACCCTACAGATGGCTGAGATGCACAGTAAAGTCTGTGAAGTATCAGTGCAAATGGCGTAGACTTGCACCTTCCTGTTTCAAAGGGCTCCCTTGCACTGGAGAATTCAGCTACTTTGTCTCTCTACAGTGAACACAGTTGCCCATGGGATACAGCAGTAAGAAGAAACTATGCCCTGGGAATCACTTTTTACATTTTGTGTGTAATTATTAGGCCTTTGGAAGTGATTGATAATGTTGAGATAAACAGTGAAATCCTTTCACCTCTTCTTCCCAGTCCTCTTTCTTAGCAGCTTCCAAGGCCCTGTCCCAACTCTCCCTTCAGTATAAGGAAGTAAAATGTCTCTTTTGTGGTCAGAGTAGAAGACAGAAAAGTTGACAAAGGTTTGTTTCTTTGAGACAGGATCTCACTATGTAACTTGCTAGGCTGGCCTTGAACTCACAGAGATTCTCTTACCTCTGCCTTCGGGGTGCTAGGACTAAAGATGTGTGTTGCCATGCCGGGCAGGTTTGGATTTTAAAGAATAAGTTCTTGATTTCTTATGTTCATGTAGGACAGAGTGCCCTGGCTTCCCTCACCTTCCTTCAGGGTTGGAGTTTCTTGGGGACCCAAGCCCCGTGTTCAAAGGTCAGGGCCACCAGCAACAGCCAGCTGCAAATGCCATTTCCAGGATGTTCTCGCTACGTGTGTGGAAAGTCACAGCCATAGCCACCTGTTCCTGACTCATGTGCTTTTCCCCAACCATGCTGGACTCATGAGGCCAGCCAGCTGCTGTGCAGAAGAGCATGTACTTGGCAGGGCTCCTTCCCAGTTCCCACACAGGAGCCCGTCTTCCGCCGCCTTGAGGGCTCTGTGCCAGGATCACCAGACAGTTCCCCTTGCCATGGCACCTGCTGCCTTCATGTGTGTTCTGCTTATTCTTCTGCACATGTGAGAGAGGGAGTCTCTGTCACCAAAGCAGACTAGGGACCTCAACAAGGCATGGGCCTTCAAAACAGGAAGAGAAACCCCAGAGTCTGACAGCAAGGCTGTGGCTCAGCCAATGAGCCTGGCCGGCCAAGGCAGGTAGACCAGAAGAAACTGAATGCCCACAGCAGCCCACTCCAGCAGAGGCTCTGGCTGCCAGGACACAGTCCCTCGGTCCTCCTCTGCTGTGTGCAGGACAGGGCAACTGTCAGTATTGTCAGTTGAGACTCCAGTGGTGGACTTCAATTTGCTAAAAAATGAAAAGCTAAAAGCCAATTTGCTAGACTCTTTCTGAAGTTGTTGAGGATTTTTGACAGCTTTGGGGTTTTGTGCCTTGCCAGGTGCTTCAAGGCACAGAGCCACATTTCTCAAACTGAGACCTGACAGCTACTTCACAAGTGAGGTCTGGGAGGCTGTAGGGACAGGGACCAAAAGAGGAGTGAGGCCAAGCAACTGTTTTAACTGAAACCTTAAGTAAACATTGACTTAAGAAAATGTTTAAACTTTATTAGTAGTAGTATTCTACATTGTGAGCGTGAGTGTGTGTGTGTGTGTGTATGTGCGTGTGTTTGATGTATGGGGGTGCATATGTGTGCCACAGTGAAAAGTCAGAAAACAACTTTGTGGAGTTAGATCTCTCCTTCCACTGTGTGGACCCTGGGACGGAAGTCAGGCTTGCACGGCAAGTGCCTTTCCCTGTTGAGCCGTCTCACTGGCCCCAAGACCCAGAGGATAACTGCTATTGTGGTTTGGGGTAACAAGTGAATTTTTCTTTCTCACATATTTGTGTTTTAATTATTTTATATATTCTGTAATTATTATATTATTATAATTATTCACGATAACTTTTTAAGGAAGAGTGCAAATGCAGTCCCTACTACCACAAATTATACAGTCACGTTTCTCACACTGGGGAATCCTAGGAATCAGCACACCCAGAATGAGCTCACCCTGGGGAACCACCTTCATGATTATGGTATAGGGAGTATACAGAGTGAGCTATTTTTATGATAAGCAGAAGCACCCCCAGCGCCTGCTTTGTTCATGAAAACACCTGTCAAAGGCGACACTCCATTCTCAGAGCATGCTGACCATGCTCTAGTTCCTAATAGACCTACACCTTCTGCCACCTGTAATACTGTTTCTGGTAGCCATACTTAGTCTATGTGTTCCACATGAATTCCTTCATACAGGGTCTCTGGTGGCCTAGAAGCTGTCGGGCTGAAACATGTCTTCAGAGAAATACTTCCCCTCCACAGTCATGAGACTTCTCCTCCCATCTCTGTCTTTGTGTGACAAGTGTTGTTTCTTTGTTCTGCTTCATTCAGACAGGATCACAGTAACCCAGCCTGCCCTGAGCTGTGTTCCCAGAACAGCCTCAAGTGCCCGATCCTCCTGCCTCCATTCCCCAAGTGCTGGAATTACCACCATGACGGGCTTTCCCTTTGTTTTTTCTATTTTCCCACTATTTATAAAAGACTAAGGTGTGAAATGTCATCAAGCAGTTATCCTAAAATGTTCCTAAACCAAATCAATCCATCTTTGGAGTGCAGACTTTGCTAGTGGCTGAGTGTAAGTAGAGAGGTCAACCTGGACTCCCCACTTCCAGGGGGCCCTTGGACCCCTATATGTCCCCTGTGTTGATTGACACTTTCAAGCATCCATAGCTATGATTTGAAAACTACTCTTCTTAAGTCACTGCCATAAATTATTCACAGGCATTGCTCTAGTGACATGGCCACAGCCCCACCATAACCAAGCCCCAGAACAGTGGCTGTTTGCAGCCTGATATGCCAAAATCTGGATTCTGCATATTAAAAGTACATAACATATGTCACTAAAAGTTCAAAGTGAACATGGCAAAGTAGAACAACACATGAGTTTTCTCTCTTGAAAAGTGAGTGTTACTGAAACCACCTGTCTGTCCTAACAGCCTGTGTGTTCCCATCTTTCTGCTGGAGAATCTCTGTAGAGGGCCTGCTGGCCTGAGCTTAGAGGCCACTAACGTTGTACTAGTTTAGAGACATTGAGACACTCTGCCCAAGAGAATCATGTTTCTATGGTTTTTGTTGTTTTAGGTTTCTTGTTCTTTTGTTTTGGTTTTTGGATGTTGTATAGTTGTTGTTGTTGTTACTTTTAGTTTAGTTTCCTTAGAAAGAGAAAGGACCCTGACACCATGCTGTAAGCTGCTTAAAGGGGAGTGGGTGGGTTGTTCTCGAGGCCTCTGGATTTGAAGAGACCCACACACAGGGCTGGACTTCTTAGGTCACTATCTCAGTTCCTAGGGCTGTCTGGCTTTGGCTGAGATGCAGTCTAGGATGGCAAAGTTATTCCAGGGGCTTCTTTAGCAAGAGAACAGCTCTGCCTGCATACAATCTGTTCACACATTCGCTCAGTGTCCTCATCTTGAGGCCTGTCCTACAGCCCTTCTGGGTCTCTGAAGCTAAAGACAGTGGGATGAGCCCTGTCTCCCACAGCCACCAAGTGCCCTGCAGGTCATTCTTACCTATCTCCCAGCTCCTTCCCTGGTAAGGACAGTATAGTGGGCACAACCCTATCTCTCATCATGCCACACCTCGTACTCTGCCGATGTTGAAACCCATTCTGAGTCCCGCTGCCTTCTCATCCCTCTCTGGCCCCTCTCTACTGTAACGGCCAAGCCTCTGCCCAGGACAGCCTTCCTCATCCTTATTATCCCTTCATCCCACAAACATCCCACAATATAACAGAAGCCCATTGCCACCCTTCTCAAATTACACTGCAACTAGAGTACTTATTCTAACAAATGCTTGCCGGGCACCGGGCTGTGCAATGTACGTGCTATGGTGTGTCCTGTGAGGGAGACACCTGGTTTACACAAAGGAAGCAGGGTCCACTGAAGCGATTATCCCAGTGAAGTAAGTGCAGAACTAGAACTTTGAAGGGCTAAGCCAGTGATTGTTAGCTACACTTACAGCAGCCTAACACTAATGGCTGTGAGTCCTCCCTCCCTCCACTCGGCCAGGTGTGTCCTGCATGTATCCATGCATCACTTATACATGTGTGTGTGATTTCTAGCACACTGCCCTTGTCTCTCCAGAACCCGTGGGGCCTGCAGGAATGTCCAGTTCCTAGGAGAGGAAGGGAAGTGAGAGAGGGTAAGGTACGGGAATCGTGTTACTCTGCCCACCACAGCACTTTATCTCAAGATGAGCTTGGTTTTAACTAGATCAGGGCTGATCTATCCAGTCCACTATCACCTGGGATTGCCCTTGAACTAGTCAGCAAACAACTGTGTTCAGGAAGGAAAATGGGTGCCTCATTCAAAGAATAGAGGCTGGTGACGCTTTTGTTTCTTTCTCTGGAACAGCTTCAGACATAGCGTCGGCAAAAATGCCAGTATGGGTAACTCGACCTGAAGTTACCTGGGCTCTTCGCACCCCAGCCCCTCCGATGGGCAGTCCCGATCCTCTTTATGGACCTAGACATGCCATCCAACTTCTAGCCATCCTGTTCCCTAAGCACCTTCCAGCTCCCAGGGTCAGAAAGCATCTGGAATCGGAGTTCCTCTCTTACCTCCTACTTTCAGATCCTTCTCTACTGGGGCCCGCTCAGGGCCCTGGCCACAAAGAGCCTACCTCAAACCCAAAGACTGAAAAAAAAAAAAAGTTTTAATAAATACAAAAATCTCTAATAACGACTCTGCTCAGCTCAGGGGCAGCAGGAATGATGTGAGGGAACCCTTGGTGCTGAGTGAGGATAAATTAAAAATCCCAATAAACCAGTGATGTAATGTACAGAAGAAAAGAGTTAGGCTTCTGGGGCAGAGGCCAAAAGGAAAACAGGGCAGGAGTTAGCATGGATATGGCCTTGGTCTAACCCAGCAGTCTTTCCGCTTGTAGAGTAGTGGTTCCCAGAGGTAGTGGGGGAGGAGAAGAGGCAGAACGGAGGTGCTAAAGGCACTGGGTTTTCCCCCCTCCGCAGGAGAGTCAGGGTCCTCGGCTCCACCTCTTCTCCCAGCTCAGGCCCATCCTCCTGGTCGTGTGGCCTTCAGGGTGCCCCTAGGAGCCATCAGCTTCTCTCGCCAGCTCTGGAAGGGCTCTAGTCTCAGAGGCTGCTGAAAACAGAAGAGAGTGAACGCTGAAGGAGATGGGGAGCAGGGTGGCCTGGAGGAAGTCATGGGGGTCCAGACAGAGCATTTCTGAGCCAATCCCAGAAAGGCTCAAATAGCCCGAGCGAGTCAGCACACACCACCTGCATAACCTTAGTCTAGTTGCTAAATTCCTCTGAGCTTCAGATACACACTTGTAAAGAAACGGCAATAAGTGAGGAGCCTGGGATTGCACTCAGGAAGCAGACTCAGATCCTCCCTCCACAGGGGCACCCTTCCCTCCCAGGGGTCCTCCAGCCAGCCCACAGCAGCTGCCCCAGCTTCCTTCACTTACGCCTTTGGGCTATGCAGTGGGAACAGCATCGACTCTCCTTCCCGGAGCCGGAGCCACAGGGTAGTGACAGTGAACAATCATCCCGCTCACAGTGGGGTACCCCTGCCTGGTGCAGGATGGAGAGATACTGAGATTCCTGTGGGGCACTAGAGTCTTCAGCCTTTTCAGGGAAGGACTTCTCCAGGGATCTCCCTGAGAAGGTCTCCCTACTCCAGGCTAGGCACATACTGCCCAGCTCACACAAGTCCCTACTTACCCCACATCTGCAGGTAATGCAGCTCATCTCCCCAAAGGGGGGTACTGATGGGTGCCAGCTCTGATTCTCTGGAAACCACTGCCCAGCAAAGCGACACCCCCGAGGCCCATCAGCCTGCATGGGGTCTCCCAACGTGGCATGAGTCCCTGACCCTACTGTTGGGCAAGAAACGACAAAGTCCAGAAGGATCAACTAACTTTAACTTCTTTTTGAATTGCTATCACCTAATTGTTTCTGGCACTTGATAGGTGATAAATCTGGATGGATAGATGGGAGATGACTGAGTAAATGGATAGATGAATTACAGATGAAGTGGACAGATGATGGTGGATGGATGAATGGATGATAGGTGGGTGGAAAATGGATGGATGGATTAATGGATGATTGGATGGATGGACAGATAGATGGCTGGGTAGGCAGGTGGGTGGCTGGGTAGGCAGGTGGGTGGCTGGGTAGGCAGGTGGGTGGCTGGGTAGGCAGGTGGGTGGCTGGGTTGGTGGGACTGGAGCCCCTACCACCTCATCTACACACATGTGCATCCTTTGCACTGTTTTGAGTGCACTAGCTCCAGGGTAGGCATAAGCAGAGCTCAGTAAATGAGTAGCTGATATGCTCCACTCTCATCCTTATCATGCACCCCTAAATATAGGTATACAGGTCAGGGCCTACCCGAACCCTAAGGGTGAAGCCTCAATGACCAAGCCTCTCACCTGGACACTGTTTGCAGCAGTCAGTGGGATTGGCGCGGATAGGCTGAGCACAGGCCAAACGAGGACACTGCACCTTCTCACAGTGCACCTCTCCAGTGCCCCCCTGTTGAGAGAGGGTGTCAAGAAGAGGGACACGTAATCCTTACATTGCTTTCTCTCTCCTTTCCCCTCCTCAAGTGAAATATATGTGTGGCCTTTTACTCAGAGGCCTGGGTTTGCCTTCTATACCTGAATTCAAATCTTCATTTTGTCTCAATAAGGTAGTGTGCCATATTTGCCACAGAAGAGGAAAGGGGAGCTTGGGAAAACCCAGACAGCACCAAGAGTCCCGTGAAGGCAGTCAGCTGGCAACGCTGAAACTCGTACCTGTCAGCTCTTTACCTTTTCCTACAGGAAGCCTACTCTCAAAACCCCAGGGACTGCTCCTCACAGTGCCATCCTCAGGCCTCCTCGCCAACGAAGAGCTTTACTCTCTAGGCAGCCCCTCCCTCTATCTGCAGACCTGGATGGGTTTATGATACCAGAAGAGATTGCATAGCTGTACCTTGCAGGTGCAGACAGCACACTTAATTAAGCCAAAGGGGGGCACAACGGGGTGCCATCGGGTACCCGCTGCCCTCCAGCTCCGGTCACCATCAAAATAGCAGCCTAATGGGGAATAGCTGCCATTAGTACTGGTCTCGTTGTCTGGGCCCAAAACCAAGTCTCAGGCAGGTCCCACACTAGCCTAAGCCAAGAGCCAGGAAACACTGATGAGGACTGTCAAGTGTGCTTAGAACCTGGGCACCTCAGTTTTCCCCAAACACATACTCTGGTGTCCCCTTGCTCCAACCCAATGGCTTCTTTGGATCTTGCCACCCCTGGACCGACTCTCCCAGCTCACCCTCTCCTGGCTCCAGGCTTGGTAGCCCGGGTAAGTCTTTGCTCCGTTGTTTCTCTGTAGAGACAAAGACAGGGTGAGGCAGAGTGGCCCTGCTTCCCTCCCTAGAGCATTCCTCTCCCATGGATGCCCCTCCACTACCTTTCCTCCCCTGCAGGACATTCACCTGGACACACGGGACAGCACTGGTCCAGTGCCTGCACCGGGTGGGGGCAGCTTGGTGGTGGGCATACTACAGGATCACAGATCACTGTTCGTCTCTGTAGAGAGGGCCAAGGCTTTGAAGGTGTGGTGGGTCCCTTCCCCCAGACCCTGTAGCCAACTGTACCCTCCACAGACATCCTACCTGGCAGGTACAGAGTGAGCAGAGTGGGTCATAGTTGGGTGCCCAGCGAGCCCCGTGGGGACGCTGCTGCCCCTCGAAGAAGCATGTGTTGTGTTAGGGTCTCGGGGCCGCCCAGGGCCATCATGTTTGGCTGGGACTGGGGCATCAGATCCAGGTCCAGTAGGCAGCAGAGACAATGTAGCTGCCTCTCCATTTGGAGCCACCGGCATCTGCCCTCCTTCAGAAGACAGACGCAGACCTCCCGCTTCACACTGACTGGCCATGTGCACCTGGGAAGAGAGGGAAAATGAGGCTGGGTTGGGGCTCCTCCTGAGGCCTCTTATAACTACTGCTGGAGGTTGACAGGAGTGCTTACACAGAGACTATTCATTTCAGTACTTATCCCGGGTGCAGAGACGGGCGGTAGGCTGCCAGCCTCCTTCTGCACCTGTGTGACTTCACACTTATCACCAGCAAGAACTTAACACTACCACCTTAGGGATCAGAGAGCACAAGCAACTGCACCATGTCCACATACCTGCCCACGTAGCTCCCCTCTGGGGCTACTCTTGGTGGTGATCAACAGGGAAGCAGTGCCCTGTGCCAGGTGCCGCAGCAGCACAGGCTCCAAGTCTTTTACCACACCCTGAGCCTGCAGACAGACCAAGTGAGGGACAGAACAAGGCACTTTAGGGTCTTGTATTATTTTATTTTATGTGTATGAGTGTTTTGCCTGGTGCCCAGAGAGGCCAGAAGAGGGCACAGATGATTGTGAGCTACCATGCAGATGCTGGGAACTGAAACTGGGTCCTCCAGAAGAGCAGCCATACCACCTCTCCAGCCCCACAAGACGCTTTAGAACAAAGCCTGCTGTTCCCAATTTGCAGGTGAAGAAACAAATCCGGGACATTAAGGTCTCTGAGAACAGCTCTGAGGCTAGGTCTCTCTGATTCCAAGTCTTATAGCAGCCCACACCACTTCAGGGGGTTTGGTCCATCCCACCTACTTCTTTAGAGTCTCGGGGCCTCTATCCTAGGGATCATTTAGGACAGAGGACACAGAATGCGTAATACAGGCTGAGTCAGATTTATACCTAGACCTGTCTGATACCTAAGGCCATGCCTGCTCTGTAATACCAGGCTGCCTGCCCTCTCTGGCCCAACCACAGGTCCACACAGCCTTTCAAGCTAAAAGGCAGAAAGTTTCCCAGCTTCTTTCTATCTCTATGTCCTTACCTCTGACCCATAGAATCCCTTCAGCAGTCGCTGGGGCCCTGGCATCCCAGGAGGCCCAAGGAGGTGGGCAGTGACAGTGCCTTGCTCCGAGCCACCAAGCCCAGCCAGTAGAACCTCATAGTGTAAGTGGCAATGTGTATCCAAGGAGAGCCAGGCATGCCCTGCTGCCTGACTCTGCACAGGGGGCAGCACTAGGGCCCCTGCCAGAGGCACAGGCAATCCTGAATCCAAACAGATGAGAGATGACAGGTGAGAGTGTGCTCTTAATCTCAACATACCCCATCACAGATCTGGGAGTTGGAAGGCATTGTCCATAAACCCAGGGCCTGGGAAACAACTAGCCTTAGATTCCTTGTACAAAGGCAACAGGGAGGGCTGGCCAGCAGCACCACCTTATGCATTCTCACCTCTCTAAATGCCAACCAGAGCTTAGGCAGGGGAAGACACACGAGGTTCTGGCTCTCTGGCACTACTCCTTAGATGCCTGAATGGCAGGTCAGAGGACACAGAGGGGCGAGCAGACCCTGAAGCACTCACTGTCATGGCGGGCGCTGTGCCCACTGTAGGGCAGGGCAGTTACATGCCCCCGAAGCTCTCCATCTGGGAAGTCCTTGGTGCCAATATTCAGGAACAGCTCATTCTGTAGCAGCATATGAGCCCCTCGGGCACCCAGCCCAGTGCAGATACCCACAGCCTAAGAAGCAAAGGATGAACCCTCTCAGCTTTCAGATTCCAGGGTCTTTCCATGTTTTATGCCTCCTCTACATACATATATCTTCCTCGTGCCAATAGTGCTGGACAAGAACTCTGTAGATCAAGTTTCAAGGCTCTCCACTGCCACTTCCTAGCTACGTAACAACCCTTTAAGAGTTACTTATCTTTGAGTCTTTACTTCCTCATCTATCAAAGGGGTACTGTGAAGATTAAAAAGTACATGAATAAGGCAACCACTGTAATGCCTGATACAAAAGACCCCAAAGTAGCAACTAGTACTATCTATTGCACAGTTCCCCATAACCGCTATCTACAACCACTCCCATAACTGTGAGCTTTCTGGGGATGAGGACAGGGTTCCGGCCTACGGCTTACTAAAATTTGTCAAATGAATGAAGGACTCATTGAGAGAACCCATGAGTGTATGAACAATGCCACACACACCTACTCAACCAACCTGGCTTCCCGCAGCCCATGTATTGGCAGCCCTGGCACAACTCTGCCTGGAGCCCTCACCATGTGTCCTCCCAGCTGGAGTCCAGCCATGTGGCACAGGACAGTGCGCTGGTTCTTCCGCTCTGGCTTGGTCTCCAGTGTCATGGCCACCACCTCGCTACCTGTACCTACCACTTGCACCTGGTGGGCAGGGTTGGGGGAGGGCAAGTGGATTGCCAGCCAAGACCTAGGGCCTTTCCCACTGCAGGTCAAGGCCCTGCCCTGCTGCCCTCCCTACCTCCTACAGCTTCTGACTCTTACCTGATAGATCAGGGAGCCATTTCCTAGCAGTATGAAGCTGGCCGAGCCAGCAGCACCCGTCTGGGCTGGGATCAGGGCATCAGCCCCACAAAGGACGCTTTGAAGGACTGCAGGGGGCAAGACAGGTGGCAGCAGGCTTGCCCACACCCAGAAACCCCCGGAAGCTCTCTCCCATATCTACTTCGGACTCTTTAGCACATTTGTGCCTCTGAGTTGTGTGTGCCCACAGTGCTAAGCCCCACCCTGCCTCACCATCACAGTTCTGCCTGGCAGTGATGTATCCACTGATGCGTAGCTCTGGCCCACCTGCCTTCTCTAGGACCATCTGCAGCTCCCCCAGCACCAGCCACTCCATCTCTTGGTCTGTAAGGCTGGGCAGTACCTCAGCAAAACCTGGCTCCTGGGTACAGAGCAGAATGCAATGGGCAACAGCAAGAGGCCAGAGGAAGTAGCAGCAAGATCTGGGCCTCCCCTTACCTGTGCTGAGGTGTTGGCCTGGAGCTCTCGAAGTAGCTGTCCCTGGTGGAGAATCTGAAGCTTCAAGGGAATCTGAGCTGGTCCTGCAAGGGCTTCACATGTATTTCTGAAAGATAGGCACCATCCTCCCTATACTCTCATGTACTTCTTCCCCACTACTTACCTCCATTCCTGGGTCCTAGCAGACCCCGGAAGAGCAGCAAAAAATGTAAGGAGTCTTCTGTGTCACTGAGGGTAAGCAGGGTGATGCCCCCCACACCCCGTTGCTGTGGGCTTTCCAGAGTCAGGATGGCACTGAAGGTCTCTGGGGAATGGAGGACAATGACAGCCCATCAGAAAATCTCTTCAGTCCACCACCCCTGGGATGGAGAAGGCTCAGCTCTTTATATCTGAGAACTACTTGCTCCCCTACCTGCAGCCAGAGCACCTTGCCAAATGAGAGGCCCCCAGATTTCTCCTGAAGGGTGAGTGGGTGTCACAAGGGCTACATGCAGCTGTTCTGCCCTCAGGAGCCTCAAAGACAGCCGAGGCACTGCCCGCCACACCCCACAGACCTAGAGCAAAGAAACAAGAAAGTCTACAGTCAGTGTGCAGGGCAAGTCAGCTAAGAGGCCCAGACCTGATGAGGAAAGAGTATGGAAGGCAGACCCCAGACCCTTCTAAGAAGGACTCAGAAGCCTTGAGTTTAAGTCCTGGCTTACCACTTACTAGCCAAATGACCTTGAACAAATCACATTCTGCTATTCTGAGCCTCTGTTACCTCCTATGGATATCACAATGTCAGAGCCTTTCTCCCACTGGGCTGTTGTGAGAACCAAAGGAGGCAATGCAAAGCATGCTCTCAGCAAGTGCCCATTTTGGATAAGCACTCGTAAGTGTTCATGGTGTCATCTCACCAGGCCATTCTGGGTGGGCGCGGCAGGGTGTTCAAACAGGATGTTGCCTGTAGGATCTGTGAACCGAACCCTGCTAGGGCGGTCCAGCCTGTGAAGAAAGGTCCAATGAGACTGGATCCAGAACCTACAGGCTCCCACTTCCTGCCCCATCAACTACACGTAGCCCCTGTTCTTTTCCCTGTCTCACCGCTGATAGGAGATAGAGAAGCGTAGACTTGAACGCAGGACAGAAACTCGAGCACGAGCTACCGCCTGCGACCTGGGTCCTGTCAGCAGTGCCACAAAGTCTTGGAGAAGAGAAAATGGCCTGAGCACTGTCAACTCTTGCCTCCGGCTCCAAACTCAGTCAGGTCCACCTCCACCCCAGCCTACCCGTGTGGCCATCAGCACGTGTCCGCTCCCCAGCACCAGGTTCCCCTCGATCACTATAGCTGCGGTGCTCTGTGTCCCTTGGATACTCGAAGGCTAGGCCAGCTGGCTGTCGCTCTAGATTGCTGCGCTCTGTGTCGGGATAAGGAATAAGACCACTAGCTTCAGCAGGGTACCAGGAGAGCCAGCCCTCCTCCGCGAACCAAGTCGCATAGAAGAAGCCAATGTTGGAGTCTTCTGCCCTCCCTAACACGGGGCACAGAGGGCCTCACCCTGCGGGCAGGTCTGGCAGCAGTGTCCTGGCAGCTGGCGCGGCTGCCTGCAGGCCAGGGTGGGGCACTGGGGTTTGATGTTCTTGCAGCTGACCCTGCCAGGGCCCCTCCCACGGCGAGCCCACTGAGGCTGATGGCAGAGAACACAGGGAAATTAAATGAGTGTAACTTGCAACCATCAGACCCCAGGGTAAGATCCTCTGCTGGAGTCAGTCAACTCTGCTATTTACAAGTTACATGACCTGGACAAGTTTCTTAACTTCTCTGAGCCTTGGCTTCCCTGTCTACAAAGTTGGGCTAATAATGTCATTTATCTAGCAAGGTTGTAATGGGAGGGGGGAGTTGGCTAAAAGCCAGTCAACGCTGCAGACTTGAAAGAGGTTTCCCCCTATTCGCGGACCAGCCTTCCCCTGAGCATCTCCGAGTCTGATTCTACTGCGGCACAGGACAACCAGCGTTCCGCTACCCTCCAGGGTAGGGCGGGCAGCTGCGGTATTCACTCACCGCTTCACAGGCGCACAGCACGCACCGCATCACCCCAAAAGGCTCCCCCAGGTCCGGGTGCCACGTCTCGTCCAAGGCATAGACCTTCCCGCCGAAGGAGCAGCCTGTGGGGACGGGCTTGGCTGGCGGCCGCTGTCCGGTTGCTCGTGCCGTAATGCCTGCTCCGGGCTCTGCCCGCCAGGCCCTGGGTCCCTTGGCACCGTGCGCCTCGCCGCCGCTGCTTACCCCTCCCGCTCTCCCGCTGCGCAGAGCCACCTGCGCCCGGGGCCCTCTCCCGGTGGGTGCAGACTTGCCCCAAGCCAGACTCCCCGCCCGCGCCTCCCCTTGGCGCCCACCTACCTGCCGCTCCCCGGACGGGCAGCGGCTCCTTCTCGGAACGGATGGGCAGCGCGGGGGGCTCAGGGCCAGTGCCACCAGCCGGCCGTGAGCCGAGCAGCAGCAGCCCGAGGAGCAGCCGCGGGGCCGGCGGGGCCGGGAGGCTCGGCATGACGCGGAGCGGACAGCTGGGGAGGCGGGCGGGAGGAGGGAGCAGGAGAGGGAGTAGGGCCGGACTGGAGGCGGGCCGGCGGGAGGGGGCCGGGGCCAGGAGAGGGGCAGTGGCGAGGGGCTCGTCTCGCAGTCGCGGAGTCTGCTCCGGGCCGGGAGGGGGGGAGAGCGCGGGCGGCTGGGCGCTGACCCGGGCCGTACGCCGCTCTAGTGCCCTAGGCGCCGGCGCCGGCCCGTTTTATGCCCGCGCCAGGCTTCCCGGCCCGGGGCCTCCTCCTCAGCAAACGGGGCGCGGCGGCGGCTCCGCAAGGAGCCCGGCTGAGCCCGGGGGGTCCGGCCCAGCAGCAGAGGCCGGGATAGCAAGTGGGGGAGGGGGACAGGCTGGGACCCGGCAGGGGAGGAGGGAGGGACTGACGGAGGGGGGAGCGGAGTGGGCAGCGGGAAGGGAGGAACCAGGGGGGCGCAAAGAGGGGGAGGAGAGGCGGGCCTCGACACCCCCCCACACACTCCTTGCGGCCACCCCTGTGGCCCGACCAGGAGGTGGTGTCCAGCCCAAGACCGGAGCCTCTGGCTAGTGAAGGGCAGAGACTGGGCCTTCACCCTGTACCAGTCATGGACCGGATGGATGGGCCGCTGGAAGGATGAGGACTTGTCTTTGAAAAGACACGATCTTCCCATGCCTAGGACCCACAGCACCCCACTTCTTTCACTCTGGCTGTATTCTTCTTTCCCTTCTAAGGTCTCTCCTATTTCTGGAGTTCCCAGGGACAGAGACCTAGCCAGTGCTTCCCTTAGTGGAGTAATAGCCTCCCTTTGTAACCTGTTCCTAAGTCTATTCAACCATCACTTGGGTTTCTAGCCCTTCATCCAAGGGACCACTCTCTTCCTCTCCAGCGCATTCTCAAACTCCTTTGTCTTGCTTTTCTACTCAACCCTTCCCATCTCCTCCCACCCCCACCATTCTTCCCACTATCCCAGCACTGGGCTTCCTAATCTTAGAAGGCATCTCTTCTTAGTGAACTGGAGAATTCTGGGATCTGGGCCATGCTCCTTAGTAGCCGGCTCATCCTCGGAGTCCCACCGGAGAAAGCTTGAGAAAGAACGAGGGAGAGAGCACAAGGTCAGGCCAGAAGGCCCCTGAGGACAGAGACTGTGGGGAGACAGGGACTGAGGAGAAAGCACGGGAGCTAGAGCCAGGGCCAAAGGAAGAAAGAGAGCCAGCAGAGAGGTATTTGTGAGGGAGGTTCCGCAGCTGTCTTTTCTAAGACAGGGACAGATGGGCCTGGTTATTTCTCTGGTCACATGTATAGTGGCAGGAATGGAAGCCGGCCATTGGGCAATCAAGGGCAGGCATACACACAGAGCTAAATGGGTTTAGCTATCCAGATCCCTGGCCCCCCCAGTAGAAAGAAGGACACCTGAGCTCAGTCAATCTGCCTGTCTTTTTAGACAGGTTCTCATTATGGAAACCTGGCTGGCTTAGAACTCAGTAGATAGACCAAGCTGGCCTCAAACTCACCAATACCCACCTGCCTCTGCCTTCCAAGTGCTGTATTAAAGGCATGCTCTGAGCCCAGTCTTAACCAAATACATGCCCCTTCACTCCTCAGCTCCCTCAAACTTGTCCAAACCCTCTTTTCTATAATATGATCATTCTCTAATATAGGCAACACCTAAATTGCCAGTAGGAAAAGAGAAATGCCAGGAAAGACACTCCCTTGGGGTAGGAGAGTATGAAGGAGCAGCAGGAAAGTTAGAGTACTATCAGATTTCAGCAGCAGGTAGAGTGTTCAAGGAAAAGAAATTTGGCCAGCCAGGTACTGAAACTCCATCAATCTTTCCCAGGGACAAATGCATTCTGCCAGATTTCTCCTGGATTAACCCTCTACTCCTCTCTCCCACAGCCAGGTCCCAGGTTCTCACATCCCCTAGGACATGAGACAGCTCCCCCTATGCAAATCCTCTCTGGAGTGTGTAGGTGGAGGAACTGGGCTCCATTCATGGACCATGGTCCATGCAGGGGCTCCAGTTCCAGTAGGAAAAGGAGTCGTCATTTCCGGGGCCTTCACCAGAGCTTGGTGGCTCTCTGCTCTCTGATTGGGCGGAAGTGGCTTGGGCAGGCTTGTGACCCTTCTGCAGAGGAGGGGCTGTGCCCCGAGTGTCTTCCTACCTACCTACTCCCCAGAGTGCTGCCTGCTGTGCACCTGGGTCCTGGAGCCTTTCTCCACCGGTGAGTGACAGGCAGGGTTTGGGGTTAAGTGAGGGTATGGTATGAAAAACAAAAAAAGAACTGGGCTCTTAGCTGGGGGAGGGGCAGGCAAACTGGAACCTAAAGGCACTGACCTTTGTCAAGAAGAGTGGAGCCTTCCCAGAATGGGAGGAGCGGGACAGAGCAGGACAGCAGGGAAAGGGGGTTGGGTACTGGTTTATGAGGGACTATTCACATACTTGGTAGAATTCAGAATAGTGCTGGCTGCCTAAGGCCAAGAGAAAATAACAGAAGTGTATGTAGGGCTAGAGAACATTGTACTAAGTAAGGGACATAATCCTAATTCCCAATCTCATAAAGTCATTCTTGCTAGCTTAGATTCTGAATCCTGGGACTGGGGAAGCCAGGTCAGGTGAGCCAAGGCAGAGAGGGTAATGGAGGAGGGGCTTGTGTATGTTGACAGACCTACAGATCTCAATATTGAATCAGGTGCAGGCTTCTTTGCTCAACTTGTGAAAACAGGAGGATCCAATGCTTCTTTGCTCAACTTGTGAAAGTTGAGCAAGTGGGGGGGGGTCCTATGTAGAACCTGGAAGGGATCTGGAGGGGGGCAGGGAGGCAGGTGCAGCTCAGAGACATTGGCAAGTGTCTCATGAGATAAGCCATGTGAGGTAGGCATCATCTTGCTCTGTAAGTGCCTCATCCTGGGACTTCAGGAAGCCCTAGTACCATTAGCCCTTTGATTTGAATAATGGGCATTTCAGAACTTAAAAGTCCAAAGAAAAGTTCCAGGTTTTATTTTGGGGGCAAATAGGGAAAGAATGAGAAGCTAGTGTCTCTTTTAATTCCTGCTTCTGGTGGTCCATTATATCTTTACCCAGTCTGCTGCCTCAGCCCCACTTCCCACACTATAGCTACTCCTCGACACAGGTGCCCATCTGCCACTTCTTAGCCTGATAACCCTCTCTCCACTCTTCTCCAGTCTTGCAAACACTTCCCTTCTCTACTCCATCCCAAGGTTGCTCAGAATTTTGAGTCCAGTTAAGATGTATGTGCATATGTCATGTCTTGCTGCTCTCAGCAGGGCAACAATCAGTAGACAGGGCACCAAGACCATATCAATGTCACTGAAGAACCCTGACAAAGAAGAGACATTATATGCTTCAGTCACAACAAAACAGGGAAACAGAGTGATAACAGTTCTGGCCTTGGCCAGCCAGCAGTTCATACCTCCTAGCATGTGTTTCCCATGCCAGGAGTCTTTCCCTTGAAGCCCAATGAAAGATTCACCATTTCTGTCATTTTCAGGATAGATTCCTTGGCCTACCTGTGCCCCACCCGACTCTGTGCAGAAGTGCAAAAGCTCAAGCCGCCTCCATGGCCCCAGGAAAGATTCAGGGGAGAGGCCCCATACAGGGAGCCACTCCAGCCAGACACCCTGGCCAGAATGGAGCTGACTGGTAAGAATACACTAGGAGTTTAGGAACAAGTTCAAGAATGGCCTTGCAGGGTGGTGGTGGGCACAATGTTACAGGAGCAGAGGGCTGGGAAACCCAGTCTCCCAAGAAAAGGTGTCTGTCTGGACAGCATAACCCTGGATTCCAGGTCTACCTCCCAAATGGGAATCCCTGAATCACCATCTGAGAATGATTTTCTCTTTATCAACCCTTCAACTTCTCTCTCCTCTTCTAAGATTTGCTCCTGGTGGCCATGCTTCTCCTTACTGCAAGACTAACTCTGTCCAGCCCAGTTCCTCCTGCCTGTGATCCTCGACTCCTAAATAAACTGCTGCGTGACTCCTACCTCCTTCACAGCCGACTGGTGAGCATCCCCAAGCACTGCACCTTTATCCACTTAACTGATAAGGTACCTCATTCCTTCGCTTCCTCTCACTCCAGTGTTGTCTCTGGTGAAACCACCAAGTCTCAGTCCCTTCCTGGCAAGGGCTACAATTTGCAAGAGTCTTTTAGAAGCTCACTATGGGCATGGTACTAAGGAAGACTACTGTAGTCATGGGCCACCTTCCTGACCTCTATTTCAGCTTTTTTTTCCTCTTACCCATCTTTCTTAACAGAGTCAGTGCCCTGACATCAACCCTCTGTCTACACCTGTCCTGCTGCCTGCTGTGGACTTTAGCCTGGGAGAATGGAAAGCCCACACGGTAAGAAGCATCTATGGGCTCAGTTGTACTTACCTCAAACATGCAAGGTCTAGGCCAGTGGTTCTCAACCTTCCTAATGCTGAGACCCTTTAATATAGTTCCTCATGTTGTGCTGACCCCCAACCATAACATTATTTTCATTGGTACTTCATAACTGTAATTTTGCTACCGTTATGAATTGTAATGCAAATACCTGATATGCAGATGGTCTTAGGCGACCCTGTGAAAGGGTCTTTCCACCCTCAAAGGGGTCACAACCCACAGGTTGAAAACTCCTGGTCTAGGCTGAGGCAAAATGCTTGTCTTGAGTCTGAGAAAAACCTAGGATGCATTGTGAGTTTCAGGCCAGGATGGGCTACAGAGTAAGACCCTACCTCAAAAAAAAAAAAAAAAAAAAAAAAAAATCTTACTTTACCTTCCCTAAATTCTGTCCTCCCAGATTTCTATTACTCCTCAGAGTCTTTAAAATTCGTGAGTTCCCTAAAAATCTCACCTATAGCTTGGCTAGCTTAACTCAATTTACATTTGCCTATGATGAGATCTTGAGGAAATGATGATGAACTTCTGGTTTTAATCCCATCAAGCAGGAGGCAGTGACAAACAGATCTCTGTAAGACCAGCCAGGGACACTACACACACACACACACACACACACACACATACATAAGTGTATATGTATGTATATATATATATATATATATATATATATATATTTAGATAGATTAAAAAACATAAATATGATAAATAGATTTGAAACTGAATACTATAAGCTGGTTAGCAACCTCTCATGGCAATACCTTTGGCCTATTCTTATTCTTGCTCAATCTTTTTTAATGCATTTATTTATAAACATGAGGGGGGACAAGCTACGGTGTGCATATGCAGGCCAGAGGACAGTTTACAAGAGTCATTCTCTCCTTTTACCATGTGAGTCCCAGGGACTGAAATCACGTCATCAAGCTTGGCCACAAGCACCTTCAATAATGGCTCCTCAACTGTAAGTTGTCATGAAGGAAGTCTGATCTGCTGTCTACAAGTGATACAAAGCAGAAAGTAACACTAAAATAAAGGCAAAATCAATATTCAAATCTTTGCTGGGCATGGTGACACAAACCAGAAATCCCAGCAGCTCAGAGGGTGGGGCAGAAAGATGAGCTGCAGGCTAGCGTAGGCTATACAAAATAAAAACAAAAGCAATCCAAGTAGCACATGCCTGTACTCCCTAGAATCTCCTACCTTTCCTCAAGTTTCCTAGAGATCCTAGGTCTGGAGAAAGAAGGATGGGTACTATGGATCACAGCTCTAGCTCTGTATTTGTAACTATGTCTGTTTCCTGGGCTGGCCTTGAACTTGTGATCCTGTTTCAGCACCCCCACCCCCCAAGTGCTGGGATTATAGACATGTGCCACCAAACCCAGCTCTGCCATATGTTAAGTCTCTTCCCTTCATCTTCATGGTTACTAGTTCAGTTGCTACATTTAGCTTTGAAATGCTGAGGTATAACAATTTTGTAGCAGAAAGAATAGGCTTACAGCACTGCAGTCTAGAGCTAAAAGCCGCAATGAGGTAGGGGTGCCTCTCTGACTAAAAGTCCATGCAAGACCAGGCCAGGCTGATGGACACTGGAGTGACTGAAGCACAGGCCAGTGACCAGTTGTTAGGAGACTGTGAAGGAATTCCTGTGATGGGTGGGACCCTCATCCTGTCCAATTCTCAGCTCCTATGATTCATTCTGCTGGCTACTCCTATGGGCTCCCCACCCATTCTTAGCACGTTTTTTGAAGCAGTCCACTTCTCTCCTCTTTCCCAGGAACAGACCAAGGCACAGGACATTCTAGGGGCGGTGACCCTTCTTCTGGAGGGAGTGATGGCAGCAAGAGGACAGTTGGAACCGTCGTGTCTTTCATCCCTCCTGGGGCAGCTTTCTGGGCAGGTTCGCCTCCTCTTGGGGGCCCTCCAGGGCCTCCTAGGAACCCAGGTAAGTCCCCAGTCAAGCAACCTATTCAAAGTATCCTCTTACTCAGTCCCTCTAAAGACCTGGGGGGAGTAAAGGGACTCTAGATAACTGTAGTGTGTGGAAACTGGCCTACAAGGAGTGCTGCCTCCCACCCTTAATACCTGGATGCTAGCAATGAATCTTTCCACTTTAGTCAAGAGAGGCCTGATATGTGGGCCTGCTCTCTGGCCTCAGGCCCGTCCTCTGCCCTCAGTTTCCTCCACAGGGCAGGACCATAGCTCACAAGGATCCCAACGCCATCTTCCTGAGCTTGCAGCAACTGCTCCGAGGAAAGGTGCGCTTCCTGCTGCTAGTGGAAGGCCCCTCCCTCTGTGTCAGACAGGCCCTGCCCACCACAGCTGTCCCAAGCAGTACCTCTCAACTCCTCACAACAAACAAGCTCCCAACCAGGACTTCTGGACTGTTGGAGACAAACTTCAGTGTCCTAGCCAGAACTACTGGTCCTGGACTTCTGACCAGGCTTCCAGAATTCAGAGCCAAGATTATTTCTGGTCAGCTAAACCAAAACTTCAGGTCCCCAGGCCAAATCCCTGGATCCCTAAACAGGACACACGGACCCATGAATGGAACTCATGGACTCTTCACTGGAGCCTCACTTCAGGCCCTGGAAGTCCCAGACATCCTGACAGGAGCTTTGGACAAAGGTTCTCTGCCACTCAACCTCCAGAGTGGATATCCTCCTTCCCCAGCCCATCCTCCTAATGGACATCCACTCTTCTCTCCTGCACCTACCTTGCCCACCCATGGGTCTCAACCCCAGCTCCACCCCCTGTTTCCTGACCCTTTCACCACCGTGCCTAACTCTACCAGCCCTTTCCCAACTGCAGTGTACCCTCACTCCCAGAATTTGTCTCAGGAAACATAAGGTACATAGGCACAGCCAGCATCTGTAACGTCTCTCAGGCACAAGCCTCCCCCAGGAGAGGCTCTGAGAGGCAACTGCAGCTGCACTAGATGTCCTGCTTTTACCTGCAATCCAAGGCCTGGGGAAGGCATGCACAGGACATGTCATAAAATTTTAGGAGCTTTTTTTTTTTTTTTAAACCTATCAGCAATATTCATCAGAGCAGCTAGTTATCCTTGGTCTATTTTCTGTATAAATTTGAAAATCACTAATTCTCCATAAATGCTTTTATTCAATAATTCTGCAAAGGCCTAGTCTGACCTAGCCTTTGAACCCAGGTAGAAACTAACATTGTATCAGAAAAAAATGTTGTTTTCTTCGCTTCAAGTTTAAGCCCCTCCCCTCAACGTCCTCATTCCCTTCACGATAATTTTCAGTGAGACTGGTCCTCAAGAGATACTGCTCTTAACAAAGGAACAACAGGTTACCTCTTAGAAAGACTGTTGCTATATTAGAAACAAAACTGAGCCTGTAAGCGAATCGAAGAGAGCATCCAAAAGCTGACTAAAATTCAAGAAAACGATGTTCTTCCCAGGGACAACAGATCTCCTGGACCCTACCTCCCAAGGAAGCTAACAGGAAACCTGGGGGACTCTCACCCCAGGTAAGGCTGTACAGACATTTCAGTAAAGACAAGTAAAGACCTGGATGTGGCAGCTGAGCAAACAGCTAAGAGCATCAGCAGCTCAGCAGGAGCTTTGCCAGGCCTGGGCTCCTGCTTCCCTCCTGTGGAGGGCAGGCGGAAGTGCAGGAAGTGGCAAGTCAGGCTCCAAAGCTCACACAGCAGGACAAGCACAGAGCAGCTGAAGGCTCTAATTGTCACAAATTCATCTAAAAAGCAGCCTGGTGAGACTACCATGAACTCTACTGGGAACTCCTAAAATGAAGGCAGGTTTCTGGGGTTTTACAAGTAAGTGCTTCTCTCGGGTTAGAAGTTTACATTGCACAAAACAAAAACTATATTGCCAGGGTCAACTTGCTTCCTCCAGTCTTGTGAGCAAGATGGTGAGAGCCTTTTCCTCACTCTGTCCCAAAATAAGGAGGAAAGGCTACCACATAGGTAGGGAAGTCGGGATCTCAAGAGTTCCAAACACTGCCACAAGAAAAGGGCAAGGTGTTCCCCACAGAGGCAACAGATGTCCCAGACTCTCCCCACAACTCTGCTTTACAGATGAAGAAACCAAAGCCACATGAGCTTCCCAATGGTCACATAGCTTTCAAGCAGAAAAAGGACACACCAGTCTGAGTCTCCATACCATCCATCTACCCAGTGTGGCGTACTGTCTGCTCTGCCCTTCAGTGATTCTACTTAATATAGAGACTTCCAAGTCCTTGCAGAGTAAATATGCTATTAAGAAGCTCTGGGTAGGAGACAGAGCTTGTGGGTTCCAGGTATCTCCATGCACATAACCTAGAAAAGGAATCAACAGATGCACAAAGCTAAACAATGTTATCAAAATCTCAGACAGTGTCAGTAGTCTACACTACTAATTCTAGGATAACATTGAGTATAACTCGTAATTTGCAGCAACACTAAAGGATGCTAAAGTTCTTTTTTTTTTAATTAAATTTAGAAGCCAGACAGTGGTGGTGCCTGCTTCTAATCCTAGCACTTCGGAGGCAGAGGCAGGCGAATCTCTGAGTTTGAAGCCAGCCTGGTCTACAGAGTGAGTTACAGGACAGCCAAGGGCTACACAGAGAAACCCTGTCTCAAAAAAAAAAAAAAAAACCAACAGCTGGAGAGATGGCTCAGCAGTTAAGAGCACTGGCTGCTCTTCCATAGGACCCAGGTTCAATTCCTAGCACCCACATGGCAGCTCACAACTGTCCGTAGCTCCAGTTCCAGGGAATCCGACATTCTCATACAGGCATACACGTGGGCAAAACACCAATGCACATAAAAGTAAATAAATTATATATAAAAAAAAAACCAACAACAAACAAACAACAAAATTAGGGCCAGCGAGATGGCTCAGTCGGTAAAAGTGCTTACTATGCAAGTCTGACATGAGTTTGATGTCTGGAAAAGGGAAGAACCAACTTCCCAAAGTTCTGATCTCCATATGCATGTCATTATAAGCTGACTCCTAAGCGTGCACATACACATCACATATACACATATACAAATAATAAATAAAATTTATATTTTAAAAAATCTGACCATGGTGGCACATACCTGGGAGGTAGAGGCAAGAGGATCAGGGCCACCTTCAACTACATAAGCCTAGACTACAAAAGACTCTCAAAATTAATTAATATTTACGGCAGAGGGATAGCTCAGCAGTAGAGCCCTTGCCTAGCACACACAAAGCCCTGGGTTCAATCATCTCAGAACAATTAAAAACAAAAAAACAAAAAAAACTTAATAATCGAGCCAAACAATTTACAGAACAGAAAAGACCTAGCACCCAGGACAAGATAAGCCAAAGAGACCAAAAATGTGTGGGTACACAGTAGTCAGAGACAAGAAAGGATGCTAAACTGCAAATGTAGCTGAAGTTCGGGGCACCCGATACTGGCAACTTCAAGTAACTGTTTTCTACAATGTAAACCAATCTGCCCCCTTAAGACTCTAACCCTGAAACAAGTTGTGGTGGTGCATGCCTGTAAGCTCCACACTTAGGGGGTGTCGATGCAAGAGGATCACAAGTTCAAGGTCATTCTTGGCTATACACTAAGTTTCAGACTAGCTGAGATTATAGATTCCACCTTTTAAAAAGTTGTTTTGTTTTTTTAAACTTTGCCTGAAGATCTAATGTGACACTTGCCTCGTAAGTCTTAGACCCTGCACCATCAAAACCAAAGCCAAAAGTCTAAACCAAATGGTTCTGCATTGGCTGATTCCATCACTTCTCCACCACACAAAAACAGGAGTATGCTGGCAAGATGGTTCAGCAGGTAAAGGTGACTGACATCAAGCCTGACCGCGTAACTTCAGTCTCTAGGATCCACATGGTAGTGAGAATGGATTCCTGAGAGTTATCTTCTCTACACACACACACAAATAAAACAAAACACATGTGTGAAAATTTTTTTTAAAATGCTTACAACCAGAACCCATTTCTCTTTAAATCCCCTTTTCTTTGCTGAGACAGCCAGAAGTCTACTCTGTCATTCTACCACTATTTCTGATGAGGGCCTCTCACTATAACATAATCCATCTTTCTTCAGCCCCTCAGAAACCTAAGGCCACAGGACGATTAGAAGATTCTATAAAGATTCATCCCAACCCCCAATGTACCCATACACACATACCACTCCCTACAGTAAAAGGTAAAAGAAACACCCTTGCTCTTCCCTGCTGAGGCCACTCATTTTCAACTCATTTTCCTAAACACTATTTCTAACACCTCTGTAAAGACCAAAAAAAAAAGATAGGGAAAGAAACACCCCAGGCATCCCAGCAGGACAACCAGCTCCTGCTGCAAAATCAGGACATCAAGAGATAACTGGGAGCCAGCAAAAAGGATCAGTGGGTAAAGGTGCTTGTCTCAACAACCTGAGTTCAATCCCCCGTACCTAGATGGTAGAAGTATGTATATATAAATAATAAACACACGCACGCACACACAAATATCCCATTGCAGCACACAGAAGCGCCCTGATTTTGAGACCCAGCACTGCATAAACCATGTGTGACATAATCCCAAAAACTTAGGCAGTGGAAGGAGGATAAAGTTCAAGGTTATCCTTGGCTACACAATGAGTTTGAGGTCAGTCTGGGCTACATGAAACCATATAAACAAAAAGACATCTAATCCACAGAAAATCTTTCTGGATTATTATTAAGAGAAAACTTTTTCAGAGACCTCTGATGCCAAGTCTTTGTAATCAACACCGCTTCCTTTACTGTTAGCAAGTACTGTCAGACTGCTATGCTGTCCTGGGCCCTGACAACAGACTACCAACCTTATAGTGTCACCTTGTCCATGTCACTGACCTACCTATTCAGTGTCACTGGGAAGAACGATCACCACTTCCCTCCCACCCAGGTCACTACTGGAATAAAGCCAGACCTTCCACCTGCCTCCAGAACCACCAAGTTCTCTCTTCCTCTTCTTGTCACAGTCCTAGCCCATGCCTATGTCAAGGTCTCTGCCCAAAGCATTCATAAACCCAAACATTTCTAGCCTACACAAATGACTCACTCGAGACAAGGAGAACTGACTTCAGGACAGACTGGAAGCGTTGGGAGAAGAACCCTAATGGGGCTCCTGCCCTTTCAAAATTCTATGCCAGATGAGTAATATCTTTCATGGCTGGGGTTCTACCCTTGAGAACCAAAATATAATAGTCTCTCTTAGATGGAAAAACCACACTGGGAACAGTCAGCCACAAGACTGAGAAAACATTAAACACAGACACCGAAAGGCTAAGAAAGCCTTTTGTCCTCTATCAACACAATTGTGATCATCTGGCAATGAGCCAGAAACAAATCAGAAAAATTGGGAAATAATATTTTAAAGAAAAAGGCATTTTATGTATTTATTTTTAAGACAAGGTCTATGTAGCCATGACTGGCCCAGAACTTGCTCTGTAGACCAGGCTGCCCTGGAACTCAGAGATCCACCTGCCTCTGTCTCTTGAGTGCTGGGATTAGAGGTGTGCACCACCATGCCCAGCTAGAAAATGGAAATTTTTTTTAAGGACTAAAGAATGGAAGCATGTATGGTTCATACAGGCTTATAATCCCAGTAAGCAGGAAGCTGAGGCAGGAGGATCAGATTCAAGTCCAGCATGGGTTACACAGAAAAAGCAAAACCCTGAATGTCCCCCTCCCCAGTGAGGTAGAAGAGTCTGAAAAAGTAAACTTTAATTTAAAAAAATATCATACACAACTTCAGATTCATGGTACGCTCTCCCACTTGGCCTTTTACAGACAAGTCAGTTTTCCATTGAGTGCAGACAAACTGAAGATATAGAGCTCAGTTCCTTTCACAGGCAAAGTGCCACCAGCTTCTACTCAGGCTTGAGCAATGTCCATGACTTGGGCGACTAAGCAGCAAGGCTGGTTTCCCACGAGGTTCAAAATGCCAGTTTCTTCATCAGCAGATAAACTCTGGAATCCACCTCAAATCCATGTAGGTTGTTGGCATCACCCTGAAGCCTCATGAGCAGGCCCCCATAGGACACATATGCAGAGCTGAAACAGAAGGGCCCTTGTCCTGAGAGTCTGAGCTCTGAACCAGCTGCTCCCAGCAGCTCGCCACCCATTTTTCTTTTTTAAAGGCACTCTCCGAGCATTCTATCATCAGGAACCAAAGATTAGGACAAAACTATACGCAGACAGTACAAAGCAGCGTTGTTGATTCTAGTGGAAGGAGTAAATGCAGCCATGCCCAAAACTAGGCGAGTAGGCACACAAATGAAGGTACATGCACACAAATCAACATGTACTTTTTTGAAAATGCTAAGGAAGCAGGTGGGTGGCACGTGCCTTTCATCCCAGCAGCAGAAGGCAGTCCCACAGATCCTCTGAATTCAACACCAGCCTGGGTCTACACACTGAGTTTCAGAACAGCCCAGAATATATTTTCTCCAAGAATAAAGAAAAGAAAGCTTAGGGAAAGCTTTCAACTTACAAGGGGAAGTATGTTAAACAAAAAAGAAGAAAACACTGTAACAGATTTTTTTTGTTGTTTGTTTTTTCAAGACAGGGTTTCTCTGTTGTAACTATGACTTTCCTGGAATTCACTCTGTAGACCAGGCGGCTTGGAACTCATAGATCCGCCTGCCTCTGCCTCTGGAGTGCTGGGATTAAAGCCATGTACCATCACTGCCTGGCCTGTAAAGGATCTTAAAGGGGAAAGTAAACATAATAATAACAAGAAAACTAGACTATTCAAATTTAAACTCTTTTTTTTCCCCCTCAAAACAGTGTCTCACAGTATAGTCCTGGCTGTCCTGGAACTCACGACGTAGACCAGGATGACTCAAACTCACAGAGATATACCTGTCTGTGCCTCTGACTCCCAAGTGCTGGGATTAAAAGTGTGTGCCACCACACCGGCTATTCAAACTCTGTGTATAAAAGGTTTCCTAGGTGACTTTTGTTCTTTTCACTTCTCTGCTTCAAGTTTCTGACAACCATATTATTTCACAGAATTTTAAAGAAAAGGAAAACACTAGACAAGGAACCCAAAAACCCAGGGCCTGGATTATAAGATTACCAGTGTCTCCCAGGGACTCCTGGGCCTTGAAATCCTGATAACAGGTGGTCTGAGTAACCAGTGTTCAGATTGTAAGCCGTTCCCAAGAGAAATTCTTCCACTTAGGTTTGGGGTTCCAGAAAAAACGGACCCCACACAGGAACTATTAGCATGGCCCAATCTCAGAACAGGGAGGGAGAAGGACTTCCCCAGACAATGGAACTTACAGGCGTGTCGCTGCTTCAGTCGAGGTCTCATCCCCCTCAATCCTGTACACTTTCCCATACATTACGTATTCAAATTGGTCAGCCCTACAAACAATAGACAAAGTTACTCTTCATAGTAATCAGTAGTGTAAGAGACCTTTAAAACTAGAAACTGGTAAGAAGTGCCATAGAACCATGACCTTATTTAGCTCTCACAGAAATTCTGTGAGTTAGGCATGACCACCTGCATTTTACTGATGAGGACATGGAGGCTGAAAGTAGAAGCACTGAGAACTGAAAACTCAGTATGATTCATTGAGCCTTTGAAACAGGGTCTATGGACTCCTGGCTGTCCTGACTGACTACATAGACCAGGCTGGCCTCAAACTCAGAGATACCCCGTCTCTGCCTCCTGAGTGCTGGGATTAAGTGTGTGGAACACCAGGCCCACTACCCCACAGACTTTCTATCACACCAAGCTTCCTCCCAAAATCTAGGTTACTATGTAATCATTTCTTCAGACTTAAAAAAGCTACCCCTGCAGGATGTGGCGGTACATACCTTTAATTCCAGCACTGAGGAGGCAGAGGGGGCGAATGTCTGTTATTTCTAGGCCAGCTTGGTCTATACAGTCCAGGCCAACCGGGACTACATAGTGAGATTCCCAACCCAGATAAATAAAGCTGCAGTTCACATGCTTACAATCACTGCTCTCAGTAAGTAATAAAGCTCACTGTTTGAAATTTTTTCAATTTTTCTTAGAGACAGGGTCTCATGTAGCCCAGGTTGGCCTTAGACTTGATGTGAAGCCAAAGATGTACTTGAACTCCTGATCCTCCTGCCTCATCTCCTGAGTCTTGGAATTACAGATACAAACCATCTCATCCAGTTCGGGCTGTCTGAGTTCTAAGTCCAGCAATGTCTTTGGTTACTCAGACTCTGCTGACAACAACCACTTATTCATAACAGTAAATAAAGACCGTTCTATATACTACTTATCTACTTAGTCTCTCCTTTACTGCTGCCTCACCTGGAAGGCCTGTCATCTGTGGGGTTGTATTCACCATCATCCAAGGTACCATCTTCATACAAGGTACTAGCTATGACCAATCGGAACTTGTCACCTTAAAAGAGCAGCAATATCAGAGAGTGAGGAAGCAGAAACCAAACACCAAAAACATCTTGCTATGGTTTGTGTTCAATACTTACCCAAGTCTACAGGGTAAATCTGAATGTTTACGTCTAAGATGAGGTCCATCTTGAAAGATTCACTTTCACAGTGTAGCCGAGATACTGGGGAAGAGTGACATAGTTACAGCACCAAGGCAGAGCCAGTTTGAAGGGCAAATGCAAGAGAACAAATCATCTAACACGGCTACACCCACTAGCCTTGCTCTGCTTCACAGAAGCACAGGTGCAATCAGAATCCGATTCACAAGAAGGAAGAAGGTAAAAACCTCAGCAGGTGACAGGATCCGGAGAAAAGCAAAACTCCTCTGGCAGCAGCAAGTCTCTAGGCGCTAAGCACGCCTGGATGATTTATAGTGAACTTAACTCTAGACAAGACAATCACTTGATTCCCTTTCCTGGTAGGCACTGTTGTGAAGGAATCAGCAAAGTGTACTGAGAACTGACATCTGTCCTTAAAACATCTGTCTCTAGGCAGAGTGACACCAAGGAAACAACTTCCGGATCACTGGGAAAATAAATACACCAAGCAGTCAGCTGAATGAATTTCAGAGAGTACTTAGCAAAGACATAAAAATCCGCAGGGCAATACAAAACTAGGGAATAGGAAGGCAGATAACTCGCTGCGTAGCCTTAGGTAACAGAACAGGTAAGGCACCATTTTCCTCTTAGAAGAATAAAGTTAAGGGTGTGACAGAGGCGCACGGTACAACACGGAATACTGAGTAGAAGTTTAAAAGGTGCCCAGGGGTTAACCAGCACCAAGGCTAAGGGCCACCCAGACACCGGGCACCGCAGCACAATAAAAAGGAAAGGCTGTCTCAAGTTTCTCATTCACAAAAAAACTGTTTCCTGAGGGTGGTACCGAGAGGGAGGACGAGCCAGTTGGGATGGGTGGGCATGTTGGCCTCTTCCCTCATGCCGCCCCTACACTCCTTACCTCGGTCAAATTTCTTGCCTTCTGGGTCAATGTCTTTCACATCGAAAATATCCTCAAACAGGATGCCCGCCATCGTGAGAGGCACGAGAGCTGCAGAGGTGCCAGCGCGCGGCCACCGCCGGGAATTCGCGCACCCCCTCACGTGGAGAAAAGACAGGGCAGAGTGCCGCCCAAACAGCGGCGACGGGGAGAGGGCGCATGCGCACAGGCTGCAATAGCGCAGCCACTTCCGCTGCCTCCCTCTTGGGGCTTCTTAACTTCCGCTGGGAAGGGCGGCCTCGGAGCTGCTCCGGCCTTGTGGGCGAGTCTCAAAGCCTGGCGACTCCGCCTAAGGCGGGGACAGGCTGAGTCCCACCTCCGGCGGGTACCACGCTGCGCCCGGCTCTACGGCGCCCTCTTCAGACGCTGGATCCCGAGGTGTGGAAAGCCCGGGGGCCTGAGCTAGCCAGGAACCTTGATCCTTGGCCCAGAGAAGCCCGGCCCTAGCCCTTCCCTGCGGCCCGCGTGCCGGCCCAGGGCACAGTCCGTGCTGCAGGCGGGTGGAGCAGAACCCTGCCCGCAGAGCGCCGGCCCAGCGGGACCCGGTGCCCAGCCCCTCGGACTGCCACTAAGGTCCCCACGCTGGTCCCAGCTGGCTCTGACCAGCTAGACGTCACCCGAGCCGGGTCCGTCCGGTTTGGGAATCTGCCATGATGTCACTCTCAGGGTTGTGCCCTCCCCCTGGGGCTTCACCTCCTCACCACTCCCGTCTCCCCGCGGTCCTGCTTGGCACTAGATCCCCTAGAACACTGCCATCTGAACTTGGTACTGCCTGTCACCCCACTATACTACCCTCTTCTGTACGCTGATTAGTGCGCCTTCACCCGACTCTGGGAGACCACAGCTATTTCCTCGAGGAATAGCTTCACTACAGCCCTCGTGCTGGGCATCGCACTCTCTCCTTGAGCACCCTCTCTGTTTCCTAAATGAGTTTTCATCCTGGTAGTGTTCTTTCTACACAGACTTCTGGACTCTGTCCTTGTAACACCGCCCATCTTCTTTGTGCCCACGCTACCCTGTTCTTATCCCTCCAAGGACCTTGAACGTGGACAATGAGGAGCCCCTGTGCGACGTTTCCTGAAGGCGTCAGCAGCTACCCGAGTTCCCCCTTAAGCGGTGCCTGGGAGGAGCGACCTCTGCTCCCCCACACACCCGCCTCCCAGGAGCGGCCTCCCCCGCACCAATAGCTCCCTTCCCCGGGGCCTCACCCCTTCCCGTCCCCTCCCACCTCCACCTCCGCCCCTCTCTCCAAGCCTAGCAGTTCCAGGTGCACCTACCCGGAGGGACCCAGAGGGAAGGAAGGAAAAAGGGAGGCGATGAGGAGTGGGCTCTCAAGAGATCGGCTCCCCCCAGGCCGGTCTGAGCGGCCCGTAAGCGCCGGGCAGGGGCTGCCCCTGCCGGGTCTGGCCCGGAAAGCCCGAATTAGCTTTCTCACCAGCCCCCTGCCCCGGCCCTTAGAGTCGCTGCATCTCCAGCCCCTCCCGCACAGCGCGGCAGCGGCAAAGAGCCCGTCCCCCTCCACGTGCCAGCGGATCCGCCCCCGCCCGGCCTCCGCACCCTCACCCGGGTGGGCCAGCCCCCGGCCTCCGCGCCCAAGGGGTGCGAGATCGCGTCGCAAGCGCCCCCTGCCGCCTCTCGGGAGACCGAGAGGCGATCCTAATGCAGACCCCAGCCGAACCGGGACGCCCCTGCAGATGGGCCAGGGCGGAGCAGCGAGCAGGGCACCGCCCTCGGCCCGCCCGCCGAGGAGGGAACGCTAGCGGGAGGCTGAGCCTGCGGCGCTCGCCCGGGGACCCGTCGCACTCTGCACTCGGCCGCCCGGGCTGAGGGGACAGGACGGCTGCGGGCGCGGGCGCGGGCTCGGCGGGCCGGGAGCCGAGGCAAGGCCAGAGCCCAAGAAGCAAAGGGAGGCAAGGGGACAGAGCACCGAGATGGCGGCCGCGGCAGCCGCGACGGCGGCGGGGGAAGGGATGGAGCCTCGGGCGCTGCAGTATGAGCAGACCCTGGTAAGTGAAACCTAAGGGGTGCGCTACGGTACCACTGCCGCAGGTTGCCCTAGGAAGTGTGGGGACAGGCGGCCTACCCTATCCCGGCCTCAGCCTTCCTCAGCTGTGGAAACTGAGTCTCGGATCTGACAGGCTGTAGGTTCGGGGTGTTAGAAAGCGGCTTGCTGGATTCTGGCCGAGGCCGGTGGCCTGCAGAGGACAATGACACCGGGTGCTTAGCCCAGGTGTCCTTCCCCTTACTCCCTTCAGCATACACGTTCTTTGCTTTTTTCTTTTTTTTTTTTCACTTACCACTGGAGCCCAAGTTATAGCACCCCAGTACTCTTTCTGAGCACCATCCATACCGCTGAAGTTTCTCCATATGCCTGTCTACTACATTCAACACCCTCCCTGTGTTCCTACTATATTTGTGGCACTAAGCTGGGCATAAAGGCCCTAGACAAGTGATCAAATCTAAACCCACCCTCTGCCCAAAGGCTCAAAACCCAGCGTTGACAAGAACCCCTCTTCAGTCGAATCTTTCGGGAAAGGTAGCTCAGCTGGCTTGCCACCCTGGGGACTAAAGCTTTAGGGTTGATGCAGGAAGCAGGAATGGGTGTGAGAATTGGAACCTTTGTTCCAGCTGGATCTAGGCAGGTACCCCAACACTAACACCCACGCCCATGGAGTGTTCCTTGACCTCATTAGAAGCAAGGGTCCTGAGCTTTGAGATGACTCATGGCCACCACTGTCGAGAAGCCATTGACCCTCATGTCACTAGGGTGGGGGGCCCAAGCCTCAAGGAAAGAAACTGGCCCTATAGCTTTTTATCAGCTTTGACTGGAATTTGCCCGGGAGGGTGGCAGGGAGGAACCTCTGTAGGAGAGGGCCTGGACTGTAACTGAGTCAGGGAGGTGCCCAATTACCAGAGGCTATAGGAAACAGGATAACTGAGGGCACAGTGGCATTAGCGGGGGGCAAGGCCTTTTGTTAGCGATCACTGCTACCCTTGCCATCCACAGGTCAAGGAGAGGGGCATTTGGCCAGGCACCTAACTCTGAAATGGTATCTCTTTTGCACTGTCCGCCACTCCATCTCCCTGTGTCTGTGGAATGAGTTCCCAGGGTCAAGCTTTCCCTGCTCTGGCCTCTCCCACTTCCCCTCCTACCCTTTTGTCTTGCCCTCACCTACTCCCACCTACTGTGTTTCTGCACTCCACTCTCTTCCTCCTCCCTGCTCCCACTCTCAACTCTCATCTTTGTTGCTTTTCCTTGACTCTCCTCTTTCTCCCTCTTTCCTCTGTAGTTCCTCTCCCTCCTGCTTCTTCCTTTCCGTCATGTCTCACCCTCTCTGTCTCTATCTTTCCCTCCCCCCCAACCCAACCCCAGCCCCAACAGGAGCCCTTTGTGTCCTGAAGCTCCGCGGGTGGCAGCCAGAATCTACTCCTCCCCCCCCCCCCCCAGCACACGCCCAGCTTGGCAGGTCCGGCCATAACTCTCTCCCATCAGCCTAGTATCTACAGTCCCAGTCTTGCCATCTACAGCCTCTTGCTGTCCCTTGGACCTGTCACTGGCCCCAAGTGCAGATCCAGAATAGGACTGAGGCCACCAAACGCTGCCTACCCACCCAAAGAGGCTTTCCACTTTCAGCTGGCAGACAGGCTAGTGGAGGTTTGGGAGTGGAGAATGAGGACAAGGGGATTAGGGTGGGTGGGAAGAGTGCAGCTGAGTTGGTTACAGGCCAGAGGCCCAGCGGGGGAACGTGATAAGGATTGGGGCTGGGACCTCCTAGGCCCAGCTCAGCTGCCCTCAGCACCAGGCTCTTATTGTTGCTCATATGCCCTTGACCATCCCTAATTCTCTGACCTTCCTCCGCCCACTGTCAGACTGCGCCTTAGGTTTTTCCATCTTTTCCCTCCTCTGGACCCTTCCCTCCCATTCTTCCCCAGTGCCCTCACCCCTGGCTTGCTAGAAGAGGACTGATTATTCTGCCACCCCCAGAGTTGTGTCCCTGTACCTTGTCTGTCCCCATCACTGTGGCCAGGACAGCCCCCACAGTCTGCAATGTGCATTGTTCCCACACTCTGAGCTGAGTGTAAACTGGATTCAAGATGGGGTATACAGTGTAGGAGCTGAGCGAAGAGAGGTCAAAACCCAGGAACCCCCCCCCCCCCGTGTCCCCACCTCAGCTACACATGCTAATCCACATTTTGTCCGTCCATCCAGATGTATGGCCGGTACACTCAGGAACTTGGGGACTTTGCCAAAGAGGAAGCTGCTCGGATTCGCCTGGGCGGGCCTGAGCCCTGGAAGGGGTCCCCTTCTGCCCGGGCTCCCCCAGAGCTACTGGAATACGGACAGAGCCGATGTGCCAGATGCCGCAGTGAGATCTTGAGTGGGGCAGGGACCTGGCTGTTCTATATTGAGGGAGACAGAGGCCATTAGAGCTGCCCATGGGGGGGAGGAGGGGAGACAGGAGTAGAAGCACTTTGGTACCAGCTTCTCCATGGATCTTCCCTTCCCTGCTTCTAGTTTGTTCTGTACGCTGCCACAAGTTCCTAGTGTCCAGGGTTGGTGAAGACTGGATCTTCCTGGTCCTGTTGGGGCTCCTCATGGCTTTGGTCAGTTGGGCCATGGACTATGCCATTGCTGTCTGTCTACAGGGTGAGGGCAAAGGCTGGGGAGGGCCGACCTGTTTCCTCCATGCCACAGTTGTTTAGGTAACTTGGCTACTGGCCACTTTCTCTGGCCAGCCTGACTGCCCATCCCCAGGCATAATTACACTGCCACTTACATATGCCACACCCTTCTTGCCTCCCCTCCACAGTCTTATCTGTGATGGGCTTTGTCCCAGTGAATGCCTTCTAGGGCCTGCCCTTCTCTCTGTGCCCTAGCTCTGTGCACTTGTCATATCAGTGTGTCCTGGTGGCAGGCAAGGTGTGGGTATGTGTACTGGAAGTCCAACAAGTATGTCCTCTGCCCGCAGCTCAGCAGTGGATGTCCCGGGGCTTAAACACCAACATCTTACTCCAGTACCTGGCTTGGGTTACCTACCCTGTCGTCCTCATCACTTTCTCTGCTGGATTCACCCAGATCCTGGCCCCACAGGCTGTCGGTAGGATAGGAGGGGCAGGGGAGGTGAGGGGGGCTCAAGCTTTCTGAATGGGGTGTATCATACAACTCTCCTGCGCATATACCTCCACAGGATCTGGCATCCCTGAGATGAAAACCATCCTTCGGGGAGTGGTGCTAAAAGAATACCTCACCCTCAAGACCTTTGTAGCTAAGGTCATTGGGCTAACTTGTGCTCTGGGCAGCGGGATGCCCCTTGGCAAAGAGGTAATTGCAGGTTGGGGAATGAAGGTGTGCCTCCAATTGGAAAAGGCCAGGCCAAGATCAGGAAGGCCCCATCCCTACTCACAACCAACCCCTACCTCCAGGGACCCTTTGTGCACATTGCCAGCATGTGTGCTGCCCTCCTCAGCAAGTTCCTCTCCCTCTTTGGGGGTATCTATGAGGTAAGAGGAGAACCCTAAGACCTGGGGGAGGACAGGGTGGGCTGCCGAGCCCAAGCTGACACTGTGTCCTTGCCAGAATGAATCCCGGAATACGGAGATGCTGGCTGCTGCGTGCGCAGTAGGAGTGGGCTGCTGCTTTGCAGCGCCTATCGGAGGTAGGCGGGGCTCCAGTCAGCATGGCCTAGCCCTACATTTGGTCTCTCCTCCTTGACCCCTCTTCCCCTGGGCATAGGTCCATAGGCCAGACCCTGGCCTCAAGGGCGATGTCCTCTGCCCCTTGCAGGGGTCCTATTCAGCATTGAGGTCACCTCCACCTTCTTCGCTGTTAGGAACTACTGGCGGGGCTTCTTTGCGGCCACCTTCAGTGCCTTCATCTTCCGGGTCTTGGCAGTCTGGAACCGTGATGAAGGTGGGCATATGGGGGGTGGTGAGGGTGAGGGGCATCTAAGGTGATTCAAGCGGGACACAAATTAGACCTGCCTCCCCTGCTACTTCTTCCCTTCAGAAACCATTACTGCTCTCTTCAAAACACGGTTCCGACTGGACTTCCCCTTTGACCTACAGGAGCTGCCAGCCTTTGCCGTCATTGGGTAAGGAGCTAAAGGGAGGGTGTGGGACAGGAAGGAGGTTTCCATGAGAAGGCCTCCCCTCTACCCTGACACTTCTTTCTTCTCCAGTATTGCTAGTGGCTTCGGGGGAGCGCTCTTTGTCTACCTGAACCGGAAGATTGTCCAGGTGATGCGGAAGCAAAAGACCATCAACCGCTTCCTCATGAGGAAGTATGTTGGCCACACCCTTTTCCAGGCTGTTCTGGGTTGTATTAAGGGCCACATGAGGAGAAAGGAAGGCACTGAGGGTTTGAAGTACTGGCTCAGTCAAAATCAGCCACTTCAGCCAGGGGTGGTGCCATACACCTAGCATCCCAGCACTCCAGAGGCTGAGGCAGGAGGGCTGTAGCAAGTTCTAAGCCAGCGTGGCTACAGTGTGACACTGTCTTTCAAATGAAAAAGTAAAAGGCAGCCAGTCTTGGGAAATCAGCTGGTGTTCTCATTCAGATGCCATGACGTGTATAAATGTGAACCCCTGGAAACTGTTACTTTTGAACCTTAGTCAGTGGCAGGGCACTTGGGATAAATGACTAAGGTTTTCCTAGGTTTTCAGGCCTGGTCCAGATAGCAGATAGTGTTTGTACCTCAGTTTACTCCATGAACCAGTGTGGATGGATGAGATATTTTTATCTTCAGAACACAACTCTTTCTCTTATGAGCCTGAGGAAGGGCACCTGCTCCCTGTAGAACTTCTGGGCAAGTCTATGAGTGTCCTCAGCTTCTTCCACACTGCCTTCGTTCTTTTTTTTTTCCCCCCCTTCTTCTTCTTCTTTGAGACAGGGTCTCACTTTGTAGCCTTGGCTGGCTTGGAACTCTCTGTAGACCAGGCTGGCCTGGATCTCAGAGATCCACCTGCCTCTGCCTCCGCGCGCTGGGATCAAAGGCCTGCACCACCACATGTGGCTTACACCGCTCTCACTCTTAAGTCACCATAGAGGGGCAGATAGTGACAGAGGCATCTTTAAGCCCTCATAGCCACTTGCCCTTCAGCTGGAACTTTTGAGAGCAAAGGCAGTCACCGCTCAGACGTGTCCAAGAAAGGACTAGAGATGGGTTTGCTGTTGCTGCCCGCTATGGTGCCAGGAAAGGATCCCACTACTCACAGCTTTTATAACAATCCCAGTCCACCATCATCCTTGGAACTGCAGCATCACACACAATAAAAAAGACCTACTCTCAGGTTCTGTGCTTTGATGTATAAGCAAGTCTCTCTTCTGACCTTAGTCCTGAGATATGTAAAGGCAGCTGACCTATGGTAAGTCCAAGGGAGGTATGTCACTTTTGTCTGATGCTGTGAAACCTCTGCCTCTAGACGGCTGCTCTTCCCAGCACTGGTGACTCTGCTCATCTCTACACTGACCTTCCCCCCTGGCTTTGGACAGTTCATGGCTGGACAGGTAGCCCTTATCAGAAATGTGACCTCCCCTCCACCCTGGAGATGCACTCCTTTCCAAAGCCAACAGCCCCAGCAGGACTAGGACCCCTTGTTCCCATGGACTCCTATGGGTCCCTTCCTGGGGTCCTGTGCTCAAACTGAGGCACTCTCTTCACTCTAGCTCTCACAGAAAGAGACCCTAGTCACTCTGTTTGACAACCGGACATGGGTCCGCCAGGGCCTGGTAGAGGATCTAGAACTACCTAGCACTTCCCAGGCCTGGAGCCCACCACGTGCCAACGTCTTCCTCACTCTGGTCATCTTTATTCTCATGAAGGTAAGACTCTCTCCATCACTATATACCACTAATGTCCACCTAGGCTACTGGATGCAAGGGCTATCCTCAGCACTTACGGGGCTAGCCCAAGCACTTACCATGTATTCAAAATATTGTGAGAAAGGTACTCTTATCTCTCTTTCAAAAATGGTGAGTCAAAACTAGAGAGGTAACAGCCAAAGCAGCTGGTGGGGTATGAGAATTTGAACCCAAACTATCTGGTTCTAGAGTCCTTTCTTTTCTCTTCACTTCTGGGGATTGTGGGCTTGCTGGGAGATTGTACCTGCTAGATGAGCAAGGTGGACTTCCCTGAGGCCTCTGTTTAAACCTATCCTGCCTACAGTTCTGGATGTCTGCCCTGGCCACCACCATCCCAGTGCCTTGTGGGGCCTTCATGCCTGTCTTTGTCATTGGTGAGTCTGCAGCTGCCTGTCTCCAGGACTGCACCCTTCATACCCTCTGGCCCTTGTAGATCCCTTCTCTGCCCAGGAGTGGGTTTTGCCCCAACTCTAGCCCAAACCCCCACTCCTATAGGGTTGCCCCTGTACTAAGTGACCCACTGGCTCCTCCCCCACCCCCTGACCCTCTCTCTTCCTAGTGTTCCCCCACTACCTCTTTCTCTTCCTAAAACCCTCCCTGAAGGAGCAGCATTTGGGCGGCTGGTGGGCGAAAGCATGGCCGCCTGGTTCCCAGATGGCATTCACACTGATAGCAGCACCTACCGGATTGTACCTGGAGGCTATGCCGTGGTTGGTGAGCACCCAGTTCTTTTTGCTTTGTGGTGCTGAGGATCAAACCCAGGGTATGACACATGCTAGGCATGTATTTACACTCCCCAGCAGTGCTCTCAGTCTGTATCTGCACTGGGAGATCCTTGACCCAGAGAGACTCTGAGGCTCTGGTGCCCCCTGCTGGCAGGGCCATAGGCCCATGCTCTGTATGTACCGCCCTGAGGGACTCTCAGAGACCGTTGCCCTGGGGAGTGAGCACCCTGTGGAGACTGAGCATGGCTGTTCCCAGGCGCAGCTGCACTTGCAGGAGCAGTGACACACACAGTGTCCACAGCTGTGATTGTCTTCGAGCTCACTGGCCAGATCGCCCACATTCTGCCTGTCATGATTGCCGTCATCCTGGCTAATGCTGTCGCCCAGAGCCTGCAGCCCTCCCTCTATGACAGCATCATCCGAATCAAGAAGCTGCCCTACCTGCCTGAGCTGGGCTGGGGCCGTCACCAGTATGAAGGGCCCAGTGCAAAGAGGGTGGGAGTAAGGGGTAGGCCTGCCAGGACCCTTGAACCCCACCTCTAGCAAGGTCCCAAACCAATAAGGCTGAGGTCCTAGCTATTTTGCTGTGGGTCAGAGCTGCCCTCATCTTGGAGCTGTAGCTGGCCTCTACTGACCCAAAAATAGGGTGGAGAACATTAACTGCCCCTGGGTCCTCCACTCCTCTCCCTGTGGTTCTCCAGCCTTCTTCCTGACACTGGGATGGTGGTACTCTGGGCCAGTCTTCCATGCTGAGCACATGCTGAATGCCCGACTCTATCCCCAGGCAGTACCGGGTGCGGGTAGAGGACATCATGGTACGGGATGTACCCCACATAGCCCTCAGCTGCACCTTCCGGGACCTGCGGCTGGCACTGCACAGGACCAAGGGCCGAATGTTGGCCCTAGTAGAGTCTCCTGGTGAGGCCAAGAGGAGTCCCAGGTGTTGTGAGCATCTCTTAGCAACACCACCCAGGAAGGACTAGGGAACCCAGGACCAGTCTCCTTGTTCTAAAGGGTACAGGTCAACATGTGGGAAGCAGGGTTTTCCTTCAGGTGTGCAGCCTGTGTCCAGGGCCCCAGCTTAGGTGTAGAAGGCTGCAAGTAGGAAGCTCACTCCCAGATCCTGAGTCTCTTCCCTTGCTCTGTCCAGAGTCCATGATCCTGCTGGGTTCCATTGAACGCTCACAGGTGGTAGCATTACTGGGAGCCCAACTGAGCCCAGCTCGCCGGAGGCAGCACATGCAGAAGCTAAGAAAAGCCCAGACATCTCCACCATCAGGTCAGGAGAGCCCTCCTACTTCTGAGACATCCATCCGCTTCCAGGTAAGGGAAAATGCTCCATAACTACACATACTTCTGAACGTCATCTTGTAGACTGGTAGGTCCTGAACCACAGTCTCCCAGCCCCTTCCTGTCTATGCAGGTGAACACAGAGGACTCAGGCTTGTCTGGATCCCACGGGCAGACTCACAAGCCCCTGAAGCCTGCTCTAAAGAGAGGGCCCAGCCACACCACAAGCCTCCAGGAAAGTGCCACAGGTGAGCTATTTCTGCTCCCCCTCAGACAAAGCCCAAGCCATCAGAGCTGGAGGAGGCTTACCCAGCTGGACCAGGGTGGAGTTGGAAAAGCCTCTCCCTTGCCTTCTGCACCTTACCCCTATCCACCCGTGCTCCCTCTGGACCTTGGGTCTGGAACACAGGCAACATGGAATCAGCAGGCATTGCCCTTAGAAGCCTCTTCTGTGGCAGTCCACCTCATGAGGGTACTTCGGAAGTGAGTAGCCTGGATGCCCCCCTCCTGCCTGCCCAGCTCCCTTTCTGACTCTCCCAGTTAACCCTGCAATGACTCTTCCACTACCTGCTTCCTGCTCTCCTGTCAGTTCTATCCCTGCATCCCATCCTCCATGCCCCCTCTCCCTATAACCTCAACTCCTCTCTGCTTTGGCTCTGACAAAGTTGGAAAAGTCGGAATCCTGTGACAAGCGCAAGCTGAAGCGGGTCCGAATCTCCGTGGCGGTATGTGTACCCCTCTCCCTGTAGCTCAGGAGCACCAGATGGGGTGGGCCAGGGTCTAGGTGGGACAAACCTCCCAGAGCCAGGGGTATATCCACCTCCCTCCCTGTGTTCCTCCTAGAGCGACTCAGACCTGGAAGGCGAGATGAGTCCTGAGGAGGTAAGACGCCATTAGACTCTAGCACAGTGGCTCTCACCCCTCCTGATGCTGAGACCCTTTAACACAGTTCCTCATGTTGTAGCGACCCCCAGCCATAAAATTATTTTCATTGGTACTTCATAACTGTAACTTTGCTACTGCTCTACTGTCATGAATCATAATGTAAGTATCTTAGGCCACCCCTGTGAGAGGGCCTTCAACCTCCCTCCACCACCCCCACACACATACTCCCACCCACACCCGTCCCAAGTTGTTGAAAACTGCTGCTCTAGATTGTTTCTTCATGAATGTGTTGTCGTCTTGGCTAACGGGAAGGACCACAGGGAGGAAAAAGGTTAAACCAGCCTTTAGGGAGGTAAGAGAGAAGGGTAGGGCTCCCTCTCCCTGATCCTCAGTTTCTTACCCTCAGATCTTAGAGTGGGAAGAACAGCAACTAGATGAGCCTGTCAACTTCAGTGACTGCAAAATCGACCCTGCCCCCTTCCAGCTAGTGGAGCGGACCTCGTTGCACAAGGTAGGACAGGGTAGAGGTCTGATAGTCCTGCCTAAGTCTGAACTCAGACCAATGTGGGAGGGAGGAGTGGGAGACAGTAGATGTCATGCTGGTTTTAAAGCATACTGCTCTAAGCCATGGCAGTTTGACAGCCAGGGCTCCTTAGTTTTGCCCTACTCCTTGGTGGAGCCAGGCATCATTTTTCCTCTGTTCAGATTCACCCCAGGGAATTCTGTACCAAAGCAGCAACAAAGACACAGCTTGAACTGGGTGGGAGCCAGAAGGCCAGGCCAGGGTCAGAGCTAGGCGGGAGGCTGCCAGAGTCCAACAAGGCTCATACACACCCTCATTGAAAAGGGGGGTGAGAAACAGCCAGATAAGAAAATCGAATAAACAAGCTAACAACGGTCAAGAAGGGTGAGTCCACTGCAGTGAAGAGATAAACAAAGATGAGAGACACCAGTAGGGGGCTTGGAATGTCAGACCCCAGCAGGTCAAAGGAAAACTGGTAGAGGAGACTCAGGAAGATAGCCCGGCAGAGGGGGGCAACAGGAAGAGGACTAAGTACAGACAGATGGAAGGAGATGTGGTACACACATGAGGAAGGCAGGGACCCCCAAGGGTGGAGTAGCTGGCACCACTGGATACCTGAAGGCTGCCACGTAAAGGTGGGAATGCAGGCTGCCCAGCCAAAGCCAAGGGATATTTTAATCACATTTTTTAACAGACTTAATGTGTAAGCCTCCATTGGCAGCTACAGAAAAGAGTGACAGGTAATGGGAGAATGGTCCGAAGGCTTGCAGCTTAGGTGGCTGGCTTAGACACAAACTTGCTAAAAGTCAGCATAGCACATACAAGCGGAGGCCACCAGGGTAAGGAGACAAAAGAAAAACAAAATAGCAAAAATCAAGGAACCAAAACCTTTTAGATAAAGGTCTCAGATCAAAGTAGTGAGGAACTGCGGTTCTGTGGCAAAGGGAAAGGAGAGAGGCCAGAGGGTAATGATCAAGCCGTCTTAAAGCGTTTCTTCCCAAGACTTCTAAGGTTTTCCCAGTCCTCAGCCATCTTTTTTCTTCTCTTTTTGAGACAAGATCTCATATAGCCCATGACAGTCTGCCTGCCTGGGTCTCTCAGGAGATTACAGGCACACACCATCATACCCAGCTGTGATCCCCTTGATTCTCTGTCATACATAATAGTGGCAATAAGAACACTGATGTGCTTTGCTTGCTATGTGCCAGGCACAAATTACACGTGTGTAATTTAATTCTCTTAGCTACACTAGCCAAGGGGTACTGTGATATTCCAGTTTTTATAGAAGAAGAAATTGTGATTCAGAGAGATTAAGTAAATTGCCCAAAGTCACACATTTAGGAAGTAGCAGAGCTGGGCCTGAACCCAGAGACCATATGACCCAAAAGCCTTAACCATTCTAAAATACAGGGAAACCAAATCACGCAATAAGAAAGTCAATTGCCTGCATCGGGTTGGCAGAGTCAGACCCGGGACCCAGATCTCCTGGCCCTGCTCTCAGAATTCTTTCTGGAGGCCACGATGTCCTTTTCCCTGTCAGTTCAGTTCACTGTTCCCAGGCCCAAGAAATTTGGGCCCTCCAATGAGTTCCCTGGTGTCCAATTAAATTAAAATGAAAAAGAACAAAGTAGGTATTTGTTACAAACTTAAACTATCACAGGAAGGGAAGAACCTCCAAGGAACTACTAGCAAAAGTACACAGAACTGGAATGATAACATAGAACTCCAGAGATTAGATTCTATATTAGAATGCACTTACTAAGAAAGTCGTAAGTAGTAACCACTTAAGTTCAGGAAGGGCACTTTCAGATGGTGAGAGTACATGAGACTAGGAACTCCCCTACCCCCGGTGGCAGCTAGCTACAGTGGGTAGAGATGAAGAGGCCAAAGTGCCAAGGTGAAGGCAAGACTGGCCAAACCACAATCCTTTTTCTGTGGTTTATAAGCTTAGCTGTAGATGCTGAGCAAGTTGCTCTGCCTTTCTGGGCTTCCTTATCTGTAAAGTAGGGGTAGCACAGACTGAGTGTGATAATGTGTGCCTGTGATGCTAGCACTCAGGATCAGACGGACAAAGTCATCCTTTAACTATATAGCAAGTTCAAGACCATCCTGGAATATGTGAAACCTTACCTCAAAAAGGAGAAGTCAACACATGTAAAGCTGGGAGCTAGGCACAGCAGAACAGCAGGCTGGCAAGCCAGACAGGGTTAGCTTGAGAAGGGATTTCCTGGGCCATTCTAGGGGGGTCTGGGCACTGCTCAAGTTTAAGAAAAACCATAGAATGGCAGAGCCCAGCTGGAGCAGTGAGAGGCAGGAAGTAAGAACACTCGTTCTGCTGTTGTCTCAGCCCTGATGAGGATAGGCAGAGCTAGGGAGAATGGCACAGATGTCCCAGAAGCAGAGCAGTAGGCTTGGCTACTGCCAGGCACAAGGTGTTCGCAGACCTATGCAAGCACATTGCCTGCAAGGGCACTATGATTGGGACTGAGCAGGAAAAGAAAGTCCAAGGGAACCATTCAGTAGGCTACCTGGGAGAAGGGGAGAAGGGTTATATGACCATAGCTAAGAAATTAAAATACCTTATAGTAAAGATGTTTCCTCCTGCAGAAGACAAGGAAACGAAGGCTAATTTGCAGCATGTTAGGGTTCAAGTTAGATATCAGTAAGAGATTGCTAACTACATAGCAGTTGTAGATAGTGAAGAAACATGGCTTCTTCAAAAACTGTTGGGGTTTTTTGTTGTTGTTCTAGACAGGGCTTCTGTGTAGCCCTGACTGCCCTGGAAGTCAGTCTGTAAGCCAGGCTGGCCTGAAACTCATAGTGCTGTTCCTGCCTCAGCCTCCTAAGTATTAGATTAAAGGTGTGGCACCACTGCCTGGCAAAAAAACAAACTGAATTTCTAAGATGGGTGTGATGGTGGCACACACCTATACTCCAATACTTAGACGGCTGAGGCAGGAGCAGCACTATGAGTTCAAGGTCAGCCTGGGCTAATGAGACCATCCAAAAAAAAAAAAAAATCGAACTTTTATTAGAGCCACAGCTCAGGGATCCGGCCCTTACCCAGAATGAGTGACACGCTGGCTTTGATCCCCAGAACCACCAAACACTGAGACTCTTGCTTCTTTATAAGTATAGCTGTGCCCCAGATGGAGAAAGTTGGGAAAGTTCTGGAAGCCCCTTCCCATAATTTAGTATAAGAAAATAAGACAGAACACGCTCGGTATTCAGGAAACTGTTAGTACTGCCCATCTTGATTCACCTGTTATGCCAAGAGGCTCACAAGTACACCCAGAACAGCAGATAACAAATTCCAGGAACTACTGAGAGCTGTTTTCAAGACAGAAAATGGAAACTGCTGATAACGTCTGAAGCCTGGGGTCACATCTCAGCTTGGGAAGCACTGACACAGGCAGCCTCAAGCCTTTGGTCGTGGCTCTTATTTCCCTCCAGAAGTCACTCCCACTATCCCACACATAACCCACTTTGTCCTGGACCCCTTTGGCCTGTAATCCTGAGATGCCCTCCTTGAATATCAAGTCCAGTGTGTCTTCTCCCTGTTCTGCAGACCCACACCATCTTCTCACTGCTGGGAGTGGACCATGCTTACGTCACCAGCATCGGCAGACTCATTGGAATTGTTACCCTAAAAGAGGTGAGGTGACAGGGCCAAAGCCACTTCCGCAAGCATCGAAGCTGTCCGCCCCCCACCCACCCAGGGGAGGTGCTGGGGAGGAGTCTGAGAGCAGACATCTGACCCGTCTTGCCTTTCCAGCTCCGGAAGGCTATTGAGGGCTCTGTCACAGCACAGGGTGTAAAAGTCAGGCCACCCCTCGCCAGTTTCCGGGACAGTGCCACCAGCAGCAGTGACGCAGAGACCACTGAAGTGCATGCACTCTGGGGGCCGCGATCCCGCCACGGCCTCCCACGAGAGGGCAGCCCTTCTGATAGTGATGACAAGTGTCAGTGAGCCCCTCGATACATGGCCTGTATCCCTTCTGCAAGCAGCAGCAGCCACCAGAAGCTGGATCCCAAGCCCACTCTAGCTGTGGGCTGCCAGCTCCTCCATCTCCAGACAGTCCTACCTGAAATGTAACTCAACAACCTACCTGCTGGAGGGTCAGCAATGCCTGCTCCTGTGGCCTTGGATCTTGTGGCCCTCACCCCCTCTTTGAGAAAAGGGCAGAACTAAAATGGGTTTATACTGGAACTTCCAATGACAAGATGTATATAGAAATTTACAAAGATTTTTATATATTAATTTAATAAACAATAAATAGAATAAAATAAATACCTAATTAGCCACTCATGTATAGAACACTTGTGCTGTTGACTCATGTTTTCACCTTGGATCCTCTCACGTGCCCAAGCCTGTGAGACTCATTCTGCAGCTACCTACCGACCCCAGTGTCCTGGCAATATAGGATCTGCCAGAGACCTCCACTGCCTGATCGGTAACACTCTACACTATAGCTACAGCCTTCCATTCAGCCAAGAAAAGCACTGCCCTCTTTCCTCCCCCTAAGAATAGCCACACCCTCATGACTGTCCATTCATCTGCACAAATCTTCCTGGCTATTCAGGGGGCCCCCTTGTGGTCCTCTATGAAAGAACATGGCACTCCCAGCTCTGTGGCAACCAGAGCCATTCCTTTTCCAGTTTCACCCTACTGAGAACTCTGCATGTGCCCACATATCCTTGCCATGCTGGGAAGGGCTAGGGCTGAGGGGAGGGAGGGGCAGGGAAAGGAGAGGGTACACTCTTTCATCATTCTGGTACCTCACAGATCGGCTCAAAAAACAGACCAGAAACCCCCTATCTTTAGGAAAAAAAAGGTTTAGAGACAATGGAGAGGTGAAGCACAGCAGAGCCCAGCTGGGCAGGGGGACCCTTCAGGGATGGCTCAATCTGTAGACTTCCAGGAGGGCAGGAGCCAGCCCCACAGGTGAAGAGAGAAGCAAAGGAGAGGGACACGGGGGAGGGGGGAGGAGATGGCCAGGCTTCCTCCATTCTACCCTCCTAACCCAGCCAAAACAACCCCCTCAGGTTCACATCATCCCAGGAGGAAATGTGGCATTTTGGATTCAAGAAACATGAATGTCACTCTGCCACAGCTATAGCCATGCCCCAGGGGCCCCGGGCAAGCCCCGGCAAACCCCAAGAGTGGAAGCAGGACATGCGCCCCTAACCTGGCCCCTGCCTCCTCTCCAAACACTTTCATGCAAAACACACAATGGAGAAGTGAGCACTCCCAGAAGCCCTCCAAGCTTCAGAGCCCACATTTGGCCACAGAGGCTCTGCCCCAGGCAGCAGCCAGGGGAAACATGCCACCACCTGGCATGTCGGGATCACTGGTCCTCAGGGTCCACCTCATCATCTAAGGATACGACCCCAGAAGAGGCCACATCAGAGGCTGGCTGCTGCCTTTCCCAGCTGCCTACAGGCAGTGGGCAGAGCAGCCCACAGTCCTTGCAGGAATCAGGCTCCTCCTCAGTAGGGGAAAGGCAGGATTCCGTGAGTGGTGAGCTGTAAAGTGAGTCCTGGACCTCCAATGGACCCAGGCTGCGGAAGGCACTTTCCCGGCTGGGGGGCAGTCTGGCAAGGAGCAGCTCTTCACCCAACATCTGGGAGGTCATCCTGGCTGGGGAGCCCAGCAACCCATCCTCCAGGCTGCACAGACTAGAGCACAGGGTATCTGGGGACACGGTCTGTGAACAGTCGCTCTCAGGCTCCACAGAGCCCTGGCGCACAGGACGGGAAAACCGACGACCTGTGAAGAGGTCCTGGAGGTGGGGCCCCAGAGGCCCAGCCATGTCTGTGAAGGGAAGGGGGGGAAAAACAGCTTTGCTAGCCCCGTTTCAGTTGGTCAGTGTGGAAGCCATACAACCACAGACCCCCCCCACCTGCGTCCACCCTTACCATAGCTGTGGGGACAGGGGTCGATCGATTCGAGAGCACTGTATGGTCGGTCACACAGGTTGCTCTTGCTCATGACTCAGAGCAGTGACGACTGAATCGCCCTCATTCTGCTCACTAAGCAGGGTGTCCTAAGCATGGGACTGTGCCCACCAGAAAAAGCTATGCGTTTTAAAAAATTTGCTCAAAGATTTCACACAGACTTTCAATAACTAGTCAAGGTTAACCTGGACTGCATACTAAGTAGCCTGAGGCTTGAGCTATAGTGAGAAATCCTTTCCCAGAACCAAAACTAAATAAAGAGCAAAAAAAAAAGAATCAGAAAATACTTGTGGATAAGGTTCCACCTTGGCCTTAAGGATTCAATCAGTCCCCTCTGGACCACTGCGGCAGCTCCTTGCCTGCTTTAAATGCAAGTTTGGCCTTGAAAATCTTGTTAATTAGCTAGAGAGGTAGGAACTGGTAGGTGATCATCAAAGGCAAAGAGTTGGGGGCTGGGGGCGGGGGTTCTGTGAGGACAGACACCAGAAGCTGCAGGAAAGAGGGCCACATAGTCCAAGGAATGGAAGATGAAAGGAGAACTGAGCACAGCTGCACAGCCCCAGGGTCTCTTTCTGTAAGACCCACAGGCTGGAATACAGAGATGCTGAGCTGAAGCCAGAATCCTGTGGAGTCCAGGCCCAGCATGCCTTCCTGTTTGCTTGGGATCAGTGCCCTGTGAGGAGCTGGGCACTGTACTGCCGCTCATCTGTCCTGCCGCAGCCAACCAGAGCTGCCTCAAAGAGGAAAAAGACAAGGGTATCACACACCCTTCTGGAAACATGACTAGGGGGTAGGGAGGAGAAACCAAGTTCTCTGGGCTTGTTTCTTTATTCTGAGAACCGTAAGGCCCACTACACACAGGGAGAAAAGAGAGCAGGCTCAGCACCTGTAGAAAGGGGCTGCTCCATTTCCAACTGCTGGTTTCCCTCCTGAGTGCAGCCAAAGATCTTTGTCCTTGGAGTGTCAAAGTCAGCTTGGATAGTCTGTGTGCTCCTGTCTGGCTTAAGTTGCTCTGGGAGGCTCAGAGTACATCAGCATACCTACCAGGCAGGCCCGCCCCAAGCGACAGCGCAGCGCGCTCCTCACCTGTGTCAGTTCCCCCAGTGAAGTCCTCATCGTAGGAGTCGTCAGTGGAGTCGTCACCATCCACTGAAGACCACGCACGGAGCTTGGCTTCTGCAATAGCAAACTGCTCGGCCACTCCTATCAGAGAGAGACAGCATTCACTGGCACAGGAGCTGAGCTAAGACTAGGGCTTGGTTTGCAGACAGGAGATATCCCTGAGGTCTCTGGGCAGACAGACCCCCCGCCCCCCAATGCCAAATCCAGTGAGATCAGAGGCAACAGCCCTATGACAAATGTGCGATGCTAATTCCCTTCCTGCTACCCACCTGCTGCAAAGCGAGCCTCTTGTTCACCCTCACTGAGGTCTGAATAGGAAGAAAAAGCTGATTCCAAAGCAGCAGGTGAGTCCCTAGGCTTGCTCCAGCCCTTCCACTCAATGAGGTGAGCCACACGACCCTGGGCCATCGCTGTTGGCTTGGTCACATGGTCCTTCACCACCTGGGAAATACCTGGAGGTGGGAGAGAGGTTGGGTTAAGGGGAAGGGCTAGGAAATAGCTGGCAAAGAAGTAGATGAAGAGAGTTAGAAATGTCTCCCCATGTCCTTTAGGTAGGAGGAAGGGCTAGGATTGATTTTCAAAAAAAAAAAATCCCCAGAAAAGGTCCACGGGAAAATAGTATCACAGGAAACACTCCCACAAGACACAACGAAAAGGAGGACAAAGTGGGCAGAGGAATAGAAGTGGGGTGCATACCATGTAGGGAAGATCTAGCCAGCGCAGCAATCTCCTGGATGGTTAGGGCTCTCCGAGACTTGGGCAGCATCGCGACTGTGTCTCCAACATTCACCTTGAGTAATACCATCAGGAAGTCAGTGCCCCTCCGACAGAAATGACCTTTTTCCAACATGCTCCTATCTAATCCAAGGTATCAGTGGGGGCTGGGATTGAGAAGAATGTCAAGATGGCATATATGCCCTAGTGGCTACTGGCATGCAGAAAAGGCTAAGAAGCTGGAGCCCATGAACTGTCTCCCAGGGAGCAATGGAAACTCAGGTCCAAGGGAACAGACCTACAGTTACGCCTCCACTTTCCCAGCTCCAAGCAGGGAAGGAGACAGCTAAGGAAGCAAAGAGTCATGGAGTAGATAGAGCTTCTGAGGACAGGGAAGGAAGAAAGGGAGACAGCTAAGGCAAAGATCTCCTTAAGGTTCTCCCCCTCTCTGTCCATCTTTAGATATATGTCCCAGCTCGTTCTAGGCTGCCCACCAGAGACACATAGACAGCATGACCAAAGTGAAACCAACACACTCACTTCCTCATACCTGGCTTTGCTTTCCAACTTCCTTCTTATCAATCACTGTTCTCCATTTCACTGGGTCCCTATGGTAACACGTATTACCATCAGCTCTCCCACCATAAGCCTGGCCTGCACAAATCCAATCTTAAAACCTAGTGAGGGGGCTGGGGATACAGCTCAGTGAGTACAGTGCTTGCCTACCATTTAGGAAGCATCATTTTTGATCCCTAGGCAAGACATAAACCAAGCACTTGGGAAGTAACAACAGGAGGATCAGACGTTTAAGCTCATCCTTGGCTACCTAGCATGTTGAGGCCAGCCTGAGCTACATAAGACCCTATTTCAAACAACTATCACTGCCAACAACAAAGAATCCCTGGTGATTCCTCCAAGCCTTTCCTGACCAGGGTTCCTGGTTTCTGTCTTTTCTATCCCCACTGCCATCTCCCTAAAGCCCTCAGTGCCCCTCTCCAGGTCAGCACGGGTCATTGGTCCCTAACCTCTCATACTTTTTCAGCCCAAAAGTCTGTGTATATAATCTCTTTTGTTCTCTCATGCTCCATCGCAACCCATAGCTAGCTTTCTTATCTTTCCAGTTTTGACTGAAATATCACCCCTTAAGAAGTTTTTCTGGCTACTCAAACAGTGGTCTAACCTCTCACTTTGGTTTCCAATTAATCACTATTCTCTATTAATGTACCATTAATGGAGCCTTCTTGCCAGATGTAAATACAGTTTCCTTCATTGGTCTTTACCTCTTTGAGGAATTCAGTCTGTTACGGTCACTACTGCAGCCCAGTGTTTAAACACTACCTGGTAATAAGTAAATGTATGGGGCGAATGAACAAGGCAAGGTTTAAATGTACAGTTTCCCAAGAGGGCAGTGAGTCAAGATGTCTTCATTTCAAATTTTGTACAATGATATATATGCATGAAAGTGTCACAATGAAAACCACCATTTTGTACACTCACTAAAAAATTAATCTAAAAATGTGGTTTTCTGGTTTGTGTTTTAGGGGGAAAAACTTTTGAGAGAGATGGAGAAATGGCTCTGCAGTGTACGAACATTTGCTGCTCTTACAGAAGACTTAGGTTTGGTTCCCAGCACCCACATCAGGTGGCTCACAACCTCCTGTTAATTCAGGAAAGAAATACAACACCTCTAGGCTCCATGAGCATACCCACAAGCAGATGCTGATACATAATTGAAGAAAATTTTTTAAAAAATTTCTGGAGGGGGTGTCGAGACAGGGTTTCTCTGTTGTAACTCTGGCTGTTCCGAAACTCACTCTGTAGACCAGGCTGGCCTCGAACTCACAGAGATACACCTGCCTCTGCCTCCTGAGTGCTGGGATTAAGGGCTAAAATTTTTCTAAGTTAAAAAAGAAAAACAAGAAGAAATGGTATGTCTTTCTAGGCCCTTCCTCTGTTATTCAGGCACTACCGGACTCCACAAGGACTTTGAAGTCCAGCACTCATCTCTGCTCAATACCATCGGGCTCCTCCACCTTCCCTGTCAACAAGCAGCCTACCTGCCTCCAGGGAAAGGAACCAGCTTTTTAGGCCAAGAAGGTCATCCTTGCTTTACAAAACGTTCCCTATCACTTAAGGCTACAAGTGCCACTTGGTAACAACGCTTCAGCCCATAGACTTATCTCTTTCCTTTGGCAGCTCCCCCCCCCCCCCCCCCCGCGTGCAAGTCACCCCTTGCTGCCTCATACTTAGTGTCGCTCCTGAAAAAGCAGGAGATGGCAGGCCCAGAGTTTAATCCATCTGGGCTCCTAACTCAATCCTGCGCCTGACTTAATGCTCCTTAACAAGCCCCAGCAAACGTTTTCTTTGGCTGACTGTAACTAAGGCACACACCCCCTTCCCAGCATTACCTAAGTCTCGTCCATCATGGTTGGACCCACCTGGCACTAGTGGCCTCAACCTGCCCCTTAACCTCAAGCCCATCCTCCGTCCCTCTCCTTCAGTACCTGGCTGACAGGGCCTCCAGACTGGCGCCGATAGCCTCTGGCCAGGCCTGTGGGAAGGAGAACCTGCCGGGTGTTTCCTGGCTCGCTCTCCCTCCCTCCCCTCGCTTCCCCCAGCCGCTGCCATCCATGCCTGGGAGAAGCTCCGCGCAGCTGCGGCCCTAGCCCAGAGAAAAGGTGTATATCTCCCTGGCAACCCATCACCATGCAACAGGGTCTCCCGGGATACGGCCTGGGATGCGCTGACGTCAGCACCGAAGGCGCTAGCAAGCCAGCCCGCTGGCACCACGCCGAGAGGAGCAGACCGGCGCGGGGGCGGCCTGCCGGATAGCGCCTCCGCTTGCAGGAAAAAGAGAGCCCGGAGCAGGATGGTGAGGCAGGAACGGGGAGGGGTCACATGAACCCTAAATGTGAAACAACACCCCCCCCCCCGACACACACACACAACATGCACAGAAAAGACCCAGCACCTCTGGCAAGTCCTGGCTGTCCACGGAAGAAGGACGCGGAGACCGGCTCCAGCCTCGGAGGGTCCGAGCAGATCCCAAGGAGGACAGAGAGAGACCTCGGGGGAGTTCGATCCACTCCACAGCCCAGGCAGGGTCCGAAGCCACTGAGGTGTGGGAAGAAAAGATTCTAATTTTCATCGTGTCGCCATGTCATTTTTTATTAACCTTCCCCCCTCTCTCAGACAACCTGAGACCATCATGTACCCTTAAATCCCTTAGCTCACAGCTCTAACTTGGAGCTCTTTGGTGGGCCCTCAATGGACACCTTCCTCTAGAAATTTTGCCATCAAAATTTAATGGGTAAATTATGAATCTTCTCCCAGTTTCTCAACCCTTGGAAAGTACATGGAATTCTCCAATCAACACTGTCCCCCTCTCCTACTTTCTTCTGTCCTCCTACTCCTTAGTTCTTTGCTCTCACCAATCTCAAATGGTCTATCACTCTATCTTTTCCAACAAACCCATGTTTTTTCAAGTTTTCACCCTTGTAAGTCATTTCTTAATTGCCCCAGCCTGAGTCTCCCTACTTCAGCCTGATTCCCAATATCTAAACCAGAGAACATTCCCTCTGGTGTGCCTTCCTCCTCAGCCTCCCATCACCTCCCAGATCAAATCCATGGTCTCTGATCTCACCTCTGCGACTTGTCTGACAAGTCCATCGTCCTCCAGGCCCTTCGCGCTGCCACAGAAACATTTTGCCCAGCACAGAAATCATAGGCATGCTGGCTGTGTTGATGCAGAGAACCCAAAGCCCGAACTGCTTCAGGCTCAGCTCCCAGTTCTATTCTTGTTTTGGCTCCGGATGCTGAGCCAGTCCCCTCCCCACTTGGAACTTGTGCCTAGTCACATAAGGAGAACACTCCTGTCTCATAGCTTTGAGGAAGTGGGAGTGCCAGGGGCCTAGCCAAGTTCTCTGGGGCTTGTGGAACTGAGGCTCATCCTTAGCTCACACAGTGCCAACTGGCCATGTACATCACAACTGACCTTTTAGCTGGAGCGGCTGTCTCTGTCCTGAGCCTCAGCCAGTTGGTGGTCCCCAGAAATGCTACCAACCAGAAAGAAGACAGGCTGTTACTGACTATACCTGACAGGCCCCCCTCCCCCTCACACCGATGGAACCTAAACAGGGCTCTCAAGGCCAATCCTCAGTCAGCCAAACTCTTTCCTGACTACAGGAGGATGATTTGTTGAACTCCAAGCAGACCAGGGGAATGAGAGCACCCTGCTGCTTCTCAGATTCATAACTCACAAGCTTAATTTAGGACTACAAATCCCAGAATTCATCAAGAGAAGTAAAAATCTCAGCCAGAGTTTGATTGTGAAACATCTCAAATATCAGCCATATGAATGCTTTGTGTGACTGACCACCTGCTTGGAAGGCCTAGAACCCATTCCGAATCCATTCCTTGACATAGAAGGTAAGCTGGCAGACCTCAGATGCCTAGAGCTAAAGAAGGGCCCCCACATGTCCACATGGAAACCAAGGCCTGAGCAGGGTCAGAAAGAGAGATCTTATGGTCTCTGGACTTTTCCTTCCCAGAGAAAGGGTGATTTTGTTTTTTTCTTTTGCGGGGAGGTTGGGGGAATAAAATGATTTTATTCTGTGAGCATGATTTATCAATTTGCTCACAGATGCTCCACATGGGGCTTCAGTGCCCTTTAATAAACCAGCTTGGTTCTGAAGCCAGGAGCAAGTGTTAGGAAAAAACTCCATGGTAGGGGTACTTAGCCAGCATTTGCAGGCTGACTCCTGAGGATGATAGCACCCAGCTCCGAGAGGCAGGTTCCCAGCAAACAGCCACTCCTAAGACAGTGGGTTGTGAGGTAGGTGTAGGCAGAGTATGTAGATACAAAAGGCTAGTTGCCAGGAGCCAGGAAGGTGGGGGCCGCAGGTTACCCAGCGGTTCCCAGGCTGTGCCCCTGCAGCCACCCTGAGCAGTAGACATACAAGGTGGAAGGTGAGTACACCACGGAAAAACCCAGTGGCAGGCCGGCCACAGAAACAAGCCGGAGTCTGTTAGCCCCTTCCCGGTTCGCTCATCTGGCCCGACCCGCCTCCCTGGAGCAGGCTCCTCCCTCTCCTTATACCAGCCCCCTCCTCACCGCCCCTACCACCCACGGCCCCACAGGGCAGCTGTGTAGCCCGACTCCCTAGCCATGCTCCGGCCTCCGCCTCTTACCCTGACCGGCTAGGCGCCGAGAGCCAAAACAGCCCATGGCAAAGCACCCAGGCTCGCTAGCCCGCGCTCGGGACCCGGGCCATCGCCTTGCAGAGGGTCGGGCCGCGGTCACCACCAGGGAGGGGGGACAGCCTGAGAGAAGGGGAGGGGTGGGAGCAGCGCGTCTGCTGCCGCTCCCGGGAGAGGGGAACAAGGCCGGTGACGTAAGCGCAGGGCCGTGCCCACCCAGAGCAGGCGGGGCAAGCCTACGTCACAGCCACTCAGTGACAACCTGCCATCTCCAGTCCATTCCCAGGCCATTGCGGTGCCACACTGAGGGCTGAAACCACTTGGCCATGCGGGTCATTTTACATAGGACATCCCCTTTATGGCTTCTACAGCTGTTAGAGGGTCTCAAACCTGGATCTGGATCAAGCTAGTTAAAACAAAACTTCTAAGTGCCTCAGCACTAACATCTCATCTCATCATGCCAAACAGGAACCCAAACCGGGTTCCCAAAAATTGCTGACAGGGCAAGAAGCAAGTATCAACACCGATACAGAGCCAAGCCTGGAAAGGTAGATACCCACCTATTCATTAAAGAGGCCGTGAACTTAATTGAATTCATGTTTAATAATTACAGGCACCGTGCCCCCCCCTTTCCCCTGCCCAGGCAGCAGCAGGGGTGGTGCAGGGGCTGGGGCATATGCCCCCAGCAGCGAGGACGGCAGTCCCAAGAGTGATTTCAGAAAATAAAAAAGGACCCTAGAGGCAGGTGGTAGTGCCCCCCACCCCCAAAGACACACCAAATTTCAAGACTTTATATATATCTCTGTGCCCCAGGGGGAGGAGAGGGACACTTGGCAGCATCCTGGAGGGGGGCCCCAGGCAGCCCCAAGCCATCCTGCCTCATCAGCCACTTTATTAGCTCAGACACATCGCACTACAGGCACCCACTGCCACTGCCGCCACTGCTGCCGCCGCCCCCCTGCAGTCCAGGCGGCTGGCTGGCTGGGCCATCCTCGTGTCCATGGCTCCAAGTCCCCGGCCCCAACCCGCCATCAGTTGTGATCAGATTCCTCCTCCTCAGCCTCACGAAGCCAATTGAAGAAAGCTGTGACAGATTTAAGGGCCACACCCTTGCCCTGCTGTTCAGCAGGGTCCTTGCTGCTCTCCCAGCTGTAGAAAGCGTCTTCCTTCACCACATCCTCATCATATAGAGCATCAAAGAACATCCGAAGCAGGTCTGCAAGCCACAAAGACATCATTAGGTGACTAGCCAAAGTCTTAACAGTCTCTACCCAGAGATCCCTCCCAAAGAGACACTGACAAAACCCTGACCTGTCATCCTGGTATTCAGCAACTGGGCCTCTACAAAATGCTTATCTCATGATGTAAGAGACTCCTAGCCCAAGAATGAGTTATTTGGCCATTAGCAATCCTTAAGAGATAGGCATGTAACCCCAAATATTTGGGAGGCAGATCGAGATCAAGATCACAAGTTCAAGGCCAGTTCTGACACCTTACCAAAACTGAAAGGGGGGATGGGAGGCAGGTATGGCAGTGCACACCTTTAATCCCAGCACTCAGGAGACAGAGGCCAGCAGATCTGAGTTCAAGGCCAGCCTGGCCTGCATAGATTGTTCTAGGCCAGCTAGCTCTACACAGTGAGAAACTGTTTTGGAGAAAAGGGGGAAGGGAGGAGAATAATCAACCTTCTACTTTTTGGCTATCACATGTAGTGTCAAAGAAGAAAAATGAAAAATGTTAGATAAACATGGTGGCCTATAACTGTAATCCCATTACTTGGAAGATAGATGACAAGCCTAAACCACATAACTAGTTTGAGGCCAGCCTCAAACTTAAGCTTGCATCTCAGAAAATACAACAAATTTAAAAGGCTGTAAACTAGGCATTTGAGTTGAACTCTACGCCAAGACAGACAGATCCTGACCATCTTCCCACACACATGAACCCTTCTCTGGCCTCTAGAGAGTGCTACACTCTTTGCCAGTAGTACCATTTCTCTTTACCACCTTCCTGGTGAACCTTCAGGCGGTACCTTTGACCCTTTCCTGTAGCCATCACAGCTTTCCCCAAGTGCTTGTCTTATAATTATAATCCCAGAACACGATTTTCCCCATTCCCCACGAACTACATTAAGTGAATGAAGCCCAGTTCCTCAGTGCATTCGACCTGTCTGGCTCCAGCATCACATTCTCCCTCAGAGGACCCTAAAACAATTTACTTTGTCCTACACATTTAAACCCTCATTTTAACTTTTGTTTTGTTTTGTCTTTCAAGACAGGGTTTCTCTAACTCTGGCTGTCCTGCAACTCACTCAACAGACCAGGCTGTCCTCAAAGTCAGAGAACTGCCTGCCTTGGCCTCCCGAGTGCTGGAATTAAAGGAATGCACCACCACCGCCCAGATGCATCTAACATTTTTAATCATTTCTCTACACCAAATTTTCTTTTGTTCGTAGGGCCCTTCCCTGTGTTCTTATTTCTCTCTTGGAGCAATCCCATATCTTTTTGTGAGAACATGTTGAAGAAGGTAAACATCCCAGCAGGACCTATCCAAGCAAGCCTCAGTTTCCTGTACTGTAAAATGGAAGTAAACATCTTAACAATATTTTTAAGATACTTATGTTTCAAGTACCATCTTGTTTTTTATCTGTAGCCCTGGCTGTCTTGAACTCAGAGACCTATCTACCTCTGTCTCCTAAGTGCCACCATGACTCACTGGGGATGAGAGCTGTTCTCTGAGAAAGGGTCTAACCAGTCCAGTCTGGCCTCATGCTTAGAGAGACCTGCCTGCCCATGCCTCTAGTATTAGGATCACAGGGTGTAGCACCTGTGATCTTATTGTTTGCTTTACAAACCAACAAAAGCCTTATCCCATCCCCTGTGCCACTACTTACATAGTCTGAAGTACCCCCCACCCACTCCAGTCTCTCATGACTGCTGTATCTCCTATACTGACCTTCCTTCAGCAGTTCTGAGATCTTCATTCTATCACAGGGTCTACTTGCTCCCTGTCTGTTGGTCAACCAATTCCTACCCATCCCTCAATCTCATCTTCCCACATTCATGCTGTCATTGACTCCACTCTATTTCCTCACCACAGTTATCAACACCTGAACATATCTACATGCTGAATTTGTAAATCTCAGACATGTTCATAAGCCTCAGTCTTCCAAACGGAGATAAACCCACAATAGCTATAACAAGGCAATATAACCAAGCATTTCAGCCTTGTGCCAGACAGAATGGGCACAGTACTGATTATCTCCTCTGCACTGCTGTTATCCTGACCAAGCACAAAGTGGGCAGGCAATCAGCCCAAGGCTTAGATTAGCTCATTCCATTTGTAGGCAAAGAAACAACATAAGGTAGGGTAAGGTATCAACCAAATCATCAAGGCATTTTGCCCTTTACCCACCTTTCTTAGGCTGAGTACCTTCCATGACCACCCTCTTCTATCTGGCAGTCCCTCTGCCCCACCCTAACCCTGCAGCCTGGCTCTTACTGGCAGGCTGTTCTAAGGTCACTACAAGGGCCTGGAGGGCATAGAGTGCTTGCAGCTCCTTCTGCTCATCACACAGGTATTTCTGGAGCAGTCTTGCTCGCGCTTTCAACACTGAAACATCCACTCGAAGAGGAGTCTCAACTACAGGGAAGGAGACAAAGATAAGTGGAATTATTTAGCCCTCATTCACCTGGCCTGGAACTAGAAGGCCAAGAACAAAACCTCTTTCCCTCATTTGTCTGCCTGGCCCACCCTTATCCCACCCTCTCCCTAGCTTCTTACAGATAATTGCAGAATAACAGACGGTTGTCATGAGGGCTCGAACTAATGTATTGGATGCTATCTGCTGCTCACTCAGATTGGCCTGTGCAGAAAAACGAACGGCCCACAAGTTATGAATCATGCCTCTACGTATCCATTCTTGTCACCTCCCAAACCATACCATCTCAAAAACTACCTCTCCACCCACCCTTCCCCCAGTATCCAGGAGAAACACACCTCTATCCAGTCAAACACCCGCTGGTTATTGCTGCCCTCCTTCAGCAGCTTCTCCAGCTGCCGACGTAGCTCCTCAAAGGCAAGTGCCCTCTGGCCAGGAGCTTCAGACTCTTCTCCCAAGGTATATTCCACCTTCTATAAACAAATGACCCACAGCCTAGGTCAGGACTACAGTGTAAAAGATGAGGGAAGGACGAGATCAGCTAGTCCCAAATGTAGAATAACTAAACCCCAGTCACAAACCTGTTCAGCCACAAATGAGCCAACATCTTGTCCTTCTGCTAGAAATTCCCTCCAATTCAGCCCAGCCTCTCGCCACAGCATCCCCACCTTTTTGGGACCCTGGAAAATAAAAACCAGTTCAGCATCTCAATATTTACCTCTACCCATGGCCTCTAGCTATTAGGACTTAATAGTTCTGCAACAGAAGTCTAAGTAATCACATAGATTTCGCACAGGTACCACCCCTTCCATGCCTAGATAAACACACACCCCGAGCAATAGGAACTCACCCACCACCACAGTGGAATGATACTAGGATGGGGAAAAGCCTCTACGGAAAAATATTAATTAGCATTTGTAGGACTCTTAAGAAATCACTCTATCTCAAAAAGGTTAACAATCAAATCTACATTATCTCACACTTCCAATTTCACCTGCATTTCTTTTCCCAAGTAACTTTGCTGATTTCTTTCATTCATTCATTCCTTCATTTATTTTTTTCTTCCGAAGACAGGGTTTTCTGTCATAACTCTGGCTGTCCTAGAATTCACTCTGTAGACCAGGCTGGCCTCGAATTTCACAAAGATTTGCCTGTCTCTGCCTCCCGAGTGCTGGGATTAAAGGTGTGCACCACCACTGCCTGGCCTATTTTTATTTTTCGTTTTTCAGAACTAGAGAGACGGCTCAGCAGTTAAGAGCACTTGTTTGGGTTCCAGCGCACATATGGTGGTCTCACAACCATCCATAAGGCCAATTCCAGGGGATCTGACACTCTTCTGAACTCTGCAGACACACAGCACAAACATGAAGCACACATACATGTAAACAAAACACTCAACACAAAACAAAGAAATAAATCTAAGTTAGATTTAAAATGTATTTTTGTTCCTCTTAACCACTGAGCCATCTTTCCAAGCCCAGCTTGCTTTTTCATTATCCCAAGTAAAAAAAAAAAAGTAACAACCCAGTGGTGGTGATACACTAGGACAGGCAGGATTGTACCGAAAAACTTGGTCTTGAAAAACCAAAAAAGAAAGAAATAACAGGCCTATTGGTTTCCTAAGTTTTTTTTTTTTGAGATAGAGTTTTCTCCGCTGTAACTCTGGCTGTCCTGGAACTCACTCTGTAGACCAGGCTGGCCTGTGCACCACCACTGCCTGGCCAGAAAGTCTTAAGCAGCAGAAATACCCCACACCTTCACAAAAAGTCCCAAGTCCCCTTCAACCTCAATCAATGTTATCATTCCAAATTCTAGACACCGAAACTCTTCAAACTACACACTCCAAGTTCCTACCGCCATGGGCACCACTCCAAACTTGCCCCTTTTCAAGGGTTTACATTTCAGTCACCAACTAACTTTCATAAAATAGCTTCAGTGTTCTTCAAAGAAGGCCTTCTGTTGTGAACACTGTCATATATTTTGCATCTCCACAGAACCACTATGCTGTTTTCTCTCTTATTTCACATTTCACTCGATTAAAGCTGTCACCTGCTTTTTCTGTACCAAGCTAGGCTTCATACTATTTAACTATTGTAACCCCCAGGGGCTCAGCATATAGTGAATGTTCAAAGAAACACTAGTCAAATGAATAATCAATCATGGGTCTAGGGTCTTTGTCAATCTTCCTTCAGCCCAGGCAGAACTCATGATGGAAACTACCTACTTAAACTTTTTCTGTCTCAAGTAGCAAAGTGGTCCTGGCATTACTAATACTACAGGTCATCTACGGACCAAGAGATTCCATGGTCAAAGGCAGCCAAAGCCACATGAAAGACCCTGAATATATCACCCTTTGAAAGGCCCAACTCACCATGCTCTTGCATAAGAGACCCAGGATCTCCAGTAATAAAGAAGTTGCTTTGCCTATGGGTCTCAGAGGCTTCGTAATTTCCCTGTAAGAGAAATCAATCTTGATGGTCTCCAATATTATCCCATCCCTCTCCAAACACTTGTCTCATTCCCTTCATTCTTCATCTATCTTGCATGTATGTGGGGAGAGGATGGGGAGAGAATACACACGACTTACCTGAAGAGCTCACCCATGGGTACCCCATCTTCCTGCAGAATGGGTGTTATCAGTTCTGCTAGGTAAAGCCATACATGAGGGATATCAATTTCCATGTCCTCAGCCAATTCTAGTGTTTCATAGAGCCTGAAAAGGGAATGAGAAGTCAGGGCATTTGGGAAGATGGGCTAGACCTTACCCTGCTTCTAGGGGATTATAACATGACTAAGAATCAAATGTGGAGGCCCTCCAGAAACATTTTCTAGACATGAGACAATCTCAAGCTAAAGCTACCCTCACCCCTTCTCAAGTGACTAGAATAGTTGGCCTATACACTTAATTCAAGATTCAGGAATTCCACAAAGGAATTGGTGGGTATGTGCACAAGGAACGCCCACAGAAATTGACCATACCCTTGGTAATACTGGGCAGTGGAGAGGTGCCCTGCGCAGAGCAGCTGGTGCAGCAATCGCCCCATATGCTCACGAGCAATGGTGCTACGCTCCAACGTGGACTCAATGCCATGCCGTACAAAGATGAAGAGCAAAGAGGGTGAAGCTAGCTCCTGGACACACTGTACTGCCTCCTGGAGAGCAAAGCACACAAGGGAGATGACCATCACTGCCTGGCCCACCTCCTATACTAATCATGCCAGTCAGCATGACCCCCCCCAACCCTTCGCAGCAATCGCAGTCCCTTCCCAGTGCCAACCTTCATGTCATTGAGATGGAGATATTCCTCTATGATGGCCTTAGATTTCTTCTCCACCTCATCCTCAGAGAGTGTAGCCTTTGGCGGGCTCATTGGAGGTAGAGTGGCTTCCCGCTTCACTACGGGTATGGGAGGGATCTTTTCAGTTACTCATCTTAACAGAGTCTAGAGCTCCCAAGAAAACTGGGGAACACCCAGCCTCACATTTTCCCATGTATTTCCCCATCAAGAAACAGCCTGCTCCTCCATTCCTCTGCCAGCCAGCCTTCCCTTCCTTCTCACCAGGATCCCGACCACGATCCTCTGTGAGGCTAGCTGCCTTGCGAAGTCCCTCGGGCTGGGAAGGCCGCTCTCTACTCCGCTCCTCCACTTCCTTGCTAAAACTTCGCTTGGTGGCAGGTGTTCTGGCACGATCAAGTCGGTCCCCACGGTCACCTCCCCGCTCACTCCGCTCTAGTCGGTCTCCCCGGTCCCCAGCTTTCTCACCTCGTTCTCGGCTTAAGCTACTCCTGGAAGATGAGACACATTTTTCACCTGTACTGTTCAAGCACTTTCATGTGACTATCCAACATGCAGGGCAACTGCTGGGCCTCATTCTTGGGCATTCAAGGACAGGTCCCAGCAATACAGGTATGAGAAATCCCTATGCTTTGTTTGACAAGCAAGACCCAGCCACAGTGTTCTAAAACAACCCCACCCCCTCAGACTCTCACCTCTGTACAACACGTCTGTTATCTGTGTTCTCTGTGGGTAATGCTTGTTGAAGAGCAGAAAAACGATTCAAGGTACTAGTAGCTGGACGACTAGCTTCTGATGCTAGGGAAGCAGAAAAATGGATTAACTCACTTCCACCTTTCAAGAGTTGGGGTTTATGAGAGTGCACCACCATGCCTAGCTCTCTCTCCTTTCTGCACACCCCTCATCATTTAGGACCCTTGGTGGCAGTGATGATGCTAAAGTAATTCAGTCCCTGGAATCACGTATATGCCTCTTTATTCACTCCCTATTACTCTGGAAGTCCTTGTGTACAAAAAAGACTACACCTAGAGGGAACTGAGATATAGCTCCCTACAGTGAGTGGCCTCCATACCTGTGTCTGAGGGCTTCGCTCCTGAGCCCCCACTGCTGCCCTTGCCCCAACTCAGTCGCCCTCCAGGTGCAAAGAGCTGGTTGTTAGAATCGATGGAACCAGGCTGCAGAAGGAAAAACAAGACTCACACATCTGACCTAGCTTAAGCTCTTCAACAGCCCCACACCACACATAGCCATATTGCTAAGGAATAGCACAAATAAGGAGTGAGGCAAGCTTTCACTCTATAGTCAGACAGTAAACATCTTTGCAACCCACAGTCTATGGTAACTACTCATTCTGCCACCAGTGTGAAAATAGTGTAACAAATAAATAACTGTTGTTGTATTCCAGTAATTATTCATAGACAGTAGAATTCAAATTCTACATACTTTATACACCATAAAATATGACTTTTATTTCTTTTTCAATCACTTAAGATGTAAAAACCATCCTGGCTTGAATTTGGTCTTCTTGTCAGTTTACTAAGACCAAAGTAAACCAACAGTATAGCTGACAACACTTCATCTAACTAGTCTCTACCAATCTAAATAGTCTAATAAGAAAAGTTCAGCCGTCACCCTAACTGTGGGGACTAATGCATCTCTCTTCACCCTTTGCAATACCTACTCCAGAATATAACCCTCCCTACCTTTGTGATCTTGGTGAGCCGTGAGGTGTCAATGGGGCGGCTGCCTTTGCTGATGGGGACTGTATTCCAGCCACCATCATCCACAAGTGGAAGGCCACGGCCTAAGAAAAAAAATGGAGGGGGCATATTGATACAAGCTCCAACAACCCCCTTCCCCTTCTTGGGCTACCCTAGTCTTTCTTCCTCAGATCCTCAGTCCCATCATGTGGTCTCAGTGGCCCAGACACGTGGCACTAACAGAAGTCATCAATGGAAAGCATGATACCCCTCATACCCTTAAGGAGCTTCAGACTCACTGATGGGCGGGCCTGGAGGGCCACCTCGTCGCTTGTCACTGCCCTTCGCCATAAGCTGCTGCACTTTGATATGTTCTCGGTGCTCTTCCATCTCAGCCTCCTTGTGGATCTGATCAATAGTCTTGGGACCTTGATCGCCCCGGCGTGGCACCCAATTGCTCTTTGGGAACAAAAGGAAAAACAGCAGTCACTCTGGGTTTGGCAGGATCAGACAAGGCAGTGTCAGGAACTGGAGCAGCAGATGAAATGGGAGAAGAAGTCGTACCTGCCGCAGATCCAGCACATCTTGCAGCATAAATCGGATGCGGGATGAGGTCTTCTTTTCTTTAATGATTTTTTCCATCTGGTTGAAATACTGATCCATTCGAGGCTGCGAAGCAAAGGGACCAGGTCAATAACTTCTCATACTTTACCTCTGACATTGGCTAAGCAGCTCAGATCCCTCAGCTTGTATGTTATCAGCAAACAGGAGGCCCATATGCCTTACCCATTCCCAACTACACCCCAGAACCTCTACCTTGGCTTTTGCAAAGTCCAGGTCTTTGCCAATAGTGGTGAGGAGGCGGCAGAGGCATTCCAGGGACTCTTCATCATGGTTCTTAAGTAGTTTGACCACACAATCATGCATTATTGCTTCTGTTAACATCTTCAGCTTGAACAACTCTCCAATGAACTTGATATTCCCTAAAGAGCGCCGCCGAGCTGTGTCCCGAGCCTCTTCTAGCTCTTCTTTCAGGCGCCCCCGTTCTTCTGCCTATCAGTCATAGGACAAAGATTATGTCAAAAAGATAATCAGGGGGCTGGAGAGATGGATATTTGCTGCTCTTACAGAAGACCTGGATTCAGTTTCCTACACCCACATGGTGGCTCCCAATCATCCCAACTCCGGTTCCAGGGAATCCAGTGCCACCTTCTGGCTTTCTCTGGCACCAGACATGCACACAGTGCACATACATACATGTTGGCGAAACATTCATACATATAAAATAAAAATTAAGAACAAAACATAACAGCCTCTTGGCTAAAGCCCCCTTTCTTTTTTTTAATCTAGGCAGCCAGCCTAGCATTAAGTACTCACACTCTAAAGTAAAGAAAGCACCCAAGACCCTAATACTATCCCCAGACCTCTAAAGTCAAGCTCTAACTGATGGGGGAAGGTGGTGAATACAGAGTGGAACTGGCAGTATGTTTTCTCACCGTAGCAGCTTCATCCATCTCTTTTTGCTTTTTTTCAAAAACTTCATCATCATCTTTGTCTTTCTCAAACTCCTTCTGACATCGATTTAACAACAGTTTTCGAAAATTCACAGTCACTGTTGGCTTTTCTGTAGTGGGCACTTTCAGCTGCAGGCCAAAGAGAATGTCAAGCTAAGACCAGTCCAGCAGACCTTTCAAAAGTCTCCCTGACCTGGAAGACCTGTAGCTTCAACTGCATTGCACACCTAGTTGCTACAACAGACAAGGGGGGAGCCAAGGAAAACTGGACTCCAGGAGCCCCGAGAAGACATACGAAGCTAGACAATAAGATTTAGAAAACTGGGCTAGCAAGATGGCTCAGTGGGTGAAGAAGCCTGCAATGCAAGCTTGGCAATTTGAGTTTCTCCTCCAGAATCCACATAAAGGTAAAAGAGAACTGACTCCACAAAGTTATCCTGACTGCCAAACCTGTGACTATACACACACAGGCACATAAAAATGTTAAGTTAATACAAGCATGGAAAAAAATCTGTAAGACTGACTTAGCAAACAGTGGAAACTAACCGCCATGAGGCAGCGGCACATGTTGGCATAAGCCACAGAGAAGTTGGGCTCTGAGATGGCTTTCTCAAAGATGAGGTCAATAACTCCTTTGAGGCGTTCCTCAGTGTCAATGGCCAGCTGTGTCACCTGCTTCATCAACTGCTGGAACATCTGGGGTGTCAGCTTATTCAGGATGGAGCGCACCCTGCGGAACAGGTCCTGTGGGGAAGAGAGAAGAGAGTAGACAGGATTTAAAGTACTTAATTAAGATAAACACAGGCTGCTGAGACAGGACAAAATGGTAGGGACTGAGCCCAGACACTGGTAATAAGGAGGGCAGAGAGTAAGGTGGCTCAGAAAGCAGATCTTGACTGAGGAGCAGGAATGGACACCAAAAGCAAGACTTCCCAGTACCTGGGTTTTGCTTCCATCAGCATCCTCTTCCCCTCGATCCTTATCAGCTGCAGTCCGTTTACTACTGGGTTTCCAAGCCTTCTCTGCTTTGTTCAGTTTTATGTCTTCAGTCATTATCACAGAGGAAATGATCTTGCGTGTTTCCTTTCGTGGGCCCTGCTGAGAGCGCCTGGGTCCCAAACCAGCCTGCTAGACAAAGGATGAGGACAAATGAAGACAGAACAGCAAGTACAAAGTGACCCCATTACCTCACATCTCTAAGATAGACTTCTCCCAGTAGAACAAGACACACAAGATCCCACCCTGTTACCCATTTGTCTCTTAGCCAGCCCCACTCACCGGCCCTCGGGGTAGCTCCCCACCTGGCCCACCCCTTGGGGGCCCACGACTGCTGAGGGTTGGTCGGCCAAGGTTGGCAAAGGATGGAGTGAAATCTGGGCCACAGTTTATGCCAGGTAACCTGGAGGGATCCAGTGACCGAAGTGGTGTCTTATTGGCCTGCGGAGAAGATGTATCTTAGAAACAGGATTACTGACACTCGGAAGCTTCAGGCACTTCCAGTTCAAACTAACCAGCTCAAACCACCAACCTTGTCCAGCACCACATCAGTGATATGGGGCAATCCTTCTGGCTTCTGCATACTGGCAAAGATGAACTGAAAGCCTAGCAGGAATTCCCTGTCGTAACGCTTCTTCTCTTCAAGGTTCAGAGGCTTCCACTGATCTGCATGAGAGGATGCAGTCACACTCCTGTGTCCTGCGAGAGGGCTATCCATTTCCCATATAGTGAAGTATTGCTCAACCATTCAATTCTCCCTTAAACACACCTGACTTGTACTCATACTTCTGTTCCCCAGGCTGGATGTTCTCAGCATTATGAATCTTATCTTCCTTGGAGTCCCAGGTTTCATCTGCCTCCTCAGGCTGTTGGAGCACAGTGTTGCCCTCAGACTCCGGGCTCGGGCTATTGCCTGAGGGGGGCTGATTCTCCACCTCTGGTACTGCTGGATCCACCTTCAACAACAGATGAACACCCAGGTTCAGTTTCTTGATCACGGGCCCCCAAGCTGTGCTGTCTCTCCTCAACTGATTCTTGTTCCCTTACCTCCTTAAAGGCATCTAGAAGGTCACCCACAGCCTCCTTCTTATTAAGCTCTTTAATTTTCCGTCTTCTCTTTGGCACAGACACTGCCACTAAAAGAAAATGGGAAAGAGGACAAAGGCGTGAACAATTCAGTTAAGTATCCCTATCATACAGAAAAAAAAAATAAAAGCCAGCACAGCACTCCTCCGCCATCACTTCCACTTTAGGCCCTGGTCTGCATGGCAGGCGCCAGAGCACACTCCTGCAATCTCAGAAATGGGTACGGACATACAAGGATCAGGAGAAATGGCCAGTCCAGGCTACATAAGACCTTGTCTCAAAAGACTATTCCTCACTCTATTTCTTAACCCGTCATCTATTTCTTGTCTATCAGAGGGCCATCACTGGGCCAAAATGAGAGCCACTATGGTGGTACACGCCTTTAATTCCAGCACTTGGGAGGCAGAGGAAGGCAGAACTCTGAGTTCGAGACCAGCCTAGTCTACGTAGTATGTTCCTGGACAGTAAAGCTACATAGAGACCATCTCAAAACAAAATAAAAGAGGTGCTAAATGGAAAGTCAATGAAGAGAATATCCCCAGAACGGGCAACATCAATCACCTAGCCACACCTTACCTTGGGTGGCTGCTGCCACCTCTAAATTCTGGGACAACTGAGGTGGGGCAGGAGTGCTGTCGAGGGGGAGGTCCTCTCCTCCCTTCTCACTCTCAGCTTCTCCGCCTTCTTCCTCTTCCTCTATTTCTTCCTCCTGAGCAGAGGAAGTATCGGAAGGAGCCACAGGAGGGGTGGCAGAGAGAATAGTGGCTGGTGCCACGGACGAGATCACCTCCTTGGCCTGTTCCTCTGGCTCACTGACTGGGCTTAAGTCCACAGCTGGTGGCGAGGGGGCTCCATTGAGCAGTTCCTCAGGTTGGGCAGTTGGAGCAATGGGCACAGGAGATTCAGAAGTACAAGCTGAAAGAGGGGGAGGAGCTGGCTCTGTGCTTGACTCCACCTCTGGTTCCAGATCCTCAGGTGGGACCATGCCATTAGGCTCATGAATTTCCACCCTGTGAGGTGCCAGGGACGTAGAGACCTGGAGAGGACTGGAAGAGAACTCAGATTCTGGAACTGGTTTGCTGAGTGTCACTTCTACTTCCAGTATGGGTTCAGCAAGAGTGGGTTCTGGAGAGAGGCAATATGGCTCCCCAGTTTCACAAGAGATGGGGGTCGATTCTTCTACAGACATTTGTATCATCCCTGTTGTCATAGTGTCCCCAGGAATAGAGAGGACTCCAAGATTAGGCTCAGACCCCGGCTCCAAAATTGGGGGTGGTGATGGGGTTGGAGAAGGCGATGAAGGCTGAGATTCTGTGCCAGGGCTGTGCTCTGGGCCAGGCAGTCCTGGCCGCCCCCCAATGGCTGCTCCCTGTGACCGGTCATCTGCACAAGAAGAATGAATGACAGCAAACCCTTCACTGTTGCTGTTCTTCCTTCTAGCCAAGGTTACTTCTAATTTAACACTCTTGCTCCACATCTCAACCTTCTCCCAAAACGTCTGTTTGCCCATCTCATCCAAAACAGTCCCAACTTCAAAGCCACTACATGAAACCTAAGTCATTCTCTGATACTCAGTTCAAATCACTCCACCTCCTTCAAATCTGAATCCTCAGACTCTACTTCCTCATAAATGCTGTGCCTTTGCCTTCCTTACCTGGCCGGATAATGACAGCAACCTGAGGCGACTCCCCATTGGGCTGAGGCTCCAGACCGCCTCCCGTCTGCAGGACACAAAGCATTTTAAGTTTGCACTGAAGAGTTCCACACCCTTCTTTACAAGAGTCATTTCTATTTTAGCTCTGCCTAGAAATCCAGGAAAGCAGGGAAATAAACCCCTCAGGTGAAGGAAAAGGAAGGAAAAGGATCAAGTAACTTGGGAATCCAGGGCAGAATAGCTGTCCAAGCCAAGGCATCACTCAGAGAGTGGACAGTACCTGGGGAGGAGTGGGTGTGGAGGCAGTGCGGGCCCCTGACATGATCTCTTCTGTGATATCCTTCCCTCCTTGGTTTGGGTCTCGAATTCGGATCTGGGGAAAAAAAGCTACAGGATGAGTGGGAAGCAGAAGGAGCCCACCTCTCCACCCTGTCCCACTCCTAAGACTCTGGGCCAACCTCCCACCCCTACTGGGAAGCAGGTGGGTGGGTGCCAGAAACCCCATGAGTTCTACTGTCAACCCATCGGGCTGCTCTTGTAGTTGCTGCCCTAGCCCCCACCCCTAAGACTCTTGACCTCACAGAACAGCCCTGTACATCACAATGCCCCTCCCTCCCTCCCCTCTTCCCCACCAGCAATCCCTAAGGCAATGGCCGCATACCCTAGGGCTCAAGACCCCCATCTAGCATCCAGCTGGCTCACTTGTGGCTAGTCGGCCTGATCTCTAGGGGTAGGGCCCAGATGCAGTGGGTGGAGCCAGGGTGACTCAGCGGCTTCCCCAGCCCTGGCACCCTATTCTGGGCACCATGCCCAGGGCTTGAGGACTGAGCAGAGGCGTAGGCCTCCAGAGCTTCCAGGACTAGGGGGTGAGGATCACAGAAAACAAACCATTTCCAAAGCTAACCACTAGCAATCCCAAACCAATCACGGGTCTTATGAACCTACTAGAGTCCAAGTCTTTTGGGAACTTCCCACGGCTCACTTCAGTCTCCCCACAAGTTGTTTCTATACTTAAATCACCTTACAAGGAAGCTTAGCACTCCACAGACCCTGTTCTCTACTTTCACTCAGATGGTCTATCAACTTTTGCACTACTCACAGGCACAACACCCCAATGACACCAGACCATGTCCCAGAGCCCCTTGCTGCTACTCACGGTTTTCCGCTCCCTCTTAGGAGCAATCTGTGGTGGCTGGTTCATCAAAACTGGGGCAGGAGCCACACTAGCAGGAAACTGCTGTACACCTTGGGCTGGGTAATAGGCACCAGCTTGGGGGAAGGAGAACAGAAAGATAGATTCGTGACAGCATCAGGACACAAACACACACTGATGTCTGCTTGAACGCCTCCCTCCCACTGCAGAACCTCTCATCATACATAGCCGGCCCCTTGCCCTGCCCTGCCTCCATGGAGAATTAGGTGTCTATCAAAGCAGGGGAACCAGTTTGAACTGCATTTACAAGAATTCCACATACACATACACACACACACACACACACACACACACACACACACAGTCACTCTGCAGGCAGAAACTCCTTCCTCTCTACAACAGCTACCAGGTACATGCTCTACCCAAGGCACTCTACTGTACATACCCCACTTAAGCAACACGCCTGTACACTCTCAATTTGAGACACAATCAGCTCTTTGGCTTGGAATGAAAAGGGCGTTCCAGGCAGGTGGAGGCGCATGCCTTTAATCCCAGTTCTGGGGAGGCTGAGGCAGGCGGATCTCTGTGAGTTCAAGGCCAGCCTGGTCTACAGAGTTGAGTTCAAGGACAACAGATAACCCTGCCTCAACACTTCCCCACCCAAAAAATGAGAAAAAAAAGGGGGGAGGGGCTTTACCTCTCACTCAAGCTGACAACAATTCCTAAATGAGCCCTTTGCAAGAAGCAACATAACAAACTTTTGACTCTGGAGAAATAAAATTTCCTAAATCAATTGTTTCCAAAGTGGGGTACATTTGTAACTCAACCCTAATTTCCACTTATTCATTTTGAAAGTACCAATGGTGGTTATCTGTTTAAATTACACATTCACACAACTATACACACAGCCTTGTATATATACAGAGAAACCTTGTCTCAAAAAATAAAACAAAAAACAAAAAAACTACCATAAAGATAAGAATTCTTCAAACGTAAATGAAAAGTAGCTATGAAAATCGCCCAGATTCATATTACTGTATCCCAACTATGAAAGAAGAACCACAGAAAATGTCCACTGATTTGGCTTCCAAGCCTGAGCCTGTATGCCTTTCAGTTTGCTTTTAGTTTTTAATGTGTCTACATAGGGGCATGCACATGTATGCAGGTAAGCTTGAGGCCAGAGGTGTAGGATCCTCCAGGAGCTGGAAGCTACAAACAATTCTGAGCTGCCTCAGACATGATGCTGGTATGGAACTTGGGTCCTCTGCAAGAGCAATTCACTGCGTCTCTAGCCCTTTCTTTTTAAGATGATCGGTTTATTTATTTAGTGTCTGCATGTCTGAGTGCCATGCTTATGAATGGAAGGGAGAGGACAACTTGTAGGAGTCAGTTCTTTCTTTCCACCACCTGAGTCCATGATCAAACTCATGTCCTCAGGCTTGGGAGAAGGCACCTTTATCCACAGAGCCATCTTGAAGGCCCTCATCGTGTGTGTGTTTTCATGCATGCACATGTTTTCCGCATATTTTCCAAGACAGGGTTTCTCTGTTGTAACTCTGGCTGCCTTGGAACTCACTCTGTAGACCAGGCTGGAGTTCCACCTGCCTCTGCCTCCTGAGTGCTGGGATTAAAGGAGCCTGCCACCACAGCCCAGCTTCTTTTGTTTTTTTCCTGAAAGGCTCTATGTAGCTCTGGCTGTCCTAGAACTCACTAGGGTAGACCAGGCTGGCTTCAAACTCAGGGGACCCACCTGCCTAGGCCTCCTGAGTACTAGCTTCAATTAAAGATGTGCTTGATCCTATGGTTCTTGAAGTGGGAAGATTCCAACTCTCTTGGCAAAGGATCAAAGCTTCCTTTACCAACATGAGTTACATATTAGGCACTGATCCCTATCCTCTATTAATGCTATCACTTCAAAAACCAAAAGTTTGCCTAGGAAGGTGTTAGAATTTAGAAAGCAGACTACTTGAAGATGTTCCCTAGGACACACTCTCACCATCGACTCCTTTCCCCTGCTTACCGTAGGTCCCAAACTCGGTAGGGCTTGCACCCGGATAGAAGCCTGGGGCTCCTGGCTGCACAGGGTACTGCTGTGTTGGGACAACATATGTGGAACGCCCCTGATGGGGGTTGGGGGAGAGAGGAGGGAAAAGAAGGAGATGAGGAAAGCTACGAACACATCAGATTATGAAGTAGGGTAAGCCAAGCCTGGGCAATGACCACAAGTCCCACCTCTGTAAGAGAGATGGGTCTGAAGGCCAGAGAGGAGAGGTGGAGGATTAGGCACAAGGTAGGTAGTCTGTCTCCCACCGCCAGCCTCACCTGTCCAGGGATATAGTAGGCTCCTTGGGAGGCTGAGTAGGAGATCTGGGAAGGGATCATCATTACTTGGGATCCAGCAGGGTAGACATGGGCAGCTGGGCCAGGACGGGCAGGGGCTGCACTCTGCACTCGGGAGGCTGCACTGCTCGGGGGCTGGGCCCGGCTAGGGTAGAAGTGCTATTAGGAAGGAGGAAAGCAGTTGGGGGTAAGAAGAGGAGGGAGTGGACAGAAAAATCAGCACTCCACAATGTCTGTACAGTCTTAAGAGTACTGTAGGCTTCAGAGCATGGAGACCAATTCTTCTAAGATGGCTAAGTGGCCTCTTGTACTAACAATTGCCTCCACACTTAGATGAATACTTTGTATCTTGTGCTCTTTCACTGCCATGCATACGCCTTCACGTTCAGACTATCATTCCACAGAGGCTCCCTAACATCAAGATGCATCGTGCCTCAGTAAAGGCCCTCTGGGCAACATACTCCCCAGCATGCACTATTCCACCTCAAGTACAGAGATGAACTGCTACATGCAACAGTCTTCCAGTTCCGGGATACTTGCTCTTAACAGTTAAACTCTGACATGCATTATCTGGATTCAAACTGAAGACCTAAACAACAAACAAGGCCCCACCCTGTACACCCCAATCTGTGTCTAGCTGTGGTCTAGGGTGGAGAATGAAGTGACAACCAAGAAGTGGCTCAGGGTTAGGAAAGGGGTATTACCTGCAGAGACCTGAATCCTCCCTGAGAGCACATGGGGACAGGAAAGACGACAATTATCCCCAAGGTGATTGGGCAAAGGAGGTTAGGGGGCATGAAGGAGGTAGGAAAAGAACGCTTCTACTTGGAAAGAACTTGGAGAAAAGAAAAAATAAAAAAATAAAAGCACAGCTGGAATGCTTATCTCAGAGTTCAAAGAGAAACAGGAGAACGGGAATGGCAACCTCCTAGTGTAGTAGGAAAGAGCTGGAGGCAAGGCCTCCAGCATTGTCCCCAATTTTCAAAGGCATGAAGACCCCAGTAATGCCTCTCACAGACTACAAACTTCACAAAGGATCAGCCACAAGTAACTAACAAAGCACTAAAGACCAGAGCAATTGTCAGGAAATTGGATGCAAGTACACAGTCTTCAGTTCCATAACTAGTCCCACCAGCAACAGAGTTCTCCATTTCCCACCCAGTGCCCTATTCTAGTCACAGCCCCTCACCTGGCGGGGCTGAGAAGGCGTGTTCATTTGTGTCGCTTGTGGCGTGCTAAACACCACCGGTGCAGTCTGCCCCGGGGGAAACGCTGGCTGAAGGGGAGAGACCAGAGTTCAGCAAGAGGGGAAGCCTGGGTGGGGCCGAAACTCAAGCTGGTGAAATAAGGGGAGAAGACCTGCAGCAACAGCTTCAGCAGTCCACATGTTCCCTCCCTGTGACAGCCCCGGGGACAGCCAGGGGCCCTATCTCAATTTGGCAGCAGGCAGCTGCACTTTGCCCTGACACAGATGGGGGTGGGAAAACTGAGAGCTACGTGACCTCCACCCCACCCGAGTCCTGCTCATTTCGCCTTGATTACCTGTGGGAGTCCAGGGGACCTGGCGGGTGGGGGGCCGGTGGGCTGAGGAGCTTTGTTCATTTCATTTGGTGCCACATTAGGGTCCCCCCAGCACCTGTTGGAAAGAGCGGAGCTCGGAAAGGGGAAAGGACTCAAACTTATGGCAAATGGGCTGGGGGAAAGGTTGTATCAAGAGCTAGGACCAACATGTATCAAGGGAGGTGCCAAAGTGCAAAAACAGAAAAAAATCTAGTCTGTGTACCCCACCAACACACCGCATCACCCGAACCCCACCCTTGCCTGCTCAAACAGCCCCCTCACTCACCCCCTCGGTTAAGAATAAGTCCACAGTGCGGCCTACAGGTTCTGGGCATCCGAAGGCCTGGGGTTGGGAGGTGAGGGGTATCAACCTGGTTCCACGGGGCCCAAGACCAACCAGACCGGAAATTCCAGGTCTTGCTGGCACCAGGCTCCCGGATCACAAATGAAGCCGGCTGCTTCGGCCGTGGTGTCCCCACCCCCCACCCGGGGACACCGGGTTCGGAGCCTGCCGCGGGGCACTCGCGCGAGCCAGAGAGGCCTGAGGCCGCCCGGGATCACAAGCCAGGAAGGGCGCGAGTCCGGCCGCACCAGCAGGGCGGGCGGCGACGGCCGCGGAGCCGGATCGGGGCAGGCGAGGGTCGGCCGCCGGGCGGGGCTGGGGGCTCCTCCCTGCCCGCCGCCGCCGCCGCCTCCCTGCCCTGCGCAACGCGGCCAGTGCCAAAGAACAACGTGTCACTTCCCGGCGGCCGCCCGGGCCCCGCAGGGGGGAGGGGGCGGCGGGTCTGCGCCGCGCAGCCTGCGGCCCCGGCCGGGCGGAGGTGGCCGTCGCGCCGCCGCCCCAGCGCCCTCCCCGCCCAGGCCGGCCGGGCCCTGCTCCCCACCCCCACCCGGGCCCGGCCCGGCACACGTGGGCCGGGGATCGGCCTGGCGAGCAGGGCCTGGGCGCGGGCGCGGGGCCGGGGCGCCGGGGCGGCGGCACAGGGTGGCGGGCCCCGGCCCGGATGGCGGCGGATGCGGGGGGAGGGGTGGGGGGCCGGGTCGGGCCCGGACATGGCGGCTTTACCTTCAGTCTCCTTCAGTCCGCGCGGCCGAGCCCCACGCAGCCGCACAGACGTAGTCCACAACCATTTCCGGCTCCCCGCACAGATCCCGCTCGGCGGCCACCGCTTCTCCGCAGGCGCAGCCGGCGCCCCACGTGACCGGCGCAGAGGGCGGAGCCGCGCTGGCGCTGGGGAAGCACATGGGATTTGCTCCACCCCGTCACGTGATGCCCACTGCCCGCCCCCGTGTCCCCTCCCGAACTTTGGAACTCCCAGGCCGACCCCCTCTGAGGCTCTGGCGGTTCTTTAGTTCATTCATACTTTGCGCAAGCATTTGTTGAGCGCGTGAGGGCTAGGCGAAATGCGGACTGGGAGCTCAGAGTGCTGGATTTAAATGCAGTCCAGCCCTAGTAAATGGTACACTACAAATTATGCAGCCTCTAAAAATGCTGTACATTTGATCTTTGATAGGCCTATTAACGAAATTGAGTGTTGCGCCAAAGAACCGACGCATTCTAACTAAAGAAGCAATTTTACATCCCCTGTTTTCAAAAAATCAGTCGCTCCTAGGGAAAGGCAAAAAAATCAATCATTAAAACTCTGGAATAATGGAAGAAGAAATGCCTAACCTAGCATACAGGTGCATGTCTGTGAGTCCAGAATTTTGGTAAGGCAGGGCGATTGGCACGAGTTAGTTACCATCAGCTTTAAAACAGAAAGATTTCTGAGATGGCTCACTGGTTAGAGCACTGGCTGCTCTTCAAGAGGACCTTGGGTTCAATTCCCATCATCCATATAGCAGCTCACAATTGTGTGTAACTCCAGTTCCCAAAGGCCCTGCCCTCTTTTGGCCTTTGTCAGCAGCAGGCATCCATGCGGTGCACAGACATACATGCAAGCAAATACTCATACAAATAAATATTTTAAAATAAAAAAAAATGTTTTAAAGGAAGGTTTGAAACCAGCCTAGCTCAAGTCTGAGCTTTTAATCATCATGTTTTTGGGGTTTTTTTTTAGATTTTGTTTTTGAGCTGGGTGGTGGTCACTTGAGAGGCAAAGGCAGGCAGATCTCTGTGAGTTCGAGGGCACCCTGGTCTACAGATTGAGTTCCAGGACAGCCAGAGTTACAACACAGAAACCCTGCCTCGAAAAAAAAAATTTTGTTCTTGTCTTTTATGCATATGAATGCTTTCCCTGCATGTACACCTGTGCACGTGGTTCTTAAACCTTTAGATCCCCTAGAACAGAAGTTATAGACATGTGAGCTGCCATGTGAGTGCTGGAAACTAAACCCAGGATCCTCTGCAAGAGCAGCAAGTACCCCTAACCTATGAGTCAGCTCTCCAGTTTCCACTCCTGCCTGTTTTGTCTCACTATATAGCCCAGACTGGCTTGCTTGAAACTCACAGAGGTCTGTCAGCCTTTGCCTATGCCTACCAAGTGCTGGGACTAAGGGAGTCATCACCACACCACATTTCTTTTCTGAATCAAAACTGCACTCTAAGATGTGGTGATGTACACTTTTAATTCCAGTACTCAGGAGACAGAGGCAGGCAGTTCTCTGTGAGTTTCAGGCCATTCTATCTACAAAGTGAGTTGCAGGCCCACCAGGGATACATAGTGAGACACTGTCTCAAAACAAACAAAACAAAATGCATTCTATTGAACTGAGTATTGAGTTAGGTAGCAGAGCCCTTCCCACTGACCTCAACCCCAATGTTGAACTGGTCACTTAATAGATACGAGTTGTGTAATCTCAATCTTCATACTTTTCTGCACAATGGCCTTTTATTATTCCCACTATTATGAAGAGCAAAGCTGGGACAGTCTAGAATTGGCACCAAATCTGATTTCAAAACCCATTTTTCCCCCTCTCACATGCTGCCTCCTGGTATGCATAATACCACAGAACTAGTGTCCTAAGTGAGGGTAGTAGTAAAGCAGATCTCATCATTATGATACCAAGAAAGTATTGTTGCAGGGTGGGCAAACTCAGGCACAAGAATCCTCTTAAGAGGGCTGGAGATACAGCCCTCTAAGTAGAGTGCTTGCCAAGCATTTGTGAAACCTTAGGTTCAACATGGAGTAACAGAAAAACAACCAATCAAACAGAAACATCATAATCTGTAACTGGGCTCCTAAGCTGTTTGACATCAAGAATTAAAAACTAAGTTTGAGCCAGGGCAGTACTGGCACACACCTTTAATTCCAGCACTTGAGAGGCAGAGGCAGAGGCAGAGGCAAAGGCAGGTGGATCTCCAGAACCACTCTGGTCTACAGAGTGAGTTCCAGGATAACAAGAGTTACAATAGAGAAACTCTGTCTTGGGGGGGAAAAAAAAAGTAGACAGCTCCCCAGGAAAACATCAATTGACCTCTGACCTCTACATGTACACATATGCATGTACAACTCAACACAAATATCTGTAGACATCCACACACAGAGGGGTGAGGAAGATTGATGACATTAGGAAACTAAGCTACCACTCTAAAGACTTGAGCAACAGCTCTGAAGAAATAAAAGCAAACTATAGTTGTGGAAGGAAATGGTGAAAATTCAGTGTTTTGTGACTTTTCATTTGTGTTCAGTGACTGCTGTCATGTAGAACTTCCTCCTCTGATGGCTTTTTCTTTTTACCTAAACAAACTAGTAAATAAAGATCAATAACCATGTACCTGATGACTTCAGTCCATTATTACTAATCTGAAACCACTCTTGAACTCCTTAGAACAAGGTACTACCTAAAAAACATACACATCCTAACACCCCCAGACATATGCCCAGAATGTCATTAGTCCCTACTCAATGGAGCCCCCAACTTCATTCCAAATGTTGTTCATTGTTACATTTAGCCAAGCAAAATTGAGCATGGTCTCTGGAAACAAATAGCTTTTTTTTTCTTGCCTGCCTTTGCTACTCCAAGCCATATTCTACTGTCTTTAGCTTTACATGCACATCATTTTCCTAACCAAACTATCCTGCCTGAGCCAGGTATTTACATTTTTTTTCTTTTTGGGGGCAGTATTATTGGATATTGAACCCAGAGCCTTGTGCATTCAAAATACACTCCAATAAGCTATATCCCAAGTCTTTTTAGCTTTTTGAGAGGAGGCCTAATTATGTTATTCAGGCTGGATTTAACTCATCATGTAGCCCAGGCCAGCAGTGAACTTTCTATCAGACTCACAAGTGGCTGGCGTTACAGCACCTGGGTCTGGCCTTAGGCCATCTCAATGGAACCAAGTACCTCTGTTCACATTCCAGTACAATACTGATCACAACACAAACACCACAATTGCTTTCGTGTGACTTTTCATTGCATAATTCAGGGGGTGGGGACAAGAGTCACTCTGTATACCAGGCTTGCCTTGAAATCTTGGAAATCCTTATGCCTCAGCTTTTTGAGTTGCTGGAATTACAGCAACCAACACACCTGGTTCACACATACTTTAAGCTTTTTATAAACTACATTTATTTTTGTGTCTATTGGGATGTGTGTACATGGGCTAGTATACATGTGAAGGTCAGCAGACAACTGCTAATAGTTGGTTTTCTCTTTCCATCATGAAGGTCCAGATATATCAAGCTCAGGTCACCAGATTGGTGCAAATGCCTTTTATCCACTGAACCAACCTGCTGGTTCTGGTTTTTCTTTCTTTTTTTTAATGGTTTTTTAGACAGGGTTTTTTGTGTTGTAACTCTTGCTGTCCTAGAACTCACTCTGTAGACCAGGCTGGCCTTGAACTCAGAGATCCACTTGTCTCCACCTTCTCAGTGCTAGGATTAAAGGCGTGAACCACCACCACTAGGCCTGTTTTTGTTTCTTTAAGTCAGGGTGTCATGTAGCTCAGGCTGGTCTCAAACTCCATATATAGCCAAGGATGACAGCTTCTGTGTACCATCTCATCCAATTTATGCAATGCTGGGGATTGAACCATGCACACAAGGCAAGCATTCGACCAACTGGATACACTACTAGCCCATATCAAACAGGCTGATCTGGAACTCAAGAGATCTGCCTGTCTCTGCCTCCAAGTACCCTAACTTACCTTATTGTCACTACATCTAGAAACCAGGTAATAAATTAATTATATCACTCCTAGGACAGTAACAGAGGCTCTTTCAGACCCCATTGAAGAGGCACAATGGGCTTGCTAACATCTAAGGCTTAAACCTTCCACACAGGCTGCCAATTAAGTGCAAGATAATGACTATGGAGACCTAAAGTTGTTGCTTCTCCAGCTAAGATCCTGAGTTACAAGGGGCTGGGAAATGGTTGTGGTTAAAAGAACTGCCTGTTCTTCCAGAGGATCTGAGTTTGATTCCCAGCACCCACCTTATGACATAACCATCTGTGAACTCTAGACCCAGGGATCTGATGCCATCTTCTGCCCTCTGTGGGCACTGGATATACTTCCAAGCAGAGCACCCATACACATAAATAAAATTAAGAAGAAAAAAAAAAAAATCAAGCCAAGTGTGGTGGTACACACCTTTAATTACAACACTCAAGAGACAGGTAGATAGATGATCTCTGAGTTTGAGGCTAGTCTAGTCTATACAGTGAGTTCCAGGACAGAGCTCTATAGAGACCCTGCCTCAAAAAAACCAAAAGAATAAAGGTTTTTTTTTTCCTTTCTTTTTTGAACCAATAGGGTCCCTAAGTCTCAAATCCTAAAGACATAGTACCACTGTGACTAAGGGCATGAGATAGATTTTTAGATCCCAATCTTGGTCTCTACCTTTCATGTGACAGTGAGCAAGTTATCAACCTGAAAACAAAGGACTATACTTACCTCTGAAATTGCTGTGGTCTCAGAAACACAAAGAACAATTATTCTTCCAATATTTACAGCACCTGTTTAATACCAGCTACTATTCAGAGGTTAATGCAAGGTACTTGCTGGATAAACATTAGCTATGATTATTCGGTAGGCTACTCTCACTGCCAGACACACAATCCACAGGGGATCAGGCCCAAGAATAGTGGTTTTATATTTGCAGAATGAGTGCTGCCCAGCAAAAGTGATTACTTTCCCAGGAGGAGGCTGCTCCTCTTTGCTATCACTCCACTTGGAAGTCAGTTAAAGTTAAGCTATTTTACAATAGCCCAGAGATGTTAGTGCTATCCTGACCAGATCTCTCAAGTAGCAGCCTTCCCAGAGGGAGACAGGGTGGATCACAGGAGATAAAACAACCCTCTCAGCACACAAATCAAGTCAGAAATGGGTGGAGCCACACATTCTTGAGCATCTTTAGCCCAAGGTCAGAAAAAGATGGGCTTGGAGGGAGGAGCATATAAAACCCTAAATCTAAGCCAAACTAGGTGGTGTTGGCACACACCTTAATCCCAGCAAATAGGAGGCAGGCAGATCGCTGAGTTCAAGGCCAGCCTGGTCTACAGAGTTCCAGGACAGCCAGAGTTACAATAGAGAAAAGCTGTCTGGAGAGGATGGGGGGGCGGAGGGGTGGGGGAGGGCAGAGAGGACAGGAGGACGAGCAGACTAAATCCTTTGCAAGGTTACAAGAGTTTACATACAAAAATGTATAGATGAATCTTCAAGAAGACTCTATGGTGATGCATGGTCTGTAATCTTAGCACTTTGACAGGTGAAAACAGAAGTATCAACATTTCAAATCAGATTTAGATTATTACGACCTTTAATCTTGTCCAGTGGTAAAGGCACATACCTTAAATCCCAGCACTTGGGAAATAGAGGCAGGTAGATTTTTATGAGTTCAAGGCAAGCGTGAATGAGTTCCAGGACAGCCAAGGTTACACAGAAAAATCCTATCTCAAAAACAACAACAGCAACAACAAACCTTTAATCTAAGCACTTAAGAGGCAGAGGCAGGCAGTTTCCGGAGTTTGAGGCCAGCCTCAAAAAATCCATTAAATCTATCAACTTCTTAGGGACTAATAAGCTCAGTTTCTTTTAGACTCAGTGTTATTCTGAACAATGATTTCACACATCCACTCCACTCTCCACTCTAGCCCCAGGCCATGACACCCAATAAACAGACAAGAGACCTTGGGGATAAAGGTCTTTATTCAACAAAGTTATCTTAGTAACAAAACAGCAGGAGGTGACAATTCCCTCAAAGATCTGGAACAGTATCCACCCCTGGCAGCAGGCAATACAGCCTGCTAATAAATCAGCTGCAGCCCTGGGTCTCTAATGGCCACCTAAAGGTCATAGTTGGGGTTCTTCCGAAGGATAACAAAACCTTCCAGAATGGGGGTAACAGGAAGAAACTCTTCAGTGGCCAATTCTGCCCGTTCCCCATGAGCCAACAACACTGGAGTTGTGTGTGTCTGGAACCCTGTGATCGTTTTAGGCTTCCCAGCCTGGCCCACCACATCTACTGCCTGTGGGATGAGAAAATTAAAATAAAGGGATTCCAGAAGGGAGAGAAGCAATATCCCCACCCCCATCACTGCCCACACCAGTTTGTAAAATATCATTGTACATACATTGTCCAGGTTCTATGGTATAGCCTGAGCCCTCCTTTTTCAACCCAATTCCTTACCTGACCCACACGGACAGAAACTGGCAATGGTCGCAGCTCTTCATCAAATGTAACCAGCATTCGGGGCTGCATGGCAGCCACCAGCCCATACAATACATAGTGCGATTTCCCTAGAATGACTGAGGGAAGGAAGCACAAAGTTGTAGACAATGGGCCAAGCCTGGCCTGACCTTTAGGAACCATCCAAGCCCTGCCCCACTAACCCATTAACTAAGACCAAACTTAGTTCCTTGTACACCCTACTACTAACCCAAGACACCCCTACCATTCTTTGTTCACAGCCCTAAGACCTGAAAAATCACTTTCCCTCGTCTTTTAGGAGTAGATTCAGCTTGAAATCTTTTGGGCCAGATCAAAAGTGTTGAGATACTAAAGGTCTCATGTGGCCTCCCACAAGCCTACACGAGCCTAGACAAATACAGAGCTAACTGGAGATCTTGATCCTAAATTGCCAACGTGGCCATGGTCAGGGTAGATACAAGGTACACTTTGCCACCATGTAATGTTTCTGACAGAAACTCACTGTTTCGAACATCCAAGAAGGAAACGAGCACAGTGAGCAGCCCCGCCACAGCGACTTGACTCATGAGCTGCCGATCACTGTGGTAGGGGCAGAGGGTAAGTGTGCCCTTCCCTAAATGTGTCAGGCCCTGTAAAAAAACAGAAGTGTTAAGCGAGGAGTCATAGCTGAAGAGATATTTCCCTTCTTGGACAAATAAAAATCTCACAATTCATTCACATCTCTCCCAGGCCCTCCTACATCACCACAGATACTGCTGTTACCACACTCGAAAAAAGGGACTCCTATACTTTACCTGTGCCAAGCGCACCATGAAGAGATTATTGGGGTCCTTGGCATGATATTGGGCTAACTGACGCAACATTGCAGCCAGTCGGGCATTATTGGTACCTAGAAATAGAAAACATTACAGAAGCTTAGAAAAAGAACCTTGAAACTTCTAGTCTATTGAAGATCTTTTTCCAGTACTTACCACTGCCCACCATGCCCATGGCGAAGATGGAGTTATAGGAAACTTCTGGATCAGCATCATGAGAGAATTTGCTTAAAGTATCCAGGATATTGAGTCGTGGATTTGAAACAGATATTAGTGCTAGTGCTAAAGGTACAGCCCGCCGGAGGGTAGGCTCCCCATACCTCAGCTGTTGATAAAAATAAATAACAGCATGAAAAGAGGAAAAACAAATTCAGAGGGGAGATAGTTCAGTGGGTAAACTGCAACCTGTGCAAGCAAGAGGACCTGAGCTCAAATCTCTAGAACAAATATAAAAAACCAGAATAGTAGCACAGACATCTGCAGTCCCAATGCTCCTATTAAGAAACAGAAGTGGAGACAGAATATCCAGAAGCTCCTGGACCAGCTAGCCTGGTATATTCAGAGGAGAAATGTAAGAGATTGTAGTGGTCTGAATAGGAATGGCCCCCATAGGCTCATGTATTTGAATGACTGATCATTAGGGAGTAGCAATACTTGATAAGGATTAGGTATGGGCTTGTTGGAGAAATGCGTAGAATTTTCAAGAACCCATTTGTGAGAAAGGCTGGTTCCCTCGGCAGTGTGTCACTAGGGGTGGGCTTTGGGGTTTCGAATGCTCAAGCCAGGCTCAGTCTCTCTGCCTGCTGCATGCAGATCTAGATGTAGAACTCTCAGCTACTCTCCAGTACCATTGTCTGCCTCCATGCCAACATACTTCCTGCCATGATGACAACTGGACTAAATCTCTGAACTGTAAGCCAGTCCCAATTAAATGCTTTCCTTTATAAAAGTTGCCATGGTGGATCTCTTGAGTTCTAGGCCAGTCTGGACTAGAGTTAGTTCCAGGACAGCTAGGGCGACACAGGGAAACCCTGTCTAGGGGAGGGGAAAAAAAAAAAGAGTTGCCATGGTCATGGTGTCTCTTCACAGCAATAGTACACTGACTAGAGACTCTGTCTCAGACAAGGTGGAAGGTGAAGACTGACATCTCCAAACATTTGCAAATCATATTCAATTATAGGAATAGGCTAATGGGTCAAATGGGACTTGCTTCTCTACCAAGGAACTCTAAGCCACCAAAATTAGAATTAGCCAGGGCTAAGATATAGATAGCATGGTGGTGAATCCATGCATGCATAAGGCCCTGGGTTTAATCCATAGCACCAGACACACACACCCAGACACACACACTGTAGTTTACTCTGTGATACTCACCAAGTGACCAAAGGTTCTCAGTGCCATCTCTGCACCAATTTCTTCCCCCATAGCAATAAGTGCAATCCCCAGAACAGCTACTCCCTGCAATTCAAGAGGCACAAGAACCCAGTAAGTTCCAGAACAGAAAACAAGTCACCTAACTTAACCCAAGGCTCATCTAAAAAGAGCTCTTGTAGGAAACACCTTGCCCTTCATGGACAAAACTCAATCCTGCTATTCTGACTCTGGCAGTACCTAGGGGAAGAAGCGGAGGCTGAAAACAAAGCTAAACTCTGTTCCGTCTCCCATACCTATACGCTTATCTTTTCTCAGAGTGCCCACTGGTCCCACACCTGATGTGCTCCCATGTCAGCTGGAGCTTCCTTCTTGTCCTTGTCCTTCTTTTCCTTCTTGTCTTTGTCTTCTTCCTTTTCCTTGGAGTCAAAGTGCTCACTACAGATGTGGAGGAGCTGCTGCACCTTCAGAACATTCCCAGACCCTGCAGAGCCGGCAGTGAGAGTGAAGACATAAAAATAGAAAACATCAAGAGAAAGCTTACTTTGTAAAATACAAGAAGCCTTAAAAGTCTAAAGAGCAGAATGAAAGACAAAAGAGAGAAGTGGAATTGCCAGGAGACAGTAACACACAAACCTGCATATGCACATACATCCACCAGAGTGTTGGCAAAACTGCGGAATGGCTCCGACACAACCTCCAACGCAGCCAGGATCGCCTCAATAGCTTCCCCCTTCCCTACAGGAGATTCAGAGGGTCAGAGGACACTAGTTTGTATCCAGCTCAGTCTGGTACATAAACCCTCCAACTGTTGTGTCCAATCACTGTCAGCCCTTTGATCAAATGTTCCCTCACCCAGGTGATTGAGGCCCAGGCCAAGAGGAAGCCAACGGGCATACGTGTCCTTGAGCTCAGTTTCAGACTTCTCCATGATGGTCTGAAGGATAGTGGAAGTGACATCTCCATTGCAGGATCCAACTGCTATCATTCCACAAGCTAGAGCCGTCACACCTGCTACCTAGAAATAAGAAAATCAGCATAACACACAGTAAAATTTCTTTTTCTTCTCTTTGAAAGAGGGTCTCACTCTGTAGCCTAGAAATCAGAGATCTGCCTGTCTCTGCCTCTGTGTGCTAGATTCAATGTGACCATTCCCAGACACAGTAAATAGTAAAATACTTGTTAAAGTCTTCATTCAACTTAATTCCTCTGGTCTACTCTAAGTTATTCTCCCTAACCACTGAGTAATTGGTTTCTGTTAGATCACTAAATACTTAAGTCAGGCACTGTGACAACCCATTTGCATACTCTTTTTAAAACTTTATTACGTTCACTTATTAGCATGTGAATACACACAGCATAGTATGAGGTCAAAGGACATTTTAAAAGAATCACCTCTCTCCTTCCACTACATAGACATCAGGATTGACTACACCTCAACAGCCCTAGCTTTGCATACTCCTAAATACTTAGTCCTTACATACAACTCCATAAAACAGGTGATGGAAAAATGAAACCTGAAGAAACTTTGTCCAGTATCTTTTGCTTGGAAGCAGAAGTAGTAAAATTTGAACTTGTTTACTTTAAAATCTTTGCCTTTGGCAACCATACAATATTTGACACTAAAATGGCTCAGAATAAACAAAAACACTTGAGGTTAGCTAATGACTAAAAAAGAGAATCAGCGCTGTGGCTACATCTAGAATGTCCTCTAAAACCGTGTGTAAGATAGCCTGGGCTTCTTACACATGTAAGATGGCACTCTTGGGAGTCTTGGGAAGTGGTGGAAACTAAGGGGTGGAGCTCATTGGGAAGCTTTTGAAATCACTAGAGGAGTTCCCTTGAAGGGGACAGTGGAAAAAAAATTTAAGGGAGGAAGAAGGGGAGTGGAAAAGTGGGACCCTGGCTCCTTCCTCTCTACTTCTTTGCTTGCTGTTAAAGTGAAGTTTTGTTTCACTATGTGTTTCCCAGCATAATGTGGTGCTCTTGTTATGACAGAAAGCCGGTCAGCACAAGCATCAACCCTAAAATGTCACTGAGTTTCTCCTCCTTACAGTCTAAGTCACATGACTGAGGTTCCAGAGACTGAAACTCAGACTGATTTAACTCAACACGTCACCAGTTTGAATTGAAACTCCAGTCTGTGTGTGTGTGTATGTGTTTGGCGGGGAGGGGAGAGGCAGAAACGGGATGCTTGATACATGATCTTACTCTGAAGGCCAGACTGGCCTGAAATTCACAGCAATCTTCCTGCCTCGACATCCCCATGCACTGAGATTACTGACATAAGCTATCAGACACAGCTTGAAATTGCATTTTTAATAGGTTTTATTGAGGTGTCCCCCTAATCCCAACACACCTTTCCTACCTTTTCCACTAGACATCAATGACTCACCTCCATGCTGGACTTGGAATCTCCCATCACAGGTAGCAGCAGTGTTAGAACATCTTCCCGATTAGAGCCAGCGTAGGCCAAGCCTAGCCTAAGAAGTCAGAAGATAAAGTCCCCAACATATATTTAAGGACAGAGCAAGAAAGAACAAAAATAGAACTGGTCACCAATACATTCATCAAGACCCAGGTACCGGTACAATGACATATGGCAATCTTTGGCAATATTTTCTCTAGAATTTATAAACTGAGCACTAACAGAAAGAGAAGGAATCTTAGGAAGATAAGAACTAAAAAATAAGGAAAGAACAGCAAGAAACCTTACCCAAAGATGGAACCAAGTCTCATGGTATTGCTGTTATGGAGAACATAATCTGAGAGCAGTGCCAGGGCAGGGTCACACTCATTTCGGACCCCAGAGTTCACGATACCACAGGCAAGGAGAGCTCCCGACTGCAAAGAGCAAGCGGACTCGTTACTTAGGCTAATTATCTTAACTACAAAGTACACAACATGGGCCTCTCTGTAACACCTGCCTTACCTAGAAATGAAAAACAGCATGCCTCATGTGGAGGTTTGAATGAGAATGGTTCCCATAGGCTCATATATTTGAATGATTGTTCTCTAGTTGTTGGAACTGCTATGGGTAGGATTAGGAGGTATGGCCTTATTGGAGGGGGTTTGTCACTGGTAGTGAGCTTTGAGGTTTCAAAAGCCCACACCAGGCCCAGTCCCTGTCTCTGCCTCCAACTTGCAGATAAGATGTTAACTCTCAGGTACTGCTCCAGCACCATTCCTGACTGCTTGCTCCCATGTTCCCTGCCATGATGCTCATGGACTGACGACCCTCTGAAACTAAGCAAGCCCCAAACTGAATACTTTCTTTTTAAGTTGCCTTGGTCATGGTGTCTTTTCACAGCGATAGAAAGTAATTAAGACACCTCATCAATAAAAAGAAGGCAATAGAACATGAGAAGAAAAAGTCCCCAATGAATAAGCTTTGCCCAGACTAACCTTGATGTAGTCCTCAGAGGAGTACAGGTACTTGTCAATCTGGGTGAGGCCACCATCCACATCCCACAGCAGAATCATGCCAAGGGACGCAGCAGCACTTAACATCCCTAAGACAAAGAAGACTATCAGCTTTAGAAGGGCACACCCTAAAGAAACTTATAAAGGGCTTTCCTAGAAACTGCACTGTGGATCTTTGTAACATTCGACTATATAACAAAAAGAGAAAAATTATACCATGGTCCTTGTTCTTGTAAAGCCATTTGTTGCCATCATCAGTCAGCAGTTTGTCTTGACCAAAGGCTGCATTCACAAAGCCATTCACAAAAGAGGAGGCCAGGTTCATTCGGGCAGAATCCACCTGAGAGCCACTGCCACCAAACCCTGCAAAGGGGAGAAGAAAGGAGAGGCAGTTTAGCACAGGACATGAAAGGAACACAGCATGGTAGGTAGTCCCTGTTTTGTTTTTTTTTAATTTTGGTTTTTGGAACAGGGTTTCTCTGTGCAGTCCTGGCTGTCCTGAAACTCACTCTGTAGACCAGGCTGGCCTCGAACCCAGAGATTCGCTTGCCTTTGCCTCTCCCAAGTGCTGAGATCAAAGACATGTGCCACCACCATCTGATTCAGTCTCTGATTTTAAGTTAGCCTCTTAGGGATTATCTATGTCCCCAACAGTGACAGTGGGAATTTGAAGTTCTTTAGAAGTGTGTTACCCAAGCTGCTATTCCCAATAAAAGAGAAACAATTAACAGTCCCTCCAATCCCCACACAGAGCTACTCACTGTTATTCTCTAGGTGGGTTTTGTAGATGTCATCAGGCACCTTGGGCTCCATGATATCCAGCTGAAGAGAAGCCAGAGGGTCACAACTTCTTCCCCCATATTCCCCTAGCTGTCCCTTGTGCTATCCCACTGAATAGCAACATTAACTAGAGAGTCTAGTAAAAGGTATTAGTCAGGGAAGTAGAATGACAGGTAGAATATCAACCAAAAAAATTTAGGGCAAGAGCAAAGAATCTCACCTCCCGAGCTAAGGCCAAAAAGTTGCTGTTGAGTTGTACATTGGACATGATTTCGGTGAGGTCTTCATACTCCTCTACATCTTCACTCAGTTCCAGGAACACTCCATGCCGACCCAGCATGAATGCCATTTGCTTCTGTACCACCCTGTGGGAGAAAGCCATCAACCCACTCACTCTCACCTACTATGGGACAGAGAAGCTTCTTGTGCTCTGATCAGAAACTGTCAAGTCTCTGACTTTCACACAGATACTCATGTACAAACTTATCTCTTCCTTTGCCAATTTCTTTACATACACATCCTTGCAGGAGGTGAAAATGTCTTCTACCAGCTCCATGTCATTAAGCATCAATGCCAATCTCAGAGCTTCAGGGAAACGGCTAAACTTTCGGAACACACCCAAGGCACAGCGCAGTAGGGCAGAGTTCTCAGGTTCTGGTACATAATTCACACAACTACAAAGGCAAAAGAAATAAAATTTCAGAAAGTCCACTTCACTTAACTCCTAATATATCCAAGGCAGTGTACTATGCTCCAGGATAACTAAGGAGACACAAGGTTTCTGTCCTCAAGAAACTCATGGGCATCAACAAAGTAACTACAGCCTAAGGTGATCCTAAGATCCTCTGGGAGAATAGCAAAAGAGAAGAAGGCAAGCCTGCTATTCTCCCCTCCCATCATCACTCACCTGGTGAGATAGAGGCAGACCTTTGAGTATGCATTCTCATCAATGTCCTTTTCCAGCATATCAACCTGCTCAATTTCCATGAGCAGGTCACAAGCCTCATGCTCTGCATTGTGAGCCATATTGTATGGGACGATTTCCTTCACCAGGGTAAGCAATGGTTCCCGCTGTGCTTTCTCTGCGTCATCCAGCTCTTGCCACTCTTTAGCTACTTCTCCTGCCAGATGTCTAAGGACAGAGAAGAGCATTAGGGAAACAGGTCCTTGGGAGTCAAGGAATTTAGTGTCTGGGGAATGCAATACCTTGACAGTTTCCCAAACCAATAGAATTATGCCTCAAAATCCCTTCACATTCCCAAGAAGATGTCTTACCTGACATACTCATGACCCCATGATGCCAATTCCTCCTGGGAGCCCACTAGCCGATACTTGAGGCATTCACGCTCACCACTCATGGTCATGGCCAAAACAGATATGATGTCAGCAGCAAAACACTGTAAAAAAAAAAAAAGAACAACCTTTTATGGTCAAACATAACAGTCAAAGGAAAATAATATATGACGTTACAGAATCAAGATCGATGTCCCCAAAATTCACCAATAAAATTCACTATATACTAGTTTCTACATAGAAAATTTTCATGTGATTTAAGCTAAGATTCACAAAAAAACTAAAATTGGTGTTGCTAGCTCCCTCTGAAACCAATGTAACAATGAAGGAAATCATTTGAGTTTTAATTTTAGGAGATAGTGGTTCTCATTATATTGCTTAGTTTAGCCTCAACTTTCTAGATTTAAGAGATACTGAGAGGCTGAGATTAGAAGTATCCACCACACCCAACATAAATTTTAATTGCAATAATAAACTATTAGGGGTCTGGAGAACTGGTTTAATAGTTACATAAACATGGTGCTCTTGAGTTCAGTTCCCAGCACCCACACAGGAGTTCACAACAGTCTAACTCCAGTGCCAGGGAATATGTTCACACTTTTGGTCTGCATGGGCACATACATACAGGCAGGCTAAACACTCATACACAAGTCAAGATAGATCTTTAATAACTGCAACTGCTGTATGATAGATAATGTAGGTCAAGGTCAAAAGCAAGCCAATTAAGAAGCTACTCAATAATCTGCTAAGAATTGTAGCAACTTCTGGGTTAGGGTTGTGCCAGGATGAAAAATGTGACTGAACTGTGGATTTAAGAGATAAAAGAAATGACTGTACATGAGACAGAAAAGAGGCATGGGCATTAAATATAAGCTTTAGAAAGCCAGGCATGCTGCCTTATGCCTGTAATCCCAGCACTCCAGAGGCTGAAGTAGAGGAATGCCACAAATTCAAGCCTTGTTTAGGCCATATAGTGAGTTTGAGTTCAGCGTGGGCTGCAGCTTGGGACTCTGTCTCAAAAACAAAACAATACATAATTAACTTAGAGAAGCTCAACAGTTAAAAGTACTTCCTGCATGATCAAGGATCAGAGTTCAAATCCTAGCACCTATGTAACATGCCAGGCATTCGACAAACACCTATGAACACCAAAGGTCTCTATGCATAGATAGGTGTGAAGCCTATGTATATACAGGTCTACTAGGCATTCAGTGAGTTACCATGGGTCCTGTTTTCTAGTTAAAAAGAAATTCTTCAACTGAACAGACCTCCACCATACTCTGAATTACCTTATTTTCCCCGGGAGCCATGTTCTCATAGATTTCCTTCAATTTGCCATAGTGTGGACGCAGAAATTTGAGAGGCTTGGGTACTGAAGTCATGGAAGTTGTTGAAGAACGAATTTGTCTCCTCAGTTCCTCCAGAGCTGGTCGGTATAGGGATGTATCCTTCTCCTGATCAGGGGATGTTGGGGCTCAGACCACAAGGAGTCACATTTCTCCACATCATAACCCAGACATATTTAACCAATGCTTTGCTCAAAGACATAACTGGTTCCTACTACGATTCCTCAAGTCTTGTAAATTGCCTGAGACACACGGCCCCATTCAAATATCCTTTGTAACTCTTTTCCCTCGAATTATAGTATCTAATATGTGGTATCTAGTCCTTTCTTCAAAATCAAATAAAACAAGTGGGAAACATTCAAATATACTCCCCTCAGGTAACAGCTTAACTTACCCCGAGTCGCTCCACGAGCATCTCCAGCTCATCCTGGAGTTGTTTGTCCTCCTCAGACTGCAGGGTTGGGGGAAGAAGCTCATCAAAAGAAGGAACCCTAACATTCTCCTCCCATTCACCCCGGGACAGGTGGCTAGTACAACTGCCTTCTCGGGAGGGACCAGATGGACAAGGAAAGGGAGTGGGGTGGGAAACAGCCTTGTGGGATGGCAATCTAGCTTCTGAGCCAGGTAGGTTCTGCTTGGAAGCCGTTCTAGAAAACTACGGCAAAAACCCAAGAAGTGGGTGAGGACCGGAGGGGGCGGCAGTGCGTAATGGGGTTGGGGGAGCAATAAAGACAGTCTCCGGGTGCAGTGGGCCGTAGGGAGTCGGGTCGAGGCCTTCAAGTCAGCAGTGACTCAGCCCAAGGCCGCCTCCCCGTGCTCCCGAGGCTGTGCCTCACCAGCTCCTGCTCTTTGTCTTTGTCCCCAGCATCCCGCCGCTCCTTGCCGCTCGACTTCTCGTCCGCGCCGCTTGGAGCGGTCGCTGAGGGTTGTTGGGTCTGCACCGGCGTCTTGTCCCGTCCGCCCTCCTCCATCTCCGCAACCACTGCCGGCCCGCTGCGCGCGCACCTGCTCGCACCGCCCCTTTTCCCAGACGCCCTAGCGCGTCGTCCTCCAAACCGGAAACACCCGACAAGTCCCCGGCCCTGCCCGCTGAGGCAGGCTGGGAATTACGGTTCCGGCCTCCAGCCCGCCGGGTGGCTGGGGTGTCTCAGGGCTGTAAGAGTGCTCTATCAGCGGATATGCCTAGCTCTCCTCTTCTATGGCTTCACCACAGCTGAATGCGTGGTGCGACAAACGGACAAGAGTTTTGAGTTCTTGACTGCGGTGTATGTGACGTCGTGTAATTAGGTCTAGCCTCACACCACTGTGGAATAGGAACCGCAAAACATTCCGCCTACGTGAAGCTGAGTAATACTACTTGAAGCTTACTTATCTGTTAGCCCAGGCTAACCTTAAACTCACTGTGTAGCAGAGAATGATTTTAAACCTGATGGTCCTGCCTCTAACTCGGGGGTGCTGGGATTACAGGTATGAGTCACTCCTGCTGCTGCTTATCACTTTTGCACTCCGTGCTTGGATTCTAAGCATAAACCATCTATTTTCACTGCCAATGACTTCTCCAACCTTTGGACAGACATTGGACAGCCCATAGCTGCTCTGCCTGTTGTGTCTTCAGGATGTCCATATATTTTCATGCTTGCTTTAGTCCTCTGTAGGGAATATCTACCAGCTTCTGTTTCTATGACTTCTATCACAGATCTTTGTACATACACACACACACACACACACACACACACGTATATATAATCAGTCAGTCACATACCAATCAGTATGTTGGAGATGAACTGGATATTGTGCCATAAAACAGTTTGTCAAACAGCTAATGAGTTCAAATGAAGAATATATGAAAAGTTGTTGGGATATATTTCAACTTTTTTGTAGTTTTTTTTTTTTTAATTAAAAACTTTGAAAGATGGAAGAACTCAAACTTTAAAAGCATATAATATTAAAACCAAATTCTGCCGTGTCTCAGTTGTGTGGTTTGGGTAAGCTACCTAAACTCAGCCTGTTTTCTGCCAATGGGAAACAGAGTTTCTCTTGTAAGAACACTAAAAGAATGAAATGTATCCATATATAAAGGTGCCTAAATCAGGCATGGTGAACACTTGGGATTAAATTAGGAGGCAAAGGCAGATGGATCTCTGTGCATTCAAGGCCAGCCTGGTCTAAATAGTGAGTTCTAAGCCAGCCAGGAACTACACAGTAAGACCCTGTCAAAACTAAAAAAAAAAAAAAAAGTGCATAACAGTTACACCACTTGGGGTGATAGTGCTCTTCCCAAGAGCCATAGACTACCTAACAAAAATCTCAGTGCAAGGCATAGGAAACCTTTGGAGTTGTTGGTCAGGGGAGTCCAGGAGAATACGCAAAACAATATATGCTATTGCTGTCACCCCCAGTTGCCTCCCAGAACTTGAAGATAAGGCTTTTTTAGCAAAAAAAAAAAAAAAGACTTATTTATGTATATGAGTGCTCTGTCTTCCTGTAAATCTGCAGGACAGAAGAAGGCATCGGACCTCTGAAAGAACAACCATTGCTCTTAACCATTGAGCCATCTCCAGCCCCGAAGGCAAGGCTTTATTACTGAGGGCATTAGACCCTTCACAGGAGTTGGAGGAATTGAGTTGAACTGACCTGTAAGCCTCCTCCTCTATTAGGACTAGTTCTCATAGTGTCTGAAGGTGCTATCCAAGCAGCCAAGGACAAGAGCAATCAGTAGTCCTACCCAGCTGTAAAGCATGTGAACTGCAATGACCAGCTCAGCATGATATTCCCAAGGGTGCAAGAGTGGCACTAGTATTTTGGGGATAACCAACAACCACCTAATTGGACTTGAGGCCTACTCAGTAGGAGGGGATTCACTTCAAGTACTGTAAACTCAGGGAACTAGGATTGATCCTGGGACTACAGTGGGATTAGGTTGCTATTTTCTGTATGTGATATTTTTCTAAAAGCCAAATGTTTTGTAGAGATTTTTACTGTTAACTTTAGAAATGAAAGCAGGTGCTACAATTCACTCTTTTATTACTGCTACCCAGGTGGGAATTATATTATATCCCTTTCTTTTATGCTCTGACCACCATAAACATTTCACGCTTCTGAATATTCTTCACCCCTCCAAGGTGATTCGCCTTTTCAAGTGGTTATTCCATGTGTAAGGAATGCCCTCCAGTTTTCAGTTGGTAAATTCTACCATCCTCTGAGCTCCAGTTCAGTGTCACCTTCTAGGATACTTTTCCTTTCCTGTACTTCTGGTTATGCATTTCTTCCCTGGGCTCCTGCTGTACTTGGCACATATCTCTCCTATCTTGTTCTCTGAGCTCTTGGAGAGCAAGGAATTGTATCTGAATAATCTTTGTGCCCCTAGTACCCAGCTAATTCGTTGTTTAGGCAAGCCTCAACAAATACTTAACAGATGACTAAATGGCTTTGCACTGGACTTTAGACCATTTTTGTATATAATAAGACTTTGGGGTTTCTCTCTGAATTCCAGAGCTATGAATTGGGAAACTATCAGGATTCTCCACTTCTGAACCATGATAGGCCCTGTGAAATTGTTGCATTTTTTTTTTTAATACTCTAGATACTTCTAGAGTTTTGCCAAGGGTAGAATCATGTTTCTTGGCAGGCTTCCTTCCTTCGGATGCGAGTGAGTTACTCAATGAAATAGCACAGATGGCCCGGTACTGTTCATTTTCTCTTCTGCCTCAACACAGCAGAATTTATAACAGAAGCATATTCACCAACTTGATGGGACTATTAAGGTTGAAGGTGACATCTAATACCCGAGATTCACCTTGCCTTACCTCTGGGACCAAGTCCCTGAAGAGTGCTCCACAAAGAGGTACTACCTGCTTTTACTTTGGTTCACTGTATATAAGTTTCCTGTAGCTACCTGATTGTACAGGTGTCTGGCCAGGAGACCTACATTGCATGGAAATATACCCGTCGCTGATGATGGTCCCACTTAGCCTGATGAATTTGGAAGATAGATGTCTGGATTTGACTTGGAAGATCAACAGCTGGTGATTAAGAGCATCCAAGTCCCCAGTGTGTCTTTGGTGTTGTGGGCACCTAAGATTTTCCTTTTTGTGAGTCAGGGTCTCATATATTCAAGCTGCCCTCATTTTCTTACCTGTAGCTGGGGATGAACTTAAACTTCTGATCCTTCTGTGTCCACCTCATGTCTTGATTATGTGAATGCATGCATTTCAAAGTAGACATCTTTGTGGATTCAGCTCTCTTCTTCCACCCATAAGTGAGTTCTGGAGCTCAAACTCAAATTAACCACTGAGCAATCTCACTGGCTCCAGTCAGGGTTTTATATCTTGTTTTGTTAAGGCAAGGTCTCACTATGTAGCCAGGCTGACCATTAAATCACAAAAAACCACCTGCTTCTGCCCTCCCAAGTGCTGGGATTTCAAGTGTGCAACACCATACCTGGCCTGATCCAGGTCTAAACTTGGCCTCTGAAATCAGACATTAGGAAGGCAAAGCTTTACACTGCCAAATATCTCACATGGTTGGGATGCTCTGACATTGTAAGTCTTACCCACTGTTAAGCAGCCAAGCTCCACACATCATTTATCTGTTTGGGTTCTGGAATTAGTACAGCTCATAAGTTCATTTTTCCCCAGTATGCGTGTGAACCTAAGACATCGTTTATACTAGGCAAGCAGTCTACCACTGAGCTTCAGCCTTAGGCCTTTTACGTTATTTTGAGACACTGTCTCACTGAGTTACTCAAAATGGCATCTTACACATGATCCTCCTGCCTCAGCCTCCCAAATAGATGGGATTAAAGGCCTGTATCATTCATTACACCTGGGTTGAATTTTCTTTTCAAGGTATTGAACCTGAACTGTCTCAGAAATTATCTTACCCAGTCCTCTTATTGTACAGACTGCTGAGAAACCAAGACCTGAAGAGGGGATGGGCCTTGCCACTGGTGAGTGGCAGAAGCTGGTGCCAGAACTAGTTCTTCAGACATGAAAGCTCTCCTCTTCCCAATATGCTTTGCCATCTACCCTGTAGTTGAGCTTAGAGGTTCAGACCTAGCAGTGTGGTTCAGTGGTTCAAAAGACATCTTGTTCCCTTTGGAGTGTAACTGCCTTCCCTTGGGAAGCAGCAAGCACTTCCAGGTAACATGACATGGCCCCATATGGGGACAGTTTGGTCTACTGAAAAACTAGGGTAGGTCAGAGGTTATGGGGTGTATGTATGTTAGTGACACACCCAAGGGACCAGAAACATCAGAAGCTGATTGTAACAATCCCTCATTCTGTTCCTTGCAAACTGGAAAACTCACCCCTACTCACATGGGAGCGTTTGTGTAATTGGACTCTGTCCACTGTTTTGCTGTAGTTCCCATTTTACAGATGAAGAAACTGAGGCTTACAGAGCTTAGGTCATAATTATCATAGCCTCAGTTTCAATTTAGTTTTCTTTGACTACAGTAAAGTGCATCATGGGAGCACAGCACTGGTAGAATACCTGGCTGTGGTGACTGAATGAGCTTGTGAGAGTAAAAGTGAACTACCCAAAGTCACCAAATGATAGAAACCATTTTATTCCCCAGTGCCTGAGACATAAATTACTGGTGGCCAATATGTCATTCAAAAGTAAATTTAAAAGAACAATAAAAGTTGGGTGTTTTGTGTATGTCCTTTACCCCAGAAGTTTGGAGACAGAGGCAGGTAGATCTTTGAGTTCAAAAAGCCAATCTATGTAGTGAGTTCCAGGTCAGCTTAGGCTTTATAGTAAGGTCCCGTCTCAAAAACAAACAGAAAGCCAAGCTGATCTGGCTCACCTACTTCCCAGATTCAATGATAGGCTGGCCACAGACGAAGTGGAGAGCTGCAAACCCTTCCAGCTCTGGAGAATGTACCATGACCAAACAGAACCCACTGTGCTCCATTCTCCACCTTGTTTTCTATGGGCTTCAAATCTCAGTCCCCTAATTTCTGTGAGGAAATCGATACCTAAAGAATTACTAATACATTGTAGTTGCTCAGACATTGATGGGATAAGAGGATGAATAAGGAAAAGGAGGGCTGAAGGAAGAGACAGGCTGACTGATAGGAATCTATTTATTAGCAAAGGGTCCTATAAAGCCAAGACCACACCCTCCCCACCCTCTTCCCTGCAAAAATAAACTCTTTCCTTTTCTCTATTAGATCTGCTTTTCTGTTCAGCCTAGGGACAATCAGTCATCCCTAAGGCACACACCCTGAAACACAGGGACCCAGCACCCACTGTACATACACATTTCTCCTCTCCCCCAAGAGCCTGTGGCCTTCTACTTGAGTTCAATCGCTTTGTCCTTGAGGGAGCAGCAGTACTAGCAGGAGCACAAGGATTGGATTGTAGGTGGGGACAGCCTGAGGGTGGGGCAAAATGGAGCTGAGCTTATTCCCACAGAGCACTGAGCATGCCTGTAGAGAGGCACAAGCCCCAGGCATAGCCTCTTGGCCCCCAAATTGAGTAAGCTTGGAGCCAAAAGTGAATCCTCTCTGTGGGAAATAGTACTTCTGCCTAGACTTCTCTAGGCAGGGTGACACATGAAAAGATCTCACAGTGAATGGTGAGGTCTCTGCTGGAGGCAGGGGCACCCCCCCAAAGCAGAGGCACGATATGGTAGTGGTAGAGGGGACTAGATTCATGTCACTCGTGGTGTGGAGAGACAACCACACCAGCTGACCTTTACTTTTTCCTACCTTGGAAGCCCCAGTCCCTGGCCACAGTTGCCCATTTCTCTCCCAACCCAGGTCTACCACACCTCACATAGCTGCCCTGGGTTCATGGGGGAGCCGACAGGGCAGCCGAAGTGCCGAAGGAAGTCACGGGAGTTGGAGAGAGTGCCCAGCACTCGGAAACGGGCAGGGCTGTGGGGGTCGGTCACCAGCCCCTCGTGAGAGCTCTCTGGTGTGCGGACCGAGCACCACACCTGCGGGCCAGGACAGACATGGGGACATATGGTGTCTAGTGTGGAGCTGAGCTAGGCCATAGCTTCAGCTACAGCAGAGCCATCTTGGTCATGAACCACCACTGCCCAGCTGGTGAGTTCAGGAAGGTCAGGGCCATAGCAGGAAGCTAAGGCAGGGGAACATGCCTCTTCTGTTCCCGGGACACTGGGCAATTCAGCATGGGCATGGCTGAAGGGAAAGACTGAGCCCTTTAAGGTCGCTTGCTGTGGTACAAAGTACTTGGAAGAGGTACTGCCTGGGTGCTAACTGCTACTTACGTTTTTCCTGGGTTCCCTGAACAAGCCATTTTGTATTTTCAAGCTATAGTTTCTTTCTCCACATTCCTCCATCATAACACAAGGGGATCAACGCTCATTCCCATCCATTCCACTCAAGCCAGCAGCCCTTCCCTTTCAAATAATATCCTACTGAAGACCTCTCTCTCCAGGCTACTTTCATGGGCTCTGGACACCAAGCTTCCTCTCAATGTACTTCCCACATGGCAACTGTGGCCCTATTTCCCAGCACCTTTCCTGCATGACCCTGACTTCTTCTAATGTCATCCTTTGAAGTGAGTGGAGAGGAGACTCTGCCCAGTTCTCCCCTGGGGCCATACCTGGGCAAATCCCACAAAGAACAGCTGGTGATTGGTGAGCCCCACAGCAGGCAGCTGCTGCTCCTCCCCATGGGTCCTCAACCATGCTTTGTAAGCCTGGGGGAATAAGAAGCAGCAAGTCCACAGGGCCTGCCCACTTCCCCACACACCCTCTACACAGCCTAGGAGACCTCGGCCACTCACATTATAAGCCGTCTTAAGGCCCCCATTATCGGCAATGTTTTCCCCTAGTGTCTGGAGTCCGTTGAGCCTCTCTCCATTGACCTGGTACTGGCTGTACTGTTCTTCCATGCAGGCTGTATGATTCTGGAAAGCCGTCAGTGACTCATTCTGCCACCAAGGACGCAGATTCCCTTCTTTGTCATACTCACGTCCTGAGAAGAACTCATCTTTGCAACCCGCCAATAGGACAACTTACCCACCGGGGAACAAATGTCCCAACCAAGCCTGGCCCAAAGATGCCAAAGTGCCTAAGGCTAGCCCCCAATATCCCAAATCCCTGCAGTAGTCATTGGAAATTCTAGACCAGGCACCTACCTTGGTCATCAAAGGCATGTGTCAACTCATGGCCCATCACCACGCCGATGCCACCAAAGTTCAAGGCCCTGATAGATGAGGAATGCTGGATAAGGACATGGCGGGACATTTCCTGATTCCCCTCCAGCTCTTCTCCCAGTTCACCCACATGGCCAGGCCCAGCACCCAGACCCTCCTGCCTCAGACACACTTTGGGTGGTTGTGAGCATAGAAGGGGGCCTGCAAGATGCCAGCAGGGAAGACGATTTCATTCTTGGTTGGAAGGTAGTAAGCATTCACAGTCTGGGGTGTCATGCTCCACCTGGGGGAAGAACAAGGCTGAGGCTCCTTTCTCTATTTACACTCCCCAACCCAAAAGCCCAGCCCACTTTGCCTGCCTCCTGGAGGAGGGCCTGGAGCAGCCCACCCCATCCCCAGAAGCCCTAGTCTACCTCTCCTGCTGCCCCGTGCCTGCTCCCCCATTCTCACTGGTCTCGGCTGGGAGGTTTTCGGAGCTGGTCAGCCATCACCTTAGCAGAAAAGTTGTACAGATTCAACATGTTTTGGAAAAAAGAATCTTCAGAGACTTCATACTATGGGAATAGTGAAAGGGAGAAAGTAAGTGAGAACACGCTAGAGAAGGCAGAGGTTCCAGCAGGGCTTCCCCAACAAGCCTCCATTTCCTCAACTGCAAAATGGAAGGAAAGAGCTAACTGTCAGTATGTTAAAGGTGCGTATGCTTGAGTGTTGTTTCAACTTTCTGTTGCTTTTGTTTTGTGAATCCCTGGCTGGCTTGGAGCTCACTATGTAGAACAGAAACGCTGGCCTTGAACTCACAGAGATGTACTACCTGTCCCTGTTTCCTGAGTGCCGGGATTAAGAGCATGGACCACTGCACCAGGCTAACCTTGAACTCACAGACTCACAGAGGTTCACCTGTGTCTGCTTTCTGAGTGTTGGGATCAAAAGCATGTACCACCACCGCCCAGCCAGCTTTTTTCTTTTTTGAAAAACATACATCTTTTGTTCTTATAACCATGTGAGGTGAGTACTATTACAAGCCCCATTTTACAGATGAAGAAACTGAAGCCCAAAGACATCTTGTCCAAGATTACATAGAAGTAGGAACATGACTGAGTCAGACTGGACTCCAAATCTCTACTCACTCATTAATGCTATATTCTCCTGGCCCATGGCTGGCATAAAACCCATACATAAGCAGTTTAATTACTTGTGTTTGCCTCTTTTCCTCAGTGCTTGAACTTCAGTTACTGAGGCCAGGGAACAGTAGCCCCATGTTTCCGAAGGTTAGTGCTGTGAATAAAGGTACTCACCCCATCATAAACATCATCCAGCTCTTTGGGTTCCAAGATGAAGTCAGGGAAACCAATCATATCATAGATGGCATCTGCCTGAAGAGACCGAAATTAAGGGTTTCCTTTCCTGCTCCCAGAAAAATTGTTACTATCATCACCTCAAGATGGCGCCCCAAACACAGTCATGGCTCACTTTCTCCTTGGCTGCCCGACGGGTCTTCTCATCCATCCAAACCAGCTCTCCCAGGGTCTCCTCAAAAGCTGAGCGGATTTCGCTGATCATCCCCTCGGCCTGGAAGGAAGGGTCAGAAGTCAGCCTCCCCAAGTACTTACAGCTCTCTGCTTCCCACCCACCCCCAGGTGCCATGCTGGTCTATCCAGGAGCCACTGGATTGGGAAGATCCCCGAAGAAAGGCTGCACCACAGGGAAGGCAAGAAGTGTCACAGGTGACATCAGCATTGTTACTGTGAGTGGCTTTTTTCTAATTAAATAAATAAACACTTGAATTGGCAGTTAAGTAAATTAATATTATAACTTCATAATACTACATTGATCTTTAACTGGTTATGAAAGAAATGAATTTGAACAGAACAGAATTTGTACAATTGAAACTTGAAGAAAACTAAACATTTGAAATCTTATTACACAGCTATCTTCTTTTAATAGTCTGACTATTCCTAGTGTTTTTCCTAGCCCAGAAATTCATGTAAAATACGGAGCTGTGTTATGCAATGTGTATATATTTTTGCAATCTACTTTTGTTCTGCTTTAAAATGTATCACTAGGCCAGGTATGGGAGGCAGAGGCAGAAGGATCATGGGTACCAGGCCAGCCTCAGCTCATTGGTGGGTTTCTTGCTTGGGAGTAACAAACTCGTCAAGCCTGTTAAGAGTTCCAGATACAGTACGGGCACCACTAATTTCTTTTTTTTTAAATCTAAAAAATAAAGTCAAGCACAGTTGTTTTACTTTTAAAAATAAATTCTAGTCATCAGAAGGCTGAGGCAAGTTCTAGCCTGGAATTCATAGTAAATTCCAGGCCAACCTGAACTGTTTTTAAAAAGGTGAAACTGCTTTAACATGTTTCTTAATAAATAAATAATTTATCTTGGGTCTAAAAGTGGCATCATATTCCATCCTCGTACTCATTTTTCCTTTACTCTGTGATTGGACATTTCAGCTTATTTCATTTCTCCCCAGTATAAACATCTAATACTTAGGCTTACCTATTATTGTTTCTTCGTATTATCTTTGATAATTATATAGGTAACATAAGCCCAGTGTAAGAATTTGTAAAATAACAGAAAACTTTAAGGAACTCAACACCTTAAATCGCACCATCCAATTTGCTGTTCAGTGAATTCCTTTCCCATTTTTTTCTATGTATATGTATGACCCGCAGATTTTTAAACAAATAAAGGGTAGTTTTAGAAAACTTAAGACTCACAATTTCCTTGCTCTGTCGGTCAAATGTGGCCTTCACAAAGAGTGAGCCTAGAGCGAAGCCAAGGGCGTCATCTGTATTGGAGATGCAGGTCTGCCACCTTGGTGTACAAGACTGTGAAGGGACAAAGAACAGGGTCCCCTAGTCCGCTAGAGGACTGACCTCTAGTCTGAAGGCTTTGCTCCCTGTCTGGGGCTAAGCCTTCTCAGCTGGACAGCAGAGGCTTGGTCTTGGGTGCCATTTCTCCCTCAGACTCCAGAGATATGTAAGGCAACCTCTCACTGTGACGGCAGAAGCAAAGCCTCAGCGAAAAAGAAATAGGTGTGCCACCCACTCTATTCTCAGTTCTCTCTCCTGTCATGTTCCTAACAGGCCCCTTTGGACTTTTTTTTTTTATTATGTTTACTTATTGGGGGTGGGGCCACTCTTGCCCACCATGGTCCAAGTGTGACGGCCAGAAGAAAACCATGTGAAGGTCAGAAGACCCACCATGTAGGACTTGGGGATTGAACTAAAGTCATCAGGCTTGAGGGTAAGTGCCTTTACCAGCTGTTCTGAGCCTTCTTGCTGGCCCAAGTTTAGAAGTTTCTCTGCTCAGTTCCACAATTCAGGCTTCTATGCAATGCAATCAGGCTAGTATACCCGAAACTGGGGCAGCATCACAGATTCCTCCATTGCCTTTCTCCCAATTCAATTCTCATCCTCAAACTCCACCTCATCCTCTCTGGGATAGCCTGTCACCATTTTCCTGTCCTGCGCACTGCTGTCACTTGTCAAAATCAGACTTCTTAACATAACTGCCAAATCCCTTCATGGATGTACCATGCCCACCCTACCAAACTCAGTTTGCAACCTCTCTTCTCAAGCTCCCACCAGAATCCCTGCAGACACAAAGCTCCTCCAGGCCTCTGTGAATTCGCACATGTATTTCTTATGCCTGGAATGCCCTTCTCCTGCCTTTCTCAGGAGCTCATTCCTTGCATGGCACCTTCTGAGAAAACTCCTGTTCCCTCCCCCATTGTTCCCCATATAGAGTGTGCTGTCCCAACTTCTGCTTTATACCACAAAGGGGGTTTTTCACTCAGGGTGAACAATTAATATCCTCAAAATACATGCATTTGTTTGCAGTTTTACTCCCCATACTTGATGAGGCCTCTTGAAATGAAGAACAGCACTTGATCATCTTCATCCTCATCATCAAAGCTGAATGCCTATGCACGCTGCACACACTGACATTAACTCAAGCCAGCCTTGGAAGTTAGTGCTGTTTTACAGAACGGGAAATGGAGAGCCAGAGGAACTTGCTCGCATACCCAAGGTGCTATAGGCTAAAATAATGAAGGAACTAAGATTGGAAATCGTGACAGCTTGGTTCCAAACTCTGTGTTCCATACCATGTGCTATGAAACAAATGCTCCTGGCACACTGTGGGCAGGAGGCACCGGCTAGGTTTGGTCAGAAAGGAAGCAGAGCCAAGGAGCCCACCTTCTTGGTGCCATAGAGGGTCTCCAGCAGCTTCTCCTGTGCAGACTCAAAACGCTGGTCAAGGCTTGAGGTCGTCTTTTGCACCAGGTTCCAAATTAGATAATTGTTCAGGATGCTATTTACAAACCAGAAAATAAAGAAAGGTAGTGGGAACGAACTATTTCCCCTCCCCAACCAGTCCCCAGGACCATGCAGGCTGCGGGAGTCTTGAGAGTTGCATGGGAAAGTGGTCCTGAAGGCTCTTACTCTGGGACACAGGTGCCTGCAGAAGTCAGCTTGGAGCAAGGTATGAAGAGGTCACAAATGGATTCCCTGAAACTCTGCCCAGAGGAAGGTTCCACAGACATTCCAATCTTTGGAAGGTCTGGGGCTTTATCACTCAGTCTGTGTGCCAGTTCACTGTGGTTGGTCCTTCCAGAAATCTCCACAGAGCCCTGAGTCCCCTCCACTACCAGTACCTTCTCCCCAGTCCCATTACCCAGTCACACCTTGGTTCTGTGCGGTTGATGAGCTCCGACACCTGCTGTAAATATCCAGTCCCATATACCACGACAGGCTCAGCGTCACTCAACTCCAGTGGTGACAACAAGAAAGAAAAGAACTCCAGCCAGTCCATGGAGGGTGCTAGAGTCTGAAAGCAGAAAGTCTTCAGGCTTCCCTGCCTTCCCACTGGGCTCCCAACTGACTCATACTGATTTGCTATTGCCTGGGCGTCTTTCCCATTACCATGGTAACAGTTACTGGCTGCTAGAGGACCCCTTCCTGAGATAAACGCTTTTCCAGGCCTGAATGGCCCGCAATCTGGGAGCCTAACCACTTATTATACAAGGAAAGCCACTATGTGTGATATTCAGCTTGGGCACAGAATTTCAAATATTTTCATGCCGGTTGATAAAACACCACTTCCCCAACACGTCCCACATACCTGGCCTCTCTCTACAATCTCTTCTTCCCTAGTCTTTCTATAATTCAACATCAAAAAGGCTGGCACAGAATGGGCATTAGGAGATACTTCCATACTCATTCTGATTATTTTGTAGATATCTCATCACTTTGTTTTTCTCTACTTGCTTGCTTGAGACAAGGTCTCACACTGTAGCCCAGGTTGGCCTGGAACTCTCAGAAATCCTCCTGCCTTAGTCTCCAAAGTGCTATCATTATAGGTATGAACCACCATGCCTGGCCAAAGATTCTAACCACACTCGCTTCATGTAGACCCAGGCAACAAGAAAGAGACTTAAGGACGGCCTTGAGAGAACTGGCTTAAAATGTTTATCACTTTCCTTTCCAGGGTAATGGTATGCACCTGGAAAGCTCACAAAAGCAGGAAACATAGAAAGGACTGGCTGTCTCAGGAAGATAGGGAAACTGCACGGTCTTCATCAGCACTAGCCTCACCCTAACGTTTCTAGTCCCAGCCTACTGCACCTGCAGCTCTGAGATGCTCATCTTGTGATAGATCTTTTCCTCATCACGACGCTGGTCCTGGGGCACAGTGATGTTAGCCAGTTGTGTCTCCAGTTCCAGCACCTGCTGCATCTGCTCTCGGGTGGAGGTGGGCTGTCCACCCAGCAGCACTCCCAGCTCCTCCATGTAGTCCAGGTAGGCAGTAAGCACCTATGAAAGCCCAGGTCATCCTCAAAGCCAGCATCAAGCCCTGCCCAAGGCTGAGATCTGCTCTGGCCCTCACCTCTTCCCACCATTTTTTTGGCTTGGTGCCCCTTATGGAGGTCCTGGTGAATATTTAGTTTCTAGCCAGTGCTGACCACTGTCTGCTCTGATTACTTAATCCCCCAGTGGACACTGTTCAAACTATGTCAGCTGTTCACCACAGACTCCCAAGAGCCTGGATCAGGGCCAAGCACAGAACTGGTCCGCTGTAAATATTTATCCAACAAATGGACTCCCATAGTGCTCTGCCTTCTCATTTCTTTCGCCCTTCTAATTGCCCCAGTCCATCAGGAGCCATGTGCTTTTACTTGAACAGCTGACTAGATCCTGTAGGGAATCTGCCCCATCAACTCCCTTCCACTTCTCATTCTAACAGGCCTCAAATTTACTTTTCTCCATCCTACCTTGTATCCAAGGAAGAGAAAAGCACAGAAAAGGAATATTTATACTGAACACGATGTATCCATTTATCAGATGGTTAAGGGATTTACATATATCTTGCCTCTACACCCTCACAGCAACTCCATAAAATCCACATTGTCCCAGTTTTCACAGAGGGAACATCTTGAGAAGATGAGGTAAGGACTCCTGTCACACACTGGAGCCTAAGTACACCAAGCAGGAATGCAAGTTGCCTCAGGCCCAGCTGGCACCATTAAGACAAGGCTGCTGGAATCTTGGGTTCAAGTTCAAGGTCTTCCCTATGATAGGTGTTCAGTAAGTATTTGTTGAGGGAAGGGAAAAAACATGCAGATATATCAGTACTGTTCAGCAACAACCCGTGTGGCCCTCCTCTCTTTTGAAGACAGAATCTTACTATATAGGCCAGAATGGCCTTGAACTCACAATCCTCCTACCTCAAGTGCTAGAATTACAGGTATATACCACCATGCCGGGCTTTCTTCCCACTTCTGACTTGAAGATCCACTCTGGGCTCACCTAATGCTAAAGGGCATCTCTTTTCTTCACTGAAAAGGTTTTGATCCCTTGATATTTATTCTTTATACTACAGAAGTTCTCTTTCCCCATTCTCCTCTCTATGCTGCTGTGTCGGAAGAGATTTCAGTACTAATCCATCACCATCCTCGCTCTGAGGACACAGTGGAGCAACTGCAGACTTACACCGTTCTCTCTCTTCCTCCCTCAGCTTAAGACTTACTTCTTGTGTCCTCTGGACGCCTAGTCTTCGTCCTATCTTAGCTATTGCACTATATCTTCCCCTACATTATGGCACGAGGCTTCTCCTGCCTTAAAAAAAAAAAAACCACCGAGAATTGAACCCCAGGCCTTTTCCAAAGCAATGGATAACGGATAACATGTTCTTCCCTGCATTCTCCTACACACACATACACACATAAACATACAAGCACATGTACAAACATGGCCTGCCACTCGTGTGGGGGTGAGAGGACAGCTCTTGAGAGTTGATTTTTCTCTGGAGCTGGAGAGATGGCTCAGCTAACCAGTTAAGCGCACTAGCTGCTCTTCCAGTAGATCCAGGTTCAATTCCCAGCACCCACATGGCAGTTCACAGCTGTCTGTAACTCCAGTTCCCTTACAGAGACACAAATGCAGGTAAAACACCAATGCACATGAAATAAAAATAAATAAATTTGAGAGAAAGAAGGAGTGTGGGTGTGAGAGAAAGAGTTGGCATGTCTCATGCCACCTTCTGGGATCTGAGAGTCAAACTCAGGTCATTAGCCTTTGTGCTCGAACTCGTACCTGTACTGCTGAGCCATCTCTCCAGGGCTCACTTCCCTTCTTTTGGCATAAAGCCCAAACTTTCCAGCTATGGCAATGTAACGTGTATATAGTCCTAGTACGTGTGAGGCTGGGGCACTAAAGCAACTAAAGTCCAGGAGTTAAGACCAGCATGGGCTGCATTGTAAGAACCTGTCCAAAAAAAAAAAAATGTTCTTATGGCTAGGCAGTGGTGGTATACACCTTTAATCCCAGCACTCGGGAGGCAGAGGCAGGCAGATCTCTGTGAGTTCGAGGCCAGCCTGGTCTACAGAGTGTTCTTAAATTCTAAATTAGACCTATATACCCATCCAAAAGGACTGGGTCACCTTCCCCTATTTCATGTCCACTCTCCTTCAGTGTATCAACAAGCCATCACCGTCCTTCCTCAGTCTGTCTGAGCTGCTTCCTCTGTGGTCCTGCTTCCTCAGGTTCAGTCTATCCTTACCCTCATTCAGCTAGTTCCTAGCTGGACTCAAATTAGGAACTTCATGTTTGTGCTCTGTGGTTATACCAACAACTAGGACCAGGACTGTATCACAAGATGCCTCTTATTCTTTCCACCACTGAGAGGAGAGCAGCAGTGAGGTGTTCACACACAGGTAGTTCAGAGAAAGCTTATGAAAGAGTGGCAGAAGGACTCAGTTGGTCTACCCAGAAGGACACTATTACCTCCACTGCCCTTAACCCCAAGTGTCTCCTTGGCCTGTCTCCCACCTCTCCCACACTTTGTCGACATTTTGAAGGGGAAGCCCTTGAACTTCTGGCTCCTTTCACACTGTCCTCTCCAGCACTCCGCCAACTTCTGTAGCTGCCCACTGACCTCTAATAGAGAAGGCGCCCGAGTTCCTCAAACTCACGTGTCTAGAATGAGACACTCATTGACAATCTGTTATATGCAGGACCATAACCTTGTATCCTACACCTCAAACCTATACTTCCCTTTTCACAGATGAGGAAACAGCCACAGAGAGACCGATCAATCACAACAAGCAGCAGAGCTGAACTTGAAATCCAGGTCTGGGTGCTGGAGAGATGACTCAGTGGTTAAGAGCACTGGCTGCACTTCCAGAGGACTCACGTTCAATTCCCAGCACCCACATGGAAGCTCATGACTGTCTGTAACTCCAGTTCCAGGGGTCCAACATCCTCACAGAAATACACATACAGGTAAAACATCAACGCACAGGAAATAAAATAAACCATTAAAAAAAAAAAAAAAAGATCCAGGTCTGATTTCAAAGTCTCTCCTAGACCTGTGACATCACACTGTCTCCTGGTCCCCAAGTCCTCCAGGCTGACTCTTCTACAAACACAACTGATGCCCTCAGGCCCTCTCCATTCTACCACCACTCAGCCTTATAGCTTCAATCATCTTTACCTCTCTCTTCTTCTAACACCTAGTAACTAGCAAGCCATGATTCCTGCTTGATGTGTCTTGTAACCTCAATTTCTTAACACTCATCCCCTACCTCTCCCTCACCAGGGCCCTCAGTGACTCAGAGTCCCAGCCACTGTAGAGACTCTTGTCTCCAGGCTCCCTTCCCTGCATAGTTTTTTAACCTCAAGACAAGCTGGCTTCCCAAGGCATTGTTAATTGCGTCGCTCTACTCCTGCCCTAGAGCCTGGAGGAGACTCCTTAGGGGCTACAGAATAAATCTTGGAAGCATTCAGAATTGTCTCCATAACCAGTCACTGGCCACCTCGTGTCTCCCCCGTGCTCAGTAGCACTTCTTTACCAAACCATACTTCTTGTTACTTCCCAAACACATCGAGCCTTTCTGGCTTCGACATTTTGCTCAACACATTCTCTCTATGCAGAATGCCTTCTGTTGCTCCTCAGATCCTTTCTCAGGATCCAAACGCACTGAGCCCTTTTCCTTTCAACACTTGTTTAACCTGTCTCTACATAGGATGACCTCTGTTGATCCTATGTAGTCTTTTTAAAAATTACATTTACTCATTTGTTTATTTGTGTGTGTATGTGTGTATAGGCATGGATGTAGAAGCCAGAGGGAATCTTCAAGGAGACAGTTCTCTCCTTCCATCATGTGTGCTTTAGGGATTAAATTCAGGCCATCAGGCTTGACAGCAAGTGCCTTTACCTGCTGAGCCAAGGTGCTGGCCCACTTCTTTGCTTTTATAGGGCCTAATTCAAATGTGGTCTCATAAGGAAACCCTGAATTCCTGCATCTCACCTGAGCCCTAGAGACCTTTTGAGCCTATTCTCAGATACCTACGTCCACAAACCTATTGATATCAAAACTTCCTGTGATAGTGACTCTGAAACTTACATCTCAGAATTTCTCCACTGTATCTGGCATACGGTAGCTACCTATGAAATGTCTTCCTAGGACTGAGGGTGTAGCTCCATGGTAGAGCCCTTGCCTAATATGTATGAGGCCTTGGGTTTGATTCCCAGCACCACAAAAAAGAGAGGGAAAAAAAAATCCTGGAAGAATAATAGGAAGAAAGGAAAGGAGGGAAGGCAAGGAGGAAGGAAGAGGATCAAGGAAAGGACAGAAGAAGGAATAAGGATGCTGGCTTGCTTGGCAGTACAATAGCTCACCTTCCCCACTCTGACCCTAGACAAAGAGGAAAGCATATAGGGATTAGCCGGCTCAGCAGGGGTGGAGATGGGAGTTATAGGATGAGCCTTACTTTCTCATTGGCAGTTCTATTAAGGTAGTAATCTCGAGAGGGCAGAAAAAGCCCAGACTGGTCCACCTGCAATAGCAAGGAGAAAGGGTTAGTCTCCCTCCCACTTTGAACCCAAGACGCCTGTGCATGGGGGAGGGGTGTTTAGATTGCCTTTCAGAGGAGAGGGGAATCTTGTCGAAGCAAAGGTTCCATGAGTCCCTACCCTTTCCCAGCCAGGCACCTGAATCACATTGCTGTTGGAACTCTTAGAATCAGCACTGACGTAGACTGTGAAGAACGGGGTGGCTCTATAGGTCCCTGCTACTGCCTTTAGCACTTCCATGAAGTTGTCCTCATCCCAAGGCCCTGTGATGTTCCAACCACCGATCTGAGTAGAGACCATAAGTGGAATCTCTGGTACAGGGATCCTCAAAGCTTCCTTGGACCACATCCTGGCCCTCAGGCTCCTCTTGCCCACAGCCCACCCAGTGTCCCTGCCTTGTCAATGAGGTCTCGAAGTGGCTGGGCTCCTAGCTTCTCAATACGCTCCAACTGTAGGCAGGATAGGTAGAAGCGCTGTGTTTTCCGCTCAGCTTCACTACTGGAATTGAAAGTGGTATTCTCTGCAATGGGTAGAACACAGGATAGGACACAGTTAGATCAACTGCTGTGGGGGAGACCCTGGCCTTTATTCCTCTCCTTGCCCACTTGTGTATGTATGTATGCATGTATGTATGTATGTATGTATGTTTGTATGTATGTATTTTGTGGCCTGGAGATTGAATTTAGGACATTTCACGTGCTAGACAAGCACTCTCCCTCTGAGCTATATTCCAAGTCCTCTTCCTGCTTTTGATAAAGCCAAAAGTTGGGTCTTAATAAATTGCCCAGGCTGGCCTCAACCTTCCAATCCTCCTGTCTCAGTCTTCTGAGTAGCTGGAATAATTGGTGTACATTAGCAGGCCAGGTTCTCCTTTTTCTTTTTCTTTCTTTCTTTTTTCTTTTTGGAAAGTAGTCTCACTATATAGCCCTGGTTGGCCTGGAACTTACTACATAGACCAGGCTAGCTTCAAACTCATAGAGATTCACTGTTTTTGCATCTCAAGTGTTAGGATTTTGAAACAGGGTCTTATTATGTAGCCCTGGCTGTCCTGGAACTCACTCTGTCGACCACCAGGCTAGCCTCGAATTCATAGAGATCTGCCTGCCTCTGCCTCCTGTACTGGGATTAAAGGCATGTGCCACCCAGGAAGGTTTGAAAGAGCAAATTGTGGCTTTCCTTCCTCTGTTTAGAGATCTACCTCATCTAACTCATCTCCAGTTATCAAGAGCTCCGGCTCTCTACATACCCTCCCTCAAGAGCTTCACAGAAGGATCCATCTAGTTCTTCACTTATGGATATTTGAGTACCTACTAAGTGCTACGTACTTCTGACAGCCTTCACTCACCAAGTAGGTGTTTCAGTATGGCCTGGTTTTGGTCCCATAGGCTGTTGAAGGTGTTCCAGCGAGAACGCCCATTGGGCAGAGGGTTTCTTCGAATCCAGCCTCCACAGGAAAACTGGTAAAAGTCCTGACAGGGGCTTACTCCATGGTCCAGAGACTCCAGGATTTTTCCCGCCACTCTAATACAGGCTTCTGTGAGGCAGGTGCTATGGGCTGGGTCTGTGGCAGGAGACATGGTGGAAGGTAGAAGACTTCAATCAGGGTGGAGGAAACAAACCTTTTGAAAAGGCAATGACAGCAAGAAGTTGGGAAGGCTAGCCTCAGCAAGAAAAATATTTAGAGGTCCTTCAGTTTCTAGCTCCCACAGCTATGAGCGATGCTGACAGGTATGGACCCACCTACCTCTGTGGTACTGGACCCATAGAACAACGAGGCAGCCCAAAAGAAGGGCAGCCAACACTAGAGAGAGGCCTGCCAAGACCAGCTCCAGCCGTGTGCGTGAACCGAAGAGTTGTCTTGTCCTCTTCCGGAATCCCACCTGGGGAACACAGGACAGGGAGCAATTGAGTTGCACTGCAGGGACTCAAGATCACGGAATTCCTCCCAGCAAATAAAGATATGAAGGTACAGCTGGTTTCTAGAGTCATGGAGCAAATAGCTAGTGGGGTTACTTCGGGGCCCACGGGCAAAGAGGCAGGTGGAGCCTGTTTTGTGCAACGTCATGGCTTTGAATTGCCTCACCATAGTCCTGGTGCAGAGGACAGAGATGGAGCGAAAACCGGGGCAGGTGGCCCACCAGAACAACCCAGAACACATGGTTATGGCAGGCATCGTGCCAGGAGTGAGGCCTGATGAGAAAGGGGGAACCCCCTTGCCCACCTCTAGTGAGTCCAGGGTGGCCCTGCATTCTACTGGAGTCTCAAGCGCTTCTTCATCCCGAAGCTTGGCTCGTTTGTACTCCACCATCTGCAAACAGTTCAGGAGCGCCAACTGAGGTCAGGCAGCTGGGCCCGGTGTCCTCCGTTTGGCCGCCCCCCTCCTACCTGTATAGAGGGCCCTTCCCAGGTGCCGGGCTCTCAGGATGGGGTCCCCTCTAACTCCATCCCTCCCTAACGCGCATGAGAAGCCCCATCTCCACAGCCGAGCCCCTGCCGGACGCCGCCAACCCACTCACACCAGCCGCTCGCACACGGAGCGCCCTCTCCACCCGGGTCCAATCCCCTGGCGCCCAGGGCCACCACTCACACTGGCTCCGCCGCCCAGCTCGTGCAGCGCGACGTTCATGGTGGAGTGGAGCAGGGCCGGGCCGCGCCTTAGGGCTGGGCGAGGTTGACCCGCCCAGGAACTACGGACCGGGCCGCCCGCTGCGCCCCGCCATGGCCCTCCATCGCAGCCTCTGCTGCAGCCCCTGGCTTGGCCGCGGCGGCCCCGGCTTTCTCAAGTCTCCCCCACCCAGCGGCGCGCCTGGGGGTGGGAGCGAGGGGGGGCGGGGCGGAGCGCGCACGGCTCTCCGCCCGCATCGGCGCCCAGACCGCGTTTCGCGCAACCGCTGCTCCCCATCAGGCCTGAGAGCCCCTCAAGCAAGCCACCCATAATTTGCTTTCCTTTGGTTGAGGCCGGGTCCCTGCTAGTATTCTTTACCAGGGCTCTCCAAATGTCAGGCCTTCTCTAACCCTTTTCAACATCATACAGGAATCGTGCCCCTACGAGGAACCTCTTTACCTAGTAGTCTGTCTGCAGGGTCTTTTTACAGCTGGCACATACAGACAGGGGCCACACGCAGTTCACCCATATACAGGAGCCCACAGAATATTTATAACAGCACATAGACTCTAAGCACAGTGAACACAGAGAAACTCTGAACTACACTGAAGAGTCACAATGTAAATATGCAAAAGCCCACTGTCGTTGGGGACACACACAAGCACATACCAATTGTTAGGGCGGCATGCACTATACACACAGCTCACACACTGCTTCAAGATGGCACTTTTACTCTCCAAGATAATTGCTGTCATCAGATCATCTCATAAAGGGAGGGTTACAGATGGTGACAAATTGGCAGGGAAAAAAACAGCCGAGCACAGATATTTAAAGAAAAGACATGCTAACACTTCTAACTCGGGAAGGCAAACGATTTTATTTGGGAGATTTACAAGGAAAAAAAAAAAAAAACCAGCAAGCAATATTTAACCGAAACGCAACAGTGTGGCATCCATGCATCTGCCATCTGCCTTCCACGTTGTCACTCCTTAAACAGGCAGAGGAGTGAGACAGGCTGCTGCACCTCATGGTTGTTTTTTTTTTTTTTTAAACAGTGCTGGGAGGAAACTGGATCACAGAGGCCCATCATCTTCCTCTCCCTAACTCCACCAGACAATAAGAGAATTTGATCTGAGGAAGCTTTAAGTGGTGGCAATGTGAAGTCATTTATTGATTCCCACCTCGGTTCCCAGATATCTCACCGCAAGTGGGTCTAGCATGGGATATTCTTGCGGCTGAGAAAAGGTGCAAGATGAATGGGTTTGGCTGAGAAGTCCTAGGCTACTTTCTTAGGCACTTTTTCATCTCCAAATTGCATTCCAGACAAGACAGAACACAGTGTCACTATTAGGATCAATAATTCTGGATTCAGACTCAATTTCCTCATCTGCAAAATGGAAATACGAGTAGTATCTATCTCAAAGTCTTTCTAGAATTAAATTAAACAGTGCATGTAAAGTGATTGGCACATACGAACATATCATGATTGAATCTGGTTCCTCAAGTACAGGGTATTGAACCAAGGGCCCTGCATTTGCTCATAGGTAATCCACCTTCAGATTATTTGGGGGCTGGATTGATGGCTCAGCAGTTAAGAGCACTGGCTACTCTTCCAGAGGACCTGAGCTCAATTCCCAGCACCCACATAAAGGCTCACAACCATCAGAAACTCAAGTTCTAGGGGATCCAACACCCTCTTCTGGTCTCTGCAGGCATTTGCATGCACATGGTGCACAGACATACATGTGGGCAAAGCACCCATACACATAGAATTAAATAAAGCAAATAAAGTAAAAATTCAAGTAGGGTTTTAGGGATGAGCTGTTTAAAGTAAAGATCATTTTCACTTAGTATGGTGGTGCGCACCTTTAACGTCGTCACTTGGGAGGCAGAGGCAGGTGTATCTTTGTGAACTCAAGCCAATGTAGTCTACATATTGAATTCCAGGCCAGCCAGAGTTACACAGTGACTCAATCTGTCTTTTTTTTCTCTTTTGTGTGTGTGTGTGTGGGTCGAGACAGGGTTTCTCTGTTGTAACTCTGGCTGTCCTGGAACTCACTCTGCAGACCAGGCTGGCCTCGAACTCACAGAGATCTGCCTGCCTCTGCCTCCGGAGTGCTGGGATTAAAGACTGTCACCACTGCCTGGCTGACTGAATCACAACCCAGCTGACTGAATCTGTCTTGAAAAATAATAATAATAATAATAATAATAATAATTATTATTATTATTATTATTATTAATAGTTTAAGAGAAAGTCTCACTAAGTTGCTCAACCTGACCCTAAACTTTCAATTACTCTGCTTCAGTCTCTCCAGTAGCTGGGATTAACAGGCTTGTTTGGCTTTGTTTGTTTGTTTGCTTGCTTGTTTTGAGACATGGCTTCACTATGTAGCCATGCTGGTCTCCAACTTGCTGTGATCTCCCTGCAAGTACTCTGCCTCCCAAGAACTGGAATTATAAGTGCACACCACCATGCCCTGGTATATTAATTATTATTATCATCCAAACCCTATAACTAGAGTAAGACTAATAAGGTTGGAGAAGCATGTTCTATTTTCTCCGATGGCGAAGCAGGCTAGGTTAGTCAGGCGTTCTCTAAGCAATGAACTTTCACATCTTGCCATACAGGAGTCTGAAACAGCAATCTACTTGGCACAGATCTTTGGCTTGTACCTGCTCACTCTAATGTCAATATGGCACCACAGTATTCAGTTCTCTACTTCCCTTCCAAAACTAGAAGAAAGAAAACTCAGAACGAAAGAATCGGGTGAGGTGGCATATACCAGTACTTGGAAGATGGAGGCAGGAATACCGTTAGTCCAAGGTCATCCTCAGCTATACAGTGAGTTTGAGGCCAGCCTAAGATATATGAGAGCCTAAGAAAGAAAATCAAAGGAAGGAAGGAAGGAAGGAAGGAAGGAAGGAAGGAAGGAAGGAAGGAAGGAAAGGGAATGAGTCAGATCTGGTAGTACAGGTCTGTAATCCCAGCTACTCAGAACCAGAAGGATAATAAATTTTAGGGCCTCCCCGGGCAACCTGAGCAACTTGATGAGACCTTGTCACAAAATCAAAAGGGGAAAGAAGGCTGGGGATGTAATTCAGTAGTAGAGCACTTGATAGCATGCATGAAGCCCTAGGTTCAATCCCCAATAACAGAAAGACAAGAAAGGGAAGTGAAACCAAAACTATCAAGTACATACAGCACCTTAGTTTGTGTGCCACTGCTGTGGTGGTTTGAAGGAGAATGGTCCCCATAGGTTCATTTATTTGAATACTTGGTCTACAGCTGGAAAAGCTGTAAAAGGACTAGTGGGTGTGGCCTTGTTGGAGGAGATGCGTCACTTGGGGTGGGCTTTGAGGTTTCAAAATCACACACCATTCCCAGTTTCTCTCTCTCTCTCTCTCTTTCTCTCTCTCCCTCCCTCCCTCCCTCCTGCTTATGGACAGTGAGCTCTCAGTTACTGCTCCGGGACCATGCTGCCTGCCTGCTGCCATGCTCCCCACTATGATGGTCATGGACGTACACTCTGAAACTGTAAATCCTTATCAAACTCTTCCTTCTGTAAGTTATGCTGGTCATGGTGTCTCTTCACAGCAATAGAGAAGTAACTAAGACAACTAACTGTTCTAGATCTGTTACATATATAGATCCTTGTGCTACAGTTACTAATTGGCTGAGCTAGCATTCAAACCAGGGCTCTGGCTCCTTTCTGGAAAGCAGACTGGAAATGTCAATCAAAAGGAAGCCATGCTTCTCCAACACTATTGGTACTCTTTTACCACAGATCCTCTAAGAAAAATAGGCTCCATTTCTTATTAGCTGACATCTTTATCAAGTTACTGGACAGTGCCAAATTTTCCTTGCCAGTAAAACAAAACAGCCATTCCTATCTCAGAGAACTAAATGCAATCACCCCCACACATGAAAATCTAGTATATTTACAGTGTTCTCAGATTCACAAAGACTTAACCTGAATATTTTGTTTCATGTCTCCTTCATGATCAAAATCAATTTTTAGGCCATAACTGCTCCTGTCTACATTTTAAGTGCCATGTTTTAGAAACTCAGAGATACTTCTATTCTCTAACTCTATTGTCTTTCCACCTGTGTTTATCCCTGTTTCCATTTTTCTCTATTTTGTTTTCCTCTTTTCTCTGTTCTTCCTTTCTTATGCATCATTCATTTATTTGTTTTCCAGCTTTTTATTTATTTTTTAATATTTTATTAATAATTTGAGTTTCATACAATGTATCTTGATAATACCCTTTTCCCATTCCTCCCTGTTCCACCCTCCCAGCCCTGTGCCCTCCAATATATAAATAAATAAATATAAAGAGAAAAAAGGGCAAATAAAAGAAAATTAAATGGAGCTTGTGTGGCCGGAGCATGGGGCATCATTCATCACGGTATTTGGAGACAGAAGGCTGTTGTGATCATGGACATTTACCTGACCCATATTAGCTGAGATGAAGATGACAAAGTTCAACCAGTTGGGCCTCATCGCCCAAACCTGGACACTAAGCAGGCTCCCTGGTATCTCACAAGCACCAGGGCATCCCACAGGCCCCCCAACATCCCACATGGACCAGGGTCTCCTGCAGGCACCTGGACATCTGGCAGGCACCAGGGCTATTTGTAACAGGGTCTTTTGATGTAGTCTAGGCTGTTCTCAAACTTTGTCTATCCTCCTGCCTCACTGTCCAGGGTATTTGGTTTAGCAGATATATACCACCAAGAGTGGCTTTCCCACTACCACCTTTCAGTCTTCCTTTCCTTTAATTGATTTTGAATGCAGGGAGAATGGGCAGATATTTCACTCCTAAAGTTACAAGGACATGTGGTCATAATGATAAGAAATATTAATATTAATTTGTCAGTATTGACAAAGATGGGGGATATGGTTACCTCCATAGACTACAGTTAGCTTACAAACTGAGATATTCTTTGTACTATGAAAGGTATGAATGTATGCACACTCTTGTAGTTTTAAAATCCTGCAGTGGTGCCCCCTCAATGTAGTTCTGCCAGCGGCATAGCTCAACAGTGGATCAGGTCCTCGATCAGAGAACGGTGAGCTTTAAGAATCTACAGAATTCTCAGGAGACCAAGGCTGTGGGCGTGACTCAACTTTATTGGGGAAAATGGGGTTACATTTATAGCCAGAGGAAGGGTCTCTGGTATCCAGGGATATCAGGAGAAACCCATTGGCTTAGGACAGACAGCTCCATTTGCATATTCGGGGTCGCAGCCTGGACCTAGGTATTTTCCAGGTGAATAGAGGGAAAGACCTTTATGGTTATGTAGGGAGAAGCGCTACAGCTCCAGATAAACAATTCTGCCAGGTCGAATACCTTTGAGGGGGCGGTGTCTTGCTGTAGGCAAGCAGCACAGCTTGTGAGTGGCCTGTCAGAGCTGCAGAGGGGAGGGGCCGAACACCTGCTGCTCTCAGAATGAGAAATCTGGGGTTCTAGGCAGGCTTCCTACCTTGCCTCACTCACCTCAGCTCTGGACAGTCCCACACATTCTGACCCAGAAGGTCTACTTCTAGGAAATTGTTCCAGGAAATTTTATCCAAAAATGTCTGTATCAACAGAAAGCTTTTGTCATGTAACAAACTACACCAATTTTAATGCGTTACAGTAAGAACTAAACCAGGCAGTGGGAGTACATATCTTTCTTTCTCTCTCTCTCTCTCTTTTTTTTTTTTTTGATTGTCAAGACAGGGTTTCTCTGTTGTAACTCTGGATGTCCTGTCCTGGAACTCACTCTGTAGACCAGGCTGGCCTCGAACTCACAGAGATCTGCCTGCCTCTTCCTCCCAAGTGCTGGTATTAAAGGTGTGTGCCACCACCAGTCAACCTTTTTTTTTTTTTTGGAGACAGGGTTTCTCTATGTAGCCCTGGAACTAGCTGTCCTGGAACTCACTCTGTAGACCAGGCTGCCTTTGAACTCACAGAGATCTTCCTGCCTCTGGCTCCCAGTGCTGGGAATAAAAGTGTGAGCCACTACCACCCAATAGGGAATACACATAGTACATATCTTAATCCTGGCTCTCAGGAGGCAGAAGCAGGCAGAACTCTGAGTTTTTTGTTTGTTTGTTTTTAAATAATTTATCTAATTTTATTTTATGTGCATTAGTGTGAGGGTGTCAGATCCCCTGGAACTGGAGTTACAGGCAGTTGTGGGCTGCCCTGTGGGTGCTGGGAATTGCACCCAGGTCCTCTGGAAGAGCAGCCAGTGCTGCTCTTAACCTCTGAGTCATCTCTCCAGCCCCCAGATATCTGAGTTGTTGTTGGAATGGGTCTCGAATGGTTTTTGGCGAGGGGTAGACAGACAATATGCGGGTTCAATAGCAACAAGGAAGACACTCTCCATTATTCAAGCCCAATTTCTCCTTGGCAAAAGAAACAGCCTCTGAACCTCTGAGGTGAACTTCTGGACAGAACCAATTATAGGTGTTAGCCTGTCTTGCATGGGTTGGTAAATAATAAGAGAAAATCTCCAAGATGCAAGCCAGAATGACCCAGGCAGAGGGCTACAGTTTCCCTGGGCTGAACTGAACTGCCGATTGAGCCCAGCCAACCTGCCAGACCCAAAGCCTGACTACCCAGGAAACTTATTGCTTGACAGCTCCATCCCCCAGATACAAAGTCTTCTTTTGCATTAATGAACAGAATCCTATAATCCACTTTCTCCAGAATCAGGCTGGCCAACCTGTTGTCACTAGGCAAAAGTCAAGACCAAGAGACATGGGTATTCCCAATTCTCCTTATTAATTGCTAAGGAGGAATTACAGAAATCCCTTTCATTAGCATTAACACAAATAGATGAAAATAACAGGGGACAGGATAATCTGAGCATCAATTGCTTGGACTATAACTAGTTCCACAGGCTAACATTTCTTTTTGCATTCCAAAAAGCTACACCTAGAAAGCTGGATCACAAAGGTGAATCATGAAGGTGATTCTTACTAGAGCAGTCATGCTGCCAGATCACAGGATCAAAAGATCAAATGTTCTGCATCACAGAAAGTTGGATCACACAGAAACCTAGATCACACAGGCCATTGAAGGTAATCCTTACTAGAGCAGCCATGTTGCCAGATCAAATGCTTGTTCCATTACACTGAGTTTGAGGCCAGCTTGGTCTGCAATGTGCTTGTTCTTAGTCATGCATGGGTTTGATAAAGAATGGAAAGCCACTTCAGGATGCAAACCTCAAATTCATGAGAATTGAACCCAGAGCTCATTTTGTTTGAGTCTTTATTGATGTAAAACAATATTAAGGTCTTTCTTTTGCATAATGAACAGAACAATGCGGCCTGCAATCTCAGCTGGCTAACCTGGCACCTTCATAGTGGCATTCCAGGCAGTCCTAAGTCTCCCGGTGTTCCTTGAAGTCTCTCATTGCTGATGGCTATGAGGATCTAATGTCTTTCCATTAGAAATATCATAAACAAATGCCTTCAGCATGTAAGAAATTGGGGGCAAGGTACTTTTAACAACAATTGCCTAGGACTTTACATCAGGTACAGGTTACATCGCAGGAAGCAGTCATTAACAGGTTTTTCCCAAATACCAAGTTCACACATTCCAGTGTCTTGTCCCTACAGAGCAAGCTCAGAACAGTCAGGGCTACACAGAGAAACCCTGTCTCAAATAATCTAAATAATAAATAAATAAATAGAACGAAATAAGAACTATTATTTTTCATGTTCTGTGATTTGGTTGGATGGCTCTTCAGGACTGGCACTGGATAGTCTAGAATACTTATATCACCTCATTTGGTTTTGGGCTTCTATTGGGATAACCAAACCCTGTGCAGTTATTCTTCCAATAACCATCCTATATCAAAATAACACAAAAATAAAAAGAAAAACTGAGCTAATGCTATGCATCATTAGAGCTCTCATCCAGTACACAGCCATCTTTCAGGCTCTCATCCAGTACACAGCCATCTTTCAGATCTTTGCTTCATCATATTTGCTAGTGTCCCCACTTGGAAAATGAGTCTTATGTTCAAAGTTAGATTCAGGGAGAAATAGACTCTACTTCTGTAGTGGAAGAGCTACAAAATATTGTTATTTCTTACATTTGTTCATCACAGCACTATTTATAGTACCCTAAAATAGGGAGAAAATAATGTATAAATATAGAGAGCTTGTTGAATAACTCAAAACATCCATACAATGGGACACTATGCAACATATGCAAATGATAGAAGAGGAATAAGTGACAGGAGAAATTGCCTTATAAAATTAAGAGAGGATCACCGGACAGTGGTGATGCATGCCTTTAATCCCAGCACTTGGGAGGCGGAGACTCTATGAGTTCAAGGCCAGCCTTGTCTACAGAGTGAGTTCCAGGACAGCCAGAGTTACAACAGAGAAATCCTGTCTCAGAAAGAGAGAGAGAGAGAGAGAGAGAGAGAGAAAGGAAAGGGAGAGAGGAAGGGAAAGAGAGAGAAGAAGGGAAAGGGAGGACTTTTTAAAATCTCATTTTTATAAGGCAAAATATATAAATAAATGCAAGCACAGGTTGAAAAAGGTCAGGCTGTAAACAAAATGTTTAGTATGAATGTGCCTAAAGATGATGCTACTATCTTTTTTTTACACTTATTATTTCATAGTATGAATGTTTGCTCATGCCATAGCACACATATAGAGGTCAGAGGACAAGGTGTGGGAGTCTCTCCTTCCATCATGGGGATGGAAATCAGGCTACCAGGCTTGGCAGCATGTGCTTTTACTTCTGAACCACCCAACCAGCCTGATGTTACTTTCAAGCTCTTTGTGTTTGTATAACAACCACCATTTCTCATACTTTACTTGTTAATTTTATCTTTACAACAATCTAATAAAATATATCCTACTCATATAATTTCCCTGTATTACAGATGAGAGACCTAAGATACAGGGAAACTTAACAACTTGCCCCAAATCAAATAGCAAATACAGGCAGGATTCTGATTTGAATCTAGACCTAGTACTCACTAATCACTACACAAGTCCATCAAAGTCAACTGATGTGTTTGGGGCTCCAGTGTGATCCTTGGTAAATGGAGTCTATCATCGGTGGGGTTTTGTTGTTTGTTTTTCCATGCTGGGGAACCCACCAGAGCCTTATGTATATTGTGCTAGCTGCTCTATTACTGAGCTTCATCCCCAGCCCTTGGCTTTTTTGAGACCGGTTCTCAATTGTAGACCAGGCTGACCTTGAAATGTAACCCAAGATGCTTCAGATTCTCCTTCAGTCCTCTGAGTGCTGGGTTAGAGGAGTATGCCACTATACCCCAGGTGGTTTTTTTTTTTTATTTAAAAATTATTTATTTAAAAAATCGTGCTATTACAACACTCCAAATTTTATCTCAGCAGGAATGCAGAATATCAAACTTTTGACTAGAGGATCAGAATATAAGGAATTTTCCTCACACTTTGATAACATAAGTGGAACTTATGTATATTTAGTATTACAATGTTTTTGCAGTTTTGAGCTTGGTTGTGCATGCACAGGGAGACAAGAAAAGGTTATTTAAATAGATTATTATTTTAAGCTCAGGAGGCTCAAGGCTAGCCTGCTCTATACAAGTTCCAGGCCAGCTAAGGCTATGTAGTGAGATTCTGTCTCAAACAAAACAAAACAAAAAGAAGAATCTAACCAACTGAATGTAGAAGCACTCACATGTAATCCCAGAACATTGGTGGCTAAGGCAGGAGGGCTTACCTGAGCTATATAACAAGTTTCAGCTAGGGCTACACAGCAAGACCCTGTCTCAAAAAACAAACAAACAAACAATAAGTAATGAATGGATCCCAAATTAAACTATTAACCTATCTCTCTCATTCTAGAGAAAAGAGATTTGCTTCAGCTCCCTTGCAGTATCACCCTGGGCAAGAACCCCAGGGTTCCTTCTTTAGTGATTTAGGTGAAGGGCTGCCCAGTTCCTGAAACAGCTTAGCTCAGAGCTGTTTCATCCACAAAACTGGCCTTAATGAGCAGGCTCTATTTTCTCTGTTGAGACTCCAGCACCAGCTCAGAGAGATGCACATGACATATACTTATTAGGGAAGATGAAGATATACAGCCAAGGCTTTGTGTGGTTTTCTTTTTTTCTAAAGTTATACAAGTACAAATGGTTTTGGTTTGGGACAGAATCTCACTATGTAGCCCTGGCTAGCCCAGAACTCACTATGTAGTCTCAGCTGGCCTCAAACTCACAGAGATTAGCCTGACTGAGTATTACAATGAAAGGACAGCTCCACCGGGACCAGCACACATTATTTTAAAAACATAACATGATTATTGGGCCCTCAATTCAAGGCGGATTCTGGACTGAAAGTCATTGTTGTGTAACTTCCAAGAGGAGAGAGGTGTTCTATATTCTCTAGTCGTCCAGAGTCACTCCTTTTTCCTTCCATATATCAGAGTTCTTCTCACCCCAGGGCCCTGTTGGTGGGTCCCATCCCAGACAGGAGGACAAAGTAGAGTGTTAGAAGGAACCTCTGGTCAGCCTGGAACCCAAAGGCAACACCAAGGCAGTCCCCCCACCCCACCTCCCCGCGCACTTCTTCCCTACCCCACAGGCTCCATTCAGTGTCCTAAACAGCAGATACCTTTGCATTCGACACCTGGAGAAGTGGTATTGAAGGAAGGAAAGCCAACACTTAGCTATCTCACTAGCTGCGTGATTCGGCGGGACTAAGGTGCCTTGCTTGGGTCGTAGACAGGCCCAACAGCGTCATTCTTACCTTTACCAGCCCATCACTGTGAGTGAACAGGAGACACCCCCTCCCTCCCAAGGCCAGTGATTGCGCCAGAGAGTGGCTGACGCTACAGCTAACTGCTGGCAGGGCAGGGGCGGGGCTTGGGGGGGCGACAAGAGGTGGATGGAAGTGTGTGTGCTCCGGTGGGTGGGGGAGAGCAGTCTACCCCGGGTCCCAGCAACAAGGGCGGGGACGCTTACTAGCGCGCCTCAAGCTCAGGCTCTCCGGGCTTCCCTGCGTCACCAGCATCCAGGGCGCCCGCAGCGACGATGCCATTCATTTCTCCCACACTGCCTGCCAGAGCTCAGGGCCGAGGAAACCACGCGCTTTGAGTCTGGATTTTGGCGCCAACATCGGGCCTAGGGTTTGTGGGGAGACCTGCTATGGCGCGCGCTGCGGTCGTGGTGTTAAGATGCTTTTCCTGAAAGGCAGCAACAGTCTCGGGAGACAGACACAGTGGTACACACGCAGGGGCCGGGAACGGAGGCAGATACAGAAAGTCCAAACCCGACAACAGACCGAATGGGATGCGCAGGGGTAGACTGACAGGTGCAAAGATGGTCGAGGACTAATTGTCCAAAGCTAGAGAGCTGCGAGCAACTAGGACGCAGACCGTGCCAACCACGGCGGCGCGCGCGCGCGCGCGCGCACACACACACACACACACACACACACACACACACACACACGCTCTTCCCGCGCTCCGGCCGGCTGGTACCCTCCCCTGTCTCCACGCGTGTTCGACACTCCCAGCCTCTCAGCGTCCGGGCCGGGGTGCCAGCCTAGCTGCTGCCGTCCGAAGCCCCGCTGCGCCCCAGCTTTTGGCGCTCCCCGCCAGCCGCGGGGTCCGACCCTCCCCTTACCCCCTAAGCACCCCGCTGGCCGCCCTCGGCTAGCTCTCGCCTGTACCGGCCGCTGCGGCTCCCCAGGCCCACGTGGCGGCCATTCCGGGTCACCTCGCGGGAACCTCCCACGGCGGCTAGCTCCACTCCAGAGATCACCCGGCTCGCTCCGGCCGCTGGGCCCCGCCCCTTTCCGCTGGCCGGTGCCTGCCCCGCCTCCACCGCGCCCCGCCCGCCGTTCTCTGCCGCAGTCGGGCGCTCATCGTCATTCCGCTCTCGCCGCCGCCGCCGCCCCCGCCCCGCCCCCGCCCGGTCCCCGCCGCTGCCGCCGCCGCCTGCCCAGCGGCCCGGGAGGCGGAGGCGCGGGGGAGGAGGCCCCGCTCGGCTCCGCAGTCCCGGATGCTGTATGACTTCATCCTTCCGCCGGCTCCCCTGCTGAGCTAGGGCCGGTCCGGCAGCTAGCCTCTGCCCGTGCCCCGCCGCAGTCCCTAGCCCGCCCGGTGCCCGCCATGTCCGAGATCCTACCCTACGGCGAGGACAAGATGGGTCGCTTCGGCGCAGACCCGGAGGGCTCCGACCTCTCTTTCAGCTGCCGCCTGCAGGACACCAACTCCTTCTTCGCCGGCAACCAGGCCAAGCGGCCCCCCAAGCTGGGCCAGATCGGCCGAGCCAAGAGAGGTACGCGGCCCGGGCCCGGGCCCGGAGTCGCCGCCTGACCCAGAAACCCTCCGCCGGCGTCCCCAGGCTGCCGTTACCCGTCAAGTGGCGGCTGCTCTTGCCGCAGACCAGCGCAGCCAGCCGCGCACCGCCCGGGGTGGGGAGGGTCCCTGCTGTGGACTTGTCCCATTCTGTCCCTCTCCCGGGAATACAGTGTCCCGGATTCGAAGCTCGCCACTTCTGGAAAAAAGATCCCAGGCTCCTGGTCGAGGGGGAGGGGCCGCTCGGGGCATTTGGGGCTGTTTGGCACCAGGAACGCAGGGTGGTGGGCCGGTTCCTTGGGCTAGGGTGAGTAGGTGGATGTTACCGGAGGGCAGAGGCCAGGGTTCGGGTGTCTTGATCATTTGCATGGGGAGGGGACTCCGGGTGCCAGTGTCACATCAGGGATTCGGTGGAGAGGGTTACACCGGGCGCCAGTTTCATCTGAGCCCGATTTGAGGAGGGGGCTTTGCCGAAGGGAGAGATTTGTGATCGGCTCAGGTGACAGGAGTCTTTGGAAGAGGGTGTTCCCACACAGGGAGGAGGTTTGGTGACAGGTAGGGTCCGCAAGAGAGTTCGGGCGGGGAGGACAGGGACTTCGAGTGCTATGGCGGGATCCGCGCGGGGCGTGAGGACACGGGCCCCACTCCCGCCGCCGCCCCCCGAGACCGCGCGGCTGATGCGCTTTCTCCCTGCGCAGTGGTGATCGAGGATGACCGGATAGACGACGTGCTGAAGGGGATGGGGGAGAAGCCTCCGTCCGGAGTGTAGACGCGCCGGCTCTGGCGGCGGGCTCCGGGCCCAGCCCCGCAGCGGCCAGGAGCACGGGCCGGCGATGCGGCTGCCGGCGCCCCCCCGCCCGGGCCGAGGTGCCTGCGGGCGGGGGCTGCAGGGCCACGCCGCCGCGGGGTCAGTGTTGCTACCGCCGCTGCCCGGCGCTCCGGAGCTGTCCGCTTCAGCACCACGGCGGCGGCGGTAGTGGTGGTGCGGACCAGCCCGGAGCCCGCCGACGCACTCATGCACTTTAGAACCTCGGGCCGCAGCTCCACCCCGCACACCGGAACCGACACAGAGACCCACGGCCCCCAGCCCGCCCCCTCCCGCACGGCTCCCCTGCCCCGCCCCTCCTCCGATCAATCTGGTCTGCAGCCCGGGCAGCTGCGGCGTCGGACTGCGCGGCCAGGGAGGTTTGGCTGCATATTTGCATGAGCTTCCTACCCACCTCAGCCTAGCCCTCCGGGCCTTTCCTCAACTATACCCCTGTCTGGCGTGACCCCAGCCTCTTTCTAAGGGACTTCCTCAGCACATTTGTATTTTTATATCCGATTCTTTGTTTACTGGCTCCGCTCATGGTTCGTGCCCTTCCCCCACAGCCTCCGCCATGCTCTTCTGCGCCTGGCAGATAGGACGGGTGTTGAGACGGGGATGGGACAAGCCCCCAACATGGTAACTAACCACATGGCCAGTCTGCCCAAACCTGACCCCAGTAGGCTCACTGGGAGACTCCTCCCTCCTGAAGTATCACCTTTTAAGGGCCCAGATCTGATTTTACCTTGGACCCCTTCATGCTACCCCTGGGAACCCAAATGGGGACTGCTCAGTACCTTTGGATGACACCTGTGGACCTGAAGATGTTCTCAACCCAGGGTTGTCCTTTGTAAATGTTTCTCCATCCTCAATGTAACAGGAGTGTGTGAATAAACACAGACCTCCGTGTGTGTGAGTGTGTGCGCGTGTGTGTGTCTGCTGTTTCAGTCTGCTGGGGGAACAGGTGTTGACAGTCTTGGGTGCAACTTCCTGGTGGGAAGGGTTACCAAGTAAGCACAGGCAGGGGGCCCTGGTGTGGGAGCATCATAAGTATATGGCCTCCTTAAGTACACGTATAGCCTAGGACAGGTCACCAGTGTTGGGGCTGAAGCGGGATCAGAAGCATAAAGCAATCTAAATTCAAAGTCTTTAGCCTCTTAAGGATAAATCCAGGTTGGATGGGTATTTCCAAGGCTAGCTGGTTCGCAGAGGAGCTGTGTTGAGCTTTACCCCAAAAGATAAAATCACAGGTCACTCAGTATGTTGGAGGAGGTGGGGGAACCCTGTAGAATTAAAAAACCTGGAAGCCAGAAACCTGGGACTTAGTTGGACCCACACTATATTAGTTTACATGGGCTTGTTCCCACCAGCGCTGTTTTATGTATGAGACCTCTGGGATTTGAGTACCCAGCAACCAATCTCCAGCCCCAAATTGGGAATTCCAACTCCCTAGGAGCCCAGTGCACAAAGGCAGGGAGGACTTGGAGACCATGTTTCCAGTCTCACAGCTGAATGGCACTGAGGAAGTCCTCGTTATCTGAGTCTTGGAGGAAACAGGGTGAGGCAGGAGGACTGGAGGGTAAGAGGATCTTGGACCCTAGGGCCAGCTGGGTCACACTGAGCTCTTTGCCCTTATGCATGATGTAAAAGTAGAAATGGAAACCACTGCCATAGGTTGTATGTCTCAGTGACCAGCCATAGTGGGGTTGAGCATAGTGTTTGACCCTAAAATGAGGACCCGCAGAAGTCATTGAGATGAACCGGCCTCCAGGAACCAGCACCCGGCTCACCTGCAAGGCAGACAGAGAAGCCATCAGTGCGGAATCACCTCCAGGTTCTTAAAGGTCAGTACTACCCACAATGACCTAGTCAAACCTTAGATACTACTCTAGATCCAATAGCTCAGGCTTTCTGTGGCAGAGTAGCCACCCTCTACCTTTGGCTGCACTGTATAGTTAGGGCTCAATTCTGGAAAGGAAGAACATGGTCATGTAGTAAGTATTGCTTTCCTATCAGCTACTCACTTTCTCAATCTGTGTCACCTAACTAGAACCTGGCTACTACCTCTTCCCTATGTCAAACTAGTATCCAACCATTGGCTTTTGTGAGCCTGGTCACTCCAATCTACTCTGTTCTTCAAAAGACCATACTTTTTAAGGTGACTTGCTCCAAACCTCACTTTCTGATTTCTGAGTTCTTCCAATCTCCTGAAAGTTCAACCCTGTAGTGGGACTATGTCAAGAAGTCTGTCTTGTGCCGGCTTCCTGATGATAAGATACTGCTTGGACTTATGGGAACAGCTTAGGATGTAAAAGAGGCAGTGGCGGTTGGCAGTGACAGTGGAATAGGAGATGACACCTGTTAGTTCACTGCTCTCAGATAGATGTTAGTCCAGTTCTCTAGGCTTCAGACAGTAAGGACAGCCAAAAAGGGCTGTGACTATTTCTCTCTTTCCTTTCTGTACAAGTTAGGATTTAGTTACAAGTTAGGAATCTATTACAGTAACATTCAGCTAATAGTGGCACTCCAGCATAGGGTAAGAAAACAGTTTTCAGGGCAGGAGAACAGGAGAATAGCCTTTAGTTACAAGTGGAGTAAACACAAGTAGAGTAGAGAGAACAAGAAGATTCAGTAGAACAGGAGAACCGGGAGAACAAATTTCAGATACAAAATAAGGAGCCAGATTTCATTAGAAGGGGTGCCCAACATGGGGCAAAAGAGAGAAGAGTTCAGTTAGACAGCCTCTTATCCCTGCATCTTAATGCTTCCTCACCTCACTCAGCACCTGGTCCACAGTGTGGACACCTTCAGAAGATACATTCCAGGGATCCAGCTCCCCAGCCAGCAGGGCATCCAAAGTGCCCTTCTCCAGTACAACATCAAAAGAACCACTAGGGAAGTCCAGTGCTCGCACATCCATGGTCTCCCAGCGTAGACTGGGTACATGGGCATAGCGAACTTTCATGGCTGTCACCACTACTGGAGAGTAATCCACACTGGTCACATTAGGGAAGCCTCCAAGGAATAGCTCGTAGCTCAGGGCACTGTTCCCGCAACCTGCCATTGGGGGGATAAGTAGCAGAAAAATCTAGGTTAGCTTTGGTTTTCACCTTCCACAGTTATTTATCTGCTATTGGCCCTATTTTTTTCTCCATTCACCCTTGACCCCACACCAAGTAGCAACAAGATACAGAAGAATGTTGAGCTTTGAAAACACAGACTTGAGCACAAACTGTCTCTGTTGTTCTAAGCTGTGTAGACTGGGGTAAGTTGTTTCAGTACCAATAACTTGGGTTCCTCATTTAAGAGATTAACAATAACAGTTGAAAGTTAGCCTACACACAGATGCAATGCACTAAATGTAGGAGCTAAAAACATCTGTGGAGTTGCTGAAGAGCTTGGAGCTCAAGAGTTCAAAGATTTGGATTCTACTTTCCCAGTTACAAAATCACAGAAAAGTGTTTGATTTGGGGGACTTAAGTTTCCTTAAACTCAGAATGTGTATATTAGCATCATTAAGATCATAATATTATTAACCTAATGATATCCCTAACCTTTTAGAGCAGTGACTCTCAACCTTCCTAATGCTGCGACCCTTTAATACAGTTCCTCATGTTGTAGTGACCCCCATCCATAAAATTATTTCATTGCTACTTCATAACTGTTGTTTTGCTACTGTTATGAATTGTAATGTAAATATCTGATATACAGATGGTCTTAGGCAACCTCTGTGAAATGGTCATTTGAACTCCAAAGGGGTTGAGACCCACAGGTTGAGAACTGCTGTTTTAGAGGCCCTTAGAAGATACCAGCCCCTAGACGATATCATCTTAGGGGTTATAATCTTACTTTGATGTCCAAGGCAGAATTAATAAACTAAGGGAAAAATGGGTGGGGACATGCAGTGAAGCTGATCCATTGTACTAAATGTATGTACTGAACACTCCACTTTGGTCTCTCTGCTGATGAAAAAGTACCTGCTCTGGAGTTGTAGCTAAATGAACAGAGTGCTTTCCAAGCATGTACAAAAGCCTGGGTTGGGTCCTCAACACCAAACAAACTAAATGTAGAGGTAAATGCCTGTAATCCCAGCAGGAGGATCAGGAGTCATCCTTGGATAGCAAACTCAAAGCCAGCTTAGGATACATGAGACCCTGGGTGTTTTGTTTTTGTTTTTAAATGCCTGCTGTCAAGGAGCTTGTACCCTGATGAGAAGTCCAAATGCAGAATTACAATTATCACATAACATAATGAAGGACAGACTAAGATCACACAGGTGGGCAACTGATCCTACCTCTGGTGGGTCTGCCAAGAATTTCGGAGACACTAACAGCATCTCCCCAGAAGAGCTGAGAAACAAGCAGTGTCTTCTGTGATGGGGCCAGGAGGATAAATATCTGGGGTCAAGTGTCTAAAGTATAATCTCTAAGCTAGGCATAGTGGCTCACACCTCTAATCCCAATGCTTGGAAGGCAGAAGCAGGCAGACTCTGTGAGTTGGAGGTCAGCCTGGTCTACATAGTGAATTTCAGGCCAACTAGGGCTAAAGTGAGACCCTGTCTCAAAAAACAAAACCACTACCAACAACAAAAGAATGCACTCTCTAAGAGCAGAATCAAGGGGAGGGAGGTAGAGATTATAATGACAGATCCACAGCCCCATAGGAACACCTGCTCTGCAAGACGCAGTGATCTCTCACAGTCTTCCTGCGGCAGGTCTTGTGCTAAGAATGGGACTACACAGCAGCTCTTGGCAGGTCCTGTACAAGGATTGCTCCTTCCTGGATCCAGACTGCTTAGATCTTTATCTGTATCATAGAATCCTGAGATTAGGAATTCAAGGCCAGCTTCATCTACATAGTAAATTCCAGGCCAGCCTATGTTATATAATACCATGCCTCAAAAATAAAAGACAGGTGGGCATGGTAACAGGCACCTTTAATTCCAGCACATGGGGAAGCAGAAGCAGGCAAACCCCTGAGTTCCAGGCCAGCCTGGGCTACAAAGTGAAATCCTACCCAAAAAAAAAAAAAAAACAAAAACCCACTAAATGTTTTAAAGTACTGTCTTTTTAGATAGGCTAGCTATATGTTGAGAATGACTTCTGATCTTCCTACCTCTACTTCTGAAGAACTGGGGTTCCAGATGTGTACCACCATTCCCAATTTATGTGATGCTAGGAATTGAACCCAGAGCTTCCTGCATGCTAGGTAAGCATTTGACCAATTAAGCCACATCCCTAGCCCTCCTGCCAAATAATTAAAGTTAATAATAGCCACGGAACACTCAGCATTATGCTGAGTAATTCATAAGAATTTATGAATTATCTTTATTTTCAATATAGATCATCCAGAAACAGCGTTTTATCATTCCCAGTTTTTAGATGGAGACATTGAGTTAAAGTAGAAAAGGAAATTTCCAAGGTCACATAGTCAGAGCTGGAGCCAGAATTTAGGCCCACACCGGTCTCGCTCCAAGTCAGAGCTCACTGTGTTCAACTGCCTTTCAGTTTTCAAGAGGCCCACTCAAGTCCAGTGGTGCCACCCCAGCTTGGGCTACATTAGCATGACCAGTAGGCTGTAATCTAGTATATAGTCATTACAGAATTCTAATTGCCTCTCCCTTTCTGCTGCATGGTAAGACAGCAGAACTAGAAACTCTGAAGTCAGAGAGCATCCTTTTTTCTTTTTCTTTTTCTTTTTTTAATCACATTACGTGATGACACCAGATACTGTCAATGTTCTGACCAGACCCCTGTAGCCCTTTTATAAGGTTTAGTACGTCCCCAAGTTATGGTATGTATTTGCTTCTAATGGTTTTCATCTGTGACACTTCAGGCTGAAATTATTCTTGTAGAAATTTTGCCTGATATCACAATTTTGTTTATCTTCTTGCCTCTCCCCATTCTTACCAGTTTCTCTTAGAAGCTACTACTGGATGAATAACTGGGACATAAATCTTCTTCTCAGAATTCTTTCTGGGGAACCCAACCTAAGATAACGACTCACAGCAGAATCAATATCTCTTTTTATAAATAAAGTTTTAGGCAGATATGGGGGTTTATACCTATAATCTCAGCACTCAGGAGGCAAAGGCAGATCTTTGTGAGTTTGAAGCCAGGCTAGTGTACTAGTAAGTTTCAGGATAGCCAGGACTACATGAGATTCTGCCGAAAATATAAATTTTATTAGAGAACATCAATTCTTATTTATGTACTGTCTATAGCTGGGTGTCTATTACCATAGCAGAACTGAGTATCTGTGAGAGAGATTGCAAAGCCTAAAACATTTACTACCTGGCCATGTTTAGAAAAGGTTTACAGACTCTTAACCTACAGTAATTCCTAATACTTGTTACTCAGCTTTAGAAATCACTTCAATAAATTAGAAGGGCCCAGCACATTGCATGGCACCTGCCAGGTGTTCTACTCATATTTGTTGAGATGAAATATAACAGCCAACTCCCCAAATGCTGAATCCTGTTTCTAGATCTTGGAGGTTTCTTAAAAACCTTAACTTTTACATTTAGACTTCTCATCCCTCCTATCAAGAAAAAGGACACCTCCCAGTCAGGAAGATACTAAGGCAGGGTCCTGCCCGCCAGCAGCATGACGATCTGCCATGGAGACTGCTGAAAATGGCCCTAAAGCCGGGTTTGCTGATGCCCACCTGCGATCCCAACCTTTGGGAGAGTCGTCACAAGTCCAGAGATAATCTGTCCGAATTAGTAAATCTCAGGTCAGTCAGGCTGCATAACAAGACCCTATTTCAAAAAAAAGGAGAAAGATTCCTAGAATCTTAGACGTCCCTGGAATTAGAATCTCAGGGTGGGGCCTAGCTTGCTAGTTAATTTTGAAAGGTACTAAAGCTTGATAAATCTATGGCAAATCTACAAATAAATGCAATTGTATATATACAACCACAGAATCCAAGAACCTATTTACTTCTAGTGGGCAGAAGTTACAGAGAAACCACAAGAAAACTCTAAAAACATATGAAGCTTTTTGGTCAGGTACTGGTCTGGATATTTCTCATGCTTATATAATCACTAAAAAAAAAATCTGATTTTTTCATTTTCTTATTTACATTTTGTTGAGACAGAGTCTCTCTACATAGCCTTAGCTGTACTAGAACTTGCTGCATAGGCCAGGCTGGCCTCGAACTCAAAGATTTGCCTGCCTCCTGTCTCCCAGTGCTGGGATCAAAAGTGTGAGCCACCGGCTGAGTTTTCATTTTCTTCTTAAGACTTGGAAATGGAGGCACAGAAATTTAAAGATTTTGTGCAAGACTACAATACCAGCTAAGCCAAATTTCTTACATTAACTAGCTGCTCCTAGAGTCAAATTCTTAGTAAGTTATACTTTCTAGTCCTGGTCATATTGTACTTCCCAAATTGAGTAGGGCAGACACATTATATATGTATAAGAGAGACTCTTTTTATCTATATCAAGTATTTCACTTAAATGCATACAAGCTTTAGAGGCAGAGACAGGTGGATCTCTGTGAGTTCTGGGCCAGGCTGTTCTGCAAAGTGAGCTTCAGGCCAGCCAGGATTACACAGTCTCAAATTACACAGAGATTACACAGTCTCAAAACAAAACAAAACAAATTGTGCACTGGTTTCTACCGAACAAAATTTTTTAAAACTATATTTAGAAGGCAACTCTATTCATTCAGACTTCTCTAAGAGTTTCCAGTGGTTGTCAGTAGGAGAGAAACACCAAGTGGCACAGGTGGACCTCTCAAAGGTCTTTGTGTCTGAGCATCTCAGAGATGCTCAGCTGTAATTCCCCATCAGACTCAGAGAGTGTTACTCTAGGCTATTAGTGTTTAGGACTAAGTTTAGCTGGGGCTTAGAGTAGTAACTCCCTTTAACTGACATCTCCGGGTGCCCACTAGTGCAAAAAGAAAAGTGTCACGCTCGAGGTGCCTGCACAAGGCTTACTCCAGAAAATTTCGCAATCCCATTTTTAGAAACGGAAACTGAGGCGCACAATGGATTCATGACTTGTCCTAGGTTACACAGCCAATTAACGCTGGGAAGTAGGTTGAAGTAGGTCCACAGAGATGAACTCTCCGGTGTCCTTGGCTACCTCCAGTACCCGGGACAGTGCCATGCCCCTCGCTGGGACACCGAAGAACTGTCTTTTTTCCAAAGTGCTGACGATCTCTTATTCCTGTTTGCCCTGGCTACAGACGGATTCTGAAGGTACTGGGTCTTGGCTCCGAACTGGGGCGTCCTCGTACAGGAGAGAGCAGAGGGGAGGAAAGCGGATGAGGTCTGGCTGGGACACCACCGGGACTACCCACCTAGCACGAGGATACGGTCCTCAGGCCCCAGCTCCGGCTCTAGGAGGGCGCGGAAGGAAGTGAAGTCCCCGAACCACTCGTAGGATCCGGAGGCGGCCGCGTCTTTGTAGCGCTGGTCCCAGTATTGGACTTCGCGGTACTGGAAGTTCCGCTCGGGTAACTCCGGAGGGGACCCAGGAGTCTGGGGAGAAGCCATGCTCAGGCTGCACAGCAGCCAGGGCGGGACTCAGGAGCCCAATCACGGAGGTCAGAAATGGGAGGCGGAGCCTGTGTCTCCGCCCTCCCTGCATAGGCTTTTCAGAAACACGTGGGACTTCCGTCAACTGCTAGGCTCTTTTTTGAAAGTCTTCCGGCTGGAAAGCTGAATTACCTGGATCTCGGATCGTAACGTTTTGCCCGTCTCAACTCGACCGCACCTCTTCGTGTTAGACTCTCGTCAGACTCATCACTGCATCCTCTCGTGTTAGGTTTCAAGAACTCTTTTCATTAAAAAGCCTGATTAATTAAATAATCCCGTCTTCCCAAGACGTATGGAGCACCCGAAGGGGGGGCGGAAGGAGCGCAGAAAGAAGTTTTGCCTTCCAGCGTGAACGAAATTACTCTCGACACGGGCCAAGTGGAAAATTGGTCTTGGAGAACAGGAGCCAACTGACATATTAGCGTTTATGTGCTCTGGACAGGACAAACACCGAAAAGTAAAACTTTATATTACAACGGGGTGTAGTCCTCCGAAGGAGATGCGCTCTAAGTGACAGCTATCTTTATTCAGACCCACATATCCACGTTAGAAACATCTCTCACCACTGTTTATCTGCTATATAATAAGCACTAAAAATGTATCCAATCTTTACCTAGAAACTCCAGCGCCCTAAGCCTAATTAGAAGAAATAAACTGTGAGGGAATAAACAAGGATTCTGGTTACTCCGAACAGCATTTAGTTTGAGAGAACGCCCAGGGCGGGGAGCGGAACCTAGTGTCTTGGGTTAGGTTTCCCGGGTGGTGGGACAAGAGTGGCGCACCGTCAAGATGGCTGCTGGGTCGCGGAAACGCGGCCGACCGGGTTCTGTCTCCCAGCCGGCAGGACTCTGGAAACAATGGCTACAGCGGGCCTGGCAAGAACGCCACCTACTGCTGCGGGAACCACGCTACACACTGCTGGTGGCCTCCTGCCTTTGCCTAGCAGAGGTGGGCATCACCTTCTGGGTCATTCACAGGGTGGCATGTGAGTTCACTGAAGGGGAGAGAACCGGAGGGAGGGAGCCCCAAACCTCTGACGCAAACTAGATTACAGAGCATCCATTCATCATTCAAAGCCACATCCTTTACTCGAGCTCCACGCTTGCTTTCTAGAAAAGTGATCATAATCTCTCTCCCATAAGAAAGAGATGTGACCCTAAACATTATCCTCTGCATTTAACATCCAGTCTAAGAAAGCACAAGAGGCCTGGATTCTGACAGAGTTAATGTGCTGCTGCTGCTGCTGCTGCTTGTCTTTATCCTTAGACAGTCCCTTCCCCTGCCAGATCTGTTTTTTCATGCATTTAATTCTTAGGTCTTGAAAGTCCTTTTGAATAGTTGCATTTTAGTACCATTTGAATCATAAGGTATTACTGGTGTCTTTTTCCCAGGATCAGTTTTTTGTTTTTTTCTAAACAGGGTCTCACCATGTAGCCCTGACTGGCCTGAAACTTGCTATGTAGACCAGGGTGACCTCAAATCCTTAGAGATCCACCTGCTTCTGGCTCCTGAATGTTGAGATTATAAGTGTGTGCCACTGCAACTGGCTTCATAGAGACCCTGTTTTTAAAATGAGAGTAAGGAGCAATCGAAGAAGATACCATTAACCTCTAGCCTCCACATTCATACACACAAACATGCATACACACGCACCCATATGTGCACCCACATGTGTGCAAATGTACACACAAAAGAGAGAAAGAGAGAATGCCTGTTTCCTTTTAAGAACTGAAAAGGAGAGGAGTGTATAACAAGCATGACAGGCTTGTAGTGTGTGTGTGTGTGTGTGTGTGTGTGTGTGTGTGTGTGTGTGTATTAGAAAGTGGTAGAAGAAGACACTAAATACCAACCCCTAGCTTAGCCTTCTCTGTTTCTCTCCCCCCACCCCCATGAAATATTTGAGTTTACCCAGAGAATGCCCTCTGTGCAGTTAGATGAGGGATGGTGGGAAGAAGCCCTGGGAATAAGATGGAACTCTGTGCTTTGATGGTCTGAAGGCATGAGGGTTAGAAGCAGACAAGTTCTGGACTAGGAAGTAACTAAACCATGTTATCTTCTTCCAGACACAGAGATTGACTGGAAGGCCTACATGTCCCAGGTGGAGGGTGTCATTAACGGCACATATGACTACACAAAGCTGCAGGGTGGCACCGGACCTCTTGTGTAAGTGATAATAGGTGGTTTGGGGAGATTGTGTAGGGCTGGCTGGTACAAGACTGATTGGGCTGAGCAAGGCTCATGTTTCCTTTCATCTTCCAGCTACCCAGCTGGCTTTGTGTACATCTTTATGGGGCTCTACTATGCTACTGGCCAAGGCACTGACATCCCCATGGCCCAGAACATCTTTGCAGTGCTCTACCTTGTCACCTTGCTGCTTGTTTTCTTGATATACCACCAGACCTCCAAGGTGAGTTCATGCTACCAGGACCAATGGGCCCTGGCCTGAAATGGTGGGTGGTAGAGACGGCCCAAGTTTGGGGAGCTGACCTTGGTGCTCACCTTTTAGGTACCTCCCTTCGTCTTTTTCTTCATGTGTTGTGCCTCTTACCGTGTTCATTCCATCTTTGTACTGCGGCTCTTCAATGACCCAGTGGCTATGGCATTGCTCTTCCTAAGCATCAACCTCTTCCTGGCACAGCGCTGGGGCTGGGGCTGCTGCTGTTTCAGGTGAGTCCTCTCCCTTCTGCCCCCTCTGTCACCGTGGTATTTCCATATCTCCCCAGTGTTCTGCAGCAGAGAGGATAAAGAGTATATAGATAATGTAGATCAGAATGGTCCACTGAGCAAGTCCAGGATCTGTAGAAAGTCCATTTTTCCTCATGCTTTCTTCCCATCCATTGTTGGAGCTGGTCCTTGAACACTGTAAATATGTCACTCAGTGTGTGTTCAATTAGTCTAGACATAGGCACAAGGTGTTACTCCCTTCCAGCCTCCTTCAGGTCCTTGTGCTCCTCTAGCAATTTTGGATGGGGACCATGTCCTGCCACTTGCTGGCCTGGGGAAGACTCTATGGGGAGGTGGGTATGTCTTTGCCTGGGGCACACAGTCCTAGAGCTGATCCTCTCCCTTTCTTGTCCTTTGTCCACTTCAGCCTGGCCGTCTCTGTGAAGATGAATGTGCTGCTCTTTGCCCCTGGGTTGCTATTCCTTCTCCTTACTCAGTTTGGATTCCGTGGTGCCCTCCCCAAGCTGGCCATGTGTGCTGCTCTTCAGGTGCCTCTTTATGCTCCCCTTGCCAATGAGAAAGGGCCACTTGAGGCCTCCTTAAGCCTCTTAGGGCTCCCTCAAAAGCTAACAGAAAAGAGTTCGGAGTTGATTCTTGGCTGAGCAGCCACTGTCTCTGTGGTTTAGGTTCTGTGGCTATTGAATTTGGCAGGCCTCTGAGGGGCTTCTTAAAGCCGCCTGTTTAAGACCTGGTGAATCAGCTAGGCGTGGTGGTACACATCTTCAACCTTAGCACTTGAGACACAGGCTGGTCTAAGTTCAAGGCCAGCCTGCTCTACATAGCAAATTCCAGACCAGCCAGGGCTACATAGGGAGACTCTGTCTCAAAATACCTCCCTTCCACCTCCCCCACACCAAAAAAAACAAAAAAACAAAAACAAAAAAAAACCCTGGTGACTCCTTGAGGAAAGCAGTGTGATTACCTCCCTCCTATGTTTCTTCGGTGTCAGGCTCTGGTGGGGGTGGGAGTGGAGAATCTTTCCTGCCATTCCTGGTGGAAATAAGGGAACTTCTGGAGCTTCCATCCCACTCTGCTCTCCTAAATGACTACCCTGATGGCTGAGGCAAGCCTTGGCAGCTCTGCTGGCATCACACCCATCCGCAGGTGGTGCTGGGACTGCCCTTCCTGCTTGAGAACCCCATTGGCTACCTATCTCGCTCCTTTGACCTTGGCCGTCAGTTTCTCTTCCAATGGACAGTGAACTGGCGCTTCCTTCCTGAGGCCATCTTCCTGCATCGTGCCTTCCACCTGGCCCTGCTGGCTGCCCATCTTACCCTCCTCTTGTTGTTTGCCCTCTGTAGGTGGCACAGGTAAGAATCAAGGGCTAATATCATGGGAAGATTCAGAGAATGGAGTGAAGAACTTAAGCCTTAGGAGCTGCTTGGGGGAGATGTTAAGTTCATGATGGTTAATCTAGAATTTGGCACACAATTGGGGCTTGATAAACATCTGAATGACTTCTTTTCAGGACAGGAGAAAGTATTCTGTCACTGCTGAAGGATCCTTCCAAAAGGACAGTTCCACCCCAACCCCTCACACCGAACCATATCCTTTAAATCATGGAAAGGTAAGTTTTGATCTCTCCAAGTGCAGAAAGAGTCTTAGTCTGTTGGCCTCAGATGAATGACTACCTCAGGAAGAAGCAGGATCCCATTCACAGAGCCTGTCTTCTGCAGCAAACACTGCACTGAGCACCTTACACATCTCAGCACAGTTTATTCTTAATTTTAAATATTGGCCCATCATTTTGGGTTGCATGCACTCTTCTTGGTATTGTCCCAAGATTCCATATATCGTAACATCTAAAATTCACCAGAGACCCTGAGTTTGGGAGGTATTGTATTAATTTTACAGAAGGCAGAATTAAGGCTAGCAAGTGAGGGATTCAAACTTCTCAGGCTTCACAGTCCCAAGCAGTCCTGTCTCCATACTAAACTGAGAAACAGATCCAAAGAGGCTAAAGCTCATCCGAGGCATGCATGTGGGAATGGCAGAGCCAGGTAGGGTGCTTTCTGATCCCAGAACTTTTGGCCCCTCTTTTTAAACCTTTTCCTCCCCACCTTCTATTCCTGCCCAAGGCCTTAACCTTCATATTACAGATTGTCTCTACCCTCTTCACCTCCAACTTCATTGGCATCTGCTTTAGCCGCTCCCTCCACTACCAGTTTTATGTCTGGTATTTCCACACACTGCCCTACCTCCTGTGGGCCATGCCTGCACGCTGGCTCACACACCTGCTCAGGTACTGGCTGGGACAACCTGGGAGAGTGGGGAAGGGCTAGGGAACTCCTCCTCCCAAGGCTGTGACCATAAAAGGGATGGTGGATGGGTCTAGGCCATGAGAAGTCCAAGAGCTGCAGGCCTTGAAATGGATAAAATCCATTTCTCATTTCCAGGTTGCTGGTGCTGGGACTCATTGAGCTCTCCTGGAACACATACCCATCCACATCCTTCAGCTCTGCTGCCCTTCACATATGCCATGCTGTCATCCTGCTGCAGCTCTGGCTGTCCCCTCAGTCTTTCCCCAGTAGTGGCCAGCCTAGCAGGAAAGCTCACTGAAATCCACCCCTTCCTTCTAGGACGCACTCAGGATCATGGGTGAAATGGACTCTGTGTTCTTAGAATAAACCTTGCCAAGTCCACCTCTGTGCAGCCTACATAAAGGTCTAGTGCCTAGACCAAGCTATGAGGTACATCCTCCCAATGGATAAAAAGCTCATCAGGCAGTCTCAGAGGCACTTTATTGCATAGGATTTGGGACTGTAGCTCTCTCCCCTTCCTTTCTCCTATAGAGAGCTCAGAGGACATGGGAGGGGGCATGGAGTGGGAGGAGAGAGAAGAGAGCACAGGCAGGCACTTTTTGTGGTTGCAAGAGTATTCTGGGGATGAGAAGCAGTGGGGGAGAGCAATCGCCAACTTATTCTTTCCCAGCACCGAGAACCTGGCCCTGGGTGGCAGTGACTTTGTGTTGGGGGTTGCTAGCCAGAGCGGCAGGCAGCCTTACACGTTTGCTGGGTTATAACACAGCAAGTGTAGCTGAAGATTTTGGTCCCAGTGGCGCAGTAACAGGAAGAGCCCCCGGGCAGCAGCTTTGAGTGCAGTCAGATCAAGGCCATCTGGCAGGTGCTGGGCCCTCAGCCAGCAATCGGCTTTGGATGCTGTCAGTTCCCACTCGCCAAAGGCAGCTGCGCAGCGGTGCTCCAGCCATGCCAGCGCCACTGCTGTGGCCCAAGTGCGTCCCCGCAGATCAGAGCTGCCTTGCCTTTCCCGTCCTTCCGAGGCCTCAGTATCTGAGCCCCGCCCACTGTCTGCCTGGCATGGACCCTCAGAGCCTGAGCTGGGGGACTGGCTGCAGGAGGCTGTGGCGCTGTCACCCTGGCCAATACCAGGGCCCAGAAGTGCCCAAGGAGATGAGGCTGAGGTGGGGCTGAGGCTGGCACGGTGTGCAGCAAAGGGTGAGGCTCGGCACAGGCGCTCTTGAGGAATGCACACAGCAGCACAGAAGGGTTCATCCAAACGGAAGGAGCCTGGCGCCTCTTGCAGTCGCACCTGAGGAAAGAAGAGGTGGGGGGAGAGGGGAGCTGAGACAGAGCTCTGGCTCCAGTGGTGCCACCCTCCACCTCCCCAGTCCTCACCAAAGGCAAGTAGTCATGGTTGATGCCATTGTTGTTGCTCTCACTGGGCTGGCCTTTATTGGAGCTGCAGAGTCTGTGATGGCGACCCAGGCTGAGCCTGGAAGAGGCTGGAGGCTGGCGAGACAAGCCATGATGATCTCCAGTAGGAAATATGGACTCCCCCAAAGCTGACTTGGAGTTGTCATTTTGGTCCAGTTTCCAGGCACCTGCAGAAGAGCCTCCCTGGTGTCCTACAGTAGGGTTGCCCAGTATCAGCAAGCAGTCTAAAGCCCAGCTGTACCCAGCCTTCTCCATTTCAGTCATACCTTTAGCGTGGACTGCTGTGGGCACAGGGGCTGCAGCTAGATGGTCTTGAGAGGCAGGGGTGCCTGTGAGTTCAGCTGGCTCTGCAAGAGCACAGGAGTCAGTCCCCCTGTGTAGCCAGTGAGGCGAGGGTCACACCTTAGAGATCACCAGGGAAGGACCATACCTGAACTCCACACCTGCAGGGCTCCAGGCAAGACCTCCCTAGTTGTAGCATCCACAGCAACTGGGCAGGTAAAGCAGGATGGGGCAGAGCTGACCTTGCTTGTCTGAATGGCTCGGAGCCAGTACCTTCTAACTCGGCCTGTGAATGGAAGCAGCAGCATGCCCAACACCTGCCATCTCTAGAAAACTGCATAAAAAACGCTGGAAAGCCAAACATGGTGACTTTAATCCCAGTACTCAGGAGGCCAAGTCAAGCCAGCCAGGGATGAATGGTGAGACTCTGTTTCAAAAACAATTAGAATGTTCCCCACGGCTTCTCCTATTCCTTGTTGAACAGAGTGGATGGCCATCTTTAGTCTAGAGCTAGCTCTTCCCAACTTTGACAAAAAATAGGCTGAATTCTCAACCCACAGAAGGACGAGGATCCATAGTAACCCAGAAATTTGGTAGTCTGGAGTGATCTTCCTGCTTCTGCCTCCACAGATGTGTGCCACCACACCCAGCTTGTGTGTGTGTGTGTGTGAGAGAGAGAGAGAGAGAGAGAGAGAGAGAGAGAGAGAGAGAGAGAGATTCAAATATAGGGAGGCTGTTGGACACAGGCAAACTTTTAGACTACCCAAGGGTATGGATGGCCCCATCACAGAACTTTAGAGAGGCCTTTTAATTTTGACAGGGTCTTACTACTATGTAGCCTAGGTTGGCCCAGAACTCTCAATCTTCTTGCCTTAGCCTACCAACCGCTAGGGTTTCAGGCATGTGCCACCACACCCAGTACCTTTTACACTGTGCCACTCCTATCCAAAACTTCAAGTATGAAAATATTCTGTCTGCATCATCCAATATTAATCACATGTGACCTACAGTGTGGCTAGGGACAGTGAGAAACTGAGGCTTTAACTTGGATTTTAATAATCTTTCTGAATGGAAGATTGATTTTCATGTTGCAGGCACTGTTATTCCAAGATCACATTGCCTCCCATTTTGGCTACTAGGAAGTGTCCCAGTTCTGGGTCCTATGCTTGCAAGAGTATATACCTTAAAACTGTGCATCCTGCAATAGACATCTGACCTCATTTTCTTTATTTTCTTTTATCATTATTATCGTATTATTTTATGTGTGTGGTTGTTTTGCCTGCATGTATGTCTTTGCACTACATACATGTCTGGTACCCAGAGAGGCCAAAAGAGGGTGTTGGATCTCTTGGAATTGGAGTTAAGATGCTTGTGAACCACCATATGGATGCTGTAGATTGAACCCTGGTCCTCTGGAAGAACAGCCAGTACTCTTAACCACTGAGCCATCTCTCCAGCCTCAGTTTCCTTTATTTTCACTTTTCCTTATTACTCTGCTAAATTTCTTACCATGGCAGTATGGTAAGTCACCTCAAATCCTTTTCGACAAAGGAAGGAATACAGTGATTTAACACACAGCTCTATACTTTCACTACTTTATGTTCCATGCCTTTGTGCCTGAGCTTGTGTCTACTAGCAACTCACCATGCTCAGCTGTGGTTTCAGCTTTTCCACGGAGAGCCAGCTGTTCATTGTCCCGGACCACAGAGGCTGCTGTCAGCCGGTGGAGTGCCTGATCCCATGCGGCTTCTCTTACAGGGAGTGATGCAGGCTGTGAACCATCTCCAGGGTCCCAAAGTTCCTCCAGGCCAACACCCACCTCCCAGCACATTGGCTGTTCCCCACACAGGGCCCGGATCACCACATGACAACGTGGAGCCTGGGGAGCTAGAGGGTCTGCTGGAGGGGCTGCTTCCCCATTGGGTGGCACAGCCTTGAATAAGAAAGATGGTTCCATCAACATATCCCAGTCCAAGGGGGCTGGGGAGAGCAGGTTTCCTGGGGAGAGATGCCAAGGGTGTAGGCAACATGGTACTGCGTTGTGCTTCACTTCCTCACAGCTCTGGTATCAAACCTAGCTTCCCACTCAACCTTTACCTGAATCATCAAGGCCCTGACCCAGCTGTTGCCCTGGCTCAGGGCCCAATCCATCTGGTATTGCATCTAGAGAGGGGTGCCGGGGTCTACCAGGGACTGGGTTTGTCCGGCCTGAGGGAGATGAGAGACTTCGGCCAGCCAGAGCTGCTCTGTGTGGTCGGCCCAACACCTCAGCACTCACGGCTCCCACCTGTGTGTGAGATGTGAAAGGTCAAGGATTGTAGAACTTGTAGACATCATATACCTGCAGCTGCCTGTTATTCTCATGTCATTTAACTGTATTCTCACTTCAGGCTGTTTCTTGACTCTTTTTATATCTTCATTGTCTTTCTAACTTACTTATTCCTCCTGACATACCTTATTTTCCTAATCCTCTAACAGTCATTCTGACTCTGAGGACCCATAGTGCCACATCCTTGTGCACATTTCTGGTTGCGATATCATATAGATTCAGCCATCTATCTCTCCAGCTAGACTTAATAGTAAACACTGCACACAGCCGGTGGTAAATAAATGTTGCTAGATACGTGATGGAAGAATGTGTGCTAGATCTCACCTTGAATGGAGCTGGTGGGGGTACAGGCAGAGGGCAGGAGCGAGAACCTGTAGGTTCTACCCAGGCCACGCTTCGGCAGCCCTGCTGAGAAGGGGGATCCAGGGGAAGGCTACCATTGGGGAACCCAGGGCCCTGGGAGCCCGGGGACTCGCTGCTGCAGGTGGAGCCTGGGCCTGGTTCAGGGCTGGCAGAGCAGTGGGTAAGCACATACTGCTCCCGAATGTATGAGGACTGGAAGATGCGACGCCATATAGCTGTGTCAGATGAGGGATTGGGTCCAGGGTCCGTGACCGGGTCTGTCAGAGCATCAATACCTGCTGGAAAGCAGGAGAATGGGCCCAGCTCTGACCCTTCCCCCTGCCCTCTCCAACACAGCCACAAACATGCCAGTGTACTCACTCTGCTCCGAGTCTCCTGCAGCCCATGGGCTGGACAGCTCTGCTGACACAGTGCCTGTTCCCAGTGGCTCTGTGGTATGTGTAGGCTCAGTACCAGGGCTGGTAACAGATAATGCCTCCTCTGGAGATGGGAACACTGAACCGCCCAAGCTCTGCCAACCAGGCTCTTGGCCCTGGGGAAGATGATATTGAGGAAAAGTTATACTAGTTTTATAACACCTTTTTCCAAGCATAATTTTAAGATGGACCATAGCAAGTAAAAGCTAATTATTCAGAAGTGAACAGCCAGTATGAAGAAACAAGGGCCAGCAAAATGGCTCAGTGAGTAAAGGCACTTGCTGTGCAAGCCTGACCACTTAGGTTTGAGCCCTAGAACCAATGTAAAGGTAGAAAGGCAGAGCTGAGTCCAAAAGCTGTCCTCTGACCTCCACACATGTACTACAGCATGCATGTACCACATACACTCAATTAACTAAATAAAAGTGTAATAAAGTTTCAATAACATTTTATTTACTATTATTATGGGTGTGTTTGTGTGTGTACAAGCCACAGCTCACTTGCAGAGCTCAGAGGACAGCTCGTAGGAGTTGGTTCTCTCCCACCATGTGAGTCCTGGATATTGAACTCAGATCATCAGGCTTGGCAACAAGTATCTTAACCCACTGAGCCATCTCTCTAGCCCAAATAATAGTTTTTTGTTTTAAACAAAAATATATGCTGCTGTGAAATTGTGTCTCCTAGAAATGACTGGAAAGCTAAACCCATGAAAACTCAACATGGCTGCCTAAACAAGACCAGAACAATGACAATACAAACTGCCAATTCTGCAAACATAAAGAAGGGAGAAATCTCACCAGTTCCCACTCCTAGACAAAGAACTACAGGGAACTAATGACTGCTAGGAGAGGGAGAATTAGTCTCTCTCAGGGATGAGCCCCCTAATTTGTTATCCAACACAAAGTGGCCAGCCCTGAAATTACACAACATTATCAAGCAGCATTAAAACAAATTGAGCAGGTTGTATTTATATATTTAGGCATATGTAAACATGTAACAATAATAAAGAAAAAGAACACCATCAATTTGGAAGAGAGTAAGGGGGGGCATGGGAGAGGTTGGAGGGAGGAAATAGAAGGGGAGAAGTGATGTAATGTTTTATTTAAAATATATTTTTAAAATTAAATATAAAAATTTTAAAGAGAAAATGCGGCTAGAGAGTTGGCTCAGTGATTAAGAGCATTATTGGTCTTTAGAGAGCCTAGGTTTGATTCCTAGCACCCACATGGTGGCTCACACCATCTGTAACCCCAACTCAGGGAAACAGACACCCTCTTCTGACCTTCATGGGCATCAGACTCATGCATAGTGCACATTCATAGGTACAGGCAAAAACACTCATACATATAAAAAAGTAAAAAGAAGCCAACATGTTAACCTTGAGGGTAATAAAGCTGCTGTAGAACTGAGCTTCCTGGCTACCTGGCAAAAGGCATCTGTTATGCTGCCCTCATAATCAAAAAAGAAGGGAACATGAATAGTTAAAGATTTGAGCCGGGCAGTAGTGGTACACACATTTAATCACAGCACTCGGGAGGGGAGGAAGAGGCAGGTGGATCTCTTGAGTTCAAGGCCAGCCTGATCTACAGAATGAGTTCCAGGAGAGCCAGAGTTACAACAGAAAACCCTGTCTCAGAAAACAAAACAAACAAAAAAAGCTAAACAAGAGAGAAAGAGAGATTTTCATAAAAATCACAACTATATCTCAAAGTCCTACTGTGTGCCAGGTATCCTGCCAAGAGTGCTCAAATTCTCTTCACAGCAACCTGTGACACACATTATTTGGGGCTGGAGAGGTGGCTCAGAGGTTAAGAGCACATGTCTTTGTAGAGGACCCAGGTTCGGTTCCCAGCACCCACAAGACAGCTCACGACCATCTGGAACTCCAGTTCCAAGGGACCCAATGCCCTCCTTTGGCCTCCAAGGGCACCAGGCACATGCATAAAATAAAAAATAAATCTAAAAGCAAAAACTCATTATTTACATGGAAGTGGGCTCAGAGAGGTTAAGTGACTTACTTAAATCAAGTAGCCAGAAAGTAGCACCATTGGACCTGGAGGTGGCCAGATATAAGCTCTTCTATCAGCAAGTGTTACCAGAAATAGCCAGATGGTGCATGCTTACTTCTTAAAAATTTTTTACATTTTATTTTATGTGTATGAGTGTTTTGCTTACATGTATATCTATGTACCATGTGTGTGCCTAGTGCCCAAGATCACAATTAGTTGTTATATCTCCTGGAACTGGAGTTATGGATGGTTGCGGGCTACCATGTGGATGCTGGGGACTGAACTTGGATCCTCTATAAGAATAACAAGTGTTCTTAACTGCTGAGCCATCTCTCCAGCCAAATGGTGCTCTCTATAAGGCACTGTGTGAAGTAGTTTTAGGTGTTTGCCACCATTCTTGACAACCTGAGTAAAAGCCTCATGACCCACATGGTAGGTAGAAAGAAACAACTCCCACAAGTTGTCCTTTGACTTCTACATATGCACCATGAGAGCACGCACACACATGCATGTGTACACATACACCACATAAATAAACAAATAAATGTAATTTTTTTAATTCTAAAAAGAAAGAAGAGAACCAAGTGTAACTCTTTACAGGACAACCCCACTGGAAGGCCCCATGAGGGGAACAGGGTCCTGTCACTCTGAGGGACCCAAGTCAATCTCTATGGGGCTATAGGAGACTCTGGGCTCTCAACAAAGACAGGGAAGAAGGGACTTCAGCCCCCAAGGTCCACCTAGCATACCCCAGCCCGGTCCTACCCCTAGAGCACGGGACCGGAAGCCATCCACCCTGAAAAGTGAGCAGTAGCCAAGCAGCTGGTCCCCAGGGTAGAGTGCTGGGATCTCCCGAGGGGTCAGCAGTGCTTCCACAGCATCAGGCACAAACCAGTCCACAGAGATGTCACTCAAAGCAGGTTCCAGTGCCTTCCGCAGAGCCTGCACCAGCTACAAGGAGTGCCAGAGAACATGGGGAAAATGGATGTCACGAACTGATGGAGCAGGCCGGCTGCCCTTCCCCCAGTGTCTGTGCTGACAGGGAAATAATCAGGCTGAAGTCAAGAGAAGGAGGTGGGGTATGAGCAAAGCAAAGGAACTGAGTGCTCAGTCCTCAGTGCTCTGTCTGCTGGCCTGAGCTTGTCACATGCATGGGACAAGACTTGAAGATAAGGCTTCTTTCAGGTTATAACAGTAAGATTCAGGGGCTGGTCAGAGGCTATGTCTCCATATCTCTGGCCTTCCACAGCCTCCCTCCTAGTAGCATCAAAGTTCTCCCGGATGATTTCTCAGAGAGAGAAAGACTGGGCTAGAAAGAAGTCCCAATGAAAGTGCCAAGATCATAGGGCCTGACCAGGCTCTGCTTCAGATTCCAAGTGTAACTGGGGAAAGACCTCCAGGAGTAGATAAGAGAGCACAGGCTCACATTCACCTTGGGCTGCAGTCTCTCCCCAGGCCTAAGGAAGTAGGTCTGCCCCCTGCTGAGGACAGACAAACCTTGGAGCAGCTGGTGGCAGGCAGGTGCCAACGCAAAGGAGAAGCACCTGATAGGGAAGGAAAGCAGCTGTGACATTCAGGAGTATCTCAGGGATATCAATCTTAGCTAGTTACATCTGCCCACTCCATACCTGGCTGCTCCTCTGTGCCACCTCATGAACTCCAGGGCTTGGTGAGTAGTGGAGGCCATCGGTGAAGCAGCCATGATCAGGAACAGCTGTCGAGGATGGGCCTTGTGCTGGGGTTGCCCTAAGGCCCAATCCAGTCCAGCCAGCACATCTGGGGGACCACTCACAGCCCGAAGAGTCTCAATGCTCTCACAGATCAGCCGAACAGTTTCCTGGAGAAAGAAGGCTTGGGCTGGGCTGGGCTGGGCTGGGCTGGGCTGGGCTGGGCTGGGCCATCTCCATAAAGCCCCGAGTCTGACCCCACACTCACATCACTGCAAGGCCGGCTCTCTGGGAAGAGTGGCTGTACCAACGTCCCAAACATGGCTAGGTTGATGAGCGTCTGAGCTGGGAGGGATTTTACAGCCAAAACAATAGCGTCCTGGGGAGAGCCAGGATGAAAAGCATGAGAGGCTCCACTGGCACTGAGAGAACAAGGAACTCCAGATTGTTTATCTTCTCCAGGCTGTAGTTAAACAGCAGGCTGGCTGAGGTAAAGCGAGAGAAGCCCTGAGCATGAGAAAGTGGGTCCCCAGGAGCATAAGGGAGCCTTGAAATATGGAAGAGACATTTGGGTTTGGGACTCTGGAGGAGTATGTGTGTGGTGAAGTTTTCATCTCTGTGCTTGGCTTGCAGAGTGTGACTCTGTAGATAAGAGAGATTTTTGGTCGCCAGGGGTTGTAGTGCATGCCATTAATCCCAGCAGTTGGAAGGCAGAGGCAGATGGACCTCCCTGAGTTCAAGGCCAGCCTGGTCTACAGAGTTAGTTCCAGGATAGCCAAGGCTATATGTAGAGATCCTGTCTCAAACAAAACAAAACAGAGTGGCTCTTAGAATCTGGTAGAGTTACATGAGAGAGGCAGAGTTAGAATCTGGTTCCTCTTTGGTAGATAGTACGTTAAGTAACAGGGGAACTCCCGAGCTCAAGAGCTGCCTCAGCCTACCTCAGCCCGCTGCCACCCCCCCCATGCCCAGGGCTGCCCACACATTGAGCCCCACAGGCCTTGTGTACTGCACTGTTGCCATCTAATAGGAAGAAGAACTCCCGAGTAGCTGCACCCAAGTGTCCTGGCTTGGGGCTCAGGTCTGGGCAGAAGTTCAGCACCAGCACTGGGTTCAGCAAGATGTCCTTATGGAAACGTCGCTTCAGGAACCACACCTGAGCACAGGAGCCAGAGTTAGCCTGAGCCAGGTGCAGCTCTGTTTAGGTGGGACAGAGGGACCCAGCCTTGGGACCTTTTTCTATCTGATTCACCTCGAGGGGGCTCTTTTTCGTAGCAACTGAATGTCAGCATGGCTATTGTCTGTGTACATTAGACCTGTGTCCACCCTCAGAGACCTATCTCAGAGGGATTCATGTAAGACTTCCTGGGTCTATCAGCTGCCCTCTCTGAGGTGGGGGGCACTACTAAGAAAGTATATTGAGAATAGAGGCCCCACTTGTCCTGATATGGGTCCAATTGCCTGCTTCTTACATGCAGTTTCAGCCAGCACCAAAGTCTGATCTCATACAGCCATACCTGCCGGTCCCCATCACTGTCTCTGCGCTGCAGCCTCTGAAAGTCATGACGAGCCCTCACCTGGGCCTCATACTCTGCTGAGCTCAAGCCGCCAGCCTCCAGCATCAAGTGTGGCTGATGGGGCTCTGAAAAGAGACACAACACTGCCGGGTAAGTCCCTGATTCTGAACCCCAATTGCCCAGCCCTTCTGTCTTCAGAGCATCCCTGCATGTCCAGCCTCTTTGCCTCACGGGGCCCATCCTCAGACATGACTTGATCCATCTTGCCTGAGGTTCTGAACTGAAAACTGTTTCCCATGCCATTCCTAAGCATATCAGAACTGGCCCACTGCACACCCATCTCTCACCACTGGGGTACAACAGGATCTCCAGGGCCCGATCACACGGATGGCCCTCTGCCAGTGTGACACAGATAGTAGCTGCAGAGCTGGCATGAGGGAGGGCATCTGCACGGAGGGCGTGAGAGGGGCTCTCCAGGCCTGAGGAACAAGGAGGTAAAGATGAGTCAAAGTCACTTTGCAGATGCTGGTGGCGATGAGAAGGGGTTATGCCTGATTTAGCTGAGTGTTCAGAGTCTGCTCTTCAGGCTTATATGGACAAGGAAGAATAGATCTGATTAAAAGGGCTAGAATGTGGGTTCCCAGTTCTGTGTTTGAGCAGTCAAAGGGTTTCACATTCAATTAGCATCCTCCCCAACCTCTTTCACAATGAAAATTTACTCTGTTACTTGGACCAGTCCTACTGTAAGTATCTCTCTTGACACTGGTGAATGGGGTAGTATAAAAATGCCTTATATTGGGAAGACTAGTGTAGGAGCCAGTCTGCATAGGGAGTGGAGGCAGGAGGATCAGGAGTGCAAGGTCATCCTTAGCTACATAACAAGTTTGGGGCCAGCCTGGACTATATGGAACCCTGTCCCAAATAAACAAGCAAACAAGCAAAAACAAAAACACTACTTAGAGGTCCCTAACACAGGTCTCTGTCTTCTTTTTACCCCTGTTCTTTCACCTGTGAGCTATGAATCATTTCCCAGTCTGTCACACTGAGTAGGGTGGCTAGGCTAGGCCAGATATACCTACCTGCCAACAGACACGGTCCGGTCACCAGCATCTCAAAGGAGAAGGTATATGGGGCAGGACAGTGGGCAGGGCCTGAGAACACGTCCGGAGGGGCAGTCGGTTGCTCCCAGGTCAACCCTTCCTCCTCAGGGCTGCCTACCCCAAAGCAGCTAGTAGGGCTAGAAGGGAACATGAGGAGGGTCGTAAGGGTAAGGTGAAGGTCACTAGTCCTTCGGGCTGACTGGCCCCCACCCTTCTTCACTGTCCATCCCCTGGGGCCCCCTCACCCGCACAAGACCCAGAGAAATTGAGGGAGGGATGAAGAGAATCACCATAGGCCCAACCTGTCGTCACAGAGCCCCGGAGACCTGGGGGACCCTGGCAGGCCTGGCTGGGCCAGTGGGGTGAACACAGTGGGCAGAGCCACATGCATCACCCCATCAGGCCTGGAGGGCAACTCCCAGCTGCTGCACAGGGTCACTGTCATGGTACCAGCCGCAGCAACGAGGCCAGTGGGCAACACCAGCGTGGACCGGGCTTGGGCCAGATCCAAGACAAGATGACCTATGATAAGTAAGAAAAGGGGTCAGAGACCACTAGAAGCAGAGAGGACAGGGGTAAGATAATGGTAGGGGTGGATATGGGGTCACAAAGCCTGGTAAAGTGGGACTTTGTGAAACTGGAAGACACATGAGGTGAATGACAGTCAGGTTGCTAGAAGGATCTGGCTGTCAACAGGCAAGAGTACAAAGATATCACAGCTAAAGGAGGACTAAAGAGAAGGGTCATATCCACTCCTAAAGTTCTGGAGGGTCCTTTATTGCCCTGTCTGCCCTTTCTGGTTCACCTGAGTTTGCAATCACCCTAAAGAGCCTCTCTTTTGGACTGACATTTCCCTCTAGACTGGGATCTGATATGTCCACAAATCCTCTGCTAATAAAGGTCAAGGGCTCCCCAGTGCACACTAGGGTGACTCCTGAAGCTGCTACCTTGTCAAAGAGACTAGCAGCAGCAATGTGCTCAGAAGCAGGGTGAGAGACATAAAAGAGCATTCACAGACAAAGCACGGGTTCTATTTAGAATGTAGGCTTCCTTGAAGACTGGTGGGATTGAAAGAGTCACCACTGCTGCTGGATGTGAATACCATCTGCACAGTCTGGCCTCAGTTTACCTCTACAGCTCTGCTTTGCCTTGTGTCACAATAATCATTTGTTCATCCTTCCTGAAACACTTGTTGAATAAGTTAAAGAACAAGGTAAGGAACAAGAAGGAAGATTAAAAAAAAGTAAGCACTTGAGAGAAAGAGAGGGAGAGAAGAGAGAAAGAGAGAGCACCCAACATGGTGGTGTATGACTTTAATCCCAGCACTCGGGAGGCAGAGGCAGGCAGATCTGTGTGAGTTTGAGGCCAACCTGGTCTACAGAGTGAGTTCCAGGACAGCCAGAGTTACAACAGAGAGACCCTGTCTGAAAAACCAAAATAAACAAACATCATCAACAACAACAACAGAGTGGGTGCTTCCATCCATCCAGTGAGGCTTGATACAGTGAGAGGAGCGTAGAGTCTGGTTTTGATTCTCAGGCTCTGATTTCTAATTGTGTTATTTGAAATCCTCTTGGGAGCCCTTCATTCTTCATCCATAAAATGGAGAACATAATTGTATCTCAAAGATTATGGTGAGAAATAAATGAAATAATGAATGTCAAGTGCCCCGAATTCAAGGGCCATGGCAATCACTTTCATTACCAATAAGAGGCTGAGGGAAACGATGCACACTCTTCCAGATTCAAATGTGGCACCTGCCTAGGCTTTATAGGCTGAAAATCACGTGGGATCCTGTATTACCATCACTTTTGTTTATACCACCACCCTAACTTCCACTTCACCAATTCCTACTCTTCCAGTTAAATGTTGGCTCCTCTTTCTGGAACATTCCTGGGGCCAGAGCCCAGACCTTCTTCTTGCTTCTGTGAGGCTAAATCCAACTCTCAACATTATCAGATTCTGTCCCTTTTCTTACCTGATAGTCCTATGGGCAAGAATCAAATGAGTAAATAATAAAAGAATAAACAAAAGAATAGGATGCAAACTGCAGAACTTTCATCTCCAGCACTCACTGGGCCCCCCTATACCAGCTTCTGTTAGATGACGGAACCTAGAGATGACAGCCCCAAACTCAGGAGCTAATGCTACAGGAGAGACAGATAAGCGGATGGAGTGACAATTACTCTCCCTCTTAAGTGCTTCTGGCTGGGGAGCAAGGGAAGAGTGAAATCAATTATTTGTGGAGGAAAAGGAAGAATTTTGTAAGGAGAGGAGCGTTTGAGTAAATCTTGAAGGAGTACAAATGCACTAGTTAGAACCAGGGATGACAGAGCAGATAGTATAAAAGGAGCTGTTGTAAACATGCTGTGGTATCTGGTGCCAGAGTGAGGCTAGCAAGGTGGACTGAGCACCTGGGCTGTTAGGCAGGACTTTGCATTTGGTTCAGGGGCTAGTCAGTTCTCAGATTCACTGGGGTCTTCGCTCATGTGAGCAGCCTAACAGATAATAGACTGGGGATCGCTCCCTTGGGGACCAGTGCTCTCTGCCTCATCCTAAAGAGATTATGGCCACCTGGATAGTAGGGGTCGTTGGTTTCCTGTAAGCTATGTAGTGCCTGCTGTGTCTGCCTGGCTGTGAACCTCAGACCACATTCTTCCAGCACCCTGTCCAGGTCAAGTGCCCAGACTGTTGGGTAAAGGGATGAATTAATGGATGGAAAATAAAATCAGTGTCTAGAAGAAAGAAGGCTGGCAGGAGGCACGAGGGTGGAGGTTACAAGAACCTGAGATGTAGCTGGCATTTGAGGACGCAGGCTCGGGCTCAGAGCTCACTCACCCTGCGCGCAGCGGCGGGGCGTAGAGATCCCCAGTCCCGGGCCCAGAGCGCGGCAGCAGGCAGCCTGCGAGCGGCGTCGGCTCTGCAGCTGGAAGGAGACGCGCCGTCCGGCCGCCTCAGCCTCGAAGCCAGATACCACCTCGGCCTCCGCCAGCGGGTACACGAACACGCCTGCGAGAGGGAGCGGGCAGCGCTGTTGAACCCCGCCTGGCACCAGCTCCCGCCCCGCGTCCGCACCAAGTCTCACCGTCCACCGGCTGGGGCTGCGGGTTGTGGTAGGTAAGCCGGGCCCGCAGGCTGAGGCAGGGTCCCTTGGCATAGGCCCGGATGCAGGAGTCGGTGAGTGGCAGCGGAGTCCAGCTGGAGGGGCAGTACAGACCAGGCATGGTGCCACCTACGCGAATGGGGGAAGGGTGAGGAGCGCCCAGTGCAGCGTCCTGGAGGCTCGCTAGGATACCCGACCCTAACTCGGGCTGGGGACGCAGGCGAGCAGAGGGTGCAAGACTGAGTCCGGAGCTCCCCCCTCCCCGCCTCCAGGAAGACAGGTGGCGGGGCAGATAAGAAGGGGGTTGCAGGGATTACAAGATGGGCATCCTCGCCCCGTTACCTGGGTAGCCCGAGCGGAGCGCGGCTCTCAGCAGCGGGGAAGTGGAGGGTTAATGGTTAACCCTCCAGTCTAGGCGCCCGCCGGTCCCACTGCGGGTTGGGGGGAGGGTGTCCACAGCTGCTCCTGCACCTTCTCGGGGCCTCTCCACCGCCCCCGTACTTGCCCCCTTCCTCCGGGCTCCCCACGGCTGCCAGCTGTCGGAAGTGGCGCGTATGGAGAGATGGAAGATACTGGGTGGAGAGCAAAGGTTTAAAGGGCCAGCACCGTCTCAGATGCCCCTCGCTCACGAGGGTCCCTGGGATCAGGGTGAGACAGGGTGTCGAAAGGGCTGCAGTCTGTATCTCTCTTTGCCTTTTGTGACTGCAGTACTGAGAGAAGCTGCAGACGGGGTTGGAAGGTTGCAGTAGGAAGAACGAGAAAGGGACGTGGAAACGCGTCTCGGGAGGTCAGATGTGCAGAGGGGCCGTGGCTGCTGAGTCCTGCGATCTGTCTAGAGTGCCTCTCCCCGCACGGGCTAGCCTGAGACTCGGTGGCTGCAGAGGTCCCACAGGGCACACTGCAGGGTGGATCTTGGGACGCCCCCTCCCCTTCGGGCAGCCCACGCCTCACCGTCAGTTCTTGGCGGAGTTGTGGGCGGGCGTCGCGACCAGACCCGAGTGGGTGATGCCTCCTCTGGGCTCCAGGCCGCCCTCGTCCCTGCACCTGCGGGATCCGACTCGGAACTACCGCTGAGGTCCTGGAAGGCCGGGTAGTCCCGCCCGGCTCCCCAGCGGCCGCCCCGCCAGCCCGCCTCTGCCCCGCCCGCCACTGCGGTGGGGGCTGCGGCTCCGCTCCCCCGGCACCCTAGCGCCTCCCCGCCAGCCCAGACCGGCGGAGCCAGGCGAGACTCCGCAGTGCAGGGACAGCCCTGCCGGCGCGCGACCCCCACCAGCTCCAGAACGAGGCCTCGGAGGCCCCACCTCTGCATCCTTCCGGAGGTAAGGAGTTTCGGGAGCAAACCCGGGCGACCGAGTCTGCACACGCACACCCCGTCTCCAGCGCCGCAGTGGCCCACCCACCGCGCCCCGCCCTGGGTGGACTCCCTCTTCACCGCAGCGGAAACCAGTGCCCCATCTAGGCCTCGTCCCCGCAAGAAGCAAAACACTTCGTCGTTACTGTGGAAACCTCCCTTTCGCGGCATATGCCTTCTTTTTGCGTGCTCTCTAAGGCTACTCCTCTGGAGCGAGGCTCGCGGTGACTGCGGCAGCTTCCACCACCCGGAGCAGCCTACCCGGCCATCACTGCGGTGTTGGCCCTTTCCTTTGCTGGAGTCGGGCGGATGCGCAGGATGGCTCGCTTGCTCACGGCTGTTGAGGGTAAAGCCTTCCAGCTTTCCCAAGGCTGTTCCTGTCACAGCAGTGACCCCGCCCCTGACCATCAGCCTTGCACCTGAGGAAAAATCTTCTTGCCCGGAAAAACAGGTCTCTTGTTATTGGCAGGATTTTCTCCTGTTTGACGCAAAACGTTAGGAAGTCTGTAAGATCTCCCCCAGGACCTTAAGGGAAGAGTCTGAGACGCTGGGAAGTGAGAGGAAGTATGTTTGGGGTCACCCATGCAAGCACCCCTAAAGAAGACCTACTCCAATTCTGCTAAGAGAAGTTAAGGAGAGCTGTGGGTGGGAGCAGCCGAAGAGAAATGGGTTTTTAAGCCAGACCCAAGTGTTTCCACGCCTCCTCATTAACTCTATCCTGCTAAATCCAGTTTCCACCACCACACAATCCTCAGAGGAACCCTTGCCTCTTTGAGCGCTTGAACCCTGAATCCCAACCTTCTCTTCGGTTAACACCACTTAGCAAGACAGACACAGCTTGGCCTTTGCCTGCTAAGCCATTTTCCTGCTCCCCACCCCCCTTCCGTGTTTTTTTTTTTTTTTTTTTTTTTTTTTTAAACAACACTGTAGACCTGGCTGACCTAAAATTTGTGCCAATTCTTCAGCCTTAGTCTCTTTAGTGTTAGGATTACAAGCATGGATGGATCACTGTAATTTTTGTTTAAGCTAGTCTTAAACTCACAGAGATCTGCCTGCCTCTGCTTCCCAAATGCTGAGGTTAAAGGCGTGCACCACCACGCCAGGCCAAGGCTAATCTCTATAAAAAGTCTCGGAGTTGGTAGGAAAGTTCAGGCTGGGCATTTAGCAGACATGGCCTCAAATGAGAAGAATTATTACACTTACAGCAGGGATCCTGCGTTCTGCAGTTAAGAGACCTCCAGACTCAGTACAGAATAGAGCTTCTCAATGGTGCAGACCAGATTCATCGTCACAAATTTACCAAATCAAGAATTCCAGACTTGGGGAGGAGTCGTGAGATGGTTCAGTGTGTAAAGGCAGGTGCCACACAAGACCGATGACCTGAGTTTGATCCCTGAAACCCACATAGAGAGAGGAAAGACAGAACAAAGTTGTCCTCTGACTCCCACATGTGCACTATGGGCACACTACACACACACACACACACACACACACACATCACATGCACCGTTTTTTAAAAAAATTCCAGATAGTGACTGGAGAGATGGGTAAGTGGTTAGGAGTGCTTGCTGCTCTTTCAAAGGACCAGAGTTTGATCCCCAGAATCCACGTCAAACAACTCACAAACACCTATACCTCCAGCTCCAGGAATTATGGTCCTCTTCTGGCCTCCTCTGGAACTGGCTCCCAAGACACACATACACATAAAGAAAAAGTACACGAATATATCAAATTAAATTTTAAAAAAGATGTTAATTTTTATTACTTTTTAATTTTTGTGTGTCTGTAAAGGTGAACAGAGAGGCATGGTTTTTCTGTGGCTGGAGGCACAGGTAGTTGTGAGTTGCCTGATGTGGTTGCTGAGAATTGAACTGAGATCCTTTAGAAGACCAGTGTGAGCTCTTAACCACTGAGCTATCTCTCCAGACCTGATTTTTTAAATTTATTTTATGTGTATAAGTGTTTTGCCTGAAAATATGTCTGTGCACCACCTGTATACCTGGTGCCCAAGGAGTCCAAAAGGGGAGATTAGGTCCTCCAGAACTGGAGTTACAGACAGCTGTGAGCTGCCATGTGAATGCTGGGACTTGAATCCCAGTCCTCTGGAAGAGCAGCCAGTTCTTTTAACTGCGGATCCATCACTTCAAAATAAATCTTAAAAAAAAGAAATCTAGATGGGTGTTGTGCACACCTTTGATTCCAGCACTCAGGAGGCAGAAATCGGCAGATCTCTGTGAGTTCGAGGCCAGTCTGGTCTACATAGCAAGTTCCAGGACAGCCAGAGAAACACAGTGAGACTCTGCCTCGAACTCCCACTCCCATTAAAAAAAAAAAAAAAGATGCTTGGACTAGAGAAAGCACATGCCTCTCATATTCATATCTCAGTGAATGAAAAACTGAAAGAAATTGGACACTTGATAAGAATCCAGCCCCTGGGGTGGTGAGATGGCTCAGAAAGTAAAGGCACTTTCTCCCAGGCCTGAATCCAGTCTCCCACACAGACTCTCAGTTACTTCTACAAGTTGTCCTCTGACCTCTGTACACGTGCTGTGGCATGTGCACACCCACATCCACAAAATAAATAAATAGATGTAATGAAAAAAGTTTTTGTTTTTTTTAAAAAAGAATACAATCCCTGAAGCTGCCAGAAGGATTTTCACCAAAAGAAAACATCTCTACACATGCCCAGGAACATTGGAGAGTTAGTGGCAGTGGAAGCCTGTGAAACAGGTCACAAACCTTGATAACACAGCAGCTTCAGATTGCAAAATGCAAGTCGATTTGATTCAAAAGGAAGGGCTCTCATTAGTGGATTTCATATATTTCATTTGTTTTCTTAAAGATTTGTTTTTATGTACATGAGTTTTGTCTGCATGCATGTGTGTGTGCCAGTGCATGCCGGATGCTATGAATCCAAGAGGGCATTGGATGATCTGGAACTGGAGTTACAGATGACTGTGAGCTACCACATGTGTGCTTGGAACTGAGTCTAAATCCTCTGGAAGAGCAACAAGCAACCTTAACCACCAAGCCATCTCTCCAGCCCACAGAATATCTTTTAAACACAGAAAACAAAAATTGCTACAATATTAAGGATTGTATTAAAATATATTAACTTTGGAAGAATTGGCATTGTTACTATGTTGTCTTGAGACTGGGCCTTGTTATGCTGCCCAGGCTAGTGTCCAGATGGTTGGTTCAAGTGGTCCTCTGCCACAGCATCCCAAGTATCCCAGACCACAGATGTGAGCAATCACCATCAGGCATTGTCTTGAATCTTCTAACTCTCAGTCACAGTATGCTTCTCAGTTTAATTAGATTTACTCTGTCTACTTTTTGGTGGTAGAGATCAAACCCAGAACTTCACAAATGACAAATACTAAGCAAGTTGTCTTCCACAGAGCTACATGCCGACATTTGTTTGTTTTTGAGACAGGGTTTTTCTCTGTAGCCCTAGCTTGACCTCAAACTTGATCTTCCTGCCTCAGCCTCCCAAATGCCATAATTATATGAGTGTACCACTATACCTGATTATTTTTAAATTTGAGTTTTTAAATGCTTCAAAAATGTACATGTTTCTATGCAATTATCACAAGGGAATTTAACTGAGACTTGAGAGAAGGATTACAAAACATGTTCGTGGTAGTTGGAATGAGAATGTCTCTCATAGCCTCAGGCATTTAAACACCCTGTCCAAAGTTGGAGATACTGTTTGAAGAGGTTATGGGGAGGTGCAACCTTACCTAAGGAAGTAGGACACTAGAGCAGGCTTTGAGAGTAGAACACCCCACCTACTTTCAGTTCCCTCTCTCTGTTTTGTCCTTGGAGCTGAAGATGTTATCTCTCAGCTTCCTGCTCTTTCAGCCATACCTGCTGCCTGCTGCCAGCTGCCATGCTTCCTCACCACGATGGACTCATCCCTCTAGAACCATAAGCCCAAACAAACTCCTTATACAGTAACTCTTATCACAACAACAGAAAATAAATTAAAACAATGTTGCTTGAGATCTGAGATTTAAAGAATGAATAGGAATTGTCAAGGCTAGTGAGAAGGGAAGAGTGTTCTAGAAGTTTATTTTTAGTTGTGTTTAAAACACTATTTCATGCACTGTTGGGTGAGGGGATGCTTAGGTCTTGGTGTTTTGTATTGTCTGCAGGTGTTGGATTTATGTGGGGGACGTTTGATTGCACATGATCTATACGTGCTATCAGTAGAAAACCGAGGAACTCTCTATCTCTTTAAAAACACCTGAGCTCAGATGCTGGGGGTTCCACTGTCCCATTCGGCACTTGTCATGATGGTTCTCTCTGCTGAGGTCTGACAAGGCTTCCACATGTGAAAATGCCTCTTTGTCTTCTTGGCTGAGGCACCACAGCAGCATAACTGTTACAAATGGTGCCCACCATGGGGCACCACTTGTAGTTGCTAACTACAATCTTTTACCTTCAATTTAGGGAAAGAGAAAGGAAGGATAGAAAGAAGTTTTTACTGTTGTTGCAGGTGGCCTTGGTATAGAATGATAGAAACGTAGATGACTTCACAGCCTTTTTTAGGCTGTCCTAAGCTTGGAGAGAACTAGTGACAGTGAGTCAGACTAGCATCTCTGCTCACTATCTGCAAACTCAATCTCTCCAACCTTTGTTCTTTTAAGTAAGAATCAACACACTAATCATGGACAAACCAACCAACAAAACACCAACCAACGCCTACATTGGCTCTCAGGGCTCCAAACATTTTATACTCTAAGCAAAAGTTCCCATAAACCCAGGCGGCACACAATCCCAAGAACAAGCTACACATGCCAAAACAATTGCACCTAGTCAAATTATAGCCACCTGCATCAAGCTTTCTTAATCCAACTAATAAGCATTACCATACCTGGGATGGGAACATAAACCTAGTCCAAACACCATTTTGTGTTTTTAAAGAAGACAAAATAACAAAAACTTTTTCCAGGTGTTCCACTACAGAGGAGTTTTCAGGCAGAATAGCTCGGTGCTACTTAGAGAATGAAGGCTCTAATGCTTAATGCGTTAGTGTGGTGGCACACACCTTTCATCCCAGCATTCAGGAGCCAGAGCAGGTGTATTCCTGTGAATTCCAGGCCAGCCTGATTCATATAGCAAGCTTCAAGACCTTGTCTCAACAACAACAAAAAGCCACCCCCCAAACAATGGAATGCCATGAGAGATGTTAAAGTAGGAAATGAAGTGGTAGATATATAACCAAAAATAACTTTGAACCCCCTGCCTCCACTTACACTGTTGGGATTACAGGTGTATGCTGCAACAACATGATGGTGGGGAAACCAAAGAATACTAAAAAGTAGTAAACAATTCGTCAACTACGGAAATCTAAGAAATTAGATCCAGGCTGGGCAAGGTGGCTTACACTTATAATGCAGAGGCAGGAGAATCACTGCAAGTTTGAGGCCAGCCTTGTCTACTAGTAAGTTATAGACCAGCCAGGGCAATAGAGTGAAACCTAGCTCAAAATCTAACAGATGACAAAGGGAACTCTGAGCTGAGCCTGGTAGCACAGACTTCTGTACAATCCCAGATATAGAGGGCTGAGATGTAAGCGAACCACAAGCTCAAAGTCATCCTGGACTAGAGAGTAGGTTCAAGGTATATATGTACACCATTCATGTCTACCAGCCAATGCACACATGCACAATTACAATAGAGAATTTACTTAACTAAGAATTTATAAAATCTCTGTGAAACATTAAACCCCCCCCAAAAAAAACCCCCAAAACAAAACCACAGAAATGATCCAAATAAAGCCAGGCAGTGGTGGTGCACACCTTTAATCTCAGCACTCCGGAAGCAGAGGCAGGCAAATCTCTGAGTTCAAGTCTGATCTACAGAGTGAATTCCAGGACAGCCAGAGCTATATAGAAAAACCCTGTCTTGAAAAAACAAAACAAACAAACAAACAAACAAAAAAACTCACCATTTCTTTCTGTAGGGCTCATGTCAAATAAGTTAGGTTGGCAACTGTGCTTGCTTAAGGCCTATTAGAAACAGATTCACACTGTCATGTTCATACTGTCAACTTAATAGGATCTAGAGTCACTTAGGAGACAAACCTCTGGCATTTCTATAAGGAAATTTCTTTAAAAGTTTTTTTGCTGGGCAGTGGTGGCCCACGCCTTTAATCTCAGCACTTGGGAGGCAGAGGTAGGCAAATCTCTGTGAGTTCGAGGCTAGCCTGGTCTTTAGAGTGAGTTCCAGGACAGCCAGAATTACAACAGAGAAACCCTGTCTTGAAAAAGCAAAAAAAAAAAAAAAATGTGTATGCATATGCCACCTGTGTGTAGGTGTCCATGGAGTGAAAAGGTGTTGGATCCCTAGATCTGGACTCAGGCAGTTTTGAGCCTAACATGGGTGCTGGGAACCAAGCTCAGGTCTCCTGCAAAAGCTGTTCACCACTGAGCCATCTCTCCAGCCTTTGTAGACAATTTCTAGACCAGGTTATCTGGGTGGGAAGACACACTCTAAATGTGGGCAGTGCCAGTCCAGGGACCGGGTCCTGGACTACATGAAAAGGATAAAAGCTGGGCATAATGGCGAGTACATGCTTTCCTAAATTATTATTGCTGGAGTAAACTATAGATATCTGCCTTGCACCAGTGGAATAGTGAGAAATTCAGCTGACAGCCAGGTGTAGAGGCACACACCTTTAGTCCAGCACTGGGGAGGTGGATCTCTGTGAGTTCGAGGCCAGCCTGGCCTACAGAGTGAGTTCCAGGACAGCCAGAGTTACAACAGAGAAACCCTGTCTTGAAAAAGCAAAAAGCAAAAACACCTTTCCAGCGTCCTGTTCTGCCTCACACTTGCAGGTTATGTAGATGATTTGTAAGGCCTGCAGGGCTTTTTAGCGTATGCAGGTTCTACACCAGATTTCTTATTTTATTTTTTGCCTTTGTTTTTCTGAGACAGGGTGTCATGTAGCCCAGGCTAGTCCTCTGGTCTCTACCCCTCAGTGCTAGGATGATAGGAGTACACCAGTCTGCTTGGCACGCTGTTTGTTTGTGTCGGTGTCTCATGTAGCTCTTGCCACTTCACCTGGTTTATGCAGTGCTCGGGATGGAACCCAGGGCTTCGTGCACGCTAGGCAAGCACTCCCTTACCCAAGCTACATCCCATACCTAGTGATTTTTTTATTATATAAACGTATTTCTTCTCCACAGGCTATGTATTAATTACAAAAGTAAACTAGTAACTTGTAGCATTGAACCCTGGCAGATACCACGTTAACCAAATGAAAGCAATCATCATCAGTATCGAGACAAACTGACATTAGATACCTACTAATGGATGCACAGAGAGCCTGGTGTGGTGGCCCACACCTTTAATCCCAGCACTTGGAGGCAGAGTTAGGTGACCTCTGTGAGCTCCAGGTCAGCTGGGGCAACATAATGAGACTAGTCTCAAAAGCAAGCAAGCAAACAAAAAAGACAAAGAAACCCTCACATGCACTGAGAAGGCCCAGAATCACATCGGTGGTATTCCTAACAAAAACTGATAGCCTGAATCCAATAATGAGGAAGCAACATCTTAACCCAAATGGCGAATGTCCTATAATCTTCCAAACACAAAGGGTGGGCTGGAGAAACATCTCTGTGGGTGGAAGTGCTTGTTCCTTGGCCTGACAATCTGACTTCTGATCCCCTGAACCCAATAAAAGCTGGATGCAGGGCTGATGTCTGAAACCCCAGCACTCCTACAATAAGACGGGAGAGGACGATAAACGAGTCCTCTGAGCTGCTCATAGGCCAGCTGATGTGACAGCAAGAAGAGACCCTGACTCAAAAGCAAAGTAGAACTCAAAGATCAAGACCTGAGATTGTCCTATGACCTCCACATGAACGCCCACACAAGCATGTATGCACACACATACACACAAACACATATATGTATACATATTTTTTTTTCTGAGACAGGGTTTCTCTGTTGTCACTCTGGCTGTCCTGGAACTCACTCTGTAGGCCAGGCTGGCCTCGAACTCATAGAGATTTGCCTACCTCTGCCTCCCGAGTGCTGGGATTAAAGGCGTGCGCCACAACCACCCAGCCACAAATATTTTTTTTTTAATGTCAAGGCTATGAAAGATAAAAAGACTGAAAATTTGCTCTAAAAGGAAGCTGAAGGGACACAACTAAATGCCACATGGGAGCCATGACTTCATCATGAGCAACCCCTCCCCCCATCTCTTTTTCTCTTTTACTATGAAGGAAATTAATGACATGTCTGATCAAATTTGGTCAAACTCTATAGACTATATACAAACTATATATGTTTATTTAGGGAGAATTGTTAATTTTACAACAAATAGTTGGGGCTACTTAGAAATAAAGGACTTCCCCACTTATAACTTCTCTTCAAATCGTTTAGGGAAAAATATTAACAGACACACACAGAGAAGACTAGGGGAAAATGTGGGAAAATGCTAATATTTGAGAATACTGGCTGAAGGGAGCATTGCAATTCTTTATAAATATAAGAGTTGCAGTTTAGAGCACTGGCTGCTCTTCCTGAGGGCCGAGGTGTGATTCTCAGCATCTACATGGTAGCTTATAACCACCTGTAACTCCAGTTTCAAAGTATCTGACTCCCTCTTCTGGCCTCCACTGATACCAGGCTCACCTGTGACCATAGATATACATGCAAGCAAAATACCCATACATATAAAAAATAAAATAAAATGAGATGGGATCTGTTGTGGTTTGAATGAAGATGGCCCCTATTGGCTCATAAGGAGTGGCACTATTAGGAGGTGTGGCCTTGTTGGAGGAAGTGTCACTGGGGGAGGGCTTTGAGGTTTCAGATGCTCAAACCGCCCCAGTCTCACACTCTCTTCCTGCTGCCTGCCCATCCAGATGTAGAACTCTCTGCTACCTCCCCAGCACCATGTCCGCTTGTGTGCTGCAATGCTTCCCATCTTGATAATGGACTGAACCTCTGAACTGTAAACCAGCTCCAATTAAAGGTTTTCCTTTATGAGTTGCCATGTTCATGATGCCTCTTCACAGCAATACAAACCCTTATGAGACAGTCATAAGGCCCATGCTGGCCTCAAACTCACAATGTACCCAAAGATGGCCTTACTTCTCACCCTCTGCCCCACTCCCAAGTGATATGTCCTCACATGCAGTTTGTGGGTGCTGGGAATTGAACCCAGGATTTCTTTAGGCAAGCATTCCACCAATTGAGCTACATCTCAAGAGATGACATTTTCATGTATGATTAATTCAATGAGAATAGCCCACACAGGACCAGATGCTTGATACCTGGTCCCCAGTTATTGAACTGTTTGAGAAAGATTAGGAGGTGTGACCTTTGTCGGAGGAGGTGTATCACTGGGGGTGAGCTCTGAGGTTTCAAAAGACTCCTGTGATTCCCAGTGCTCCTTCTCTACTTTGTGTTTGTGGATCAAGATGTAAGCTCCTTCACTCCTCCATCATGGACTCTAACCTCTGAAACTGTAATCCCAAATGAAACATTTTCTTTTATGTTACCTTGGTCATAGTGTTTTATTACAATAGACAAGTAACTAAAATAGAGGGTACCAGGGAGCGGGCTACTGCTGTGACAGGCCTGACTATGCTATTCTTCTGGAAGACTTTGGACTAGGAAAATTGAACTATGTAAGTTGGACTTAAGGGGCCATCCTAGTAGGAGCTTGGATGACTGGACTTAAGGGGCCATCCTAGTAGGCGCTTGGATGACTGTAGTCCTGAGAAAGTGTAGGTTATAGAGTACCAGCTCAAGTGGCTTCAGAGGGGGACATACTAGCAAGTGGGCTAGAGACCACTCTTGTGCTATTTTGGCAAAGAACATGGCTGCTTCTGCCCTTGCTCTAGTGACTCTGTCTGTGGCTTTTCGTGGTCACTCTTACGCAGGTCTACAGTGAAAAACAAGTGAGGTAAAAAAAAAATGTAGTTTGAGGAGCACCAGGAAATTTAATGTTGGAGCTAAGGCTTGTGCTGAAAGAAATAAGATAATCAGGCCTAAGTGGATTCTAAATGGAATAAAGGGAGGGGTGCCCCTTAGGAAAAGACCCCATCCAGCTAAGCTTCCAAGTTGTAAAAAGGCAAAAGGCCTGGTGGATTCTCTGCTCTTAAAAAAGCAACAAATCAAAACTGGTACAACCTGGGTTCACCCCAAGTTGATAGTAGAAACTGGCAGTGTAGTCCATGTGCTTGTGGCTTTAGAGTCCTAAAGATGTACAAGGAAAGGGACTGTAGAATCTTCCTCCGTGGCTAAGGGAAGCCTCTGAGGACAGGCACGTGGCAGGGGAGTTCCTGAGTGGAGATTCTGAGAAGCCGAGAAGCTTGGATTTCATTGGAGCCCCCCAGAGAGTAGAGGTGCTAGAGCTGTGGGGTGGCAGGAGACCTGGATACAGGGAGTAGAACCAGCCCACGAGAGAGCACGTGCTGCAGGCAGCAGAGCTGCAAAACCACCGCCGTTGATGGATTTCGGGGTTTGTTTTTTTTTTAAGGTCTGATTTTTTTAAATATAGGATCTCACTATATTTCTCTGGTTATCCTGGGATTCCTTATATAGACTAGGCTGGCTGGAAACTCAAGAGCTCCACCTGCCTCTGTCTTCTTGGGTGCTGAGATTAAAGGGGTGCGCCACTATGCCCCAGCTTCTTGTTATTCTTAAAGACTTATTTTTGACTGGACTCTGAAGAAGCAGCTCTAAACAAGGACAGCCTACACATCTTGGCAGTCTGTTCCTGGTGTTTTTGTTTGGCTTCATCCTCTAAGCCAAAAGTTCGGACTATTCTTAATGCAGTTTCTTCTGAGCAATACGTAGACATTTGTGTTGCAGGACACTTAAGACTAACAAGACACTAAATCTTGGTGCTTTGGTCCTGGGCTTCTTAAGGGTTCCTGACAGTATATTGGAGGACAGGCAGATCTCTATGAGGTCCAGGACAGCCAAAACTGTACAGTGAGACCTTGTCTATAAATAAATAAATAAATGAATGAATGAATAAGGTAGGTATGTAGGAAGGAGTTCAGCTGACAGCACCAGGAGTCACCGGTGGTGCACGCCTGTAATCCCAGCGCTAGAAAGCACTTGGAAGATTGTCACCAAGATCATCTCAGAATCCAAGAGGTTCTTTCTGGTCCAACAAGGCAAAGGGGTTCATTTTGACTGAGCAATTTTGACTAAATGCAGTAGCTTTCAGCCACATAGCATTATAAACAATAGCTCATTAAAAATCAGTAAGGTGGACTGTAGAGATGCCTTAGCAGCTAAGAACATGTAGTACTCTTACAGAGGACCTGAGTTCAGTTTCCAGCACCTACATTAGGCAGCTCACAACTGGGTGTAACTTACCAGAGAACCTAGTACCTCTGCCCTCCAGACATACCTACACACTTAAAAATAATAAATCTTTTTAAAAAATCAATAAGGTTAGGCCAGTGCAATGGCTCAGTGCTTTTAAGGTACTTCCCACCAAGCTTAATGACCTGAGTTCAATCCCTAGGACCACATGGTAGAAGGAGAGAACCAACTCCTACAAGTTGTCCTCTGACCTCAATGGGAGCACTGTGGCATGTGTGGACACACACACACATATATAACACATACAAATAAATAAATATTAGAAAAATTAAAATCAGGAAAGCAAACTGAATGTGGTGGCACCTGCCTTTAATTCCAGATTCTGTCTGTAATTCCAGCATTTGGGAGGTAGAGGAAAGAGGATTAAGTGTAAGGCCAGTTTTGGCTAGTGAGTTTTAGGCCAGTCCTGGGCAATAGCGAGACCTTATCTAAAAACAAATACACAGTTGCGATGGTGCTGGCAAGACACATCCTACCGCTCGCTGGTCCCGACAGTTTGTGATGAGTCTGGAGAAGCTGGAGAGTAAGACCTTCTGGTGCCATGTCAGCCCGGCCCACTATGCGGAGTCCTGGAAGGCTGCACAGGAGCTGTGGCTGAGTCTCTGGCTGTCCAAGCCGGTGCCTATGTCTGTCACCAGAGGTGCTTTCCCTGCTGGAGGTTGCCTTATGGCTCTCAACCGTGACTACCAGATTCAGACAAATGACCCCAAGTACATTGTAGGACTGAATGAGATCCTGTGGGCATTATTGGCCAATTATGGTTTAAAGACACCCTCACGAACACCATCAGATGCCAAACTGTAGAGTGCGCCCTTCAGCTGGGGCTAGGTAGACCAGGTGGTGCCCAAGGACCAGGTATAAGGTAAGGTGCTCCTGATGACAGCCCATGGCCATTCTAGAGCATGCTTGACACCTGATCAAGAGCAATGATGCAAAAGGTCACAGCAGACAACCTGATCGAGCAGCAGGAGGCTGACATTCAGAATTCTGTTTCTTCTCCAGAGAATATATGTAGGAGGCCCTGCACATGTACTTGGACAAGGTCAAGCCAGAGCAAAACACAGATGACCAGCCATACTTTACACCAAACCAAACCCTAACAAGAATCAATAAAGCAGTGAGGCTCACAATAGTAATGATCATCATAATGGCTAAGCCTTGAGGTACTAGAAACCGAGGAAGGCAAGCATGGGATATAGCTTAGCAACCACAACCTTCTCTCAACAGTGTACCTAGCAACCTGTTAGCAATCTAGGACTCCCACTAGCACCACATACATCCCATCTGGACAATGGAATAGCCAGTTGTTCATGACCATCAAACTTGGACAGTTTCTTTTGTTGTTTTTGAGATAGTCTGTGTAGACCAGGCTGGTCTTGAACTCATGGAGATCAGCTTCTGCAAGTGATGAGGTTAAAGGTGTGCACTACCACGCCCAGCTCAATTTCTATTCAAACACATTTCCACTATATCTAGGTATAAGGGAAGGAGAGGCAATCCAGCCTGGACTGCTTTGGCAATAAGGCAAAACTGTGTCTCCAAGTTAATTTTTAGGGACAATCCTCTACTTACCATCTTATGCCTATGTCTTAACTGGTGTACACATGATTAAAATCAAATGCATTAGGAAAAGGGGCAAGAGTAGTGAGCAAAAGCTCATGCAAGCCGCACTTGTCAAAATAGAATCATACGCCCCTTAGACACCAAATGCCTCTGATCTTCATAAAAGGCAGTTCCAAATGATAATCAGGGTCCTTCCATCTCCACTCATATGGCCCACTGTTCTCTTCTGGCTTTTCTATTGCTTTGCTTTAGTTTCCTTGCTTCTTTGCCACTTCTGTGGTCTTTTATTTCATTCTTGAATTAGAAACTAAGAACCTGGGAATCCCCAGTCCAGACCCTGACCACCAGTGACAAAGTCATGAGAGTTTTGCTTGTATTACCTATTTAATAGTTATCACAACTGCCCGATGCACTGTTATTCCTGTTTTACAGATGAGGGAAAACAAGATGCAGAGACTTAATGTTGTGGGATGTTTGAATTAGATATTTTATAATTATGTGCTCACACTCCTGTGTGCGTGCAATTTGGGGAAAGGATGCTTCCTGATGCCTTGCAACACGTAAAGGACTTGCGTCCTATACCTGTTAACATATCTTTGCTAAAAACAATGGAGTAGCCCCCCAGATCTCCATGTGAACAGACAATTTGTTTATGTTAATGCAGATGAAGGATTCCCAATCACTATTAATGTTCTGCAGGTGACCAGGGAAGACTGATTCACCCCCCAGCTTGGACACCCGACAAGACCTTGAGAAGTGTTAGGTTCCATTCACTTGTATAATTAAGGCCTGTGTGGAGGAAGGAGGGAGTTTTGAATGAATAAAGCACCTAGGCAGGCAGAGCGATGTGAGGAGGCCATGAGAGAGGATGTGAGATGGACCCCTGCCTAAGCCGCCCAGGTATAGCACCCGAGAGTTGTCATGACTCTTTATTGAGACACGCAGGAGTTATAATTCTTTAACAACTTAATATGCCCTTCTTACTCCAGAGTGGGCCCCCTAGTTTATGAGCTAAAAAATTGATGGGGGAGATGGTTCAGGTGGTAAAGGGCTTGTTTTGCAAGCAAGAGATCCTGAATTTGATTCCCAAAACCACAAATAAAGCCATACATTGGGTGTGTGCCTATAATCTGAGTGATGTTGGTTCCTGGAATCAAGCTGACTGGCTAATGTGGTCTATTTGGTGAAGTTCCAGGCCAATGATAAATCCTGTCTAAACAAAACGGGCCTGAGGAATGACACCTGAGGTTGTCCTCTGACCTCCACATGCATGCACGCACACACACATACCTCACATGTGTGCCCACCAACACAAGCACATACATATGCACACATATATGTAAAAAATAAAAAGCAAATAGCTGACTCCAGATACAGCTGTTAGTGCAGCAGTTCAGTGCTTACTTAGCATCCTCAATGCCTATGATCAATCCCCAGCATTGGATAAACCAGAAGTGACAGTGTACCCTCTTTTGACTTCCAGGTTATCTGGGCCTAGAGAATCTGTGTCTAAAAAGAATAAACAAAATTGAAGTCCAGGTTGGTGGCACATGCCTGTAGTCTACCTGGGAGCAAGGGACAGGATGTTCAGTTGTTCTCTGCAGCACACACACTTCTGAGGCTAGCTGGTGCTACAGAAGACTGTCTCAAAAACGATCTACAAAAACAAAACAAAAAACCATTGTGATGGGAGTTTGATTCCCAGTTGGCAGCTTATAACCGTAACTCCAGTTCCAGGAGACCCAATGCCGTCTTCTGAGGACACACATGGTACACAGACATGTATATAGGCAAAAACATGCACACATATAAAGTTAAATTAAAATTAAAGAAAGCCCCTCTTCAAGATCATATTCAGCCATCATGGTGGTGCACGCCTTTGATCCCAGCGCTTGGGAGGCAAAGGCAGGCAGATCTCTGAGTTCAAGGCCAGCCTGGTCTACAGAGCAAGTTCCAAGACAGCCAGGGCTACAAAGAACCCTGTCTCAAAAAACCAAAAAAAGAAAAGAAAAAAAATCAATAATGGAAACCTGATTTGCTCAACCCAGGACAATGCAGTTACCAGTTACCTCAGCTCCAGAATGTGAGCTGACTAACCCACAAGAACGTATCACCAGGTGGCAGTGGAGCACATCTTTACTCCCAGCACTTGGGAGCAAAGGCAGGCAGATCTCTGAGTTCCAGGACCACCAGAGTTACAGCAGAGAAACCCTGTCTCAGGAAAAACAATAAAACCTTATCAAGCCAGTAGACAGCTGGATGAATGTTTAACCCCTCTGCTCTGTTTCCCAGCCCACCTTCTAAACCCTACACCCTGATGCTGATCTACTTTAGGTGCTCCCAGGAAACCCACATAAAAGGGCACAGAAAATGCAAATAGCAAGCCAGTGTTTAGCTTTCAAGAATTTAGCAAAGAAAAAAAAAATTCGTTTTTGAGACAGGCTATCACTATGTAGCCCAGGCTGGCTTCAAAGTTACTGAGCTCTGCCTGCCTCTGCCTCCTGAGTGCTGGAATTAAGGATTCCACCAGCACATCCAGCTTTTTAAAAGTGTTGTCCGTATGCCTGTGCACGTCAATGACACACATATGCAGGTCAGAGGACAACACATGGGAATCTTTTTTTCCACCTGCTATGTGACTCTGGGGATTAAACTCAGGTCTTTAAGCTTCAATGGCTAGCACTGCCTTGCCCCACTAAACTATCTTACCCACCCCAGAACTACAATCTTTTTCTTTCCAAGACAGGGTTTCTGTTTTAACTCTGGCTGTCCTGGAACTCACTCTGTAGACCAGGCTGCTTTGAACTCACAGAGATCTACCTGCCTCTGCCTCCTGAGTGCTGGGATCAAAGGCCTTTGCTGCCACCACCACCCAACTTTAGAACTAGTCTTAATGAAAGCCCAAGAATCACAATGGGGAAGAAGTAAGGGGGGAAAGAGCAACTAGCTGAATCAGGGGACACATCTGAGAGCTGTCCATCACTCCAGATTCAAGGCCTCCTATGAAGGTGAAATTCTTTCACAGCCTGGGCCCACTCTTCTAGCATCTCCTACCAGCTTTGGCATCCTGTCTGCATGCTCAAGCCCAATGGAGAGCTAGGCTCTGAGCTAAGCCTGGAAGCCAGTGGAAACAGCAAAATGTCTACTAGATCTCAAGACAGTAACAGCACATGGAAGTGAACAACTTGACTGGCCTAAGTGCCTTGTGAGAACTGTGCTGAAGGACCCATGCTTCTTACTGAGGATCAGCCAAGTTACCCAAGTGGCATTGGTGTGTATGGTCAAGTCAACAAGGGTGAAGAGTCCAGAATTTTGGTGATGACTGTAGCCTAAGGTCCTGCACTGACCAGCCCCTGATCAGCTCAAAGACCTGATGTAGGCAGAACAGATCCAGGATAAGCAGCTATGGAGACCACTTCCCAGTTGGTATTAGTCAAGCGTGGCAGGTGGCTATTGCAATGGAGACCCAAATGATTAAGTGTGACTTCAGTGCCATCCAGCACGGGCTCCTTTCTGAAACAGGGCTGGCTGCCACTGCCATCTTTCCACACCTCTGGAACACTAACTTTCATCACTGCTGTCTTGTCTTCAGAATTCTTGCAGTGCAGGTAGGCTTGCCTCACTGTACATCTGGGCTCTTCAGCTCACGGAACTGCAGTCACCACCCAGTGCCATCTCCTTCCCATGAGGCTCCAGTACACTGAACACAGCACCGGTAACTGCAGCTTTTCTTTAAGCCCAGACTAGTCCATGTTTAGTTATAGAAATGTCTTCTTTTCCCAGTGCTTCAAGTAAGCTTGGACACACAGCAATTCCTTTCTGAATGCTTTTATACTGTGTGGCGACCAGTCCTTTGACAGTGCTACAAAGAAATGTAGGGGGGGGGTTGCTTTACTCAGCTTCTACTGGTGACCCCTTCTTTCCTTACATCATCTCAAATTCCAATGCTCTTGGTGCTCAAAGCTCTTCCAGGGACCTTAAGAACTTGCAAGACTCCTAGAGGGCTTACAAACTAAAAGGGATTCAGGAGGCTGAGCTTGGAAGACTTACAGGCACGAGGCCTATGGTTCCCCAATACACTTCAGTGTGGGCTTCAAGCTGGAAGAGAGTATGTCTGAAAAGGCTCCCATCACTGCTGAGGTTCACACAGCCACAGAGATATGTATAGGGAATACTTGCTATGATCTGAGGGAGGGAAGCTGAAGGGTAGACAGCCCTCATCTGTCCACCAGCACCAGCTCTGTGGTCAACAGAGCCTTCCTCGTTGGATCTGGAACATCATGCAAAGGCTCATTTGTTGACAGTCTGTCCCAATGCAAAATGTTCAGAGCTGAGGCTTTTAGGATCGTGCACACACTTAGGAGGATCTAGTAGAAGGGGATGAGTCCTTGGGGCATACTGTGGGAAAGTGAGATCTCTATGCTGAGATTCTCTCGGCACATTTACCACACTGTGTTCTGTCTCACTATAGGCAGATGAGCAACACAGCCAAGTGCCCATGGGCTGAAGCCTCTAAAACCCACGAGGCAAACTAACCTTTCCTGGTCTTAGTTTTCTTTTTGTAAGGAATTTTGTCACAAAAGAAGGCTAGCTCACATATTTTCCCTTATCCCACAGGTTTCTACAACATTCAGCATAGCTCAGTGATTCTTGGGTTGAGACTCATGACTTCAACCTCCAGTAGGCTAATATAGTTTCTGTTGGCTTCATTTTTAATGTCTTCTACATACCGATTAACTACAGCAGCCAAGTCCTAGAGAACTAACTTCTAAGCCAGACTTCTGTTAAACAAGTCTCTTCCTTCTTCCCATAAAAGAGATGGGTCAGCTAGGCAATGGTGGTGTACGCCTTTAATCCCATCACTTGGGAGGCAGAGGCAGGAGGATCTCTTTGAGTTTGAGGCCAGCCTGGTCTACAGAATGAGTTCCAGGACAGCCAGAGTTACAACAGAGAAACCCTGTCTCAAAAAACCAAAAAATAAATACAAATAAAAATGAGTAAAAGAGCTAGGTCTCACAGGCGAGGCTGGTCTCTTAAATGGATCCAAATGATCCTCTGGCTTCAGCCTCCAGAGTGCCAGAGACTATAGGCACGTGGCGACTGCACATGTCTTCCCATTTTAAGTCTGCTTAATTTGAAAAGAATGAAGTGTCCTATTTTTTTCAGTTAGATAATTCCCTACTTCCCAGACTGCTTCTACATGGTTAGAGGAAAAATGTAGAACAATTAATCACTAAAGCAAACTGGCAACGATAGTTTCTCTTGAGCCCTGCAGGTCCAGATTAGAGAAATGGGTGGCTGGGCCAGAGTCCATGGAGAAGGCAGTTGGTAAGCCATGTATGAGGTCAGATCCCAGAGTCAGTTCAAAATCCCAAGCAACAGCCGTTGAGAGAACAGAGCCCAAGATCCTCTCAGCTGAGGCTTAAATCCAGGCTAGGGTATATCACCAGCAATCCCAATACACCGGTCTCTATTCCTCCAGCTCAAACCCACCCAAGGGACAGGCAGATGACATCTCCCAACAACAGGAAGGCTGGCACTACTATTGCTCTGTCTGTATGATCAGTCACATCATAGGAGAACACCAATCAGAGAACACAGAACCCACAGCAGAAAACCATGGCAAGCCCTGCCCATGAAGGAGCAGAGATGAGTCAAGAGAGATACAGGAGGATATTTAATTTACATAGCAGCCATGTGGGGCCCTGTCAAGCTGGGCAGTGGGGTACTTACACCCCAGATGGCACTCCTATCCGTTTCTATCAGGACTGTCTTCACAGGCCCTTGGATAGGTCTCCCCACATTGAGCAGAGGACACTCCAGTTGAAAGGAAGAGAAATTTGGGAAATAAGGCTGTCCCAAGTAGGGAAAGTCCTAAGTTGGTTGCCTACATGGTTGCTCAGGGTCTTGTGAGACCAGTCCATGTCCTAGGCACAGTTCTTACTCAGTCGGGGGCTCTAGAGGAAGCCCTCCCGGCGGAACTGTTCTTGGAGGAGGGCACGGTACTGGTCAAATCCTCCTTCAACCCGGGTGACACTGCCTTTCTCACACACCCACAGCTCCTGGCATACCAGCCGGATAAAGCGCTCATCGTGGGATACCAGAATCACGCCACCCTGAAAGACAGAACAGACGTACTCAAGAGACAGATGTCAAGGGGTTCTGAGGCCTATGGAAGAACAGCTAGTCAAGAACATGCTCACCCTGAAGTTGTTGAGTGCGTGGCCCAAAGCCTCAATTGTCTCCATATCAAGGTGGTTTGTAGGTTCATCCAGAATATAGAAGTTGGGGCTGGAAAGCAGAACACAGAAGTTATGAGATGGGAGAAAATGAGTTCCTGTGGCACAAAGATGAATCATTTTGTACTGTGCAAGAAAGGGAAGTGAGAAGGCAAGAACCCAAGAAAATAAGCTTTACCAAGGCATGGTCATCTGAGCAAAGGCAACCCGGCTCTTCTGGCCTCCAGATAAGCTTGCAACAGGGCGCATAGCCAGCTCTCCAGAGATGCCATACCGGCCCAACTGGTGACGATATTCCTCTTCAGGTCGCCCTGGAAAAGGCCCCCACATTAGATAGGCTCTTGGCCCAACTTCTTTGCTACTCTCTAGGTTCTCAATCTCAACGCCCATATTCTTATGTCTAGACTTAGGCAGGCTGCTCTATAGTGACCCAAGACAGTTCTAGTTGCAAGAATCAGCTAAAACACTCTTTCTGAAAACTGTATGTCTTTTTTTTTGGGGGGGTTTTGAGACAGGAATTCACTCTGTAGACCAGGCTGCCCTGCCTCTACCTCCTGAGTGCTGGGATTAAAGGCGTGAACCACCATCACCCAGCTAAAAAGCCCATTCTTAACATACCAGGAAATTTGCGAGCCAGGAGTTCCACAGCACTGACATTCAGGTCTAGCTGTTCCACGTGGTGCTGGCTGAAATAGCCTATCTTCAGATTCCTGGAGGCAAAATAAAGGTAGAAGGCACAGCTGTGAAGTACTATAGGTAGCTGAGTGTGTATGAGTGTGCATGCAGTTCACGGAGAATCCCTTACCTGTGGGCATGCCTGATACCTCGAACAGGAGCCAGGTCCCCCATGAGAAGCTTCAGCATAGTAGACTTCCCAGCCCCATTCTCCCCGACCTGTAAGAGGCATGAATATGTTTAATGAGTGTGCATGTGTGGGGCACAGAAAGGAAGGAGGCAGGAGGGGCCCTGGGAAGTCCCAGCCTTGTAACCAAAAACTCTAAGGAACTATTACATGTACAGCTACAAATGGAACTGATACTTGAGTACTTGCCAGGGATCAAGGGTTACTCCTCCCAATAACCAGAAGTATGTCTCCATGTGTGTGGGCACATGTCTTGGTACAAATGTGTGCACGTGGAGGCCCAAGGAAATATCGATGTCTTTCTCAGTCTTTTCTTGAGTTCACAATTTCACTAGTCTGGCTGCTCATCTTGCTCTGGGTCTCTGCCCCTTACACAGGGGCTATACAAGGGCTGCCATGAGTACTCAACTCCAGTGTGAGTTCTGAGACTGAACTCTGGCCCTCAGGTCTGCGCAGAAAGCACTTTACTTGCTGAGCCATCTTCCCCAGCCTTTACTTCCCCTTCTGAGGAAAAGGAAATTTCCCTAAAACCACCTATGCAATGGCATACACTAAACCCTGACTTGTAATTATGTTCTTGCTTTAATATCCCATGACTGATAGATTCAGAACCAAGAGCAGCAAGGTAAATTCCCATTCTATACAGTTACAAAATGCCATAAGCCAGGTTTCTCATCTCTAAAGTGGCCCTTGCAAGCCTACAGAGAATAGCAGCAGTAAGGATAATGTCCTGTGTCCAGGCCCCACTTATTTCTCTCTGTATTCTTCCTTCTCCTGTCTCAGGATTGGCCCAATCCACACTTGCTAAGGTAGACAGCTCCCAGGACAGAACAGAGAAGAGCACCCATACCACGCATATGCGAGACTCAAGATCAGCAGAGACCGACAGACGACTGAAGATGATGTGCTTAGGATCATAGTAGAAGTCCACTTCATCTAGCTGCAGAATTGGCGGTGAGAACTTCTCAAACCCATCAGGGAACCTGCAGAGGGTGCACGTGTGGAGTGTAGAAGTAGCCAGAAACAGAAGTTCCCCATCAGCTCCCCTGGTTAGCACTCACTTCATCACAACCTCTGATTCCTTGTCCACCGGCTTTAGCTCAGGTCTGAGAGGAGAGATGGAGAAATGGTTATTTTAACAAGATGTCAAGGTAGAAAGCTGAACACTGGGGGTGGAAAGGTTTAAGCAGGGAAAGGAGATAGAAAGGTAAAGGGGAGGGTCAACAAAAACTAAGGATGTATGGAAAAGCCACAAGGAAACCTGATATCTATAAGCTAATTAAAAATTGAGTTTGAACAGAAGTACCCTGTGTATGGCTACAACTGCTCCAAGAAGCCACTGGCTATTAAATCCCTATGAAAATTCCAGTGCAGGGCTGGGCTACCTCCTACAAGTTGTTGGTCATAAAGTTCTCAGAAGACCCCAAAACAATATAGGCCACAGCTAGCTGCTCACCAGAACAAACTGCCTGGAACCCTAATACTAAGCACAAGAGCTCTGGTTATAGCACAGAGAAAGCAAGACAGACCTGAGATGAAGCTTCTGCTAGCCCTCGGTGCCAGGAGGTGCTAAGCAGGCTGCTGGGGAAGAACTGCCAATGACAGTCTTCTCTAGCCGTGGAACCGTGTGCTATACCACTCGCTGGACAGGCAAGGTGTGCCCATTGGCAAGTCTATTATGGGATAACTGCTTTCTGATTGGAACTGAGGCTCCACAGGAGGCATTGGAATCTGTATTGTAAACCAGATCAGAGCCTGAGACCAGGGAGGTCATTAGCTCTAGTGTGCAAACTACAGCTATCTGCTAAATCATCATGATGTGTCCATCAAATAGAAGCAGTAACTGGAGAAACTTATAACTGGTCAAAGTGCTGAGGACAAGTGACTGTTGAGTGCTGAGCCATAAATAGGACATAACGTTCAGTCAAAGGCTCTGGGAACATGGTGGAAGAGAGCGTAGAAAGAATAAGAGATAGAAGATGCTATGGAGTGCCATGGAACAGTCTTCTGGCCATGACATGGCCATGATCATCTAAATTCCTAACTGCTAGGAATACCTGCACAAGATCTGCATGAACCCGGGCCTGTCAGTACCCTGTCACAAAAGGGGCTGAGCTCATGAGGTCCCACCACCGACCACTCATAGGCAGTTAATGGGTGCTGGGGAGGGAGGGACATCTTCTTCAGTAGTACAGCCACTAGGCAAGGTGCCTATGCTTCTGTAGAAACACCTTACACATGCTCTTGTAAGCAAACCCAGAAACTGACTGCATTGCCAAAACCCAAAAAGATACCAAAGTAGAAGGGGAACGAGTTGGGAAGAAGGAATAGATGGAGGAGCCAGGAGAGAGCAATGGGGAATGGGTATGATCAAAATACACTATCATGTATGAAAATACATTAATAAACCCATTATATATAATTGATACACACTAATAAAAACAGTAAAACAGTCAACTTTATGCAGAAGATGGTAACATAGCCATAATCCTACCACTTCGGAGGCTGAAGCAGCCTACATAAACATTTTGTGTTATACAGAGAGACCTTGACTCAACAAAATGACAAAAAAATTAACAAAACTTTTGCATGTCCTTCATTTGGCTAACATTACAATATATTCTTCTAGTTCACTATCTGTTATGAAAGAGAATCACCTTTTTAGCAGTTAAAAAATATATGTATGTACACACACACACACATATATGCTAGGTGGTAGTGGTGGTACATGCCTTTAATCCCAGAACTCAGTAGGCAGAGGCAGGCGGATCTCTGTGAGTTCGAGATCAGCCCGGTCTACAGAGTTCCAGGACAGTGGAATTACAACAGAGAAACCCTGTCCCGGGGAAAAAAAAAAAACAGAACCCAAAATAACAACAAAAAACCCATTTAAGCTTGGGGCTGGAGAGATGACTCAGTGGTTAGGAGTACTGGTTGTTCTTCCAGAGGACCCAGGTTCAATTCTTAGCACCCAATGACAGTTCACAATTGTCTAGTTCTAGGGGATCTGACATCCTCACACAGACATATGTTTAGGCAAAATACCAATGCACATAAATCATTAAAAAATATAAATAAATATGCAGTGGTGCATGCTTTTAATCCCAGCTCTGTGTCAAGGTCAACATGTTCTACATGGTCAGTTCCAGGCTAAGACTACAGAGATAGTATATGTAGTTTCAAACAAAAAAAATCAAACAAACAAATATATATATATATATATAATTAGTATTTTAAAATTTAGAAATGAAAATATTTTAATTTTGTATATATTTTTATGTATATGGGTATTTTGCATGCGTGTATGTCTGTGTACCACATGTATGAAGTGCCCATGAGGTCAGAAAAGGGTGTCAGTTCCTTTGGAACTGAAATTACAGACAGTTGTAGCTGCCATGTAGGTGCTGAGAACAAAACCCAGGTCTTCTGCAAAGGCAACAAGTGCTCTTACTGTTGAGATGTCTCAAAAAAAATGTAATTATATTTATTTGCTAGGCATGCAATGCTTTTAGTTGTAGCACTCGGGAGGCAGAACAGATGGATCTCTGAGTTTGAGGCCAGCCTGATTTATATAGGAATTCCAGGCCAGCCAGGGGTACATAAGACCCTGTCTCAAAACAAAAACCAAGAAACAGAAAAAAGTTACATTTACTCTTGTTTGTGTCTGCAAGTGTGTGCACATGTGGTGGTGAGAGGACAACATGCAGGAGCCGGTTCCCCTCTTCCACCACGCTGCCTGGGGACAAAACTCGGACCATCAGGTTTGCCGGCAGGTACCTTCTCCTGGTTGAATGGTTCCACAATTAAAATTTAAAAAAATCCCATCTCTCAACGGATTTTTAAAAAAATGTTAAATGTGTGTTATTACTGTTTGAATGTTGTACATGTGAGGCAAGGTCTCAATAGGTTGCCTGAGCTGGCCTTGAACCTGAAGTCTTTGGGTTTCAGCTTTCTGAGATTACAGGTCTGTGCTCCCAGCCCCAGCTCCTAGTGTTTTTTGGTAGCTTTTACTTTAATATACAGTGATAAATGTTTCCATGTCAGAGTTGTAATTTATGAATTTATGAATTTAATCTCTCTCCTAGAATTTCTAGAAAAGACTCCTTCAAGATTAAACCCTCAATGAGCAATTTCATTAGTTATGGAACTCCTTATCAATGCCACAGTGTGATGTTGCTTCTGATCCAGTAGGCCGGCTGGGACTGCAGAGTTAAGAACAAGCGCTGGGAAAGATATGGGACAAATGACAGCCTTCATACTCTGGAAGGCATGTAAAATAATGCATCTGTTGTACAGTCTAGCAAGGCAAGAGTGAGGTTAGTGATGCCAGCACATGGGAAGCAGACGCACCCAGAGCTCAAGGATAGCCTGAGCTACAAAGCTGTCTCAAACCAAAGACTGGACCTGCAACTGCCCACAGGTCCTTTCTGCAATGCATTCCACTATTCTACCCAGCCAGACTTCCCAAGTCCTTCTCCAGGGTCTAGCCTCGCCCCTCATCAAAGAATCTCCTTTTGCAACAGGCAGAGACCATTACAGAAAACCACAGCCAATCAAAAAGTCCAGTCCCAATGGATACAACACTCTAGCACCTAAGTCTCAGGGAACCTTTTGGAAGAAGAGTTGAAAAGGTTCTAAGAGCCAGAGGATCAGGGGTTTGCTGTGAGACTGTGTCTGCTAGCAATGTCAGAAACCACACCCATAAATTCTCAATATCATGACCGCCCACACGTGAGCTGAACAAGGATGATGCCAATAGACATACCAAAGTGTGTGTGGGCATGAGGCCCCAACTCTACACAAAGCACCACAGGCTACCAAGGAATGCAGACAGGGGGAGATACCCATTGGTTATCCATACAAGTGAGTAACATTATACAGACAGGACAAGTTATATTTAGGAATACATTTATATACATGTACGCTTGTAACAACGATAAAAAAAAAAGAGGCTATGAATTGGAAAAAGAGCAAGGAGGTGTATAAGGAGGGTTTGGAGAAGGAAAGAGATGGGAGAAATGATGTAATTAGGATCTCCAAAAAAGAAAAAAAAGTCACGGAAAAAAACAAAACAACAACAAAAAAAAAGAGCAAAAATAAAAAAAGTCTGACTTGAATTATATTCATTTTCTAGTGAGATTTATATTAAGTATGTCCAATGTAAAACAGACATATAAATTTATTGAGCTAAAAAACCAAAAAAACAAAAACTGGTCTGGAAGGGGTCTGAGGATGCAGCTCAGTTGCTAGGATGCTTGCCTAGTATGACAGGCCTTTGACTGTCTCCAGCACTGCACAAACCAGACATGCTGGCACATGCCCATGATTTCAGCTCTTGGGAAGTGGAGATAGAAGGACCGACCAGGAGTCCAAGGTCATCCTTGGCTATGAAGAATTTAAGGCCACTCGGGGGGAAGGGCAGAGACAAGAGGATCTCTGTGAGTTCCAGGTCAACCTGGTCTACAAACTGAGTTCTAGGACAGCCAGAGCTACATAGTGAGACCCTGTCTCAAACAAAAACAAAAACTGAAGAGTGTAAGGCCAACTTGAGCTAAAAAAAAAAAAAAACCCAAAAAACAAAAAACAAAACTCTCAAAATGAATGAACAAACAAACCTAGCCTGTCAGATCCTTAAAGTTGTTAACCATTAGGGTCAACTGTGGTGGTACATGGGAGGCAAAGTCAGGAGGGATCTCTGGGAGTCTGGGGCCAGCCTGGTCTACAAAGCAGATTCTAGGCCAGCCAGGACCTAGGACCACACAGTGAAACTCTGTTTTAACAACAACAACACTCTCCTAAAAGTTAAATTATCATGTAAAAAAGCAAATCCACTACTAGATATGTTCCCAAATGAAACAAAAACAAATGTCTGCTTAGGAACTTTACATAGAGAGCTGGAGAGATGGCTCAGTGGTTAAGAGCACCTACGGCTCTTGCAGAGGACCTGGGTTTGGTTCCAGCACCCACATAGTAGCTTACAGCCATCTGTTAACTCCAGTTCCTGGGAATTCGGTTCCTAGACATCACTTCTGAGTCTGACCAGCCTCTCTCTCTCTCTCTCTCTCTCTCTCACACACACACACACACACACACACACTGCCTTTACATACATGCAGACAAAACAATCATACACATAAAATAGATATTTTAAAAAAAAAACCAAAAACCTGTACATAAATGTTCATAGTAGGCAAGCTATGGCGGCTCACATCTGTAATGTCAGTATTTAGAAGGGTGAGGCGGAAGGATTACTGAGAACTGGTGGTGAGTGTAGGTTACAGATTGAGACTTGGTCTCAATCCCCACATTCTCTAGGAAGTTTATAGTAGCATCATTCCTAAAAACAAAATAGCAAGCTAGTATCCATCATCTGACTCAATAAACACAACACGTGAAGATTCAGATGGAGCATTATTCCACCAGGAAAGGAAATGAAGTGTTAACACTACAGCATGGATGACAGTAAAGAAACATTCTAGCAGAGGAACTAGATACAGGTGAGAGCCTGCACTAGGCCCTAGGTTTAATCTTCAGTACAGGGAGAAAAAAGGATAGACTAAGCAAATATATAGAGACAGACAACAAATTTGAATTTGTGGCTGCCGAGGCAAGATTAGTGTAGAATACTCCGCTTTCATGTTGGAGTATAAGCCGGCTGCTAGCTGAGGGGAGACCCAGAATGGACGCATAAAGGGTGGCTTACAAAGCGAGGGAAGGAATGAAGAGGGGTCAGCGTCTGGCCAAGGACTGTATACTCACAGCTTCTCCAACATCTTGAGTTTACTCTGTACTTGAGAAGCTCTGTTGGCATTGTAGCGAAAACGGTCAATGAAAACCTACAGGAGAAGCAGGCACTCGTCAGGCTCCCTCACTGGCCCAACTCTGACGCCCACGGGACGAGACCCACAGTCGCCTTCCCTAACTCACCTGGATGTGCTGACGGTACTGCTGCTGTGCCTCATACTCGCGCTGCTGATTGAGTAGCCGCTCCTGCTTGCTCTTGATAAAGGTTTCAAAGTCCCCTCGGTAACCATCTAGCCGTTGGCTATGCAAGTGGATGATGTCTGTGGCAATGGCATTCAGGAAGTTGCGGTCATGAGAGACAACTAGGATTGTGGAGGGCCACGTCTGAGGAATAACAGGATGGCAGGCTGTTTGGAAGGGTAACTGATCGCCACTGTCTTGGGAGGAGACTTTCCCCAGACCCATTGTTGAGCCTTCCCAAAACTCACCTGCAGGTAATTCTCCAACCACAGGATGGCCCTTACGTCCAGCATGTTTGTGGGTTCTAGAGAGGAAGCAGGGAGACACATACTTGGGAATGGAGGGCTGGAGAACTAGAACAAGGATACTATCATCTTTGTCTAGCTCCGAAGTCAGGCTAGCTCAATCAAACTCACCATCTAACAGCAGAAGATCCGGCCTATGAAAAAGAATACATGGTATGAAGTTTTATGGCAAGAGACTTGTTATGACATCCTATGAGCCACAGGCCCATTGAGTTCCAGTCACACATTCTCAGGCTCAGGAGACTCACCTGGCAAACAGAGCCCGGGCTAAGGCCAATCTCATCCTCCAGCCACCTGAGAACTCCCTAATGACAACAGACTCGCATTAGGGGTGAGTGTTCATCAGGACAAGCAGGGGCACAGCCAGGAGTGTTCAAAGCCAAGGACAGCAAAGTTCACTTACCTGGTAGGCTGCTGCTGCATTTTAGGGGTGAAACCAAGCCCTGCAAGGATGACTGATGCTCTGGGAATGAAATTTTAAAGAATCCAGTTGGAACAGTTCAAATGGGAGAGCAACTAAACAGGAAGGAGGAAGTGGGAATTTTAAATACCTGGCAGGTGCCTTATCAGCCTCAATTTCCTCCAGTTTGGCATAGATTTCTGCCAGCTGTGCAGCTTCTGAGCCCTCTGCCCTGGGAAGGAAAAAGACCCAACCAGCTTATGCAAAGGAAGTCTAAGAGGGAGTCCTATACCCTCTAAGTTGGAAAGCAGGCCACTGGAAGGAATGGGGCTTTATAGTTCCATAGAACCGAATTCTAAGCTCTGTTGCTCACTAAGAAGCCATGTGAATTGCAGAGGACAAGCCGTAAGGGATGGTGTCTTAAGTCAGGGTTTCTATTGCTGTGATAAAACACCAAGACCAAAAACAACTTGGGGAGGAAAGGGTTTATCTTATAACTATCAGGTCACACTCCATCACTGAGTAAAGTGAGTGTAGGAACTCAAGGCAGAAAATGAAGCAGAGCCATGGAGGAGCACTGTTTACTTGCTCAATAGCCCTCCCTTTTTATTCATCCCAGGACCACCTGCTCAGGGGTAGCACCTCCCACATCGAGCTAGGCCCTCCCACCCCGATCATCAATTTAAAAATGCGCCACATGCTTGCTCATAGGCCAATCTGATGAAGACATTTTCCCAATTGAGGCACCTCTTCCCAAATAACTCTAGTTTGTGCCACGTTGACACAAACCAATCAGGACAGACAGCTATTGCTTGTACCCTCTAGACCGAAGCCTTCACCTGCCAGCAGCAATCTTGATGCTGAGCTCCCGTTCCTCCCGTAACAGGTTCTCCCGTACGGTATCACTTTCCAGAACACTCTGCAGGGCAAGGGTGTCATCTCCAGCGACTTCCTGCTCCACATGAAGCAGGGAGATATGGGCTGGAACACGCAGGCTCCGAGTGGCCAGCATCTTTAGCAATGTGGTCTTTCCCAGACCATTGCGTCCCACCAGCCCGTAGCGTCGGCCCCAGGCCAAGTTCACATCTGCTCCAGCCAGCAGTACCCTGAAGGGGCAGTAGAAAAGGGATGAAGAGTGGTCTAGAAACAGGTGTAAAGGAACTTTAACACTAAGTCCCACTTCATGGCTCCAGATTCTCCTTTAATTAGAAAGATCTGTCATCGGCCATTCCCTCACCTGTCACCGAAAGACACATCGAAGTTCTCAATCCGCACGTCATAGGACTTGTTCTTGCCAGATGATTCCAACCGACTCTCTTTTCTGCTGCCTGCCTGGCTGGCGGATGCCTCCTCCAAGACTCTTTCAAAATGAGAAATGGACAGTGTTTAGGGTTCCCGCCACCCCTTCAATACCAAGACCTGTTCTGCTCCCTTCTGAGCCCTTCTTTCTAAACTCACAGAGGGCCACTGGTCTTCAGCGTTTCCTTCTCTGAACGCTTCTCCTGCTTTGCCTTCAGCCGAGCTTCAGCCTTCTCTAGCTTCTTTGCATTCACTGTCTGAATGAATTCCAAACACAACCACTTCAAACTAGGGTACAGGATCAAAAGGAACCCCTGAGACCGCTTCATATGAACACTTACAACTTACCCATGATGACACAGAATCCAAGATTTGGGGAAAGACACACCAGAAGTCTCCCCCAAAGATATACCCAATATTCAGATAGTCAACTCTCACACCCATTACAGACACACAACCCCTTCCCCTTTTCCTCCTCACCGAGGACTGTTCCCTCTTTAGCAGTCCTGGAAGTTTGGTGTCACAGTCTGTAAGTGATAAGAAAAGCAGTCAACTTCTCCATGAGGGAAAGGAAAGGAATACTTCAAGTGACTAACAAGGACTGAGAACAGTTTTTAAGACTGTATTAAGACATGAATAGATGGTTATTAGCCTTGATTTAAAAAAGAAAAAGTTACCACATTTAAAGATAGAGGCTGATGTATCTTGATACAAAATTGACAAAACCAAGTCTGTTTAGCTCCAAGGCCTAGATGCCTCCTACTTTAGCCAACTGCTTGGAGAACCCTCCAACTCCACTCTTCACAAGCTTTTATGTTAACAAAAATATCGCTAGTTCCTACAAGCCTTGTTGTAGAAGAGTTGGAGGGAATCGGAGGGAATCTTGAGCTGCAATGAGCAGGTGACTGGGGGATGGAGGCAGGAGGCAGCTAGTTCAATCTCCCCTTACTCTCACCGTAGTTTTCCATTATCTTTGACAATTGGATGGGGGCGTCCAGTAGCACCTGGCTGTTTCCCTGGTTCTGTGGCTCAGCCCTACGTGGGTAGGGATAGAAAGCAATCAGTTGGGAGAAAAGATCTACTCCATTCAGACCTCCCCTCTCGTTTATACTCCATTCCCTTGGCACCTACAGGCGTAGAGTGTTGTACATGCGCTGACAGACAGCCCTGATGCCCGCGTCATCCTTGCTGTCCCCGGACACTTCTTGCAATAGTTCCCCCACAGCTTCCACCAGGTCATCTACAGACTCGAAGTCCGCGCTCCCGCTGTGCAAGACGCCTAGGTCGGGCACCGCAAAACAATAAAGACACCGGGAAGGGCGGATATAAGCGCAGTTTCTGTAACTGTTCAGCCCGCTCGGGGCTCCAGACCCCACCGGCCCGCAAGATAAGAGGTCATACAGAGGAGAGACCCAGGCAGCGGTCTGCTGCACTGTCCGCCCTCAGTCTTTCCCCCACGACCTCCACTTCGGCCTCCCCAGGCAGTTGATTCAGTCTCGCTCACCGGTCACATAGTCGAAGACCTGCCCGTCAATTTCTGGGAACTCGCTCCGCAGGATATCGGCGCAAGTCGCCATGTTCAACCGGGATTCCGTCTGCGCAGTCGTGGTTGAGACCTGGGTCTAGGACCGCCTCCCCGTCCTTCTACCACGAAATCGTGCCCCTCCTCCCAAGGCGCACGCGCAGTAATGACGTAAGAAAGCAGACGCCTGTCTGAGCCCAGGGGGCGGGGCCAGCAGAACTGCACGCTAGCACCGCGGTGTTCAATAGGCGTGGCATTCTCTGCGCCTGCGCCAATTCCTATTTCAGGAATATATTGGCCACCTGTATGGTTTTCGCTTCCTTCTGGGAAGTGGAGATGGAGTCGATGGGTGTGGCGGAGTCCCCCAAGGTTTAACCCGGCGAGGAGCACAGGAGGTGCTGCGAGCGGAGCCTAGAGACAGGTCGAAGTGGACCGAGTGTGCCGCGCCTTTAGGCCGCGGCGTTTGCTGACTCATGACTCAACGCCCGAGCGCTCAGCGTTCTGCTCAGTCCGGACTTTCTGTTTCGTTTGTCTTGCTAGTTGAATTGGGTTGGTGATGACCAGCCTTTCACCTGTCCCTTTGCTCTGTGCTCGGTTCCTGCACACTTCATAGGTTTCTACTGGGTCGCTGAGAATTATGATGTTCTGTTTTTCTACCACCCCAAGGAACAACTTCACCCACCGCCAGGAAACCTGATGAACAAGCAGTCCCTTATAAACTACAAAGCATATTTTCTTACATCCTGAATCTCGATGTTTGTAAAAGGACCCCTCCCCCTATCGATTTGCTCAAATAGACTTTGTTCCAAAATAACACTACTGTTTTATACTTAAATACTAAATACTAAAATTCTTCCAATATGCTCAAATTACACTCGTGTATCTTTGACAGTATCTCTAGATAGCCCAAACTAACCTAGAACTCCGGATTCTCCAGCCTGTTGCCCAAGTGCTGAAATTAAAGGCATATGCCACTGCACTTGACAGCCCACTCATCCGCCTGTCATTACTCCAATGGGGAGCCAGTCTTGATGTTTAAAGTTTAAAAAAACCTATCAGCATATCTGAGGATATAGCTTAGTTGGTAGAATGCTTGTCTACCATGCATGAAGCTCTGCGTTTGATCCCCAGCACCTCATAAAATTGGGCATCATGGCATGTTTGTAACCCCCAGCATTCAGGAGGCAGTGATAGGAGGATCAAGAATTCAAGGTCACTGCGGTGGTGGCACATCCCTTTAATCCCAGCACTGAGGAGGCAGAGAAAAGTGGATCTCTTTGAGTTCAAGGCCAGCCAGAATTACAACAAACTCTGTCTCCTGGGAAAAAAAAAATTCAAGGTCACCACAGCTACATAGAGGGTTTCAAGGCCATCTGAGACCTTGTTTCAACCCTCCTTCCCATCTCAATAAAGCTATGTAGTAAACCCATATGACTATAATCCTAGCATTTAGAAGATTGGGGCAGGCAATGTGGGAGTTTGAGGCCATTCTGGGCTGTACTAAGACCTCCATAAACAAAGCAACTAAGCCTCTAAATCTAATAACCATTTTATAGTAACTAAGATTAGGGGCTAGAGAAATGACTCAGTAAAGTGCTTGCTATGCAAGCATAGGGGACCTGAGTTTGATCCCCAGTATCTGAGTTAACTCAGGTACAGTGGCATGCAGCTGTAAGAAATAAGTCATTATGGTCTATTTTAGTCAAAGGTGCTTATCAGTGAGTTACACAGACAGGAAGCACCAAGTATCCAGTTTCCCTAGCTGGCCACTTTTTAGTTTACCTTAGGGTCGATAAGTCTGCTACATAACAGCCCATGTATCGAGAAAGTGGGGCGGTACCTCCAGCCCCAAGAGGATGGGGAATCTGAGGTGGAGGCAACACTGAGAACTAATGGGAGATTGTAACTCTCTGGAGTTATCAGCCAATGGGGAAAGAAAGAGGGCAGGAATTTTTTTTTTTTTTTAAGATCAGGGACTCTTAAAACCACTGTTTTGTGCCAAATCAGAGTGTCGGCCAGCCATTTTTGTCTTTTTTTTTCCAGGCTGATTGACGGATTCTGCAAGGTCAAAAAAATGAACTGCTTTGCTTTAGTTCCTCTGAGTCTCCAGTACCCTTATGAAGTGAGGACCATCATTTCTCACACGTAATCCCAGTGCTGGGAAGACAAAGACAAGAAGATCCCTGGGGCTTACCAGCTAGTCAGCTGAGCTAAATCATAGAGAGCCAGGTTCAGTGACATTCGTGTATAGATTGTTGTTTTGTATTTTGGAACAGGCTTTCTCTGCATAATACCCCTGGCTATCCTGGAACTCATTTTGTGGGCCAGGCTGGCTTTGAACTCAGAGTTCTACTTGGCTCTGCCTCCAGTGCTGGGATTAAAGGAATGCTCCACCACTGACATGCTGTCTTAAAAAATAAGGTGGAAGAGCTGGAGATGGCTCAGCAGTTAAGAGCACTGGCTGCTCTTAACTCTGTTCTTCCAGAAGACCAGATTCAATTCCAGCACCCACATGGCAGCACACAACTGTATGTAACTCCAATTCTAGGGGATCTGACACCCTCACACAAATATACATGCAGGCAAAAAACAATGTACCTTAAATAAATAAAAGTTAAAAAAAAATAATGTAGAAGGCAATTGAACACATTCAACACACTCAAAGACCTCTGGCCTTTACATATACATGAACACACACACTACACACTAAAAACTAAAGACTGGGGAGGATGGCTCAGCAGTTAAGAGCACTTGCTGCGTTTTCAAAGGATTGGGGTTCCTAGCAACCACATACTGTTCACAATTGTTACAACAGTTTCAGGGGATCCAATGCCTCCTCCTGGCATTGGAGAGTACTGCATGTGGTGCAGGCAAAACACTCATACATACAATGAAAATAAACCAATTTGTTTAAAATAACCAAACATAATTAGGGGCTGAAGAGATGGCTCAGAGCACATACTGCACTTATAGAGGACCCAAGTTTAGTTCTTAGCACTCACATTAGGCAACTCATAAGCTGCCTATAACTCTAGCTGCAGGGAATCTGATACCACAACTGGATCCTGATGCAATTGTGGAAAATCTTATAGGATACGTTAAGTTAATACGCACTGGAGGTGACCATGAGTTGATTTGTTGAAGTTAGGTCATGGGATGTGGGGATTTGTTATATTCTTCTGCTTAGCCTTGAAATTTACTCTAGTAGATTTTTTTTTTTTAAGTTTAAAAAAGTGGAAACCTGGCAAAGTACACCGGTAAGGGCAAACCTACTCTGTCTTTGTCCTAACATACAAGATATTTGGGAGAATACTCCTGGGAACTCTGGAGGGATAAAAGTTTTCACCACAGAAATTTGACAAGACCCATGGAGCATAAACATCTTTCCTCAGTTGGTTCACACAGTAAGACTGGAACCTAGTTTAAATGAGAAATAGATGGAATCAAGACATCAGCTTTTCAGGGTAGTTGCAAGAATAAATAGAAATCTTCCTTGATTTGTGCTAATTAGAAATACTGAACACTTGCAACACTGCACTTGGGAGGTGGAGGCAGATGGATCCAGGATTCAGACAGCTGGGCTCACACAATGAAAACCCATCTCACAGCAACTAAAGGCAGCAGTGGAGGCACACGCCTGTAATACCAGCATGTAGAAAGCAAAGGCAAAGGGGCCACCAAAAATTCAAGGTCAGTCTGGTCTACATAGTGAGTTCTAGGTCTACATGTAGCACAGGCTACATGTGGCAAGACTGCTGGTGAGTCTGAGGCCCGCCTGATGTACATACAGATCCCAGAACAGCCAGGGAGACACAGAGTAACAGTCCCACCAGTCCCCTCCCTCTAGCCCCATTAACACTCAGCCAACGACTCCACTCTACAGTTTATTGGGTTTATAACTGGACAAAGTCACACGTGTACAAAACAAAGCTCATACTATCCCAAAGCAGATCAGGGACTAAGGGGTGGGGATCTGTTACTGGCCTTTGGGGAAGCTCTGAGGTGAGGGGTAGTCAACCTTCCCACTGCAGAGGTGTGGCCACAAGGGTAGAGAGGAGAAGGGGCCACCTGGCTTTGGTCACAAAACTCAGGGCCTGGTACTAAGCCAGGACAGACAGATGGAAGAGAAACCTCAAAAGCCACCCTGCCAAGGAAGCCTGGGGACTGCCTCCCAGTGCCACCATGAGGTGTTTGGTTCAGACCTATACTCAGGGGCTGCAGTAAAGGAAAGGCAGCAAAGCAGGAGGGAGAAAAGACACTGATGAGTGGTCATGGGGGTGCTTGGACCTGTGGAAGAGGGTAGGTGGGGAGGTGAGCCAGCTGCCACTAAGGCAGCTAGCAACGTGTTTCATAAATGCCACTGCGGCCAATGTATCGCACCCATTTGATGACATCATGGTCGCTGTAGTTCAGCTTCGGTTCAAATACCTTCAAGTAGCGCACCTTGAGGCCAGAAGGCGCGAATGGCACCTGGGCAGAGGACAGCTCCAGTTAGGAACAGGGTCTTCCTGTCACAGTGGCTCTACTCTGGCAGGTTTCATGGTTCCCCTCTCATCTACCACAGGCGTTTTTGAATGTCGGGCCCAGAAGCAACAGAATACTGGGGTTGGAGAACTCACTAGAGGATTACTAAGTAATGACAGCTTATCTGAGAGTTACTAGGAATCATCTCACGTCTGAAGAAGGCTCCAGTTATGATGAGAACCATTTCTTTGATTTTTTTTTTCGAGACAGGGTTTCTCTGTTGTAACTCTGGCTGTCCTGGAACTCACTCTGTAGACCAGGCTAGCCTTGAATTCAGAGATCCACCTGCTTCTGCCTCTGCCTCCCAAGTGCTGGGATTAAAGGCGTGTGCCACCACTGCCTGGCTGAGAACCATTTCTTTAATTGTTACCTTTGAACATACTTATCCTTGTCAATATACTATGGACAGGAAAAATAAAGTGGAAAAAATATGTCTAATTCACACTAAAGCAAAGTTAGCTCATTATCTGTAATTAAACTCTCTTAACTGTCTTTCAAACAATCTAAATGTTCTTCAAGAACTGTTTTTTATGACAAGTCAAGAGAAGCCACAGCTTTTTTGTTAGTTTAAATGTCAATTTCTATTAAGAGGCTTAAAGGGGAGTGGGCCTACCCATTCAGACGTTTCCCAATCTAGGCCCCAGTTTTCTCTCATCTCTGAGGAGAAGAGACCGACCTGAATGACCACTACTTTCTCATCACACCCAGCCATGGTACTAGGCCTCTCCTCTGCCATACCTCAAAGTTCATGGAAATGGGCGGTCGAGCCCATTTCTTCTTGTCGTTGGTGGGCAGAAGCTCAATCTCTGCGCTGATCTGTGATTCCTTCATGCCTGCCATGCGCTTGATCCTAGGAACACAGGGGCAGCAGGAGCCTGTAGTAGTTTGGAGGATTTTCAAAGTAGGGATTGCTTCTTTCAAGAGAGGGAGAGGGAGGAGAGGGAGTGGAAGCAAGAGCCTACAAACTTATGGGAGGTGCCAGGATAAGAAAGAGAGGTCAGGACCCTGATAAGTACTTGTTACACCCTTAAGCCCCTGGGGCTATAATTTCATCTTAGATGGATGGGTGAGCTCTCCCTTACCCACATGGTATGCCTCAGATATAAGACAAGAGCTAGTGGAAAATATTCCACATATAAGAGTTCAAGTGCAGGTACATGCATGAGCGTGCATGCGCATGCACATACACACACACACACACTAAAGTTGACAGGTGCCTGGAGAAGCAGGCATACTTCTCTCACCCTATAATCCACATAAGAGGACAGAAGGTGAAACTTAAGGAGAAGGTACAATATGGCATCTTGAGCCTGGCTGTGACCTTCTCAAGACTCACTTCCATACAATGGCGTTCTCGCTGGCCTTGTACTTGGCCTTCCCCTTCATGCAGATCACCTGCACCCCGCTTGTGTTCAATGGGGTTGGGATCCTCACCTAGGAGCGACACATCTGTCAGTGAGCTCTGTGAAGACCTAAAATCATTACTCCCCAAGACAAGTTTTCCCTCTCCAAGTCCCCTGTCCTCACCTCAATCTTCTGGGCCAGAAGTGAGGGCTTGAAGTTGGACTTGATGACCACCTTGACCTCCAGTTTGGTGCGTCCTACTTCCCGCACCAATGGGATCACCCGGAAAGGAAGGATGATGTCCTTGGTAGTACGATATCTTTGGAGGAGAGAACACATTTGATACCATAGGGTTGGTCCCACTCTCTTCCTCCCACATCTTCCAGGTGCACCCGCTGCCTCCTCGAACCCCAGTGGCACCTCATGAGTTCAAACTCTCCATCAGGTGGGATGAAGCTGATGCTTCGTTCAGAGTCAAATTTGCTGAGTCGCACACACTGGTGGAAGGTGCAGTCATCAATGGCAATTGATTGCTTACCACTGCAAATAGAAGCAGAACTCTCACAGGTACAGCATGTGTCCGACTAAGAGACCATGGCACAGCAGGCTGGCCCCACAGCTTATGGGAAGCTGTCATAACACAGTGTCCTGACTTGGGAATCCCTTGGAAGCACTTTCAGGTTCATTATCACCTGAGAACCCTGCTGATGGGGCCTAAACAAAAGAGCTTGCTCTCTGAGGACAACGTCTGTCCCTTCATCTGTCTTATTATTGAAGCTAAGACTAACAAGCCAAGGAACTTCTGGAAAAGCAGTTATAGATTCCAGGAGAAATAAAGTCCAAAAGGAAATCTGTGGTTCACCAGGCCTTACTGAACTCTCAAAGGCTCACCCATCTTTGTTTCCCTTGACTCCCAGACTCAGGTACCTCTTGCCTGTTTCATCAGCTGTGCCTTTGCCCTGCTTTTCAATGACAATCTTGTCATTCATTCCAAACTTGCACTCAGGCATGCCACTCAGGTAGCTCTTCATCACCACCCGGCCTGACACATGGGCACTCAGTACCTGCCCTGATGACAGAACAGAGAAACAGGGAGCAGCTAAGCCAAGCAGACAGACTAAGGGTCTGCCCTGCCCCCCCAGGTTTCATCATGAGACGGCTCTTACCCTGTGGGGACATAAGCAGGTTTACACTCTCCAGAACATCCAGGAAGAGCTCATTTCGGCGATACTTGATACCTTCCCGCCGCCAGCCAATCTGTCCAGTCACCTGGCTGGTGATCTGGGACTGTTCTTCTTTTGTCTGTAAGGGGTAAAGGTTACCAATGACCTCACTCCTCTTCCCCTTCCTATTATCCTCTCCCCACTCCAACCTTACCACTCTCTGTTCATTACTCTGTAGCCCATCCTCCCTCACAACCTTTATAGGGAAGGGTCTGTAGAACACTCAAAGTCACAATGGTAGAAAAGAAATGAGAGAACAACTTACCTGATGCTAGAGGCCGAAGAGCCAGCAAGGTTCCAATAGGAAGCAGCATGGTAAGCAAAAAAGGAGAATGCTATGAGACTTGGATCTGAGAGGAGAGCCCACTAAAGAACACAAGGCCTTCAGAGCAGTCCACACCCCCTGCCCTCAGTATAGAAGAAATAACTGAGCTGTATTCTTGGTAACAGAGATGCTGCATTGGCAGTTTCTGGGGTAGGAGAGCTACTCAAGCCAAAACAGGCCTGCAGTCATGGCAGAGGCTGAGGCCAGCACTTCCTGTCAAGGGCAGGCTCATGAGTCAGCTAGGATAAAGCTAGAGACCAACAGGAAGGAAAGGAGTTTGGGGTCTACCCTACCTGCGTCTGTATAGTTTAAGTACCTGACTCTTGATGCCCTGCTGGGTGATGAATGTTTTCAGCGCACCTGTCTCCGAGTTCTGTGGGTAGCCGAAGTCCAGAATCTCTGTAAAAAGAAAGGAATTATTAGCCCCTAGAGAAAACCAGAGGCTCTTTCATTCTAGCCTTCCCTGGCCTGGATATATCTGGCTAGCACAGGTCCTAATGCCTGTGTGGAAACACCTGCAGCAAGGTCTTCTAGCTTAGCACATTCAGCTTATGATTTGTTCTTCATAAGAACAATTTTTTTTTTTCCAAAATCACAGAAGAGTCACGTGGTCAAGAGGGTGGGTAAGAGGCTAAAAAAATCATGAGCCCTCATTTTCTCCAGAAAACAGATGTTGTTAAAAGGGAAGCAGTTACAGACTCTAAGAAAGAGTACAGCTAAAGGGACCTCTAAGACTTCCTCGTCTCCAGGTTCTGAAATAGTGTTTAGAAGAGACCTGGGAAGATAGTCTGTGAACTAAGGCTCACACTGCAAAGGTGTGAGGCTAACACAGGAGGCTCAGCCACCACACCTCAGTCAGGTTTCTACCCCAGAAAAGACCAAAACTTCCCCACCCCACCTGCTGGCCTATTTCTGTATTCTACTTCCCAACAGCCTTTAGGTCTGGATTTGGACTGGCCATATCAAGGACACAGAGATGAGAGACTGAGGAAACAAAGTTCAGAGTATGCTGGAATCTCCAGAGCCCCCCAATTAGGTTACTCTCCCCCAAGGCCATCAGTCCCTAAAGCCTCACCATCCAGCAGCTCGTATATGAGCACAAAATTGTTCTTGATGTTTTCCTCACTGATCTTGCCAAAGTAAGCAGCCATTACATCACACATCTTATAGAGGAACTCGAAGACCATGGCAGCATTGACATTTTGCTTGGTGACTGCTGCCAGCCAGATGTTGGACCGCTTTACATGGAAGAAGCTGGTGCGAGCGATGTTTGTGACAGGGCTGCGCACCTGCTGCCGTGCATGAATAACATTGACCCGGAAGGCATCTACTGCATTCCTCCTGAGGGAAAAGGATACGAAGAAGCTGCTCAGCATCTAGGCAGATCTCACCCCATGAAGATCACCTACAAATGCTGGCAGCTCCACCCTCCACACTACTGAAATCTAAATCAGAGCCTAGTACTAGGGCTCCCTTCTTACAACACCCAGTGGGGTGGTGGGAAGAGGGCCTGCATTGGGCTGCTATCTGAAGGCCACGAAAAACAGGGAAGTCAAATGATAATAAAGGAAGGGTAGATGTAGCTTTAATAAAGTGACTCCAGGCCTGACTATAATTTCCCAGACATACCCCAGCTGTCACCTCTCTAGCTCTCCAGGAAGTTCCAGACCCTGAAGAGAAGGAAAGCCCACCAGTGGGGAAGGCAACTCTTCTGAAAGTTGGACAAGGCTTGTATGACCTCAGAGAAGACTCTAATTTACAGGGTGAAAAGGGGCTATGGGCTGTACCACCCAATTCTTTTCTAAGATCCAACTCCAGAAGTTAAGGGAATGAAAGAAGATAAAGGAAAACAATTATGGGGAGACAGGTCCCCCTACCCGCCTGTACCTGAGCGGCAGCTTGACAGGCTGCTTACCTATTGCTACATCAGCCAATGAGATGGGATGAGAGAAATGACGCCAGCAAGAAGAGGAGAGTGACAGCAAGGAGAGATAGGGTTAGACAACACACAACACACCAAGGGAGCAGCACATACCACAAGCGGGGAAGCAGACAATACAGGCAATAGGTAGAGAGCACTAAGGCATACAAGGTGTCATGTAGCCCAGCTGTGGCATAAACCAGGACATGGTTTATGCCCTGAGGTGGGAGGAACAGGACGGTGGGGGGACGGGGAGGGCCACAGCCAGGTTCACTTAAGCTAGGCACTGCCACGAAGTCTAGTTCAGCTTTACCAGCAAACAATGGATACAGCCACAAAGGCCACTCCAAGCTAGCCCATCAGCCAGGGAGACAAGATAGGAGAGCTACAGCAGGTGTTCTGTAACTATTTATCTCAAGCTCGTTTGAGAAAGAAAAGCAAGGCAGGAAGCAGAGGAGCCTAGCCAAAGGTTAGAGCAGCAAAGGATCAGCAAAGAGCCACAGTATGAATGGAATGAGAGGTCAGGCTGCAGTGAGATCTTTGTAAGTCTGAGGGACTTAGCATTGAGCTATTCAGGTCCACCCAGATGAACTACAAAGGCAGCAAGACCTATAGAGTGCTTCAAGCCTGTCCTGTTCACAACCAGGAAAGGCCCAGAACTGAAAAGAGCAGAGTCAGCAGACTAAAGAGAATTTTAAGGAGATATAGGAAAGGCTCTCAATATGAGAAGGATTTTGAAAGCAAGTTTTAGAAGGATTAGTACCCCACCCTGGTACTAACTACACCCACTGGAGATACTGCTCCCTCCTGAAAGGAAGAATCAACCTGACTGGGCAAAAGCAAGCATCTTCAGCAACCACACCTATATCTAAGACATTCAGGAGTAGGAAGGGCAGGAATTCCAAAGCCTGAGGGGTGGGGATGTCATTCCACAGGCCTGAGCTGAGCTGCTAGGTCAATGCCTAATGGGAACCAGGCTATATACTGCATGCTCAGGCTGAGGCGATAGGAAGGTTGGGGTACAGCAGGCTCGGCAAAGGAACTTACCCGATGTCATCTCGGTAGACCCGGGAGATGAGCACCTCCCCCTTGTGATTATAGATGAATAAGCCTCCAATCATGGTGGCAGCTCAGTCTCTGTGACCCATTGCTCTGAGAACAGACCTAGGTAGGAAAGGTGGGGATGGGGTAAGGGAAATCTTCAGAACTCTGTCCAAGTCCCCAGTAGGACTGTACAGGATTGGCTTTTTTCCTGACTCAGTCCTCTAGCTAAAGTGGCCCTCCCCCTCAGCTAGGCTCCAGTTCCTGTTTATTCCACATTGGACAGTAGAAAAGCAATTTAAGATTATGGGGTGGAGGATTAAAACCATTTTCACCCAGCCTTTTCTGAGGAGAGAACCAGAGAGTAAACCCCACCCATTCTTCACAGTGCTGAGCTCAGCAAGGATTCTTTTCAACCCCCTGCTGTGCAGATTCTCACTGAGGCTTCTTCTAATGAGTCACTGAGGCCTGCCTGCGGATGTAGGGGATGTAGGAATGGCGGTAGGAATTAAGTCTAGTTGGCTTGGGCCTGGGACCACCACCAAGCAAAACCTTTAGAGCTAGTGCTACCCTTCCAAGAAGGCAGCAGAGCGTGAACCTCTAGAAGTCTATACATTCCAGGAAAGGCAGGGAGGAGAAAGGAGGCCCTTAGGCTCTAATATGGACCCAGGAATGTGGCCGAAGCTGGCACATCTTTCCCAGGCAGTGAGACAAGCAGGCAAAGCAGCAGAAGCCCCAGTGCTGACAAACTACACTTCAATAAACCAAATTGCTTGAGATTTCTTTTTTAAAAAATTTTCACCTTCACGTATGTACATGTCAGTGTGTAGGCTGTGTGTGTGGATATGGAAACCAAAAGGTGTCAGATCCTCTCCAGAACCTGAGTCACGGGCAGTTGCAAGCCATCTAACACGGGTGCTGGGATCTGAATCCAGGTCTTCTGGAAGAGCAGTAAGTGTTTAAACACTGAGCCCCTATTACAGTTATTTCTAGTCACTGTCCTTTCAAAATTTCAAGGTGTGATAAAAATAAGGCGTGTGTGTAGCATTAAATTGTGATTAGATCTAAATCGTGACTCCAGATCTACCAAGTAACTCACTTCAGGCCTGACGTCCATAAGCAATGAGCAGGGATAATAGAATGCTTCAATTGTCCAAATTATTTGGGTCAAAACCAATTTAGATTATTTGAGAAAAGAGGTTAATCTGGTTCTAGACTTTCTAGATTAGCACAGGTATTAATTTCAAAGCAGCTAGTTTAATTGACTTTCTGAAACTGGAAAATAAACCAAGGCCAGTAACAAGTTTCTTAAGGTGGTGGACACAGTCTCATCTCACAGTTCCAAAGAAGCTGAGAGAGAAAATGCAAAATGGAGGTTGAGTCCTGAGCAAAGGACCAAGTCCACAGGTATCAAATAGTAGGTAGTTCAGGGCAGTAGAACCGAGCGCGGGTGAGGGGTGCTCTGTGTGTGTGTGTGTGTGTGTGTCCGTCCTGGACAGGAATGGAGTATTTAGTTAAGGGAACAGTTAGCTGTAATTGCGCTAGTGATATACTATGGTGACCCCACAGCAGCAAATATGGCTATATGAGTCTCAAAAGAAGTTCTCCTATGGCAAAGGTCATAGGAGCTTTTGAGGAGAAAAAAAAACAAAAAAACAAAAAACAAAAAACGACGGAGACTAACAGTAGAAAAAAAGGAAAGCTGAGAGACAGGGCCTACTCTGTGACTCGCAAGGCACGAGGGGCTGGTGGGGTTTTCTCAGCGGAGGGAGGAGACATCCAGGCCGGGGAGATGGCACCACGGAATGCGGGGGCTGTCACAGGTCTGAGGGAAAAGAGCCGTGGGGGTACACCAAGAGGAAGGGATATCGCAAGGTTCGAGATCTGTCACTGTCCAAGGGAGTGGCTCAAGGGGATGTCACTGTCCTGGGGGGTGGGGGAGGTGGAAGTCCCAGGGTTGAGCGGGGGTCAGGATTCTAGGGATGGGGCACCGCGCGGCGTCCCGGCTCTCGGTTCCCAGCCCTGGCTTTCCCCAGAGACGCCTGGAGGGTCACAGTAGGGAGTCGCACCCCGCCCTTGCTGCAATCGCGCCCGAGGCACCCCCGCCCGGTCTGCTCCCTCCCGGGTCTGAAGGGAGGCCACTCCCGGGTGCGCGCAATTTTCCACCCAGCGCAGTGCAGGGCAGGGCAGGGCAGGGCAGGCGACCACGGCGCCCTCGCCGGCCCGGTATACGGACCCGTAAGTCCAGCTTCCCGCTCACCTGGAGTCAGCAGCCCCCAGAAGGCCGGCCTGGCCACCCTCGGAACCCAAGATGTCCGCCCAGCCCCTGCTCTCCTGTCCGCTGCCTCGGCTTTCACTGCAGTGCTCCCGCCCCGCCCAGATCTCAGCTGCGCCTGCGCACTTGCCTCCAGCGGCGACTACAAGTCCCGTCAGTCCCTGCAGCTTTCAAGCCGATAAATCTGAGCGCCCTAGGTTTACCGAAACTACAACTACCGACTGCCTTTGAGAGAAAGCCGACGCCAGCCTTAGTGCGTCTTGCTCGCAATACACGTCGTGATACACTCCACTCATTCATTTGCTCGTTTGCTTCACTGAGTATCACGGGAAGTGTAGTCTCTGAAATCCTTTCTGTTCCTACTTAGATGTTTCGGAAAGCTTCGAGAGATCAAAGCTGTTTGTCGAAATCAATTGTAAAATTTGAATTACTGTAGTCTTTTATCTCCAGATTCCGAAAACTGGCTATCCTCTCTTTACAAACACAAGTTGGCATAAACTTGTTAGTGCTGAAATTACTGCTTTTTAACACTACACTTGGTTCTCCCAAGGTTTTTTGCTTTTTGTTCTTGTGATTATTGTTGTGAGATCTTTTATATATATATATATAATTTATTTATTATATATTCTAGACATTAACTGAAACCTTTCCCAGGGCTAATTATCCAAAGAGAAAGGCTGGCAAAAATTAGTGCTTTCCTCAGCTAAACCTGTAGCTGTGTAAGTGCTAATACACATCTTTAATTCCAGTGCTTGGGAGGTAGAGGCAGGAGAATCTCTGTGAGTTTGAGGCCAACCTGGTCTACATAAGGAATCCCAGGACAGCCAGGGCTACTGAAATTTGAATTTGTCTCTCCTCCACACAATTTAGTTTGGCACGAATTTAAAAATCCCATCTCTCATTATATCCAAACTGAGAAAATGAGGCAGAGCCAACCCTGGACACAAACAGCCTGCTGGTTCTTGCCAAATCAAGAAAATTTGGTTCTTCCTCTCAGAAGACAAAGACATCCTGTTGGCTGAGCAGCCCAGAGAATGCCATGGCAGAATGGAAGAGGGGGGAAAAGGGCAATTCTGGTTACTAACCTTATTCCTAGCAACCTGTTTCCAGAAGCCAGGGCATAGCAGAAGAATGAAGACCTGTCATTCCTCAAAAGATCATCACTATGCACCATCATTCAGTGACCAAAACCAGATACTTCTAACCTTTAACCACCAATTCAAGGCTTCATGTCTACCTTTGCAAAAGCTTTCTCTTCCCAACATACCCTAAATGGTTGCCAGTTTAGAGTAAATTAGTAATAATAGTAATAATAATAGCTACCATTTATTGAGCACCTACTCTATTGTGTGCCAGGCACTGTGCTAGGCACTTTTCGTACAATATCTAATTTAAATCCTCACAACAACCCTGTGAGGTAGGTATTATTATCATCATTTTACATATGAAAGGACTGAGGCTCCAGAGAGGTTAAATAACTCTATTACACAACCAAAAATGATAGAGCTGGTATTCAAACCCAAACCAACCTGACTCCAAATCCCATGCTCTGTAAATTAAGGAGAGGAAAGGAAGAGCTGAACTTCAGAAAGAGTGTCAGAGTGGACAGGTGTGATATGCTGACTAATAACATGTTAGAAGGAATTTAAGCCCATAAAGTGTTTCTGGCTGGCAGGCCCTGTAGATTGTGATGAAGGTCACCAGGACGGGAATTCAAGGGGAATAATACGTGGCCAGGGACATGTGGACATGCCTGTGGAGATGTCCATGTGGGTAAAAAAAACAGATTTAAAGAGTAGGGGAAGCTGGGGCTGGAGATACATATTTAGAAATGGCCAGCATATCAACATCAATTGAGAGGAGAATGGATGACACCATTTTTGGAGTGAGAAATAAAGAGAAGTGAGCCAAAGATGGGATAATGGAGACACTGGCATCCACTGTGTGAGCACCGTGGGGAATTCTCAAAGGAGCAGGACAAGACAGAGTCAGAGAGCACTGAAGACAGGTAAGACCGAGTCAGGCTTCTAACACAACCTTTGCTCATTAAACCCTAGGAAATATTTGTTAAATGAAAGAATGTCAAAATACCCCTATCTGCACTGGACCATTTTGCTGGGGGGGAGGCATTTGCTAGGGAATCAAGCCCAGGTTATGTTAGGCAAACACTCTACTACAGAGCTATATCCGAAGCTCTCTGACACCCTTGCCCTGAAAACGTAAGTCTGGCTACGTCAGTAGAGTTTAGAGCAGAGTTCTTAAGAGAAAACTATGATTTAAGGTGGAAAACAATTTTAAAAATAACTGGAACTGTTGAGGTCCCAGTAGTCCTCTTATACAATTTCAACTGGCCTGTGTTTCCTGCCTGTTCTCAGTATCATGGTGAAGATGAAAACAGAACAGGGTAGAAGGATATGTGGGGACAGAAGGGAAGTAGAGAATGACCTGTTAGTTACCTGGAAAACCCTCTATTGAGCCCCAGATTTTGGGCTTTATCCAAGTATTGGCAACATGTGTGGGAGGCTTGAGGGCTAGGAGGAAGGGGAGAAGGCAGTCAGGGACCAGCCCCACTATCTAGGAAAACTTGGAGAAAGGATCCAGCCCTCTGGGCAGGGGACCAGCCCTGAGGCTTAGGCAAACTTGCATAGGCGTGTGTGTGTGTGTGTGTGTGTGTGTGTGTGTGTGTGTGTTGGTGGTGGTGGGGGCTTCTCTACTTCTCTCTGGAAAGAACAGAGTTTGTCATGCATGTGTGAAGCTAAGGTCCTTTCCAGAAGCCTAGTGACCTTGCAGTATGGGTGTGAGGGTTTTGACATCCTTGGGAAGCCCTGAGGGGCTCCTGAAGCAGAGTTCCTGGTCTCCTTAGAGGCTGGGCCTCCCTTTCCTGGGGGCTCACAGAAAGTCAAAGAGCCCGAAATTCTTGGCTGCTCCAGGCCCAGGGAAATTTGAAGGAAGAAAAAAGAAGAAACAATGTTTCAGGCCCAGAAGTTAGATGAGCCTGTTGGTTAGTAGGGTTAGATCTGAAGGGGTTGCACACAGGACAGGCATGGAAGGAGGTCCAGGCCCAGCGGAGATATTCCCTGGAAGCCACTAGTGGCCCTGGCACCTGCATGGGGCTCTCTAGGCTTCTGATTGGGTCTGGGTCCAAGCAGGGAAAGACAGCATGGATGCCTACTAGAGGTGGCTACAGCTGTAGGGTGAAGGACTGAAGCAACTGGCATGACAGTTAGGAAGGGAAAGACTATTTTTTGGTGTCAGTATGGTGGGGTAAAATCAAGATCTCTGCACACATGCGTGAGGAGGTGGGCAAAGGGTACTGAGCTGGGAAACGGTGGGTATAAGGGTGCAACACCACTGGGATCAGCTCCTAAACGTGACAGTGGAGCATCAGGAATAAGACCAGCAGTGCAGAGCCAGGGACATGAAGAATTCTGGGAAGCTGGGCACCAGGTGGATGGGGCTGGTTAGTGGGCAGGGGCACCGGCCAGGCCAGAGGCAGGTTAGGGGCTGTAGCATGGATGAGTAGAGACCTCTCATCCTGGCTGCTACCAGCAAGCAGTAGCAGTTAGTTCCATTTATTTCCCTTTCAGGTACCAAAGTAAAAAAAGACCGACTGATGGAGAAAGGGATGCAGCTGGCTGGGGGTAGGAATGGAGAGGGGCCCTGATCACATCACATCCACAAAGAACTCACTGGGGTTTCCCATTGCCATGCGGAAGGACTGTCTGCTGGCTGTCAGTTCCGGGGGCACGGAGGCCAGGTCACGGCCTGGAGGGGCTCCTGGGGGCCCCATGGCTGCAGGTGGCGGGGTCATCATCAGCATAGGTGGACCGTAGAGAGGGGGCACTCCGGGAGGGCCATAGCTCGGGTGCGTGTGGTGGCTGCGCAGGCTGCTGGTCAGAGAGTGATGGCTGCGGTGGCTGTGCTCACTGGCCGCTGGGCCTGAGCGCTCGCTTGGTGCCCGCTCCCGTGGCCCCCGCAGACTGCTGCGTGTAGTGTGGTCAGACTCGCTGCCGCTACCCCCTGACTTGGAGTCCCCAGCTTTTGGGTCCTTCTCCTTGCGCCGGTCGCTGCCACTTCGGTTGGAACCACTGCTCCGACTGCCTGTAGGGAACAAACAGGGTCAGGATGGAGGTGCAGAGGTGACCTGGGCTTCTGCAGATTCCTTCTGGCAGGTTCTTTGCCTTACCTTCACTGTGCTGACTGCTGGCGCTGCCCCCACCATAGCTGTAGCCCAGTTCTGGGAAGCCTGGGTGTGGGTTGTAGGGATGTGGAGGCGGTGGGTACTGGTAAGGGAACGCCATAGGCCAAGGGGCAGCCCCTGGGTGCGGCAAAGGAGCCAGTGTGTCCTGGTCAGAGGCGCCACTGGAGCCATCATGGTCGTGAAGCGATAGGTTGGCCATGTCTGTGGGAAGAAGGCTCGGTAAAGGGGTCTACTTTGTGTCCCCACACCCACAATCAAGAGGTCTCTGGCCAAAGATGAACTGCAGGCAACAATGCTAGTTTATGGCCAGAATGAGGGGCCAGCAGATCTCTTTGGCCACTACCAAAAACCCTTCAGCCAATCCCCACATCTAATTCCTAGTGCCTTCAAGGCCTCTCCCTAAGAACTGGGGAGGCTGAGGCAAGAGACCTAATATGAGTTCAAGCCTAATCTGGGCTATATAGTAAATTTAAAGGCAGCCTGGGTTCCATTGTTAGACAGTCTCAAACACTGAAAAATTAAAAACTCCAAAATGAAACAAACCCACAAAGCAAAAAGAAAAAACAGAAATGACCCCACCCATGCACCCTTCACCCCTATTTTAGCATTTTCTCCTCTAATGAGAGGGAATAAAGTCAGGGGCATGTGGAAGGATGAAGTACTAGAAACCTCCAGGTATTGTACTATGTATGATTCATCAAGCACACTACACAGCAACCCCACAAAAGAGGTAATCATCACTTCTCTAAGCAAGGAAACAAAAGTCCAGCGAGGTTAAGAGTTGCTCATACTCTTACCTTTTTAGATTAATTAGGAGGGGGCATTTGAAAAAACTGAGGTGAATGTCTGCCCCCCCTAAAACAAAAGAGGAGGAGGGGGAGGAGGGGGAGGAGGGGGAGGAGGGAGAAGAGGAGGAGATGGTGATTTATTAAAAGTTCGGAATGAGGCTGGAGAGATGCTTGTTGCTCCTGCAGAAGATCTGAGTTTGATTCTCAGCACCCACATGATGGCTCACACAACCACCTATAACTCCAGTTCCAGGGATCCAGTGACTTCTGCCCTTCCTGGGCACTGCATATACATGGTACCCAGACATACATGCAGGCAAAATACTCATACACATAAAATAAAAATAAATCTTAAAAATAAAAGTTCAGAATGAGCTGGGTGTGGTGGCTCACACCTTTAATTCCAATACTTAGGAAGCAGAGGTAGGCAGATCTGTGAGAATTTAACACTAGTTTAGTCTACATAGTGAGTTCCAGGACAGCCAGAGCTATGTAGTGAGACCCTGTCTCAAATGAAGGAGGAGGAGGAGAAAGGAGGAGGAGAAGGAGGAGGAGGAGGAGGAAGAAGAAGAGGAAGAGGAGGAAGAGGAGGAAGAGGAAGCCCAGAATGGGCTGGGTGGGGAATGTGCACCTGCCATTCCAGCAGGACTGTCAACCAACCTAGACTACACAACAACAAGTAAAGGGAGTAAATTAAAAGAGAGAGGAGGAAACAACACCCTAAATGAACACGATAGGGTTTTAGAGCCTCCTTTATAGAAGGCCCTTGCCTGTTGTAGAAAATGGGGATGGGAAAGGAATGGCCAGAAAGAACAGCCTAAATGCCACCTCTGTGCCATGGACCCTGCTTGCAGCCAGAACTGGCACCAATTTGCTATCAACATTTTTAAATGACTTTCTTCCATCCTTGATATTGTGCACTTCCTAAAAGCAAGCTGCCCTCACAAGAGCTAGAATTCCCTTGAACAGAGTGTAAAGGGCTGCTAGGACAGATTGCCTGCCTAGAACATCCTTTGCTCATATCCATCTGAATTCTAAGAAAGTTACAATCACCCTATAGAGGCCTTCAGCCCCACTAGATCTTCCTCCAAGCCTCAAAGCGATCTAGCCAGCTCTGCAGGAAGAAGCTAGGGTATGGGGCTCTGAAATTCCTTTTGGAGCCTGCCAGCCAAGCAACTAACTTGTCCAGAGGCCAGTGGCAGCATGCTGGCAATGAAGGAAAGCAGTGGCCTGCATTGGCTCACACTCAGAGAATTGCTGATGTCTTTAGCTGTCTCGGTGACCAACAATATACTCCAGGTGAACACATAATTCCTCTTCGAGCCTGCCACACTCTCAGCTCAGCAGACTGTGCCCTCTGAGAAGGAAAAGGCTTTTCTGTCAGCACATGCTGAGCTGAGCCTCAGGCAGCCTAGGAGAAGGACCCAGTTAAGCCCAGGAAAGAAACACCTTTTCAGCAAAGCTGTCTTGGAAGCTTTATATATCCCAAGAAGTCTGGGGTCTTGGGTTGACATCTGATAACAATGACAATAATAATTAACCAATTTCTATGAGTCTACTAAGCTATTGATGGAAGATATGACCAATTTCAGATAATGGAATGTGAAAATTAAAAAGTGCACCTTATAATCAATTAAATACATGAACAGCAGAAAACTTTTATGAAGCACTTCTTGTGGGTCACACACTATCCTAAGTGGTTTACATACATTATATTAAGCTTAAGATAGCTCTATGGAATAGGTTCTACACTTACTTCCACCTTACAGACTTAGAAATTGAAGCACCTATTGATGTTCACAGTAAGGGTAGAGCTAATATTTGAACTCAGAATTGCCAGAGTCCAAAATCCTATCACAACTCTATGAGAGCTGCTGAAGGCCAGGAGTTCCCCCCTCTACAAAGGGATGGTGTTCCGTAATATCAGCCACTCTAGTCCCAGAAGCATTCTGAGTTAGCCTTTGGATGCCGGGTAGCTTCACAGGCCTGAAAGAAAGCTCTTTTGGGCAGAGGTGGCTGCTGGGGCTGGGACTTAGCTGCTGGCATGAACAGCAATGTCTGTTTGAAGTCACCTATAGGCTAAAGAGAAGGAAGGTTTTCACAGGGTATTCTGCTTTATTATGCTCAATGGTTTTGCACCTTCTCAGGATCAAGTCTAAACTCCTCAGTGTAGCTTATAAAGTTCTCTGCAACCTGACTCTGACAGTTTCTTTGGCTTCATTCCATGGTATGGTACACCCCCAGGGCTCTTAGAAAGATAAGGACTCCCTGGCCAATCTGTATTCTGACCCAGTAGTACCTCCTTGGTTTATGGACCAAGGGCAGGCATTTTGTTTAGTCTTGCTAAGACAATATTTTTGGAGCATCATGTACCTTGAACAGCCCAGAACAGTGGGAAGAGCAAGGAATCTAGAGTCAGAAGACCTGTATCCAAAGCCTAATTCCTTTGTTTCTAATTGTGAGACCTAGGACAGACTATTTTAAATGCATTTCCTCGTTTGGTAACATGGATAGTACCCTATCTGACACCCCCCTCCCCGCCGAGAGATGAAGACTGAGTGCGATGGTAGGATGACACTTCAGAAACCACCGGCACCATGTCAAGCACTAACAGGCACTTAGAGAATGCCAGACTCACCAGGGAGATGGAAGAACAATGAAGAGCTAGACTGGACTGCTTGTCCCATAGGGCCTTCAAGCTTTGAGCCAGACCCCAGCTCTGTTGAGCCACCTGGGTTTCCTGGAATCAGCTGTCATATCACAGGGACTTCCTTACTCCCATCCAGGAGACAAGAATGAGGGATTCTGGGTGTGGGTGGTAGCATGCATTTATAATCACAGCATTCAGGAGGCAGAGGCAGAAGGATTGCTGCAAGTTCAAAGTCAAGCTGGCTGCACAGTGGATACTAGGTCATCATGATCTACATAGTAAGGCCCTGTCTCAAAAAAGGAGAAGGTGGTGGGAAGGCACGTACTGCCACAGAGATCACCAAAGATGTAGTAGCACTGCTCAGAGAACGTGATCTTGTTGACAGTATGGCGGATGAAGCCGGCTTTCAGAAGGTTGCTGGCGTACTTTCGGGCCTCCCGCCGGTCCGTGAATCCTTCTACATTGTGGTACAGCCAGTCCACCACATCTGAGCCTGGGGATAAGGTTGCTGGTTGATTGGGGTTCCTCTGGCCTCACAGAAGCTATGAGGCTGGGGTGATTAACAACTCAAAGAAGTAGCCCAAGAGAAATTTTGGGTTCCCCACCCCTGCCTTGCCCTGCTCCATGACCCCCCACCCCATCCTTCATCTTGTTGTAAGGCTCTCTCACCGATGAAAGCATTGGGAATGGTAATCTTGAGCCACATGCGGTCTCGGACCTCCAACCCTGACTCAGGGGAGGCCATGGCTTTTACGATGGCTGCCATGTCACTGTGGATGGACAGGTGAAAGTCATCTAGGCCTGGGGGGGAGGGGGGAGAGGCAGAATAGTGAGGAAAAGAGTTGCCCCCTGGAGTTAGGAAGACAAGAGTGGCATCCCAGATCCCCCCTCAACAATGACAAGCTCAATGTTGACTTCTTGGACAGTTTCCCTTTTTGTAAAAATGGGTATTTTAATGTCTACACAAGGATATATAAAATAATTCAATGATTCCATGAAGGTACTCAACACAGTGCACATGTATATGTTATAACAATAAAAATAAAAACCATTTGTTGAGTGCTTACATCATACCACACAGTAGTAACTTGGAACCTCTTATTAAACCCCACAAGAACCTGGTGAATTATATCTTAGTTGTCCCATTGTATGAGAGAAAACTGAGGCTCTGTGGGTGCTCGCCATACATTAAGAAGCAAACAATGCTCAGTGAGGCTCCAAGTGCCCATTGGGGAAGGGCTGCAGTGTGAGGTATCTGGAATGAGTGGAGTCCCCTCAAAGGTCCTCCCTGATGCACATGTGGATCCCCATCAAGCCTCCCACCTGGCCTTGTTGGCTGGGCCCAAGGGACAGGCTTGAATACTCACGTTCTGTGTCAGGGATGGAGCTGGTGATAGAGGAGCTGGTGGAGGTGATGGTGCTCAAGGAGGGGCTCATGCCATAGGCAGGGAAGGTGCCTGTCATGGCTGCAGTGTGAGAGACCCAGGCTGCAGGGTCAATAGGCCGGATGGGCTCACCTACAGGGAGGGTGGAGGAGTCACAGGCTGCCCACCCTGCCTATTATGGTGCTCATCATGTAAATGTAGGACTTAGAGCAACAAAGAGAGCAGGGCAGAGCTTACATATGCCAACACCAACTTTAGGGATGAGTCCTTGTCTACTTACTCCGGGGTAATGTGAAGCAGCCACGTGGACTTGGGTCCCAGCACTTGGCTACAGTCAGAGTGATAGGCCTGAAAACAAGGTTGTCCTAGTACAGGCAGGATATATGAAGGCCAGACCAAGCCTCTTGCCAGAAAGGCCTTCCCCATCTTCCCCAGAATGCCATTCCATTCATACCCTGGTTTGTGTACAATCTCCCGAAGTACTCGGACTGCGTCATCGTTACTCATGTTCTCAAAGTTGATCTCATTTACCTGAGACAGAAGGCTAGGAGTGAGATAACAGGTAGGGCTCGGGAGATGGACAGGGGAACCGTGTTGAGGGTCTTCCTTCTCTCTATCTTACCACCCAGGGTAGGCAATGATACCTGCAATAGCATATCTCCCGGTTCGATGCGTCCATCAGCTGCCACAGCCCCACCCTTCATGATGGAGCCAATGTAGATGCCTCCATCGCCTCGCTCGTTGCTTTGGCCCACAATGGAGATGCCCAGAAAGTTATACTTCTCTGCAGGGAATAAGTTAACACCTTGAGAAGGGCAGGGCTCCTATCCAAATCCTAACTGACATCACTAACATCATTAATGTAAATACATGTAAGTGCAGTGTGCACTTAAACATGCTTTTGTTTTTCCTACCAGTCATGAGGCAGGAACTCTGAACTCAGTTTTACAGATCAGGCAAGACTTAAGTGACCTTTCTAAGCCAGGAAGTGGCAGGCATTAAACTCAGATTTAAGTTCCAAGTTAAGTTCTTTCTGTTATATTTATCTGCCTTAATATTTTTTTTATTATATTTTCATCTGTTTATATTATCATAGAGGGCACTCTTGTGTGCGTGGGGGCCAGAGGACAATTTATGGGAGCCAATTTTCTCCTTCTGTCTCGTGGGTTCTGGGGACTGAGCTCCAGTCATCAGGCTCAGTGACGGGCGCACCTGCTGAGTCATCTCACCAAGCACCTTCTACAGAGTCTTCTAAAGAGTCAAAAGTCAAAGCGTAAGGACACAGTGACAAGATGGGCAGAGACAGGGCTCTCGGAAGCCACTTCCCCCAGAGGACCTCCCAGGGTGCCATGGTCTGCTCCTACAGCTCTCTGTGTTTATGTTACAGCCCTGATAATGAGATACTGAAATGTCCATATTGTGCATCAGTTGGTATTTATAAAAGAGCAACTTGAGAGTATGGGACATACCTTTTTCCTCCTGTATTGGACATGAAACCTAGGGTCTTGTATTCTATCACCGAAATCCCCACCTCAAGCCCCAGCAACTGTATGTTGTATTTCCCAGAACCCCTAATGCCTTCCAGCATAGGCACTCGGAAGTGTCTCACCAGACTCACCCATGTTGAGAGTAACTGTGATGATGTTGAGGGACATAGTGGAGTCTGTGATGCTGCTGAAAGACGAGGACTGGAAGAGAGACGGTGGCGGTGAGCAGCAGGCAGGCGGGGTGCTCCCACCCGCATCTTCCTCAGCACACCACCCTCACCCACGAAGGTTCCCAACACTGAACCAAACAGAAGGGCGCTGAAGAAGAAAGAGCTGTGGCCCTGCCTGGGAAGGACGCACAGTCTGCCCTCTTGCTCATCCCGAACACCCAAGAGTCCATACCCGTTCAATCCGAGAGACCTTCTGCTTCCGTCGCCGCCGCTTATGTCTTCTCATTAGGCGTGAGGCACTGCTCTGTTCTGTGGAGCTGCTGAACCTGTGGGGCCCAAAGTCGTTCCCCACCAGGCTGGCCCATCCTTGCCCCATGTGAGGCACTGCAGGGTCCTGGTCCCAACACAAAGCCCACATCCCTCCCAGAGGTGAAGCATCAGCAGGATTCAGGCTCCTCATGGGTCACTTGTCCCTCACTCCCATCCCAGTACCTATGAAAGTCAAGCCCCACCTGCTGGTGGAGTCGTCCTCATCCGAGTCAAAGAAGCTGGTGGTCTCCAGCTCACTGCTCATAAGGGTGGACGAACTGTCATAGCCACCTGGTTCCCTTCGCCGTTCCCCCTTCGCAGTTCCATTGAGCCGGGCTGCTGCAAGGGGGGACCAATGCAGGGAAGAAGGAATATGAGGCAGGCAGGCCAGGGCCTGAGCCGGGCCAGGCATATCCGTAACTCAGGAGGTAGGGTGAAGAGGCAGGGAGCTGGCTGGAAGCTACGAGGAGGGGCTGGAAGTGGAGGATACACACTGTGCTCTGGGGCATCCCTCCGTCTGGGCCGCTCTCGTTGGGCAGACACCAAGGAGTCAGTCTCTGTGTCATTGTCCAGGTTCTCCTGGCTGCCTCCACTAGCATGAGGGCTAAAGAGTAGACAGGGCTTGGTGGAGAAGAGAGCAGGCTGGGGGCTCCCTCCCCAAGCCCTCGGTTGAGCTGAGATACCCCTTTCCCACCTTCAAGTCACACTTACTGAAAGGATGGGGGCCGAGAGTCCCCAATGCCTCCTGTGCGTTCCATAGAAGGTGGCAGTTCAGACGGGTTGTCAGCACAGAAGGGGGCTGGCTCTGGGTGCGAACCTTCAGCAGATACCAGCTGACAGGAAGAAAATGAGTGGCTACACGGGAGCCCGGGAGAAATAAGATGCTTCTCCCAGGAGGTTATGAAAGACTGGAGAGAGTGAGGAGGAGAAGGCAGACCCATGCAAGGGCAGCTGGCCAGGTGCATGGGGAGAGGGGCTGGCAGGCATGGGCTACTGAATAAGAATGGGGCAGAGAAGGAAGCTCAAAGGATGTCGGGTGGCAGCAGGTGTTTGGATGGACACAGGAGCCCTTGAATCTCCACCACGTGTTCCTGTTCCGCCCCTTCCCCCCTTCCACTATCCTTTCACATTTCGTTAGAGGCTGAGGAGTGAGCTAGGGTGAGAAATTATTAGAAAACTAAAGGTAGATTCAGATACAGAGGCATGAAATCATTAGCTGAAAGCTAGCAGCTAGAGGCCGAGGGCTCCTTACCCAGGACACCACCCGGCCATTGAAGCAGGGCAGCTTGGCATTGTCATCTGAGATCTCTTCCTTCACCACTCTGTAGAAGAAAGGGGATGTCAGAGAGAACTTGCAGATGTAGGAACAGAGGGTCCTCATAATCCCAGTTGTCTTTTACCCCACGTATAAGATCAAGCCATCCACAGACTGTTCAGATGTGAGGAGGGATAGTTCCTTAGCACCTCCAGGAAGTAAGACAAAGAGGAAGGAGTTATGGGGAAGAGTTGGAGGTAGGGAACACACATCATCTCTGGGCCATCCCTCTGGCAGGGCCATATCTGGGCCAACTGCCTTGCTGGAGCATTGGCTCAGCCATCAGGTGACTAGAAATTATAATGGCCCCACACCACACCTCAGAACCTCCAGAGCGCTTTTCCTACTCCCAGTATGACATTCCTTTTCCCTGACCTTCAAACTGGGGAAGCACCACAAATCTTACTGTTCTTCTCTTCTCAACTAGGAATCTTGACTTTGTTCTTTGAGCTGTGAACAAGGAGCTTAAGGAACCAGGGAAGAGAAGGAGAGAAGGCATTCAGTGAACATGCATGTGGTGGACATCTATAATTCCAGTCAGCACTTGGGAGACTGAGGCAAGAGAAATGAGCCTGGGCTACATAATGAGATTCTGTCACAAACAAACAAACCGTAATGAAGAAAGGTGGCTGGAGCTGGAGCTCAGACGGCAGAGCGCTTGCCTAGAGTACTCAAAGCCATTCGACCCTGCACCACACAAACTGGGCATGGTTGGGCATGCCTGTATTCCCAGCACTAGAGAAGTGGAGGCAAGAAGATCTGTTTAAGGTCATCCTTAGCTACAGAGCGAGTTTGAGGCCAGTTTGGAATACATGAGGACACACGCACACACGCACACACACACAGGAAAAAAGGAAGAAAATAAACAGTAACAATTGCTTTTCTTTATTGAGCATGTGTTATGGGCCTAGCATTGTGCTAAGCACTGGAAGCATCATGTCATTCACATTCCCAACAATGCTATAGAGAAGAAAGGTGGGAAATTAAGCTTAGGTTCAATAATCCACCTAAATTCACACCACTAACAAGTGGAAAGCTGGTGCTTGAATCCCAGTCTGTGTGCTGCATTTGTATCTATTACATCTTCTACCACTATAGTTAGAATATATAATTTTTACTCCGGCCTCATTAGATAGACAATAATATTATTATCTCATGCATAAAGAAACTGACATTTGGTAACTTGTTCATGGTTACAATACTAAAAGATGTTAAGAGCTGGAACTGAACCCCAGACTATTCTACCTTCAATTATGTTTTCACTCTGTTACACGTTTTCCCTGTCTGATGAAAGATGTAATGGGTGGGTGGGAGCAGCAATGTGGGACGTGGGGGACCATAGGATGTCGTCATGACATGCAGTTTGGCCTTGGAAATGTGATAGGGCCACAAGCTAGATACCGACTACAGTCTGGGGCCAGAGATGGGATGGAAACTGTTATGGACCATCATACCATCACTCACCCCAGGAGCACAGAGCTAGACAATGTGACCATAGGCTAGAGGCCACATGCTTAGAGTTCTGGGGATACAGCAAGGGAGGAAGAGGTGAAATCGAGTCCTCCCTCCCTCCCTCTTTCAGCAGGTTACCATACTGGGCAATGGGTTTGGCTCCTTTTGATACTCACATTCTTGAACTTACAATGAAGCTCCCAAGCCAAGCCTACCATCTCCCCTCCCACCCAGCTCCAGCTCCCTACCATTGCTAACGCTACACCTACCCTAAGACAGCAGTCCAGACCTGCCAGCTAGTCTGGCCATTAGGTACCCCAAGCTTGTAGCCCTGCATGGTAATCTGGGCTCAAGAGAAAAGAGGGTATATGTGACACACAGCATGGACTTTATGTCTGGTTTTGGATACGTCTTCTTGTGGTGGGACAGTGCTGCTGAGTCTTCCCATCTCCCTTAGCAGCTCCCCACCTCCATCCCAGAGATGTTTCTTCTCTTTTTGAGGGTCACCACCAAGTATCCAAGCCTCTGCTGACTTCCAGTGATCAGCTGGTCTCCAGTTGCTATGGGGGAGTCTTAGACTGTGTCCATCTGTGGTAGAGCTGGGTAGTCGAGGCTCCATAGCAGTCTCCCTCAACATTCCGTCCTCTCTCTCTCACTCAGATTAGAGTCCAATAAAAACAGGCTCAAATTCCAATTCTATGACTTAGTAGCTCTTCCAGCTTAGAGGTATCTTTTAACTTACCCAAGCCTTTGTCTCATCCTGGTAAATGAGATTCTTAGATGGCTGGTATGGTGTAGGAATATAATAAAGACTAGTTACTAACTCTCGCAACTTTCAGGAAGATCCACACTTGTTAAATACAGGGACCTTTTCTTTTAAAAAATGTTATTGCATTTTATTAAGTGTGTGTGTGTGTGTGTGTGTGTGTGTGTGTGTATGAGAGAGAGAGAGAGAGAGAGAATGAGAATATGTACATGTGTATGGAGGTCAGAGGACAATGTGCGAAAGTCGGTTTCTCCTTCCACCACATGAGTCCTGGGGATAGAACTCAGGTCATCAGGCTTGGCACCATGCACCCTTACTCACTAAGCAACACTCTGACTCTCTCAAGTAATTTAAGAGAGCTAAGTCTACCCCAACCTTGACAAATATTTTTGGCGGCCAGATGGGAGTTGGGAGATTCTTAGGCTTCACATTCTGAACCACAGAGGTTGAGGTATGGCAGACTTTCTCTCTTGTCAATAGAGGTCACTAGCCTGGGTTGGATGCCCTGCTACTGCCCCAGTTTGCCAAGGCTTACTATCTTTCTGGGAGAAAAATCTAGGAGATGGCACTTATGTAGTATTCCTCACTGTACACACTGCTATGCTCCCTTCCCCACAATGGTGTGATCAGGACTTTAGAATGTGAAGCAAGATCCCCCGTCTCCAACCAAACTCTGTCATGTCAGTTACTAGCTGTGTGGCCGAGGGCAAGCTATTTAGGCTTTTTTGCATTCTAGTTTCCTCATTTGCAGAAGGGATATTAGTGCCTGTTTCATAGGCTGGTATGAGGATTCAGAGACAAAGAATGTACAAAGACTTATGTCTCTGACAGACAGATTGTTAAGTACCATATGACGAGTTTTAAAATAAAAAGTGAAATACAGTGTGAACAAGATCCTCGGCTATTAGTCCTCTGTAATGGGATAGCCCTACTGGGTCTTTTGCTCATCTATCCTTGGGCTGTGTGTGTGTGTGGGGGGGGGGGAATAAACCAACCAACTAATCACTTCCACTTCATTCTTAGCATCATTCTCAACTCTGCTGGAAGAGCCAATTGATATTTTGCAAAGGGACCACAGATGGATACAAGATGGCTTCAGGCGGCACATGATAAATGTTGCTTAGTTCAATAGTTTAATATTTATTTGTAACATAGTTCAGAAATGTATATTTAAAGAAAACTATTCCGTGAGCAGTGAGCAGATGCTCTTATAACTATAGTTAGGCCTGTTCCCACAACCTTGGGAAGGCAGGAAGCAGCCCACGGTGGTCGGCTTGGGAGGCAGAGGCAAGTGGGGGTGGAGATACAAGACTATTCTAGTCCCTCTAGGCATGTGGCCCAGCATACCCTGAAATATTACCCCGGTTCTTTCAGACCCTATTCTCCTTATTTCTCTCATGCCAGGTTGAGACACCCACCTCCTACCCCCCAACCTTCCAGACAGATACTTCTCAGGATCTTTCAACCAGGATGCCTATTCTAGACTGAAGCCAGACAATCATTACCACACTAGAGCCCTCATCCCAGGGCAAGAACAGAATCAGGAACAGCAAGATCTACCCCCCACTGTATAAAACACTGTCACACACACAATATTTCAAGAGCTCATCAGATGCTGACTTCCAGGGCAGAAGATGACAAATTAGCCAGGCAGGAGACAGAAGGTGCTTGCCTCCTGGGGCTTGGAGGGCGGGCCTTGAAAGAGAAGCCAGACTAATGAACACTAGGGAGAAGAATGTCTCCCCTCACCCAGCTTTGGGGCCTCAGCTGCAAGCACAGTGCAGGCCTCAGGCAAGTGCATCACAGGGACCTTCATGGCTGGAGGGCCCAGAAGAGAGGGTGTGTGTGTGTGTGTGTGTGTGTGTGCACGCGCGCGCGTGCACCTTCTCCATGGCTTCTAAGCCCACTGTCCAGTTAATATAGGCAAGGCTCGGCCCCTGGGGGGGGGGTGAAAGAGGGAGAGGAGAAAGAAAGAGAGAGAGAGAGATTCCCCCTCTCAGGCCAGCTGCTACAGAACCCTCAGGCTTCAACATTCCAACCTCTCTTAAAGGAGCAGTCCCTGCCTCCAAACTGCCCGTCAAAAGCCTGATGCTGGGTAGGGGTGGGAAGACCAGAGAACACCAATAGGCCCTTCCTGGCCTTTCCATCCAGTCTCTGCAGCCCTATGCAACATCTCCCCTGAGACCATCATCTGGAGAGAAAAGACTCCAGCAACCTGGTTAGTGAGGATTCCTCCTCCGAGTCAGGCAACACCCAGGAGAGAGGAGACCCTGGCAGAACACCCCTCCTCCCCCAAAATCCTCCAGTTCAAAGTCCCACCGACTATGGCCGTATATACAGCACACTCCAAATAAGGCTCTGGGTTGCAGAGCTCAGGGGACGGGGAAAGCAGGCCGGGTGTCAATATACCCCAACTCTGTGTTTAAAATGTAGCAGCTGGAAGGAGGGCTGAGGACTCTCTGGCTTTGGACTGGAGGGAGTAGAGGGGGTGTGTGTCTATGGGGGCCGCTGGTCCGTAGGAAGGTGAGAGGGCTTGGATGGTAGGGACTGATTCCTTAGGGACGGGAGTCCCGCTGGACTAGGAGGGCATGGCCTCCAAGAGGTGGCCCGGAGTCCCTCAAAGTCAAGTGGGTCCCAAGTGACCGAGTTGCTCCCTTGCTGCAAGCGGGGTTAGAAACAGTGCAGCGAGGGAAGTCCGAGCTGGCCGCGTTGGCCCCTGGCAGCAGAGCGGCCCGGCCTCCCCGGAGGCGGGGCGGGGGCCATCCTCACCCAAAATCGTCGTCCATAGACTTGAAGAAGAACTTATAGCTGGGCCGCTGCAGGACGCCCTTAAAGTCCGCCAATGTGACGCGCTCGGCGGGCAGGGGCAGCTTCACCAGGTACGGCGTCTCCTGGCCGTCCAGGTGGTAGATGATCTTGGTCTCGCCCATGGCTCCGGCCTCGGCCCCGCGGCGCGCGGCCTGCTTGGGCAGCGGGGCCGGGCCTCTCCCGCTGCTCAGACCCGCTCAGCCGCCGGCCGGGCCGCCAGCTCCCTTGTTCTCCGGCCGCTCCCGGGTCCCAGCGCCGCCCGCCGCCGCTTCCGCCCCCCACTCCCGGCGCTCGGCTGGCGACCGCGACTCTTCCGGTGGCCTCGGCCCTCGGCTCTGGGGGCTGAGCCCAGCGCGGCCCCGCCCCGCCCCACCCCTCCCCGTCCCGCCCGCCGCGCTGGCTGCTCTCCGCCGACGGCCCGCCCACCCGCCGGGCGGTGCTGGGTTCTGGCGGTCCGGGTTCAGGCTGCTGGAAAGGGAAGTCTCTATCCGGTGGGCCCGAGGGCTTCGCTGGCCCCTGGGTAGCCGGGGAGGGGTAGAACCCAGGAGCCACCTTCTGCGGATGGATTTGAAGACCTAACTGGATCTCTGGAGGAAGGGGCTTCGGCGTGAGTCTTTGGACTCTGGTGACAGCATGGTTGCTGTCACTGGAAGGTACTAAACTGAGCTCCTTGAGGGCTGAGCAAGTTCAAGATTTTATCCTTATAACTTCAGTGCCTATGAGCAAGGAGTTTGAAATTGGATTGAGCTAGTGTGGTGGCCACTTGCCTTTAATCCCAGCACTCAGGAGAGAGAAGCAGGTGAGTTCAAGCCAGCCTGGTCTACATAGAGAGTCCCAGGCCAGCAGGACTATAAAGGGAACCTCTCTCAAAAAAGAAGAAAAAAGATTGAGTTAAGAAAGAGTGCAAGCGCTGGGCGGTGATGGCGCACGCTTTTAATCCCAGCACTCAGGAGGCAGAAGCAGGATCTCTGTGAGTTCGAGACCACCCTGGTTTACAGAGTGAGTTCCAGGACAGCCAGGGCTGTTACACAGAGAAACCCTGTCTCGAAAAACAAAACAAACAAAAAAGAAAAAAGAAAGAAGAAAAAAAGAAAGAAAGAGTGCAAGCAGCCAGACATGCGTGCTGGCACACGTCTTTAGTCTTTATAGTCTCAGTACTCCGGAGGCAGAGGCAAGCAGATCTCTGAGTTTGAGGCCAGCCTGGTTTACATTTTCAGGTCAGCTAGGACTACACAGAGAAACCCCTGTCTCAAACCCCCTCCCAAATATGGAGGGGGAGGTGTCAGGGAGAAATTTTAATATGCATGGTTAGGACAGTAGGTGTCAAACCAGAACTAGGTATATAGCCAGTCTGTGGTTCAGTTTCTCTGCTGTAACAATGTGTGCCAGGATTGGCTTTGAACTCCTGGTAACCTTTCTGCTTCAGGCTTCTGAGGTCTGGAATTACCTGTGTGTTATCATGCCTACATTTCAGGACCTATTTCATTCACCTCTTCTGCTCAGAAACCTCTCCATATTACCCACGATGCCTTTCAGTGATAAACACACAAGGCCCTTCATAATCTAACATCAATCTTCCTCTACACTACAGTCTTTTGTCTCATTACATCATTACCAATTTTTTTTATTATAGGTCAAAGAACATAATCAGTAGCAATTATATATACATCTGTTTTCAGTTCATATCTTTTATTTAATCTTTTTTTCCAAATAATGTGTATGTATAACTAAACAATATTAAAACTTGTTTTCAAGATTTATACACATAATGGATATCTGAGGTCAGAAGAGAGTGTCAATCCCCTTGGAGTTAGAATTACAGGCAGCTGTGAGCACCACCTGATGATACTGATGCTGGGAGTTGAACTCAGGTCCTCTGTTACTAGAGCATCAAGTCCTCTTAATTACTGAGCCATTTCTCCAGCCCTGGAATTAAAACGTTCAGCATGGCCTTGAACTTTCTACTTTCCTGCTTCTGGTTCTGTAGTGACTGGGGTTACAGGAATGCAACATGATGCCCGTCTGTTTCTTGATTCACACATTTGAAACATTGTCTATTGACTTTCTACCTTACACTTTTAAAATACTGAAATTATAATTGTTAAGTAGATAGTACTTAATACTGACAGTATTTCAGCTATCAGTCAATGTATACTGCTAAGCCTGGTATATTTCTTGTTTCCTTTACAATTTTTGGCTTCTCTTGGTATTAATGATGATTTTATTTATTTATTTATTTATTTATTTATTTATTTATTTATTTTTACTTTTTAAAAATGTAACTACCAATAAGTCTTTGGACACAATCTAGTAGTTTTTCAGGACTCATTTTGTTCACTCAGTTTATTAGGTAACCCAGGTGTTGTCTGTCCCTGGAATTTTACCTTCTTTTGTTCTTGTACACACAGCTTGCCTCCTCCATCTGTGCAACTGTCATGCTGAGACTTCTCTACATTTCCAAGCTGGATCCCAGTTTCTTGGATACTTTATTCATGTTTTAGTAAAGTTTATTGTATGCTTTGACAGGTCTCTTTGAAAGGAAGAATGGAAAGTGTACTTTGCTCTTTGTTTTTCTGAGACAGGATCTCTGTGGCTCAGAATGCATATACTTCAGGCTGCCCTGGAAGTCCTGCAGGGGGTCACAGGCTGTACTACCACACCAAGGAAGGATTTTTTTTGGGGGGGGATGTCTTGTGAATGCTGGTAAGATTTCTACCACTAAAGCCCAGATTGTTGTTGAGGTGTGTACCTAAAATATGACTGAGGGTTGGTGCAGCGGCTTAGTGCAAAGGCCACACCTGACAATCTGAGTTTGATTTTGGGATCCACTTGGTGGAAAGAGAACTACCTCCTGCAAGTTTGACCTGCACAGGCACACGGACACCTGTGTATGCCCTAGAACCTCCACACAAGCACACACACATAAAGTAATTTTAAAAAACACAATTGAGCCAGGCGATGGAGGCACACACCTTTAATCCCAGCACCTGGGAGGCTGAGGCAGGTGGAGCTTTATGAGTTCAAAGAGGCCAGTGGTGTCTACAGAACTATTTTCAGGACAGCCAGGAAACTATCTTAGAAAAACCAACCAAAAAAATGAAAAAACCAAAACCCAAGCCAAACAAAACCAAAAAAAAAGTTGAAAATAATTCTCCTTCAGAACTTTGAAGACTTGTTTTCTAGTTCCCACTAATAAGTGATTGGTTTGATATCATTTCAAGGGTTGGCTTACTTTTTACTCTTTCTAGAAGCCTTTAGGTTGTTCTTTTTATTCCTGAGACTGTGTTACCCAGGCTGGTCTTTAATTCCTGGGCTCAAACCATCCTCTGCCTCAGTGTCTAAGCTGGGCCTAGAGGATGTACCTGCTTTGCTTAGTGAGGATCTTCTCTCATTCATTGCCAGGCATTTGGGGTATCCTTGCTATCTAGAAATGCAAGAATTTCTTGAATGGATAATTCTTTTTTTCTTGCTGTCATTCTTATTAAACGTTGGGAACTTTAGGACTGTTATCCTTTCCGTCTCTATTATTAATTTCATTTTTGACAATTTCATCTTATTACAAGATTTTCTATTATTACAGCCTCTCTAGCCACTTGTCCAATATATCAGATTTTACTTATCTAACATATTGTTATTTATGAATGTCAGGGGATTAAAAAACAAGGCTTGGGGAAAATTAAATCAAACCGACCTCTCCTGATTAAAATCCAAGTATATGTAAGGCTGAAAATCAATGAAGCAGTCAGATCCTGTTCAGTCCTCCAGTTCTTACCAGAAACTAAGTGTGGAGGTCAGACTCTCAGAATCAGTTCTCTTTCATTGTGGATTCTGGGGACTGAACTTTTCCCTTGAACTCAGGTCAGCAGGCTTATATGGCAAGTGCTTCTACCTGCTCAGCCATCTTACCAGTCCTCAGTTGTAAGAACTCTTTATTCTCTAATTCTCCCCATTTATGACATTTTAATTTAATTTATATATATTATTATATTTTTACATAGTATATATTTTTATATAAATATATTACACATCTAATATATTTTATATATATTTGTAACTATATATTTATATATTTATTTTATGTCACAGTAGTTTCCCTCTTTTGAGTTTTCATAATTCTAATTATAGATTTTTGCCCTAAAGTCTTCAGATTATTCTACTTTACCAGAGCTTCCTTGTTTTCCTCTGCTTCTCATGTTGGAGGATTATTGGAATGTTTGGACCTTGCCTTCCACTGCGTGTAAGGCACTAAAGGGCAGGTTGGAAGCGATATGTGCATGATTACTCATAAGTTTCACTGCAGGGTGATAAAATGGGGGGAAAGCTTTTCTTTGGGTGGAAAGATGACAGTATTCAAAGGCCATTTCCCCCTCTATAGTTGTTTTGGACTAGGGGGTTCAAGTAAATGTGTGGATGTAGTATTCCAGCACTTGCATGTGGTTTTCCTTAATTCTTCACATTCAACTTAACACCCCCTCCCCACCACATTTCTGACTGAGTCAGGAGGTTCTGCCATTTTGAAAATATGAGAACTTCATTATGCTGGAGACCCACATGCTCTGTCAGCCTGGAAATGAGACTTTTCTGAGGCAAAGGGTTGCTTTATCCTGGACTGACCTCAAATTGGCTGTATGAGAGAGGATGACCACAAGCCCCTAACCTCCTTGCCTTCGCCTCCCAGGAACTCCATTACCACAGTGAAACTTAATAAACCTTATACACAGATCTCAGGATTACAGGTATGTACTATGTTGGTTTCTCATGACCTTCTTAAACACTTTTCTTTGGTGATTTACTCTCTATCACTGCTCATAGACCGAACTGTTTCTTGCAAAGAGGCTAATCACCTGGCTGAATCCATAAGTAGCAATAGTATATGTGTGCAGGAAATTTTTCATAAGTGGGTCTCTGTGTCATCTCTCTCCACTTCTCCAGTTCTTTGCCTTCTTCTGAGGCCTAGACCTTACATTGGCTTACTTCCTTTTTATTTTCTGGTTTTTCGAGACAGGGATTCTCTGTTGTAACTCTGGCTGTCCAAGAACTCACGCTGTAGACCAGGCTGGCCTTGAATTTGAAGATGTGCCTGCATCTGCCTCCCAAGTGCTGGGATTAAAGGCATTCAGCACTACCGCCTGGTGTGTATAGCTACTACTCGGCTAGAAGGATCCCTTCCTAAAGATTCCTGTTACTTCTGATTTGTGTCTGGAACAACCTGGAACACACCAGATGTCATAGCTTTTTAACTGTCCCATTAGGTACAGCTCACCTTTGTATGTTCTCCATGTATCAGATTCTATACCTGGCCAGGGTCTCTCGTGATCCAGGCTAGCCTGGAACTCTTGAACCTCTTGCTTCTACTGTTTTTCCTTTTCAGAAATGCCTCTGTACCCTCAAGTAGTGTTCTGTATCCCCTTCTCTAGCTCATTGCTTCCACTCAGCTGAAACTAAGGCACTTGTTTTGTCTATGATGCCATGTGTATGGGGTGTCTAACATCACCACCATGACGTCACTACAGTTCAGTGTCAAGAGAAACTTATTGACTCACTCTATATGCAGTGAAGACCTCACAAAAGGAGAGAGCTGAGGTTAAGGGAGCCGCAGAACAACAGTGACAAACCCTAATCTAAGATCAGTAGCAAATTCTGCCTCTATGACTAGTTACATGGCCTCTCTTGAGTTGTACGCATCTCATCAGAAAATAACATGAATTGCTTCACAGAGTTGATGGCAAAGGTTAAATGAAATAACACATGAATATTTAGCAGAATTTCTGCCACATGTTAAACTTAGCGTAAGTGAAAACACACTTCACAGGAACATCTGTGTTCTTAGCATATCCATTCCTGGCTTTGAGTTTCATTTGTTTCTGGGACAGTTTCCACTTCACTGAGACACAGGACTTAAGCAGAGTTCTGGACTATAAGGTTAAAATCCCTAGTCATGCCCTGAAAGAGTCGTAACATCTTAGGTGGATTTCCTTATCTCCCCTCCAGAAAGCAGGGTTTCTCTTTTATAACAGCTCTGATTGTCCTGGAACTCACTTTGTACACCAGGCTGGCCTTGAACTCAGAGATTCGCCTGCCTCTGCCTCCTAAGTGGTGAGATTACAGGTGTGTGCTACCATACCTGATGTATTTCCTTTATCTTTTAAGATGAACGGTGGCCCAGTATCTCTGACAGAACCAGTACTATGTCAACGAGAAAAGGCAAGAGAAGCAGATAGTTTCTATAAGCCTGGCACCATCATTCTCGAGTAGAAGAATGTTTAGACCAGGAAAGGCTATGGAAATACCCTCTGACGTACCACCCCAGGACCACAGACTGGTCCATGGAACTTGGGGAGGCAGTTCAACCCGTCCCTTCCCATGAGCCAGGGGAATGGAATTAATCTGGCAGCACAGCACCACCTTGTGGCCACCTCAACCTTTCTCCCTTTCCTCCAGGTGCTAAGAGCACAAGTCTTTCTTTACTGGCTGATCATGCAGAATGAAACTGGAGAGAAGCCCAACATACCACTCTTTAATATTAACAAATACAAACAACAGAAGGCCAGCTGCTCTTCACTGTTCCCTAGGGAAAGCTGGAGCACAAAGCACTTCCTCTGGCCCACCTCCAACTGCAGGGTCTGTCTAGATTTTCCCTAGAGTTTTGTTTCAGTCTAACTTCCCTCACCCCAACTTCCGTCAGGATGTTTCAAATGGTTGCCAGCCAGCAGTAGGAAGAATACTGTAGTTGCCACTTCTGTTCCATTAAGCCTCAGTCTGTAGGCCATTCATGCTTCTGTAGCTAGCTTTGTTGTGCCCTGTTAGGAAGGCAACCAATAACACACCATGGGAGCCAGCAGTCATCATCAGTCATCTTCAGATGATTCCTCTTCTGCCTCTTTTAGCCATTGGATGAACCTCTGCAGCTGTAAGGAAGCAAAGGGGAGAGCTACTAGGGTAGAAGCATGTATTCCCCCGTTCTTGTTCATGGGTAAAGAGCTCTGACCACAAAGTCCTCGAGTTTAGGTTGGAGGACTAAGAAATCCAGGGAGCAGAAGACAGCCCAACATACCTGTTGATTCTTACGCAACTGCTGGCCTTTGTCAGTTATGTCTCTTTGGCTGAACCAGCTCAAGATTGTTTCCTCAGCCAAGATCTCCAGCTGGTAAAAAGCCATCAGAACCTACAGAGAGTCGGCAAAGGGGAATCTTAGGGACCTTTAGATTTGGGAAGGATATAATACAATGGATAGATAACACAGGAGAGGAGCAGACCTTAGCACCTCTACCAGGTTCTCAGCCTCTTTCCACACACCAAGTAGCCTCTTCAAAATAAGACAAGAGAGCAGACATGCTTGTAATTCCAGCACTTGGGAGGTGGAGACAGGAGGATCAGGAATTCAAATTCAACTACATAGCAAGTTTAAGGCCAGTTTGGGGAAAAAAAACAAACACACACCAAGCCAAATCATCATCACCACCCAACCAAAAGAAAGGCAAGAGCAAACTGCTCTTTCCAGTACTGAGACAGGAATTAATTTCCGGAATTCCTGCTGAGAAGTTGGTTAGTGCAACTCAGGCCAGCCCCCAATGGCTGCCTCACCAACACCAACCTAGCTCTACCCTGCATTACTCCAGCATGATCCCTGGGGCAGGTGGTGTGGTGAACACGCTCCATGCTAAGCTCAGGTTAACCTTAGTTTTGTGTCTCTGTAGGGGTCATGAAAGCCTGACCAAAACAAACACAGGACACGAAGCTTCAGATGGTATTCACCTTGGCCATGGATGTAACAAGAGTTTCATGCTCCAAGAAGAAGTCCTCAATGGCTGCCAATGCTTCCAAATGGTCAGCTGCACGCTTTATGTAGTTCCTAAAAACAGGGCTCCAGGCTTTGAGCAGCTACGGAAAAAATGGGGAGGAAGGAATGGAACTGTAACGTATTCTTTAGCATTCTCCCACAGCTGAACGACAAACACAAGCCATACTGATGACATGGAAGGAAAGGAGGAAGATGATATAGGCAATATGGAATCATTTAAGAGGGATTTGGGAACTGTTTCAACACAGAGTTGGGAAAAGACGAGATTTCTCAGGGGAGGAAAAAGTGGGTCAAATAGAAGCTGTTGACTCAAAATACCTAACCCCAGCCTAGAGGTTAATTTTGTTCTGGGTCAAATCATTGTGGGCTCTGTAACACCAGGTCTACTCTTCATGTTGTTTTAAGACTTTGTCTGGTCTTTGAGATCAAATTTGCTATGTTACCCTGGCTGGTCTCAGACTTCTGGGCTCTAGTGTCCTTCTGCTTCAACTTCTTAGAAGAGTTGGACTACAGATATGTTCCATAATATCTGACTTCCAGTACCATTTCTAATGCCCTTTTGGGATCTGGAATGCTCTCAATCCTGGAGTCTCAATGATCATTCAGTATTAAATATTACCAGACCGTGGACCAACTAATGTTACTTCAGAAACCAACCTTCCAAGGCAAGGAGAAGGGAATGAGAAGCAACATACACCCCATAACAAGCCCACCTACTCCTAATTTCCTTTAAAGACAAGCATTACAAAGATGTTTAGCTGCTTCCACTCAGTCCCTTGCACCCGGGCTCAGACTTTGCTTACAGGAAGCAGCATGGCACAGTAGCGGTTTGGGTCAAGCAGGGAATCCATTTGTTGCAGGGGGAACTCCAGGACTACATGGCTCAGGACCTGCATCACTTCCTTTAAGCTAATGTTGTAGGCATGCCTGTGGGGAAATCAGCATGTGTTATGGTTAATATTGATGGTCAACTTGACAGGATCACCTTAGTAGACAAATCTCTGGACACAAGTGTGAAGTTTCCAAGTTGGGTTGAGGTGGGAAGACTAATCCTAGGTGTGGGTGGCACTGTTCTTTGGGCTTGGGTCCCAGGCTGAATAAAAGGAGGGAAGGAGCTGAGCACCAGCATTCACTTCTGCCACTCACTGAAGATGCCAAGTGACCAGCTGCTTCCAGCTCCTGCCACCACGAACAATATCCTCAAACTGAAAGCAAAATAAACCACTTCTTCCTTAAGTTGCTTTTCTCAGGCATTTTGTTCCAGCAGAAGTAACTAATACAGCATGGGTCCAGGGTTCATGACCTTTTCAGCTCTAGGATTAGGATTATGACAGTGCACTGGAGGAGAGGAAATCTGATAAACAACACAAAAAGGTACTCTATCCTAAGGCTCAATGATAATGTTCTCCTTGCTCCAAACACTACTGGTCTTCTCCTATCAAGAACAGCTTCATTCCTGGAACAGTCCAGGAGAGACAGGAAGGGGTTTCTCTTACTTGAGAGAGTTAATCTCCAGGACTAGATTGTCACAAGAAATATTCTCCTCTTTGCCTCGCTGCAGTGTTCCCAGGACTTCATTCTGGAATACTAAAACAAAGAACAAATCCTTCATTGCAGAATGCTTTGCTTTAGGTCACCTAGCTCTGACTTTATACCAAAACCTTTCTGGGAGGAATCTGAGCCTTTAGCTAGCTGATACATGCAAAGAATAAACTTTCCCACTTTGTTCACACCTGTTCCCAGGCCACTAACCTTTGATGTCATCCAATTGAGGGGACCCTCCTCGGCTGTCTAGATCCTCAGAATCCATACTTCGCTCACTTTCAGTTTCACTTTCATCTTCCACATTGATCCTGAGTCCTAAGCACAAAGAAGGTGGAGCCAGGGATACAGCTCAGTTGGTAGAGTGGCTGCATGGACAAAGGTGGCTTTGCTTTGATCTTCAGTACCACACAACAACAGGTGTGATATGCATGCCTGCAACACCATCACTGAGGAAATGGAGGCAGGAGGATCAGGAGGCTCTAGGTCATTCTCAGCTACATAGTAAGCTCAAGGCTAGCCTGGGTTACATGAGAGCCTATCTTTTAAAAAGGGAATGGGGGGTGGGGGGCATGAGACAGTTCAGCATGTAAAGGCACATCCTGCCAATCCTCAGGGCCCACATGGTAGGAGAAAAAGAATTAAGTTGTCCTCTTACCTCTAGTCTCGTGACATCTCTCTGTTTCTCTCTCTGTTTCTCTCTCTCTCTCTCTCTCACACACACACACAGACTCAGACACTGACAAACAGCAATACTATGTATCCTGACAGTGTGAACTGAGAATCTAATAATAATCAGATTCCTAGGCATTCATAGTGCTTAAAAATATTCAGATTAAGTAGAAGGCAGGCAGGGATAGGGTCTAGCTCACCCCATAGACTCTGCCGTAGTTCCTCCTCGTCATCCATGTTCATATCTGCAGCTTTCCAGAGGTATCCCTGGCCTCCGAAGCCTACTTCTGCTGGATTGTAACCTGAAAAAGGCATTGATCTTTTGAGAAGGCTCAGCAGAAACATCAATCTCTCTGGAAGGAAACAGGCTTTTCTATGGGGCGGAGAGATGCATAGATGCCCCACACCTGTTGAGCCTCACACCTTTCAGCTTCACTTTCTCCTTTTCTTGGTCAGCCCCAGAATCATCACTAAACTGTCCATCATCTTCATCTTCCTCTGCATCTGGAGGGTGCAAAGAGATCACCGAGCCCTCAGGCAGTGTGATACCTGGGCCCACTACCACCTAAGAGAGAAAAAAAGGACCAAGTGGCACAGATGTTTTGGTTTAATTTTGTACTAAACTAAGTAGAAGGTCAAAGAAACTTGGGCTTTCATTGCAGGCTCACTAACAGGGAAAATACAGTCCCTTTTGAGTTGGCATAATCACTGTTCAGTTCAGGGACTGTACACTGTCTGGAACAGGTCTTACCTGGGAAGTGAGAACACAGTGTGGCTTCAGTGTAACTTGTTCCTTGACCTCAGCTTTGTCACAGAGCAGAGACTGGTATATTTGAGCTCCATCAGCCACGCGAACTCCCTGCCACAGGTAGGCCTGGTCAAGCACCACATTATCACCTGGCTCAAAAAGAGAAGGACTTCTGGTCACTCAGTGCTCCACCTCCAAAACAGAGTCCTTCATAGAGGACAAGGCTGACTGACACCAGCCCCAACTCCCAACTACCTCTGAGTCTCCACCTGCCAACATTGGAAACATCCAGTTCCTTCCCAGGTCAGCTCTGAGAGAAAACTGACCATCCTTTAAGTTTACAATAACTTCACACTATACAGATGGCTTAACCTGAGAACCTTCAGGATTTCTCAGAATGAACTTCTTATTGCAGTCATGTTAATGTCTGTAAGGAGAATCAAATTAACTCTATTTCCTCTGTGTATTGCAAAATTTGAATCCTACTATTGTCCTTTTAAAGGGCTAGCACTATAAGTAGTCTCATATTCTTCAATCAAAGTAAATTGTCAAGAGGGAAACTACAGTTATGGAAGAGCAAAAAGAACACTGAGAACCCACAAACAGAACACCCAGTATTCAGGTCCGGGTAATGCCTCACATTAGATGTTACTCCAGCAAAACAACCTCTTTGAGGGTTAAAAGAACTAACATGCAGACGTCCTTTGTAAACTGTAATGGTCAAACAGAGGTTATTTGTACATGGTACCTACCCACTTGGCTCCAAATACAAATAGAGAGGATATTCTAGAATGTGAAGAGTCATCTTACGAGTCATAGGCTAGGCCCAGCACGCAGGAGGGAGAGGCAGGCAGCTCTCTGAGTTTGAGGTCAGCCTGGTCTATAGATCAAGTTCCAGAACAGCGAGGGCTACTCAGAGAAACCCTGAGTGTGAGGAAGGTACGACCCAAATAACTAGAGGTTAGGTAGAGAGTAAGGGACTGGGGTGGGGGGGATGGATCTCCATAGGAAGAAGAAATAGAGTTATGGACGGATGAGGTGTGCACAGGGGTGGGAGACCTGGAATGGGGGGATCAAACCGAGGAGTAGAGGGCAAGGGAAGGAATAAAATGAGGGACAGCTAAAGCTAGGGGCCATTTGAGGAGTTGTATAGGAATATAGTAGAAGCTTCCTAAAATACATATTCACATGAAGGGAATCTCAAAAAACCAAAAACCAACCCCCACACAAAAGTCAGGCCACACACTGCTGTCAAATCTTATTCTGTGTGCCTTTCTCTTCCCTTTTCTTTTTTTTAGCCATCTCACTTGAAGCCCTGACTCAAATTATCCTGAGTAGATGGGATTATATACAACCGTAGCCGCTAACTTCCTTCCTCCTGCCTTTTTTGTTTAAGGTAGTTAATATATAGCTCCAGGCTGCCCTCAAATGTGTCATCTTCCTGCCTCCATCTCTAGGTGTTGGGATTCTAAGCGTGGGCCAACACTGGGTAAAGCTGTACATGCCTTCAATCCCAGCCTTGGGAGGCAGAAAGTTCTCTGTGAGTTCAAGGCCAACTGAACTATCCCTTGGTATCCTCCCTAGCTTCTAGAGACATAGTCCAGCTCCACATCTGTAGAACTGCTGATGGTTTCCCCACCTGTGCTCACCAATGTGGCAGTTAGGGCCAATGACACTGTTGGTGATTGAGCAATTGCTGCCAATTACAGTGCCAGCGCCCAAAAGCACATTTTCCTCCAGGACGCTGCCGTGGCCCAGGCTGACTTCAGGCCCTCGGTAGATGTTGTGTCGGGAATGAGTATAATTCTGTGTGGTGCTGTCAGTGAAGTTTACTTCTGGAGTAATAGGGTAGACCCATCGGCGGATGACATCAGCACAGATAGCTGAGTACATGTGTAGGTTGGAGACCCGGGCACCATATTCCCTAGTTGTCACATGCAAGTGGATCTGGTTTCCTAGGATCTAAATGAAGAAAGAGACACCACTAAATCAAGTAAGACAGGAAGACAGTCCCCAAGCACAACACCTTCCCAAGCCTTTTTCAGTGCCTCTCTGCCGCTCACCGATACAGTCAAATGGCGTGGGTTTTCTTTATGGACCAATTCTCCCAGCTTTCTAGCTATCTCCCTCCCTCTCAAGGTTTAATGAAACACAAATGGGAACCAAAGATTACCAGAGTAAGACAAACCGTTTCCTCAAGAGGTTATGGAAGCTTTTTCTCACCTCCTCATTCACTAACAGACCTCGCACAAAATCATCTCGAGTTTGGTAGTCAAAATTGTCTGTGAAGAGTTGAGCTACCTGTTGTGGGGGAAACAGGGTGTGCTAAGGTTAAGAACTTACCCAGAAAGCAAAGGTAAGTCCCAGAGAACTATCAAATCTATAATAATTAGCTATGAAACAAAATCCTAGACTTGGTTCCCAATATACTAGGAATAAGGTTAATAGTATACCTCATTACTATATAACAGATAAGACAAAGAGGGAGCAGACATACAGACTGGCCTTGAGGTAATAACAGACTCCTGAGAGCTCTACTCTTTTGGATATGCAGCCCTCTTCTAGAGAGTTCACCTGAGGAGAGCAGATGCTGATGTGACAATCCAATAAATCATATCGAATCTCCACACCATCTCTACTGCCCTGGAACAGGCTCTGTGGGCAGAAATTACAAAGGCTTTCACTTAACTTTCTTCTAGAAGCTCATCACTTTCCTGAGTTCCCCAGTTCCCCACCTACCAAAGGAAATGAAAAACGCCGGAGGCCTTGGGTCTTCTGGAAATGCAGAATCCGCTTTGTGGTACTATCCACAGCTACCACCACATTGTCCTCATGGCAGCGTGTGGGGTGGCTGGGGGATGACTCCTTGAAGATCATCGTCATCACAGACACATTTTTTTCTAGCTTCCGCCTTAACCTATAAAGAACATGAGTAGTCTTAGGGCTTTGCTGGTCCCTAAGGCTTGTCCCTGCCATTTTTCTCGCCCTGACCTGTGTTCCTCCAGGGCTCTTGTGATATTGATATTTGAGATGACATCTCCATATACCAGAAGAAAGTCAGAGCGCACCAAGGCCTTGGCATCAACGTCACGGAGGACATCTCCTAGTGATCGGTACAGCTCTGATGTAATTATTCGAACAACATTGAGGGATGTAGGATGGCACCACTTGGATTTCCTATAGGAAGGGTAATGAGAGGAGAGTAAATTAAGTAAGCCATCACAGACCTGATTTTCAACCTCCCTTCAGCATTCATATTTCTCTATGGCTTTTCTGGCTTCTTGCCAGCGTCCTTGACTTCAAAGAAACTTATGAACTATAATGGATGGTTTCAGTGTCCAGTGTCATTAGTTTTATGTGTTAGAGAAATATGGCTATTTCCTTTCTATACCATGACTCCTGTCCTCAAATATGAGTTTGAAGTAAAAATCTTGCTGAAATCTAGGATATAGAAGTACTCTGGGGATGTATTTTTTATGTCACCTTTCTTGTTCTGGAGTCTATATCAAATTAAACATTATCATAGAAAACATGCTAATATTAATATATTATTTCCCAAACTCATAAATTCTGAGACTTACTCTTCTAAGATTTTAATAAACATGTGTGGGCTTGAAACTAAGGTGGGCAGTGGGAGACAAGGGTAAAGGGCTTGTTCTTGTCCTCCAAGTAAATCAGTGGACAAACAGAGATGTTGTTCTAGTAATGAACACACTGGAGCCACTGAATAAAAAAGCAAAACTCATGGGACCAAACTTTGGAAGACTCAGAAAACCACATCAGCCTTTAGTTTTTGTCACCAGAACCTTAAGGCAGAGAGAGCACTCGCTGTTTGTCTCAGAAAAAAAATGAAGAAAACACTAAACCTTACACGAGATCTGAACAGATAACAGTTTTTTTCTCCTCACATGTCTCTGTCATAGCCACCTTGAAAAAACTGGGAAAAGATGGTGAAGCACGGGAAGAAAAAATTTTGGAGCCTTACAGTAAGTGTGCTTTGATCTGAGCAGCCTTCCAGCGGCAGAAGACAAAGGTTTCCTGTACACCTGCAGCAGTCAGGAATTCCAGAGTGTAGTCGATTAGTGCCACATTGGCCAGGGGCAAGAGGACCTACAGGGCAGGATATGAAAAAGTTTGAGGTCTTCAATCTGAGATTATACTTTGGGTGCCCCACTACAACAATGCTCTTTCTATTGGTGCTTCCGGACACTACAGTCTGCTTTATCTTTTTATTCTAGAGTGAACAGGCTCCTGCTTGTGATATTCAGGGAATGCACTAAGGTTCAGTCTAAGGTACTGGGATTTGGGCCTAGTAGCATGGTATTAGACATAGGTATGTTACAGCAGACCAGTGCTGGCAAAGGATAAATGTTGGCCTTAAATCATAGCTCCAGAACTCTAAGCACTAGCCTTCTTTCCCATAAAAGTTCCTTCCATTACCACTAAGAGTAATTGACAGCCACTCAAACACTTGTCAAAATCGAACAGCCACTAAGCCTTATGAATTTTTCTTAAGCCAAAGGGAAATCCCTCTGTTTGAGTGAACTATGGATTGCTAAGTGACCCAGCAGTCTGCAAGCTCAAGACTAATTTCCTATGTCTAGATAATGCCGAGGCTTATGGCAACCCTTTAGGTCCTCCTTTCAGCAGATGGAAGGAAAAAAGCCTGCACCAGCCCGAGATCTAGCCTTTTCTCTTAGAGGTATATCACCATCACCTTTTCTGGAGCAATTTCTTTAATGGTCCATCTGCAAGAAGGCAGAAGGGCCCTCTTGCATTACTAAATCCCTCTGGGAAGGCTTCGATCAAGCACTGCTCTTACACGCAGCCCTCTCCCACCGCTAGGTAGACAACCCTGCGAGAACCCATGTTTGCTAGCCACTCACCTGGTCGGACACTCATCGGGGTTTTAGTCAGTCCTTCCACCTTCCCCCCAAACAGAAAAACCCGACTTTAGGGTAACTTCCAGGGCACGCTTCACTAACCAGCGCAGTGGCAACTTGCGGCAGCCCCGCCACCCTCCAGGCCCTCCTGTTGCTCGCGTGTCGGGCGCTCACCCGAGGCTGGTCCTTGGAGATGGGGAAGAAGCGGCGGTTGAAGCTATCCGCCACTAGAACAGCCTGGAGAGGCGGAGGCGGCTCCTCCTCCGCACCTTGGGTTCCTCCGCCGCCCGGGCCGCCGCTGCGCTTATTCGCTCGTCCGGCCGCAGCCACAGGCGCCGCCGCAGTGGCTGCCATCTTCTTCCCTCCCCGCTAGCACTTCCGCGGGGAAGCCGGCACCGCACGCAGTAGGGGACAAAAAGGATCTGCAGTCAAAACGCGAAGGCGTGGCTGAAGGGAGAGGAAGAGGGAGGAGCGCGCGTGCGTGTAACCGGGAGGCCGCCACGCCCGCTTGCAAGGCCTGAGCCGGGGCGTGGCTAACCTTACTGCGTCAGTAGTACTGGCGGTACTGAGTGGTGCGTGCGCAGCGGAGGGTGGGCTTCCGCGTTAGACCGCGTCAGCAAATGCTTCTGTTCGTCTGGATAAGCTAAGATGGTTGCATGCGACCACACGTCCCGAGAAGGAAGCCTGCAACTTCCTTGTTGAGAGCATTTTAAAATTTGTACTTCTCTGGGGCTGAAAAATTGCTCATCTGTTAAGAGCACTTGTTGCTTTTGCAGAGGATCCAAGTTCAGCACTCACATGGTAACTAACCACCATCCACAACTGCAATTCCAGGATATCTGGCACTTCTGACCTTCTGAGGGCACTGAATGCGTGTGGTATACATACACGCTAGCAAAACAGTCATACATATGAGTCAAAAATAAAGTGCATTTGCATTCTAGTAATCTAAGGGGACAGGGGGCCTTTGGGAGGGAACCCACGATCTGCACATATACTGAACGCGAAGGCAAGCGGTAAATTTTTACTGAGCATGCGCTGATTGTGAGGCGAGGTTCCTCACCTTTTTTTTTTTTTCTTCCTTTCTGGAAATACCACCTAGAGCAACAGGCGTTTCTCAAACTCTTAAATCAGACCAAGGAAGCACGCCCACCTAGTGAGTGGAAAAACTAGTGCTGGAGCTCCTCTGACTGCATAGTTCCACAAGTGTTCTGCCATTTTCATGGGGATGACTATTGCTTCACGAGGTCCAGTTCAACCTATCATCGATGAGGTTGGATTCGAGGAACCAGTAAGTCGAAGAGTAGCAAGCTTCCCAGGTTGGATGCTGAAGCCGAGCAGCAGGTTTGAAGGGAAGAAGCTGTGGCTGCAGTTTATAATTCAAGCGAAGGCGGAGGAAGCAATGGGCGCAGCCTGGGCGTAATTATGTCAAGCCAAGACTTTGAGAAAGCCCTCGCGCCCTTTCAGCATCGTAGCTTCTGCTAAATCCAACAGCCCCGAGGTTTCAGCAGTTTTCACTGTTGCTTCCTCCCACCTCCCACGGAGAGTTGTTATCCAGTGTGTCGCTACCCTTAGAGTCCTCGTGGAACCCAGAAGTCTGTCATTTCTTTCTTCGCACAGTTAATGAGGGTGCTATGAGAACATTTGCTTTTGAAAACGTTAGTTCGTATAGAGAGGGAAAAGCAGGCCAGCTTAGTAAAAAAAATTCAATTAAGTCAATGTATTGCAGGGCACATGCAGGGAGTATGCTTCTAACCCCGACTGAGACAGGAGGATAACAAGTGGGAGGCCAGCCTGGGATCTGTAGCGAGATCGTGACAACAAACGGGCAAAAACGACCAAAATAAAATAACATATAAATGTACGTTCTGGAGGACTGTTTGGTTGCGCTACAGTTCTACGTGCAGACGAGAAAGAAAAATGTGCTCCCGTGGGAACCTCTCACACACAGATTTTTTCCCACGCTCTCCCGGTGAAATGCTAGACTTGTGGCTTGTGAAGTTGGGTAACACTGTCCCCTAGAGGTCAGTGTGACGCAATGCGCTTTCCTCACCAATTCCCATAGTCAAAAGAAGACGAAGTTTTTTTTGTTTGTTTGTTTTTGGTTTTTCTTTTTGAGACAGTGTCTCACTACATAGCCCTGGCTGCTCTGGTACTCACTATATAGACCAGACTGGCCTCGAACTCACAGAGACCAACCTAACTCTGCCTTCCGAGTTCTGGGCTTAAAGGTGTGCACCACCATGTCTGGCCTAGGAATCTTTTCTTTTTTTGAGAGAGTTTCTCCGTGTAGCCCTGGCTGTCCTGGAACTCACGCTGTAGATCAGACTGGCCTCGAACTCAAAGATCTGCTTGCCTCTGCCTCTGGAGTGCTTGGATTAAGGTGTGCACCACCACACCCAGCCTTGAAGTCATCTTTTTTTTTTTTTTTTTTTTTTTAATGTGGAGGTTCCAGGACTATGAGGTAAGAACCAGACACATCCACTGTGTATACGGAGGCCAGAAGCCCTGTGGTAAAGGATGGTTTTTTTTCTGAGATGCAGATTCAAAGAGAAGTTTAGCTTTTTGGAGAGATTAGAGTCCATAGAGATAAGGTTCCTGAGACAGCATTGCCCAGAGAAAGAAATGATGACCCAGTATGCAAGCCTTGGCAGGAGTTTCAGGTACACTGTAAAGTTGTGTCTGGTCGTCGTCGTCCTGTGTCGTCGTCCCCCCCTCGCTCCCCCCTCCCCCCTGTCGCCCCCAAGGAACTGTGTGCTCCAGGAGGGGAAAGCTGTGACGTGAAGAAATGGAAGTAGACTGCTCTTACTTGTTCACTACTGTCCCTGTTTTATCTTTGAACAGCCCCAACTATGACTCAGTGGTTTCGCTCCTTGCTGCTCATCTTCTGCCCCAGCCCAAGGAAATGCCATTCCCCTGTGTCACACGGGGAAATACAGAGCCAGGCTCACCCTCACATCCCTGCCAGGTGAGAGAGGTCAGCACTGCCATTTCCCTTTTTCTTCCTCCTTCTTCTCGGGTAGTGCTTCAATCCTTGACCCTATTCTTCTTGGGAGACCTTCCTCACTCAATTCTCTGTCTCTGTACTCCTCACAGACCTGAAGGAACCAGTATAGTTGATGCAGAACAGGCCAGGCCCCAAGGAGGCAAAGCGAAGTGAGTGCCCTGAGTCAGCATGGGCCCAGAGGGAGCTGCAGGCCCAGAAGTGGTCCTTGGTGGAGCTGCAGGTATAGTTTAGCCACCTGATGGACATTCCCTGCTCTTCCTGGCCTCCTCTTTCATCTCCATCACAGTCCTCTGGAGCACCTAGCAGAGTCTGTCTGCTCCTATAGAGCCACCCCATAGATGCTTCTGGCCTCAACTAGCTAGCCAGGTCTTTGCCCTCTCTGGAGCATTAATTGTCACATCCTCAAATATTATTAATTCCCTGTGTCGTTATCATATCCCAACCCAGCCCAGGTGCTCAGTCTCATACCATCTCAGACATTTCTCCCTTGTTCCTACATTATGCAGTCTCCCTCGGTCCTGTCACATGGTTCTAGGTCCCATTACATCTCTGTGTAACAGGTTCTATCTCCTTACTGCTAACTTGCTGTAATAAATCATTTTGCAAAGATCTCTGGCTTTGTCATATAGGGTTGACACTTCATGCAGAACTAGCAGTCTCAAAGTTACGCATTCTTCCTCCTATCATAAAGCTTTGGTGTCTTTGAGGGGTGACCCTATCATCTTAGGTTCAATGCTGCAACTGTTGCGTTGTAGTCTCCATTCCCTGAGGGATTCTCGAATGAATGTTTCCTTATGATGATGTATGAAACACAGTTCTCATCTCAAAAGAGCCAAATATAAGTAACTATGGTCCAGGAACAAATTCTGTTTGCCCAAACACCATCTTCTAATGAGGTGACAGTTTCATGAAGTTTTTATAGTAACAGAACAAAGAAAGACATAAATCGAAATACTTTTCAAATATGTTGGTGTTTACATTGGGTAGGTGGGTTATAGGCCTCAGATGCTATCTGATGACCTTCTTAACTTTTGGGTTGGAGGTATATAGATGAAAATACTATAATTCAAATAAGTTCAATAAAGAACAGAGACAATTCTCTGAGATGCAAGCCTGAATGGCCTAGGCAAAGGGTCTGGACTATGATGACGGACCCAGAGCAGATGGTCTCCAGGTAATTTATTGAAGAAAGACACCATCCATTGATACAAAGGTTTTGATTGCTTAATGAACAGAACTTCCACAATACAACAGTCCCCAACTTTAACTGGCCAATTGATGTCATTTTATGGGCAAAGTCAAGATCCCAGGCAAGGTATACTTAGGCTGGGGGAGTAGACCATAAAATTTCCTCCATTAGCTATAATACAATCAAATGCCTTTAACACAAAGATCTCAGTAGGCAAGGTAAATTTGAACATGAATTTGTTCCATCCAAGGGTACTGAGTAGACAGTTGCCAAGTACTCTAAACTAGCATTCTTTCTTCATTCAAGAAACCTGCAGCCCACCCACACCCAGAAAGCTGGCTCTAACAGCTAAGGAAGGTGACCTTCTGGCAGCATCGCTAGCTGCCACATACAGTAGCTGTTTTAAGTTCATATTACTGTACAGAAATACATGTAGCTCACAACTGTTGTTAACTTTTTTCTGTTACTGTATCTTCCTTTCTCTCTTTTCCTTTATAGCCTTTTAGAGCGAGGGGTGTTTAAAAAGCTCCAAGTTAAGATTCTGTCTCAGTAGCAGTACGGGCAGAGGCAAAAGAACTGAGCTGAGGCAGAGTTAAGTTACCAGTGAAAAAGTAATAGTTACAATTGTCCCCAACAAACACAGCTTCAGAATTCAGCTACAGCATCAGAAAACACTTACAGTTAGGTATGGATAAAAACCCCTGAGATGAGATGCTCAGGGTTCTCCTGTCCAGAATGGCACTTGCCATGACAGTGGCTCCCTCTGCTTAGATCTGGCAGAGTTTGCACCTATGAATATGCCTCCTTGTCTTCCTTGCTGAGCTACAGAGTAGGCATACTGCTACAGTCTGTAACTTCAGCTCTGGGGCATCTGACATCCTCACACCAATGAACATAAAATAAAAGAAATAAAAAATATTTTTTTAAAAAATTTAAAAGAAAAACCCCAGGGCAGGCAAGCTGGAGGAGAGGAGAAAAGCCACACCATTTGAGATGGCATGAAGGTCAGATCCATGGTGGATAAGTAGCATGTGGATGAGAGGGAGGGAGAGAGAGAGACAGAGAGACACAGAAAGACACACAGACAGAGAGGAAAGAAACCCAAAGGACCAGAGAAAGTATACTTAGGTTTTGATCAGAATCTAAAAGAGACAGAAAAAGGAAAAAGTACTCTCTCAGTCCTAACTCAGACCCAGCATCTCTGCTTGGCTTGTAGGGACTGAGCTGGGGCCAAAAATCAGGGAAAGAAAAAGTACAATATCTCATTGAGGATAAATACTTTTACCTGTCTCTTTAGCATTTGGTGATGAAGATCATCTCCAGCAGGCTGGCCATTATCAGGAACAGACACAAGGCAAAGTAGACACCAGTGGACAGAGCAGATGATGAATGAACCAGGGCAGGTACCTTTCCAAAACCCTCCTCAAGGCTCTTTCTCAAATCCAGGGTTTTCTCAGAAGCCTTCACTTTACTGGAATGGTGGTTGACTGATTCCTGGTGTGGTCTTCCTATCCTTCCTATCCCATCCCTGTCCCCTGCTGCCTTTGCTTCCTTGGAAAGTAAGAGTGGCTATACCAATGGAATGGGGTATCACTGATGGAGTAAGTCATTATCATGAACAAGAAGACATTGTAAACTGAAAAAAAAAAAAAGAGCAGGTGGTGGTGGCGCACACCTTTAATTCCAGCACTCAGGGCAGAGACAGGTGGATCTCTGCTGGAGCCCTAATACCCTGGCGATGAGGTTGAAGTCTGTCGACAAGGTTCCAGACTCCCCAGCGGGGAACTTCGGCTTACCAGCCATTCTGCCCCTTCCTCCCCTTTGCTGTAATGGTGACAAAAGTCTTTCATTATGTCTGCATGGCCTAGTGATACCTTAGCTGGCCGGTGTTAGCTGAGAAGGAGAAGCAGCCATTTTTTACTCAAAAGTAATTGTCTTCGTAAAATATCTTGCAGGCTTCTAAGTCCTGACATGTGTAAAGCTACCCATTCATATTGATAGTAACAGATAGAAGCAAAAGGGGCCTAGATAGAGAAAAAATAAATACGCACCAAACAGCTAAAAACTGTAAAATAAAAACCTTCTTTGCCTACATGGCACTCTGCTCTGTTTGGGGCAGATGGAGATCTTATTGAGCTAACAGTATTAAGTCAAATGTTCTTTCTTAGCAAACAAGATAAGTTGCAGGAGGAAGGACTCCCAACCCCCATCCTGGGCGTGACTACATCTACATACGAAACCTCTGAAGGCCTGAGCAACATCTGCATATCAAAAAACTTTTTGGCTTTTTAAACCTCTTCCCAGAGCAATTCTCTCTCTTCCTGGTGTGGCTCTTTCCGTGGTAATGTATGTTGTAAGTCTCTCCCTCTTTCTCTTCTTGGTGTGGTTTTTCCACTGACAAGGCACATTGCATTGTCAGTCTCTCTCTCTTGCCCCTCTCTTTTCTTAATATGTATACTGTTAATTCCCCTATTAAAAACGCTCCTGTGTTTTACTTCTAAAGCGTGTTCCATGTGTCATGTTAAAGCGCAATCTTGCGTGTCATTTCCTCGGGTCCCGAGGAAGAACGAACTACCCTGTTCGTTTGTCATTCTTCATTTTCCTTCGCTTGTACTCCCTCCTGCATAGAGTTTCCGTGAACCCATTTGTGGGAAAGGCTGGTTCCCTCCACAGATCTCTGTGAATTCCAGGTCAGCCTGGTCTACAGAGTGACCAGAGTTACACAACAGAGAAACCCTGTCTTGAAAAACCAAAGAAAAGCAAAACAAAACAAAAGAAAAAAAAAAAGAAGACCTTATAGTTCAGTAGGAAGGTGACTGTTTAAGAGATTTAAGAAAAAAATTCCATTTGTGTGTGTGTGTGTATGTGTGTACACTTACCTGTTTGTAGGTCAGAGGACAACTTGCAGGAATAGGGTCAAACTCAGGTTGTCAGGCTTGGCAGTGAGTATTTTTACCCACCAAATGATCTTGCTGGCCCAGAAGAATCATCCTGAATGGGGCACAGTTTTCATTTTCAGCTGGGAGATAGAAACAGGATTTCAGTGGCCATTAGTAAGCCACTCATTACCAGGAGGTTTATGAAAGAGAGACTAGCCCTGCGTCAGATGGACAACTGCAAAGAGAAAAGAGAATGTAGCACATAAATTGATGCTAGAGTGTTCATCTTGGAAATTAGACTGTCTAGTCCTTGACAGTATATTGGGGACAGTCTCTGTAGTCAACCCGGATGTACTAATGTGCTCTTCCACATTAGTATTTCCAACTTATCATCTTATTTTTACTTATTTTCAAAGTGCCAATAGAAATAGTTGTAGGACTTTAGAAGTGTTCTCAGGGCCATGAAGTAGTTGGTCACTCCATCCCAAACTCAGTTCTCATAAAAGCCTCCAGTTGTGGAGCAAAGTAAGCACAGAGGAGCCAGGATATAGACTCGGTCAAGCATGCTGAGAGTGAGCAGGTGTTTCATCTGCTCAAGCTTCCGCTTACTTCCTAAAGAGCCTTAAAATCATCTGGGATCAGAGGTCAGGCTGGACTCACATATCACACAATTAGGTCATTCAAGTTGCTGCCATGGACTGACAATGATGCTCAGAAGCTCCACTCTCCTTGAGTCTGAATTTTATTTTGAGACAGGTCTGTGATCCCCTCTACCTTGTCCTTGCCCATATCTGTAGATATACTTTCAGGGCAAAAGGCTTTTTATTCTTTAGCCAATTCAACCCCATTCAGAGTCCTGGAGCCCTGGAGTGTTCAGGCATCCATACAATCTAATCTTAAGCCCAGAATTGGAAGGCTTCAGCTTCAGCCTCTGTAAATCTAGAACATTTAAGCCTTCAAGACTTACTGCTGAATGAACCACTTTGACTGCCTCTTTCTGAACTCAGAGCTGTACTGAACTCAACGGACTCTTCTGGTTGGCTGTTCTGGCTCAAACTCTTCTCCAAGCTGCTGGTTCAAACTGATCTTTTGAGCTGACTGACTGTTTCTAATCAAATTCTTCCGACTCTGGCAGACTCTGGCCGATTCTTGCAATTTCTCTGACTGAACTGCTCTGCTCAGCTTCAAACTGACTCTCTCTTCCCGTCTGGTACTGACTTCTTCTGAACTGCCTCTCTGACTCTCCTCAGGCTGCCTCAGATTGCTTCTGGTCCTCTGTCTTCCTGCTTCATATTGTTTCTGTTTCTTATCTTCTCTTATCATCGCTCTCTGAGCCGAGAGCCTGCTTTTCTATATTGAGAGCTGGGCATGGCCTCACTCTGACTCACTCTGCTAACTCTTCCTCTGTTTCGTCACTTTGCCTGCCCCTCTCTCTGACTCAGCTCAGAGGTCACTTCTGACACTGACTCCTTCCGAACTCTGCTTCCGGTCTCCCAAGTGCTGGGATTAAAGGCTTACACCACCACTACCTTCTGAATACTGGGATTAAAGGTATATACTAACATTCTTTCTACATTCCATCCAGACCACACAGGCCTCTGAATGTGATCCCTTAATATATACCCCTGGATGTGATCCCTTTATATAAATCCTTGGATTTGATCCCTTCCTAGCTATCAGGCCTTTCAATGTGATCCTTTCCCAGAACAGCCACGTTGCTGGATTAAATGATTAAACATTCCTCTACACATACCCAGTTACATCACTCATTGTAGGAGAGTCCTATCTGTTCAGACTAAAAGTGTCCTCCAACTTCCTGTCCACAAAATGTATCCTCATCTACTGAGCTTCTTCAACACAGTTTTGTCTTCCTGCTTTTGAAGTAAGGTATTTGGTTTGCTCAGGAGTGGGCAGCAGGATTAGCTATTTACATGAGCATGGGCTATAACATTGATTTTGTTGTTGAAAACAAAAGAGTGAGTCAAAGTCATCGTGGAAATATTAAATATGACTCAAATACAAAGTGAGAACTTTTGGCATCATTCCTATTTTCCTACTCAATTCCACAGTCGTAGGATATTGCTTTAATGGAATAAGACTTGAAGAACTCAACATTTTGATAATTATGTGCATGCCTGCTATGATGATTCATTTATCCATATCTGCCATATGACATAGCTTGCTGATTTAAATGTGTTAGCACTTAAAATTAGAAGATTTGTGCTGAAAATTATAGTTGTGTAGCAGATCAGGGCCAGATGGGCTTCACTTGATTCAAGGACCATGCACAATTATCAAGCAGTGCTTCTTTTTTCTGCTTTTCCTTTTTTGGAGACAGGGCCTCTCTACATAGCCCTAGCTGTTCCAGAACTCACTATATAGAACAGGCTGGTCTTGAACTCACAGAGCTGTACCAGCCTCTGCTTCCCAAGTGCTGGCATTAAAGGCATGTGACACCACGACCGGCTCGAGCAGTGCTTCTCAACCTATTCACATCACTGGGGGAGACATGGAAGACAATTAAATTGGAATCTCTGGGGAGGTGTACAGTTATTGGTATTTTTAAGAGGTGTAGTAGTCAAAGTTGAGAAACTCTGATCTAAAATCTTCCTTGACAATATCTTCACAAATTAGCATCTTCAAAATCGTTTCAAAAACTGTATCTATTTCGTGTTATGTGTATACGGGTAAGAGAAGATGTACATATAAAAATCAGAGTATGACTTGTGAGAATTGAGACTGTTCTTCTATCTTGTGGATACTGAGGATTGAACTCAGGTCATCAAACTTGGTAGCAGTCACCTTTATCCTCTGAACCATCTTGTTGGATCTTCTTTAGAGCCTTAAATGGTAAAGGCTATGTCACTCTCACATGCATACAGCACATAACTGTTGGTAAAGGCAGTTTTGTTGTCAAAGGGGAAGCAGGAGGTACTACTTGCTGCATTGACTTTCTGTACATTATTTGACCTATTATGGGGTATCCACTAGAGAAGACCATTCAAACACAGGTTCAAGCCAATAGACGGTCTTTATTATCCAGCCACCTACTACATTGGATGATCAGGACCTGAGTACAGTTTATAGTCACACTAACTAATACCTCCACTGTGTCTGCCTTCCTCAGGTTCCAGGTCCAGGCCTGAAGGCAGTGGGGGGTTGGCCCATAACCTGGTATTCATATTCATAATGCAAATCACAAGACTTAGGAGGAAGTAGAAGGTCAGGGAGTGGACAGGCCTGGGGTCCAGTAAAACCTTAATTTCAATAGGTTCATAGTCCAAAGTCTTTAAGGCAGCAGCATTGTAGCTTCTATTTTCTTGACCTGGGTGTGATGGATCCATGATGTCAGCTACCTTCACAGTCATAGGCGTGGAAAGAATCAACATGTAGAGTCCTTTCCAAGTTGGTGTCAGTGTTCCTTTGGCTACCTGCTTGACTCAGAAAGTATCACCAGACTGGAACAAGGGGAAACTGGTAGTGAACTAAGAGGTAGCCTTTAAGGGGACTGGAGGGCCTGGAGGGCCTGCAGTGACTTGAGAAAGGAATGGTTAGAAAGTTCTGCCAACTGCTGGTCTCTGAGCCTGGGAAGCAGTGGAGAGATCTTTCAAACATAATCTCATAGGAAGTAAATCCCTCCCTATCTGGGGCATAGCAGGTCAAAACAAAGCAAAGCAAAGCAAAGCAAAGGAAAGAGCCTTATCCATCCTTTGTTGGACTCTAATGTGAGTTTCGTTAGGGATGTGTGTGTGTGTGTGTGTCTTCTTTATTCTTTTTACCTGGCCAGAACTGATTTGGCTATGAAAGCCAGGCCATTGTTGGACCCTATTTCAAGGGGGAGGCCAAATCAGGGGACCAGTTCCTGGAGGAGCTTTTTAGCTACTATTTGAGTAGTTTCATTCCAGGTTATGAAACACTTCTACCCACCTGGAAAAGCTATCTGTAAAAACTAATGAGTACTTTTATCCTCCCCCAGCAGGCCAGATCTCGGTGAAGTCAGTTTTCCCAGAGTTTGCCAAGGTGTCGGTCTCTCATTTGAAGCCCTTCCTGAGTTCAAATCCAGGTTTTGGATTCACTTGAGCACAAACCTGGCATCTGGCTGAGACATCCTATGCTAGGCTGTCCAGTCTGGGTATAACATTCCTGGGTCTAAGAAACTCAGAAAGGTTTGTGGACCATTGTTATCAGAGTCCTGCCAGGTGTTTCTGGGAGAATGATCTTTCCCTTTGATGTTCTCCACTAACCTATGGGTTTGAGCTGTTCATTTATTTTTCATCATGGAGTCTCAGGCAGCCCTGGGACATGGTATTGAAAGGATTTAAGAAATATAAAACCTAGGAATGCACCTGAGTGCTAGCAGTCATGTATGGGGGAAGGGGGATGTCTTCCCAGGAACAACCTCCCCAGCCTCCTCCCCACCACCTATCAGCAGGGATTCTTCCTTCCTGGGCACCACCCTGTCTCAAGGGGCTAGTCCATTGCTGAGAGCCATCGGACACTTGGATATTTGCCCGCTAGAAATAGTAGCCTGCTTTCAGCCATCACTGCACATAGCCTTTAGTTATATAAGTTCATAGTTAAGTCAGAGTTAGATTAGTACAAAGTTAAGACCTTTTCTAAGAACAAGCTAATGTTTAGAAATAACCTAACCCTCCTTGTTTCCTGGTGACCTTTAGAGCATAATATCCTGCCTTACATCCTGCTCTGCCCACCACCTACACCACTTACCCCTCCCTATATCCTGCTCTGCCGACTATAAAACCGGCTTGGGAAAAATAAAGTTTTGTCAGCCTATCAGAATACCATCTGGCTGTCCTTCTTTGCGTCTCTCGTCCCTCATTCTCTCCTACAGGTCCAGTGGTCCCCATTGACTGTCCGGCTGGCCCGGGCAGTCCAAGGGCACGAATTGACCACCCCCTGCCCCTTGGATCCCACGCATGGGAAACTCCCAACCAATTAGTCTAACATAGAGAGCTCTGAGCCAATCAGAGCTGCACGAGCCCTCATCCCCAGACCCCTTTCCCCCGAACCCCATAAAAGTGCCTGGGGGGAAGGAATCCGAGCCGTTAATAAAAGCCTCGTGCATTTTGCAGAGGTTCAAATGTCTCGTGGTTCCTTAGAAGTCTGCCCGCCTTGCCGTAACAGTATATCATCAGAATATCAATAGAGGTCCCATTGGTCTTATGACCCCTTGTCAGGCAGTCAACCCAGCAACCCAGGAGTGGAGGACAGCAATTTGTAGGGGAAGCCAAACAGCCTCTAGAAAGGCCAAGATTTTTTTTTTCCAACAGTGAGAAGCCCTTTTCCCCTAGCATACTATAAACATGCATAGTAGAAGAAGCATAGCCTTTGACTTTCATTTTCCCCATTTGAGAGCCTGGGTCAAATAAATCACTTCTGCTCTCTGGGCTGAGGTACTTGGCTTGGGACCAAATCTTTACATTAAAGTAACTACTGCAGCTCCCACATAACTGGTTCCATTTTTCATCTTGTGACGGTCATGACCGCAGGTCATCAAGCAAGAGGGTCATTAAACAGCCAGCATTCTGGTGCTCCTCAGAGGAGGGACTCAACCATCATGGGGGGCTGTGAGCATAAGATCTTTACCGAGAATTAACTTGTTTTCTTTCATTAAACTAGCAGTAGCCTCCACATCTCTTGGATGGGCCATCCTGTGTCTAAAGGGTCCAATCATTTGGACAGATATATCACAAGGTCTTGTGGGATGTTTGAATTAGATATTTTATAGGTATATACTGTTTTTAATGGGATCATATTCCTGTGTATGTGCTGTATGGGGGAAGGGTGCTTCCTGATGCCTTGCAGCATGTAAAGGACTTGCTTCCTACACTTGTTAACACCTCTGTGCTAAAAACAATGGAGTAGTCCCCCAGAGATCCAGAGAACAGGCCATTTGTTTATGTTAATGCAGATCATTATCTGCATTATCTGCAGGATTATTATCACCATCAATGGTCTGGATTGATGGTGAGAGAAGACTCTGACTCACTCCCAACTTGGAGACCCTCAAGGATAGGTAACAAGTCTGCTGGCAGACCTTGAGAAGTGTTAGGTTCCATTCATTTGTATAATTAAGGCTTGTGTAGAGAAAGGAGGGAGATTTTTGAATGAATAAAGCACCTAGGGACTGCAGGGAAAAGAGGCTAAGCAGACCGATATGAGGAGGGAATGTGAGATAGGCCTCTGCCTAAGCTGCCTGCGTATCATATCCCTGAGAGTTGTCATGGCTTGTTGTTAATATATCGCCAAACATAATAAATAATATCTTAACAACAGGATATTCCCATGGCTTCAAAGTTTGGGTTAAAACCCCTTTTGTCTTTTATTTCATGGACAAACAGATGAAAAGGTTTTGAGACATCTGGAAGGTTTAGGGCTGGAACTGACATCAGAGCTGTTTTTAAAGCCTCCAAGGCCTTCTGTTTAGTTTCTGTTTGGATTAGGGCTCAGTGCCCCATTTTGTGCTGGTGTAGAGAGGCTCTGCTATTTCTGCAAACCCTGGTATTCAGAGGTAGTCATTCCTAGCCATAGCTTCTGATGTACAAAGTAGGGGTGGGTGATAAGGTGGCCATTTTCACAATATTAATCCTACTGAGCACGGAAGATCTTTCCTTTTTCTGATATCTTCTTCAGTTTTTAGAGAAAATCCATGATCTGCTGAGAAGGTGTATTCTTTTGTGTTTGGGTGAAGAGTTCTATGGATATCTGCCAGATCCATTTAATCTATGACCTTATTTATCTCCAGCATTTATCTGTTTAGTTTTGTGTGGATGATTTGTCTATTGGTGAGAGTGGAGTATGGAAGTCACCCACGATTAGTGTGTGAGAGTGCATATGTGATTTAGCTGTCGTAGTGTCTCTTTTATGAGGTTAGGTGCTTTTGTGTATACATGTTTAAAGTGGCAATATATTTGTTGTGAGTTTTCCCTTTTATGAGTATCTAGTATCCTTCCCTATCTCTTCTGGTTAGTTTTGGTTTGAAGTCTCTTTTGTCAGTTATTAAAATGGCTACACCTGCTTGGTTCTTAGCTCCATTTACTTGGAAGACCTTTACCATCCTTTTACCCAAAGGTGATGTCTATCCTTGATGTTAAGGTGTGTTTCTTGGATTCAGCAGGAAGATGAACCCTATTTTCAAAGTCAGTGTGTTAGTCTGTATCTTTTTATGGGGGAATTGAGAGGATTGCTGTTGAGAGTCATCAACGTTTGCTGATTCCCATAATTTTCTTGTTACGGTATGAATTCACCATTTTAATGTACTGTTCTGGGATTTTTTTTGTATTCCTTGTGTCTTCTTGGGTGTGGTTAACCTCTCCAGACTGAAGTTTTTCTTCTAGTGTCTTCTGTAGAGCTGGATTGGTAGATACATACTGTGTAAATTTAGTTTTATCATGGAATGTTATTCTTAGTCTACTGTGATGAATAGTCTTGCTGGGGCTAGCCAGGTGGTGCACGCCTTTGATCCCAGCACTAGGAGGCAGAAGCAGGTGGATCTCTCTGAGTTCATGCCAGTCTGGTCTAGAGACTACGTTCCAGGACAGCCAAGGCTACACAGAGAAACCCTGTCTCAAAAAACAAACAAACAATAACAACAACAAAAAACCCAAAATAAAAACAAAGCCTTTAACTGGGTATAGGTCTCTGGGCTGTGTTCTGTGGTTTCTTAGAGTTTGTAGAACATCTGTGTCCAGGTCTTTTTTCCTTTTAGATTCTCCACTGAGAACCCAGATGTTATTGTAATAGGCTTGCCTTTGTATGTTACTTGTTCTTGCAACTTTTAATATTCTTTCTTTGTTCTGTAGATTTAGTATTTTGATTATGACTTGGTGTTCTGAACACATCTTGTACCTTGGTAGGCACCTTCTTCTTTAGATTGGGAAATTTTCTTCTATAATTATCTTAAAAATTTTCTGTGTCTTTGACTTATGTTTTTTTCTTTTTCTTCTCTCCTTATCATTAGTAGATTTGGTCTTTTCATAGTGTCCCAAATTTCATGGATTTTGTTGTTGTTGTTGTTGTTTTGAGACAGGAGTTTCTCTGTTGTAACTCTGGCTGTCCTGAAACTCAATCTGTAGACCAGGCTGGCCTCAAACTCACAGAGATCTGCCTGCCTCTGCCTCCAGAGTGCTGGGGTTAAAGGTGTTTGTCACTACCTCCTGGCTGTCATGGATATTTTATGCCTGGCTTTTTTTTTTTTTTTTTAAAGATTTTTAAAAAAGCTATTCTTTTTTTCTACCTTGTCTTCAATGTTTGAGAGTCACCCTTCTATGAGCTCGATGAGTCTGTTGTAGGGAGCTCATAGAAGTGTTCTGTGCTTCCTAGTATGCCTTGTGTGCCTTTGGCAGGTAGGGAACTGGGCTGAGACGAGGAGAAAAACATCCTATTGGCAGCTATGTGCTGGGATCAGTAACAAAAAGACAAGCCCAGAGAATCTGCAAGATTTGGGAGGGTGGCAAATTCAGCGATTTAGTTGTGAATAGGAAAGTATCCTGAAGCTTTTTGCAGCCTGTGAAAGCAGAGAAAGTATGTGCAGCCATGACCCTTGGAAGGTGCTGGAGACCAGCTCCAGCGGGTCAGTGTTCTGGAGAGAAGGTGTGGAATGGTAAGGAAGAACATACAGACATCTTATAGATGGGTCACACATGCTGTTTATTCAGGCCTCTCACTCTCTTGTTTTGTCTACTGTATTTTCCCCATACAACTTATATACTTTTTTGACAAAATCCCTTATGGAAAAGAAATCGCGTTACAATCACATCTTAATCATAAGTTTTAACCTCATATAATGATCACAAGCGTCATAGTTCAATGATTACAAGTTCCATATTTTTTAAAAACAAGTTATTTTAAAACCCACACCTGAACATCTGGTTTTCTCCCCATAATACATCAATTTCCAAAAAGCAATAGTTTTTCCATTATACATTAACAGAATTTAAGCAAGCCTAGTATTGTTTCGGTCAATTTCTGACAGGCAGCAGTTTTGCAGTTACTAGGAAATGATTCTACATCATACTATCCTTGTTGGGTCCGCAAAATAGGTCCCCCATCTCACCCTCGCCCCCAAGTCACTTCAGGAAAACCAGCCCTTTGAACTTACCAGACACACCAGACCGAGGACAGAGTATAATACATACATACAACACATGCACAACATGGAATAACTTGGGTGTAGGAGCCTCCTGACTCTAGGCTTAGATTCTGCTGTGTGCTTTTAGCTATACGCGTGTTTCTCAATTGGGAGACTTGCTGAGCAGGGCTGAGTCATAAGACAGGATGTGACTAGAGACAGCTTGTTTTGGGTAAGTCAGAGATTGCTCAAGGTACATTCCTTCTCTCCAGGAACATTTAGCTTCACCAAGCGAGATGATTGTACTGTTATATTAAGATTTATGGTTAACTACAGAACAATATGTTTTGCTCATATATTGTTTAACCTCGTGATCATTAACCTCGTGCTTGTACGTATGCCTTTTACCTTGTGATCATTTACCCCATGTTTGTATGTATGCTTTTTCCCTCATGATTATTAACTTTGTAACTGTACGTAGACCTCTGAGGAAAAGGGTATAAAAACTAAAACCAAAAATAAAGCTTTAGCTTCCGTTCCTAACTGGGCTCAAAGATACAGTGTGTCTGTTTCCTTTCTTCAGTCTCACTCCCCATCCAGGTGCTGTTCCATACTTGACAAATGGGTCTTGTTACTTAGCGCAGCCTGATCTCAACACACACCTTCAAGTGCTACTAGCATTTGCAAGTGTCCTGCAATGACTAGAAAGAACTGTAAAAGGAGAGACCTACATTCCTGGAAAATCACACATTTCCAGAGCACATTGAGTATTCATTCCCACTAGCCTATTCTACTCTCTCATTTCTTTAACTGTATATCTATAACTCAAAAGGTTGGTTTGCAAATTGATACCCTCCTCCTCTTCTCCTTTTCCTCTCTCTGTTTTCTTTTTTTCTTTCCTAACACATCCTCCTCCTCCTCCTCCTCCTCTCCTCCTCCTCCTCCTCCTCCTCCTCTCCTCCTCCTCCTCCTCTCCTCCTCCTCCTCTCCTCTTCCTCCTCTTCCTCTTCTTTTCCTTTTTGAGGCAGGGTCTCATTATATAGCTCTGAATAGACTTGAATTCTCTCCCATGATAGAAAAAGTAAAGAAGTACCATTGAACAACGGGAGACTTTCCTGCAACCACGTGGCCATGGGGGATTTCCCAGAGTCTGAGCTACAAGCCTGCTCACAGTTTAAGAGACTGGCAACTGTCCTAAAGACTTGTAGCTGTTGTGTTACCGAGTTTGAGCTATAAGAGATATTTAAGATAGGGCTTAGTGGACACTCAGTTGGGCAGCTGAAGCTGAAAATAAAGGAAAAACAAGACTTGTCAGTCCTCAGGTTGGGAAGACGAAAGGCCAAGTGGCTGCTACTCTTTTTCTTTATGGGGTGCTCTCACCTAACACCTGCACATTTTGGAATACTGCTGAACATGTCCTGACCACACTGGGAGCTAGCTGTAGGATTTCTACCCTCCCCTCACCAACTGTTACAACCCTATGCCTCTCCTTCCCCTTCACCAATACCAACACGCGGCTCTGCCTGACCTAGGCCATCTTGCCAGCTTAGGGACAAAAAAAAAAAAAAGGCCACAGTGGTAAAAATCAATGGGTGATTTGGATCTTATTGAATTAAAATTAAGTTGCTTTACTCAGACTGTAATTTTATCCTGATAATGAAAACACAAGTGAAGGATTTTAACAACTAAAACTGTGGGACATTTTAAAATGTTAAACTATTTTATATTATGATGGCTTTATTAATCTCTTCCCACTTAAGGTCAGCCTTAAAAATATGTTTTTAACCACTTTTTTTTTTTTTTGCTGATTGTCCAACATCAGGCTTTAAAAAAAATTATATGATTAAAAAAACAGGTATGTTTGATAAATAAAGCTCACAAATTCCTGGGGTCTATTCAGGTTCACAGCAATATTTGTTTAAGCTTTAGTTAGATAATCTGCGTTATACAAAACTGATATTCTATAATTACACACCAATCCCTTTATAAGTAGCAATTTGGGTTTATCACATCTCTCCAGAGACAGATAACCCCCTCACAGGGGTTGTACTAGACTTCATCACCCCTGGACAAAGGGAAACTTGTGGGAGGGATGCTGTTTTTATGTTAATGACTCTGGGCTGGTGAAACAAACATACAAGTGCTCCAAAACCTCCAGCAGGACCTACAGGCTCGCTATAACCCTAAGGCCTCTATGCCTTGGTATTCAAATCCCCTAATTGCTTGATCCAGTTTTTACAGCGACAGATAAATAATATTGCCAAAATCACTGCCCATCAAGTTCTGGTTCAATGTTATGCCTCTCTCTTATAAATAAAAAAACAAAGGAGGAGCTGTGGGGCTAAAGATGGGGTAGAAGTATGCTTAGAACCCAGAACTCTCATTCTGAGGCAGAAGGCATGCCTGGAGAACTGGGGATGAGAGAGAGTACTTAATAAAGTTCTGGAGACTGAAGACCCAAAGATAACAGAGGAAGAGAGAAGAGAGTGAATGGAGAAGAATGAATCCAAAAGAAGAATGAAGGGACAGAAATTTAGTTTGAAGATCTGCGGCCAGAGGCAATGAGTGATCTGAAACACCGCAGGGATTTGTGACTAGAGCAGTCCACTTCGAGGAAAGAGCAGGTCCGAGCAGGGCCCGATGACTCAGCCTCAAGAAGTACCTGCAGCCTCAGGAGCCAGCCCTGCAGTGGCAGACCTCTTGCAGCAAACATGGTGGATTCTGGCTACCTTGCTCTAGAGGAGCTTGAGGAAGGGTAGTGAAGAGGAGAAATCAGAAAATAATGTTTAGGGAATAATTCTGTGACTCCGATTTTTCTCTCAGATACTATGAGCTGGTAGCAGAAGCTGGGTAAAGTGGCGTGCACTTGCAGTTTCTGCTTGGTGGGAGGATTATTTGGGTTGTAGTTTTGAGACCAGTAGGAACAAAACAAAACAGAAAAATAGGATAAATGAAAGGAAAAGAAACCATTGCTAAAAATACAAGGCTTGTCTTAGGGTTTCTATTTCTATTTCTATTGCTGTGAAGAGATACCATGACCATCGCAATTCTTAAAAAGGAAATATTTAATTGGAGCTGGCTTACAGATTCATTGTCATGGTGGAAAGTATAGGTAGGCATGGTGCTTGAGGAGCTGAGAGCTCTACATCTTGATTGGGAAGCAGTAAGAAGAGAGAGTAAGCCCATTGGTCCTTGCTTGAGTTTCTGAAACCTCAAAGCCTACTCCCTATTTGCTCCAATAAGGCCACACCTACTCTAAGGCCACATCTCCTAAATCCTTTCAAATAATGCCTCCCTCTGGGCCGAGGGGGGCCATTTTCATTCAAACCACCACAATTATGTTTGAGTTGTAGGTGAGCTGCTTTTCTAAATGTGGAGTGTCCAAAAAAAAAAAATCAATGATCAGTGGACTCTCTGCTTATGCAAGACAGCTCATGAGAGGCCAGTAGACAAAGATTTTTAAAGTAGTAAGGCCAGTGCCAGGAGGGGAGTTTCCTCTTCATATGGAGCTTTCATGTTTCTCCCATGTTGAGTAGATGCCATTTCAATTGGGCTTTCTTTGGCTTCGTGCTCTTAGCATGAATAGAAAGGGTAGATCAACCCAAATTGCAACACGGACACTATTAACAATAGTATAAGATTATGTTAACATTGTAAGTGCTCGATGATGAATGAGTCACAGCCAGGCTGTGACAAAAGACACAAAGAGGCCTTGTTATGGCACATTATTAATTTCTGAATTTTAATTAGGGAAGCTGGATTTTGGATACTAATCTGTATCATAATTCTTCCTAATAGGTTTTGGCTCCTTCTTTCCCACCCAACTTTCTCATGACTAATAAGTTAGATAACCAAGAGATGTTTCTGCAAAAAGACTCTTAAGCTTAAGTTTAAGTTTGTTTCTTGTTTTGTTTCTTTCTTTTTTTTTTTTTTCAGGCTCAGTGAGCTTTATTGATGATATTCAAGAGAATAGGGATCCCTAAGCCCCTCCATCTGGGGATCTAAGATGGAAACTAGGGGGAATGCTCAGTGATGGGGCTGAGTTGGGACAGGGAATTCTCAGCAGCCGAGGGCCTCTTGTTTTTTTCTCATCTTCTTGCCAGTGTCTGGTCATTGATGGCAGCAATATCTACTTTGCCAGAGTTGAAGTGTAACAGGTTGCTACACTGCTTGTTTACCCACTGGCTCAGAAAAGATAAAAGAAAGACAGAAATATTTACTGCCCTTGTTGGCTGTCTGAACCTGGGAGAGCAAGAGCTGATAGTGAGCTGGACTAATGTCTCAACTCAAAATCCCTGAACCTAATTTCCTCCTCTGATCTCTGGACCTCAACTGATATAATCTCTGAGCAAAGTTCCCAAAAGTCTAAGCTGCACACACTCACAAGGACAAGCTACACATGGCAAAAATTATGTCTTTCATAGTGGCACATAAACAAATCATAGCCACCAGTAACAAATAACCTTGCTATGTAGACCAACCTGGCCCTGAATTTGCAGCGATCTTCTTGACTCCACCTCCTGAGAGCTGGGATTACAGGTAGAAGCCACAGCACCCAGTTTACTGTTGGGGTCCTGAGGAGCTGCCAACTCTTTTATACAGTACACAAGACCCAACGTCCCTGCATTCTCACCAACACCTGTTTTGTGTGGGTTTTTCTTTTCTCATTTTGAAGCAGGGTCCCATGGCCCGAGTTACTCTCAAACACACACATTTCCTGCTTCTGCTGGGACTGTAGGTGTGAAAGGATTTAAGAAATATGAAGCCTAGGAATGCAGTCACATATAGAGGGAAATGCCTCCTATTGAGAAATGCCTTCCCAAGTACAGCCATTAACAGTACTCTTCAGTCTCCTCCCCACCCACAGGAAAATGACCATTAAGCTTATCAGCAGGATTCATCCTTCCCCAGCATACCAGGAGCCACCCTGTCTCAAGGGACTAGTCCAAGGGCACGAATTGACCACCCCCACCCCACCCCACCCCCATCCCGCGCTTGGGAAACTCCCAACCAATTAGCCTAACATAGAGAGCTCGGAGCCAATCAGCTGCACAAGCCCCCATCCCCAGACCCCTTTCCCCTGAACCCCATAAAAGGGCTGGGGGGGAAGGGATCGGGGCCCGCCATGCTCATCTGCGTGGGATAGGCGTGACCCGGACGCGCACCGGTTATTAATAAAGCCTCATGCATTTGCAGCGGTACGTATGTCTCGTGGTTCCTTAGTAACCTGCCCGGCTTGCCCTAACAGGTGCACACTACCCCACTACACCTGCCCTTGTTTCTTTAAATAGTAGCCATCTTGAGGGGTATGAAGTGGTGTTGCTGTGGTTCTGATCTGCATTTCCTTACTGAGCAGTGCACCTCACCATTGTGATGTTAGTTCAGGACTTAACACTTCCAGAGTACAGATAGAGTAAGGGATGTAGTGGAATATTTAAACTTATTCTCAAATATTGTAAAGCTATTTGTACTTCTGTGCAGTGATATGAACTTTGAACAGCTGGTGTATCTGTCAGCAGAATCCGCTGCCAGAGTTACCTGCCTTAGCTGTTAGAACCAGCTTTCTGGATGCGGATGGGCTGCAGCTTTCTTGGATGCAGAAAGAATGCTGGTTTGGAGTAACAGCAATTGCCTACTCAATTACCCATGGATGGAGCAATTGTTCAGATTTGACTTTGTCCCCTGAGATGTCTATGTTGAAAGCACCTGATTATATTATTGCTAATGGAGGAACTTCCCATGGTCTCCTTCCTAGCCCAAGCACCGGACAGGGAATAAATACCTTGCCCAGGATTTTGACTTTACCTGTAAAACAGCATCATGCTGGCCAGCTAAAGTTGGGGTTGTTATATTGTGGAAGTTCTATTCATTAAACAATCAAGACCTTTGAATTGGTGGGTGGTGCCTTTCCTCAATAAATAACCTGGAGGCCAAGTGCTCGGGGTCAGTCCATCAGAAGCCAGACCCTTTGCCTAGACCATTCAGGCTTGCATCTTGGAGAATTGTCTCTATTCTTATTGAATCCATTCGGGATATTATATTTCCATCTACAGAGGGAGTTGTTGATGTGACTGGGGTTGTGTAGTTGATACCTGGGTAGAAGTTCTTCCTGTTAAACTCTGCATGATTGTTCTGTCAAACATACCAGGGTCCCCACCAGGCTGGGCTGAGTCTGAAAACTAGTGGTGGTAGTGGCACCCCTTCCTAGACAGAGCAGGGTCCCTACAAAAGTGTGCTGGATCTGGGGCCTGGGGAGTGTTACTGCACACAGAGAGCCAGAGAGGGGGGAGTAGTAGAAAAAGCACAACAGTTCTATATTCCTGGATCAAGGACAATGGGAGTTCTGAGGGTGGGGTGGGGCTGGGTTGGATAGAAAATGGTAGAAGTAGATGATGTGAGCTGAATCAGGGATTTGCCTTCAGTTCTCAGTCTACTGTGGGCTCTCTAGGTCCAGCCAAAGTCCACCTAACAGCTGAGGAGGTCGTGGTGACAGAGTCATGGAACAGAATTCCAGAGACAGGATTCAGGTTTCAGGGAACCAGTCTACTTCATTGCAGAGTTTCAAAACTTTTATACATTCTTATCTGTGTGTGTGTGTGTGTGTGTGTGTGTGTGTGTGTGCAAATTATTAAAAAGTCAATGAGCACATGACCACATCACAGGAACAATGACCAGTTCTGGTAAAGGTCATGTCCTATGTGTCTCTGCCAGAAAACTTGTCCCATTATGATCAGGCAGGTGTGGTCAGTCAACTGACTGCTTGCTTGTTTAGGCACAGTCTGTTATGCCTGGGAGCCTCTCAAGTAGGCAACTTAGGCTTCCTTTCAGTCAGAGGACCCCACAGTCTATCCCAGGCTAATTTCCCAAGGGAGCCTACAGACTCCACCCTGCTGCCCTGCTCCAGCGTACTGCAATGTTTTCACCCTCACCACAAATCTTTCCACCCGCACCGAATGTCCTTGAGCCACCTTGTCGTTGCCAGTGTCAGATTTTGTAATCAAACCGTATTTCCTCTCTTCATGATATTAATAAGGTGCAGGTAGTCAAAAATTATTGATAAAAGAAGTAATTGGGTAGGGATATATGAGACCTTAGTAAGCAACTCAGTTTTTTTTTTTTAATTTAATGCATACTTGCTATTTCTCCACAGATATGCTCTCAAACTGACATGATCCTGATCTAAACAGTTCTCTAGACTCTTCCCAGGTGGTTCTAAGTTGTGTCAAGTTGACAGAAGTAATCAACGCACTAACCTTGGAGGCTGCAAACAACACCTTGAGTCCCAGTTTTAAGTAATATGAGCGTCTGGTACCATTAGCCAAGAACTTCCTAGCAGGCATGCTTGGCAACAAGAGATGTCCCAGTATAATGACCTGCCTTCCAATCTTCCTGGGTGGCAATGTCACCTCCAAAAGTAACAGGCAAATCAATGTGGAGGGCAGACAAAACTGGTGGCATCGGGTAGCTGCCATGCTCTCAAGTGGTAGCTCCTTTAAACCCCTTTTCACCTTGGGAAAGCAAGTAGGGGAATGTATTCTGTCACTTAATTGGTTTACTTATTTACTTATTATGGGTGTATATGATGGGTGGAGTGTGTGTGTATCACAGTGTCACACAGGACAGAGGACAACTTGGAGGAGTTGGCCCTTTCCTTCTACCATGTGGGTACTGGGAATCGAACTCAGGTTGTCAGGTTTGGCAGCAAATGCTTCCATCCCCTGAGCCATCTTGTTGGCCCATAGGGGATCCTTTTATAATCAGCTTCAGATTCTGATGTAAACATGGCTCTAAGTATTAGTAAATCTTAAGTTTAAATTTTGTTTTAGTATGTTAGAAGCAGTTTAGATTGAATAAAGGGAATGACTAGGGATGAAGGTTGGCAAAGGTTTCTAGTATACACTGTTTCTGTAAGAGGTTAAAAGGTTCTAAAATTTTTTTTTTGTAATTTCATGTTAAAATAAGTCCAAAAATGCTCAATTGAAGAAGGCTAACCAAATCTTATTATTGTGGGATATTTCAGGGTATTTAGCTAAATTTTAATCTAACTCTTGAATACTATATACAAAAATTCTTAAACCTAGTTGCTTCTGTAAACCTTTCCCCCAGACCACCTTGCAGATAAATATTCCATTGTGGGGCTGTCCTAGAGCTGACAGTGAATCGAAGTTGGTCTTGAACCCTGGATTTTCTCATCCTAAGAGCAGTAGGAGTTCAGGTGCTCCTCACTTTTAGCCCTGGCCAGAACCCAGCTACATATTAAATACTGCCTGCTACACAGAGAGTCATTAACAAAGGAATGTGGCTAGGTTGGTGCTTATCTGTGCTGTAGCTGGAAGCCAAGGGCTGAGTCCTTTACTGATAAGGTTCCTTCCTCTTTTCCCTGTTAGCCCACACCTTATGCAGAAGATGTCTTTGCAAGACCTTGATGTTAAGACTTGAGCTCCACATGCAAATAAGGCTATTCCAGTATCCTAGTATTAACCAATGGCTTCCATTCCTGGGTACCAAAGACCCTCCCCTGCTTGTACCCTATAAATGTAACCACCCTCATTTCAGTAAATGAAAGATATGCTTCTCTGACAGCCTCTCCCAAGAGTCTGATTTGTTCTCGTCAGCTCTTAGTCCTCCGATCTGGGACCTGCCAGGATGTGTTGACCCATGCCCTGCATGTGCTTTCCTTCTGAGAGGTTGAGCTGGCAGCCGATAGCTCAGTCTTGTGCCTGGAAGGGAAGCAGGACCCAGTGGGCAGAGGGAAAGAAAGGCAACAACATTCCATGAGTTGCTTTAGGTAAGTGGAATAAATCTCAAAATAATTTTAAACATTTTCCTCAGAATACAGAATATAGCTAGTAAGTGGTGTAGTATAAACAAATCAAGATACAAAAAAGAAACTAGAAAAACACTTTAAAACCTTGTGGTGGGTAATTTTGATTGGAATTTTTATTCAATCTGGAAGACCTAAGAGAGCTTCCTTCTCCAGGAAGGACTGAAGGGAAATATCCTTCCCAGAGTGGGTGGCATCTTGTGTAGTGGGCCACATACAAAGGAGTCCAAGGAGAAGGTGGGGCTGATGGTTTTTCTGCCTTCACTCCTTGTTGGTGAAAGCATCTACCTTCTTTTTCCTGTTGCTGCCACTGCTGCTATCCTTTCTCACATTGGAGCCCAGCTTCTGCCAACCAATGTGGACTGAAGACCAACAGCTCTCCAAGAATCCTTCAGCACCAGGTTAAGGCTAATGGTCCTGCATTAGCTATCAGTTCTCAGACTCTCAAGCACAAGAGCCTCTACTGTACAAGCTAATAGAATAAATGACTTTTTCCTGACACAGGGTCTCACTGTGTAGTCCTGGCTGGCCTTGAACTCACAGAGAACTGCTTCATCTGCATCATGAATGCTGGGATTGCAGGTGTGTGCCAGCATGAGTATTCTTGACCTGTGTGTGTGTGTGTATATGTCTGTGTGCGTATACTCACTCACCCATGTATGTGTATGGAGGCCAGAAGTGAAAGACTTCCACAATGAAAATTTCAAACACTAAAGGAAGAATTAAATAAGATACTAGAAGATTCATGCTCATGAATCAGAATAATTAATTTTGTGAAAATGGCCATCTTACTAAAAGCAATCTGTAGATTCAATGCAATCTCCATAAAGGCAAAGTGACGAATCAGAGGAAGAGTTAGCAGAGCCAGTCAGTCAGCAATAGGTCTTGGATGCTTAAATGTAGTAGATTGTACAGAAGCTGAAGCCTTCCAATTCTAGGCTTAAGACTAGATTGTATAGAGGATGAATGTTCCAGGGCTCCAGAACTAGGACCAGGCATTGAATTAACCAAAGAATAAACTGCTTTTGCCCTGAATATATGTCTACAAATAGAGGCTCCCCACATCAGCATGCTACTACAGCCACTGGATTTTTGACAAAGAGGCCAAAAATACCAATTGGTGAAAAAGGCCTCTTCAAATGGTGTTCGGAAAATTGGATATGCACATGTAAAAGAATGAAACGGATCTCTGCCGTATCTTATATTATACTGTTTCCATTACCAAATGAACGATGGCAACAATCAACTGACTCTTAGAAAGGCTTTTTGTTTGTTTCCTTTAGGCTTTTTGAGACAGGGTCTTATGTTGTCCTAGCTGGCCTGGAACTCATGTCGTAGACCAAACTTGCAGGGATCCTCTTGCCTCTGCTCAAACTACAGGAGTCTATCACTATACCTAGCTAAAAAACATCCTCATTGCATGACAGTGCCTTTCATTACAAATTGATCTGTATAACTTTAGTTCTTGTAGCTGGCAGAAGCATTCAACAGGCGTGCAGAGCAGATGATGGGTGACTGTAGATGATGATTTCTGGGGCTGCACAGCAGAACACCTGACATTATCATACAGTTTTACATCCATGGATCAAGGTGCTGCCATAGGCCTCTCTCTTTCTTTCCCATCAGCAAGTTCTGATGATTCGAGCTGGACTCACCTAGTCCATCTTTCCCTAATCCTAGTCCTCCCAGTCAGATTCTTCTCCTTTATTCTAGCTAATTATTCAGTCTACCAGACACAGAGAAGTTCTCTAAAATTTCATTTCTTAGTCCTCAACGCTAGTCAGGCTTTATTTCTGTAACATTAAAAAGTATGGGTGTATGGGTGTTTTGCCTATGTTTGTATGCCATGTGGATGTAGTACCCTGAGTGACCAGAAGAGGGTGCCAGATTCCTAGGACTGGAGTTAAAAACAGTTTGTGGGCTGCCATGCTGATTCTGGGAATCAACCATAGCTCCTCTTGAAAAGAAGGCAGAGCTCTTAACCGATGAGCGATCTCCTCAGCCCATACTTTATTATCATTTTATGTATATGTTTGTGTGGGTATGCCTGTGCCACACTGCAAGTGGGAGTCAACTTTATGGAGTTGGTTCTCACCTTTACATAGGCTTGAGGGATTTAATTCAGGTTCTCCTTCAGGCTTACAAGGCAAACACCTTTACCTATTGAGCCATCTTGTCTGCCCCACTGGCCACCTTTTAAATGTCTGTCTTTGAGCTGTAGTGTGGTCTAATATATGACTTGGACTTTGTTATTCCTCTTCTTGGGTTATATTTCTTCTGTCCTTCTGCCTATCTCTGAAGTCCCTGCTTTGCCAGTTCTTACTATGTCTTGGACAGAGCAGACATCTTTTTCCTTTTTTTTTTTTTTTAAGGTTATGTGTCTGGATGTGTGTGCACACGTGCATGCAGTGCCCAAGGATGCCAGAAGAGGGCATCAGATCCCCTAGAAAAATGAGGGTGCTTCGCTTCTTCCTCTGAAAGGGCAGCCAGTGCTTTTAACTGCTAAAGCGGTTCTCCAGCTCAAACAGGACCAGATTTTTGTGTAAGTGCTGAGGATTTGAACTCAGGTTCTCAAGCATTTTATGGACTAAACGTTCCATAGTTCCCATGGTTTTTCAAATTAAATTAAATTTAAATTTTTAGACAGGATTTCACTGGGTAGCCTTTGATAGCCTGGAACTTGCTACTCATTATGTAGATGAGGCTGGCTTTGAACTCCTAGAGATCCACTTGCCTCTGTCTCCCAAGTGCTGGGATTAAAGGTGTAAGTCACCATGCCTGGCTGCATCCATGATTTTTAAGAGAAAGGATAACCAACATATTTGAAGTATTTCAGGGAGAGTTTAGGAGCTTTGCATTTTCTATGAAGGTATTGGATCTGCAGCTTTTGTGTCCTACAGTACTTAAAGCATCATTGGAATTACTAGTATGCTTTAGTGAGATAAGCTCTCACCACAACCTTTGTGTTCCTAATTAGTGAGACTGCTGTCTTTTCAAATTTGAGTGGCTGTTTCCTTTCCTGTTATGTTGTTTGCCCTTTCTCATAGAAATTATTCGCATTAAAAACATCACTTACAGGGATGTAACTCAGATGGTAGCGTGCTTGCCTATCATGCACTAAGCCCTGGTAATCCCAGCATTGTGTAAAATGAGTCACAATGGTATATTTATGATTCACACATTGTAATCATTATCTGTAATTCCAGCACTAGGGAGGTGGAGACAGGAGGACCAGAAAGTCCCCGTCACTCTTGACGACATAGCAAGTTTAGCCTTTGAGATCCTCAAGACTCTGCCTCAATAAAATAAAAATCAGTTCTAATTTGTGGTTTTTCTTTTTGCTTCATGACATCTTGTATATATTTTGATTTTTAAAAAGTAAAAAATGACTGACTTCTTGTCATTGTGACAAATACCAGAAAAAATGTCAACTTAAAGGAGAAAATATTAATTTTGGTTCAGGCTTTTGTCCATGGTGGGCTGGTTTCATTACTGTGGGCTTTGAACAAGGCTGAACATCATGGCAGGGAGCACATGAGACAAGAAAGGGCCAGGATAACACACATCTCTCAAAGGCATGCATCCAGGGACCTACTCCCACTAACAAGGCTCCAAGTCCTAACATTTCACCAGCTCCCAGTGCCATGGAAATGTGAATTGATCAGTATTGAAAGTCATCAAGTCTGAGTCCTCATGATCCACCTTCCTCAGAGCCTCATCTCTGAACACTGCCTGATATAGTTCCAAGACTTCAACATGTGAGCCTTGTTGCGGTATATTTGAACATATCTCCAGATAGTATATTCATTGAAGGTAATCATCGCACTGGCTGCCTGACGCTAGGCAGGATGTGATTTTTATAGCTGAAATGGTCCACCTTCTAATGTAAACATAACCGCTCCCTCTTAGTGTGCTATAAAAAAGAGTTGCTGATAAAGAGGTCATTTGCATACTCCACCAGACCGGAGTGTGGCCTGGCCGCTCCTAATTGTCCTGTAGTTACCCCACTACAAACGTGGACATGGCTTGGACAGGATGTGGCCAGGCCCCTTTTGTGCTGGTGACAACCTTACTATAAATGTGGACAGGCCCCCGAGGCTTGAAGGTTTGGAAGCAGTAAAACATAAACCCACTGTCCTGCCTCTGGTCATGAAAACAGACTTCTAGAAGAGAGGAAGGAGGGCTTAAGATAAGAATAAGCTGCTGGGACAAGGAGAAGCATTTGGAGCTGGAGATGGCAGGCTGTGCTCCCTGCTTAGGTCAGGCTTGTACTTTTAAAGATGTGTTTGTTAGTACATCGCTGGACTTATTAAACAGCTACAGAGCCTTTTGGGGGATACTTAGTTTTCAAACACAATGTCCATCTCTATCTCCCCCTTTTGTTTATCTTAAGAGGTTCTCCCCTATTCTCAAGTTCATGACGATATTTCAGTTTTCTCCCAAGTTTTAACCTTCAAAACTTAAGTTTTCTTCTTCACATCTAGATGTTGGATTTGCCTGAAACCTGGTATTGAGTAGTGTTTTTCTTTCATGATCAATTGTCCCAATATTATTTACTTTCATTTCTTTGCTGACATGTAAAATTTTCTGTCACACATCAAATTTACATTTATGCAGAAGTCTGTTCCCTACAGGTTCGGTCCCTCTCCCTCTCTCTCTCCAGACAAGGTTTCACCATATGACTCTGTCTACCCCTGAAACTCAGATCCACTTGCCTCTGCCTTCCTTCCTTCCTTCCTTCCTTCCTTCCTTCCTTCCTTCCTTCCTTCCTTCCTTCCTTCCTTCCTTCCTTCCAGTGCTGCGATTAAAGGCGTGCCCTACAGGGCCCCACCTGGCTTTCTACTTTCTGTGTAGCCCAGGCTGGCTCAAATTTACAATTCTCCTGACTTTACCTCCTGAGTGCTAGGGTACCATGCTCTTTCTAGGCTATTATTTTATTTGTGTGTGTATATATGTATATATGCGTGTGTGGTATGTACGTGCGAGTGTCCATCGCATCCGGAAGTCAGAAGAGGGCTTTGGGTGTCGCGTTGTATCACTCTCCGTATTATTCTCTTGAGCCAGGGTCTCTCACTGACTCTGTGGCTGGCCTGGCAGTCAGCAAGTTCAAGAGATCTTTCTGTCTCTGCTCCACAGTCCCGGGATTACAGTGAATGAGTCACGCTTGGCCTTTTCCATGGGTGCTGATTCCTTTTGTGTGTCAAGTACACACTCCGTCAGTAACTCCAGCTTTAGGACGCTAGCGTTCACACTAGCAAACTAGGTAGTTGTATGAAGATGGACCATTCATTTTGCCTTCTTTTTAAGTCTCTTAAATGGATAAGCATAAACAAACCCCAGGTGGGGAGGCACTCCACAGAATAGTCCTTGTGCTATGATACTGAAATAGGTAAAACAGAAAAATAAAATGACTAATGCTTCGGAAGCCTCAATTTCATTTATAAAAATAAATTGGTTAGCACATCATTTTTATATCCCTTGTCACTTTGGAAATGTGATCCGCACAATATTACTTAGAAACCACGCAGCTGTGATGGATGGGTGAGAGAAAAAGATGTTAAGGTACTACATAGAGTGCGGTGGTCTCACCTGCCAGCCGGGGAAATGCTAGGTGACACCACAGCCACGAGTTGGGGCTGACAGAAGCAGGCTACAATGACCTTCACGATGTTTTCTGGCACGTGGAACGGCCGCATATATTTGGAAGTTCCTGACTGAACCTCGGGCGCCCGGGAATACAGCGCCACCGGCCATCTCAACCTGCCCGCCCAGCCCCCAGGACGCAGCACCTCAGAGAAGATTCCAGATCGGGTCTTAGAGGCCGGGGAGGGATGGGGCAGCACGGATGCGCGCGGGGACTGTGAGCAGCCAGCACCCCATCTCGGGCACCGGCGGTGCTTCTGGGAAACGTAGTCCTTTGCGGTATGCGGCGCGCAGGGCTGCCGGATGAGGAACTACGACTCCCTTCGGTCTTGCGCAAGCTTTGTGCACCGCGCTTGCGCGGTGTGAAGGACGATACCGCTATAAAGGCTTGTTTTGCTCGGGATCCTAAGTTCCCAAGCGTGCCCAGGCGGCTTGCTCTCATGTGCGGAGGCCGGGGCGCAGGTAGGTGACTGCTCTCGCCTTTTCCCTGCAGTGTCTGCTGCTGTCACGGGCTCTCTGCTTTGGGCTTCTCGGGGCGTGGTGGGCGATGGGAAGCCACGGGCCGGAGAAGCAGGCCTGCCTTGCCCAGGTCCGCTCGCGGCCCCCGGCTTGGGTGGCGACCCGGTGAGCTGTGGGGGAGATCGGTGTTAGAGGGCAGCAGGGGAGGTGTGATGGGCGGTCGCGGCCCGCTCCACTCTCGGCGCGGCCACCAGGGGGAGCTGCATTCGCTCTGGGAGCGTCGTGGCGCCAGTGCTCTCCAGGCCGGTACTCGCGTGGGAACGCCCTAGAGCTGGGGTGGCGGAGCTGGCCAGAGAGGAGCTCCAATCCCTCGCGACTGGAGGCTTGACTGCCAGCCACCTACGACGTAAGTCATTTTCTTCGTGTTTTTGAGAACTGGTGTGTGGATGTACTTGACATCATCAGGCATAACGAATCCGCGGCAGAGCAGCGATGAGAGCCCAGGTCTCCTGTCATTGGTGCCCCCTTGGCCGCTGGCACGCAGGGCTGCTAGTGGCTTTGTATTTATTACACCTGGGCCGTGCATTTTTGCAGAGGTGGAAGTCTCTATGCAGATGGGCACAGGGATGATCGGGGAACTTTGAGTTCTAAAAGGAGAAATGGATGGGTTTTACTTAGGTCTCAGGAGTAAGTGAAAGATAAGGGAGCTTGGAGGCACAGGTGGGTCCTGGGGGCGTAGTACGTGGGCATCCTTTCGGCCTCCTTGCTTCTGCAGTTGCAGGGTCTGAAGGAGCTTCCTGAGGCGCTGGAAACCTGCACGGGGATGTTGTGATAACACCACTTGGAAACACCGGTCTGTCTAGTTAACATTTCTCTAGTCCTACGCAATGCCCCTCCCCCCTGCAGAATCGTCGCATCCTTATGCAGGGCCCCTTTATCACTGGAAAGAGAATTTTTAAGCAAAAGGCTGATCTGATGGCCCCAACCCTGACAGCTTTGGGTCAGGGCACTTTGTTTATTCTTCTTTATCCCATAACATCTCTGGCTTAGACCAAAACATGCTGGTTTTCCTAACCTTTAGTATTTAGGGCCTTAGTTTTGGTTTTGGCAGTGCTGGAAACTGGTTTATATGCTTTATCACTGAACCCAAGTTGGCATTAGTTCTTTAAAAGACCTTCCTGTAACTGCAAGGGAAAAGAGCAGAAAATAGAGTACATTGTGTTGGGGTGGTGTATCTTTCCTTAGTTGCTTGCTTCATATCCAGGCCTTGTTTCTTTTCTAAACCTGTCACTTCCTACTGCTCTACCAGCTCCTGAGTGTTGTGCTCTGTCATATTTCAGACACACAGAAAATGGTGTCCTTGTGTTCACTCTGAAGAAGCAGTAACTTTATGCCTATTCAGGTATCTGCATGCTCTCAGAGCTGTGCCTTGTTTTTGGGAAGTAAAGCGATGGGAGTGTTCAGGATAATGGGGGACTGTTCCCCAGACTCTTTATGTAGAAACTAGCTTTGTATGGAAGGATAGGGGAGTTAGGTCACTAAAGTCGCTATCTTATCTCACCATGTGGAAAGCAGTTTCTGTCTTAACAGAGTTGCTGCTACCACAGTCCGTGTAAACATTCTACAGGTTCTGCTTCACTCATTGAAATAGATGATTGAAAAAAAAATGCCTCGTATAGATTCATAGATAATGGAGACACTTTTCTGTTCTTCTTGGTATGTTTGGTGTGTGAATTGGGTTTCCTTGGGCTCTTCCCATTCAAGCTCCCCAACCCCCCCCCTTGCCAGTTTTTAAAGTAGCACTAATCTTCCAGATGACAGTGGGGGCCAGTGGCAGATGCCAGGTGCCATTATAGCTTAGCCTTTGTAAGGCCTCCTAGACAGGAGCACTGTTTTTGCTTAGTAAGCTGGTTTTGTTTGTGGTCGACACAGTCATCGGATAAGGTGTTTTTTAATGAACAACTTACTCATATCAACTTAGGGTGCTTAAACCAGAATTCTGAAAAGCAAAAAGTCCAGCTTTCTTTGGAGATTCAGAAGGTTAAAAAATTCTATTTCAAGGATTAATAAATATTTTTCTTCTGATAATTTAAAAGTGAGTGATAGGGGCTTGGGATGTAGCTCTGTTGTCAGAGTGCTTGCCTAATGTGCAAAGCCCTGGTTGGATCCTCAGCACCGGGTAAACTAGGCACAATCGTGGGAATCTTATAATCCTAGCCTTTGGCATGTAAAGGCAGGAAGACCAGAAGTTCAAGGTCATCCTCCAAAAAGAGATTTCAAGGCCAGCCTACGTTACTGGAGTCCCTGTGTCAAAAACAACAAATGAATTACAGTTGTCAAAATTTTGTGTCTCCAGAGACACACTCCTTAGCGACAGTCATAGCTGGACTTAGGGACGACAGTGCAGCACAGCCATGCTTCAGTTATCCATGGTGTTTTCACAGCGTGTGTCCAGGAGTCTGTGAGCCTTCTGAGAATGGGGGGAACCTTTTAGAGGGCATGTATGTGTTTAGTTTTAAAAAGTGGCCAGAGGACCAGTGAGATGGCTGCAAGCCTGAGGAATTGAGTTCTATCCCCAGAGCCTGCATGGTAGGAAGAGAGAACTGACTCTTGCAATACCTAAGTTGTCCTTAGGTCTCAATGTACATGATTGCACAAGATTGTTTTCTCTCTCTCTCTCTCTCTATCTCTCTATCTCTCTACCCCTCCCTCTCCCTTCTCCCTCCTCTCCCCCACCCCATGAAATATATGCAAACTTTTATTTTTAAGTGACCAGAGTTGATACAGAATGTTGATTAGACTTAGCTGGGCAGGCAGTGGTGTGGAGCAATTTTAAGGAAGAGACTAAGTGAAGCTTAAAAAGGTAGATTTTTGTTTTTGTTTTTATTTTTCCAAGACAGGGTTTCACTATGTAACCCTGGGTGTCCTGGAACTTGCTCTGTAGATCAGACTAGCTGGAACTGAGAGATCCACCTGCCTCTGCCCCCAGAGTATTGGGATTAAAAGTGTGTACCACCATACCCATTGAAATTTATTTTATTGTTATTGTTTTTTTAATGACAGCTTTATTAAGATATAAGTCATATATTGTAGAATTCATCCTTTAAAAATACACGAATATTGTTGGTTCTTCTGGTGTATTAATAGAATTGTGCAATATCACAACTGTTTGACTTCAGAACTAAAGGAGGAATTACTTTGTTTGCAATTGTTATAGTTTAGCTGTGTAACTTCTTAGAGCTTTAAGACAGCATCAGTTAATCATTCGGTAATTATCAAAATGCAGAAATGGGACTTGTCATTGGTACAGTCAGTGTTTTGTAAGATGCTTCTAGTCAAATTTGGTAGAAGAGAGGTCCTGGAGTTTATATGCTTGCAAGAAGCTGAAATGGCATTCAGAATGCCTTTACATATCATATACCCCATTTTACTAGTGTACTTATTATTTTAGGTTTTTTTCTTGGAGTTGGAAAAATGATAATTTTTCTTTTTGTTCTTGTTCTTGTTCTTTTTGTTCTTCTTGTTCTTTTTGTTCTTGTTCTTTTTGTTCTTATTCTTCTTCTTGGAAGAAGATAGGTTTTCTTGGAAGAAGATAATTTTCTCCTCCCCCCCTTTTTCTTCTTCATTTTTTTCTTCTCCTCCTCTTCCTCCTTTTTTTTTTTACCCCCAAGACTGGGTTTCTCTGTTTAGCCCTGGCTGTCCTGGAACTCACTCTGTAGACCAGGTTGGCCTTGAACTCACAGAGATCCACCTGGCTCTGCCTCTTGAGTGCTGGGAATTAAGGCCTGTATACCACTATGCCTGGCTCGGTAGTTTTTCTTGATGCTAGAAGTGGTATTTAGACTAATTTTTATAGCTGTAGCGGTTAGAAAGTGTCAATACTTTTGTCTCTTCTTCCTGATGTAAGGCACTTTGGCATATGCATAAGGATGATTAGAAAATGTCTGCTGTTGTAAATTTTTAATTTCAGAAATTCTGAAGTGAAAGGAAGAGTCTGAGCCCTGACACTCTGCTTGGTGAAGATGAAGGATATTGACATGGGGAAAGAGTACATCATCCCCAGTCCTGGCTATCGAAGTGTCAGGGAGAGAAGCAGCGCGTCTGGGCAACACAGAGACCGCGAGGAGCCCAGCTTCCAAAGGACGAGACCGGTCAGTGCTTCCCTGCAGACTTGCTTGTTGGCCTCTCCCATGTCTCCTTTTCGTACATACAATACACGTTTTATAATTTTATTTTTCTTTATTTTCTTTATTGGCTTTAGGTCAATGTTAAGAAATTATGATTCTGGAGTGTAGCTCAGTGGTAGAGGACGTGCTTAGCGTGCATGAGGCCCTGGGTTCAGTCCCAGCACCACAAGAAAGAGCTGGTTTAGTTAACGGAATGAGGAGTTGTGTTGTGCCACTCATCCGTCTGTTTCTTCCTTAGTGTTACCGTCTGCATGTGTGTGTGCGTGTGTGTGCGTGTGTATCTGAGATGGGGTCACACTCACTATGTAGCCTGGCTAGCCTGGAATTCTCATTGTAGAACATCTGTAGATATCTGCCTGCTTCTGTCTTCCAAATGCTGAGATTAAAGGTATGTGCCACTATCCCTGTCTCCCCTCTTTTTCATTTACTCCATTTTGATACCTGTTGAAAATCCCTTGATTAAAAAGAGGAATGGGGGTGTATCCGAATGGTAGAGCGCTTGCCTGGTGTGTATCAAACTCTGGTTGGATTCAGTATCCATTATCCATTACTGAAGAAAGAAAAAGACAGGTTGGGGTTGGGGTGGGAGAGGAGAGAAAGCAAGAGAACATAGGGAATATGAACTTTCATGTACTTCTGTAGCAGTTCACTACCATTTACCCTCAATGTAGGGAAAGAAAAAGGAAGGATAGAGAGAAAGAAATCTTTACTGCTTTTGCAGACGGCCTTGATAGAAAAGAAAGGAAAAAAATCTTCACAGCCCTTTTAGGCTGTCCGAAACTTGGAGAGCAGGAGCTGACAGTGAGCCAGACTAGCGTCTCAGCTCACCATCCTTGAACCCAATTTCTCCAACGAATGTTCTTCTAATGAGTGACCAGCAAACCAACAAACCAACCAACCCTGGCTCTCGGTGTTTCAACCTTTATATGCTCTAAACAAAAGTTCTACATCTGAATCCAAGTGGTGCACAATCTTAAGGACAAGCTACATGTGCTAAAATAGCTGCACATAGCCTAATTATAGCTACTGGCAACGAACTAACCAAATCAAACTCATGATCATTCACCACACCCAGGACAGGAGCAGACATAGTCTAAGCGCTGCAGCTTAGCAGTTGTTTCAAAGTTACAGGAGCACACATGAACAATCATCTCACTGCACAGAGTGTATGCAGCATTACGGTATCTGAGGACAAGTCCAGTTATTTGTTTATATGTCTACGCGACGTATAAAGCTGTCCAGCACACCCTGTCTCAACAAAGCAACAACAAAAAAATGATTTGGAGAGACCTGTTTAGATGTCAGAGAGTGGTTGGGACAATTATTCTGGATAGCTGTAGGATAATCAGTAAGTTTTGCAGGTGAATTTATGAATGTAAAGCAGTTTTAGTAGTAATCAAAATTTCCTCCAAATTTTAATATTAGTTTTTAAGTTAGTGGGTGTGTTTATTTTCTTGCCTCCAGGTAAAAAAAAAGAATTATCTTTTCTGAAATTGGAAAACAAGTCAGTAAGGTAGGAGGAGGGCATCTAGGTTTTAGAAGTTCATATCTATGTTCATGTCTTTGCCGTGTGAACACTTGAGGGTGTGGGCTTTGGCACTGACTGGTGTTTCATTAGCCTGACTTAGCTTTGTGTCTTCAGTGGATTAAGCTGTTGCTTACTAGTCAGTATGTTTTTGCCAGTGGGGCATCTTTGTTCCCACTGTGTAGTATAGAATGCCTGATCATTTGGTATGCAGTGTTTCTTGGTGCCAGTGTTGTAACCATGTCCTTTTCATCTAGATCTTGTGTTGTAGTGAGCGTATGGCCAGCACTTGTCAGGGCATTAATAGTCTAGTGGTTACATCTGGAGAAGTTTCAAGGGTACATTGGAGCAGGACTTTGAAGGATGATAAGGAGTGGGGTGCGTCTTAGGCAATAGAGAAAAGGTCTAGAGGTGTAGAAAAAGGACATGGCATGCTGACTTCGAGGAAGCGGCTTGTGTCATTGTGCTTTCTGAACAGGATTAAGTGAGATATACATGTAAAATACTTAAGAGTGGGGCCTACCATGCGCAGTGCTCAATAGTTAGCTCTTAGATCAGTTGTCTGTCATGTGTAGTGTAAGGACTTGTCAAGGAAGTTCCTGCGTGCCATGCTAAGAAGCCTTTTTATGGAAAACCACTGGGAATTAATGAGATTTTTAAAATTACCAATTGACTAAATTTATGTGCAATTATAAAAAATAATAATGAAAATCACAACAGGATCTACAGTGATCCTGTCCACTGGTTTTATTAAATGTTATGATATTGTACTAGAGTGATGCAAGATGCTAATACTGGGGGAACCCAGAAAAGTAAGGGATTTTTTTTGTGCTGTTTTCTGTAATTGCATGTAAATAAACGAGTGAATAAAATAGAGAGGATAGAGACAATGCCCAAAGTTGACCTTGACTTTCATATCCTCAGGGACAGGCGAGTCCACCTGCACGCACACAAGTTGCTGTTTTGCCCAGAGTGGCCAGTCCACTGTATACGTCTACAAGCAATCACCCTGTGTGTGTGTGTGTGTGTGTGTGTGTGTGTGTCTTGCCCATATTGAAGGTGGTTATCATTTTTATTTTAGCTATTCTGGTAAATACTTCTGATAGCTCATTGCAGTTTTTGTTTGCATTTTCCTAATGGTTACTGGCATCGAACTGAAAAAGGACTTTAAAATTTTATTTTGTTTTGCTCCCAATATTGAGGATTGACTCTAAGGTTTCTTGCCTGCTAGGCAAGTACTCTACCAATGAGCAATTTCCTTAGCTTAGAACTTGCTGTGTAGTCCAGGCAGAATTTACCTCCTACATATCTGGCTTGTGCCACCAGGCCTTGCTGTCTTATCTGTTCATCTGACGGTATCATGTGGCCACCAGTGGCATCCAACTTTTGAGTCTCCTGCCTTAGCCTCCTAAGTAATGGAGTACAGGTGTGTGATGATACTGCCTTGCCTTGAGAAGGCACTTTCATTTTTTTTTTTTTTTTAATGAGAAAGAGAGTGTTTCATGTAGCCAAGGCCAGCCTTGAACTCACTGTAGAGCTGAGGCTGGTCTTGAACTCCTGATACTCCCGCCTCTGTTTTCTTAGTGCTTAGATTTTAGGCATGTGGCCAAACATGTCCAGCTGAGAAGAGTTTCTATTTTATTTTTATTTTTATTATTATTATTATTTTTGAGACTGGATCTCTATGTGGCTCTGGCTGTCCTGGAACTCAGTAAGTAGACCAAACTGGCCTTGAACTCACAAAGTCCTGCCTGCTGCCTCCTGAGTGCTAGAATTAAAGATTTGTATCACCATGCCCAGCTGAGAAGAGATTTTTAAAACTATATTTTTATCTTGGATTAATCTTGAAATAATGTAGAAAAACCCTATACAAAAGGGAAAGGGAATAAATATTGGAAATATCAGGTGTGGGAGAAGCTGGGGTCTGCTTCAAACACAGGTGAGGGAGAAGGATATGGAAGAGATTGAGGGGCATCTCTGGAGGCAAGGGCTGGTGAGATGTCTGAGATTGGCTAAAATTTAAAATTGGAGAAAAAGAAAATTTGGAAGAAAAGAGTGAGTGATTGACCTAAGCAATAAAAATCATAGGTTAATTCAAATTATTTTGTCTATAAATTATAGTGAATGCATAGCTATTCATTGTTTTTAGAAATAACATCTAGTCGGGCAGTGGTAGTGCACACCTTAAACCCAGCACTCGGGTGGCAGAGGCTGTTAGGCGCTATGCTAAGCTTTGGATGTGTGGCGGCTCCTCATGGTGGTCGCAGGTTAAAGTTCGGGGTGACTTGTTTTTCACAAGCTTGTTGAATTGAGAAAAGAGGAAGAATGGAAAATAACCAGAAGTCGGCTAGAATTCATGTGCCATTATTAGTGCATTATTTTTTCTCATTGGTGGAATTTTCCTCCAAGTTAGAATATTCTGCACTAGGAAAGTAACGAAGTCAGCATTCTGGAAATCCAGGGATCTTCATTTAGCTCTTAGGCTGGCTCTTAGCGTTGGTGATAGCTTTCGTAGTTAGCTATTTAAGATATTTTGGTGAGCTCAAGGTATATTTTAGGGACTAAGATATAAATCTAATCTCTTAGAGAAATTATTCTAAGACATTATTAGGGAAGAAATAGGGGCTCATTGTAAAAATGTGTGAAGGATGTAAGTTTATATTAGAAACAATAGAGCACCTCTCTACCCAGAGACGAGCGTTTTCATACAATACTTTCATATTACATTACACTTTTGAAGCATGTGACCGCGAAAGCTTTTACAGACAAAAGGCATGTGATTTTGTTTCCGTTCTTTTGTTCTCAAGAGTGAAGAACGCTGAGTCAGCTTGACTTAGGAAGGACTTTAGAATTTTTTAGAATTTAAAATTTGTATCTGCATTATTTTTTTCTGGGTTGGTCCCCAATAACTTAGCACATTTTCTGGAGTGTAAGAACTCTGCCCCCACCCTTTTGCCTCCCTGTAAGCATCTGTGAACTCTGTGAGGCTCAGGAGTCTCTTAGGCTTGTTGGGTGTGACACATTAGTTGGCCTCGCCTCAGATGCAGGTCTCAGTGTTGGCTCCAGACACCCCCCCTGCAGAGATGGTCAAAGTGCTGCTCCTGGTGAGAGCGGCTTAGGGATTGGTTGTGTCTACCGCTCACTGGTTCCCATAGGGAAAGAAAACTGTTGGAAGAAGTTTGTTCTAGTCTATGTTTGTTTCTGTGTTGTTGTTGATGTTTGTTTGTTTGGGACAGAGTCTCATTGATGTAGCCCTGAATGGCCTGGAACTTACTATGTAGACCAGGCTGGCCTCAAACTCCGAGAGATCCCTCCGCACCTGCCTCTGAAGTGCTGGGAATGAAAGGCGTGCGCCACCCACAAAGCACAGCTCCCTGGTTTTCAAGTCCTTTTAAGCACCAGTGTCTGTTAAGGTAACTTGAAAATTACAAATGGTCAGTGAAAACGTTTTCAATAAAATCTTGGTTGTATGTTAGGTAGCACTAACGTGTCCTTATTGTCTTACGTCTGATCACAGATTAAAGGCCAGTGTTAAGGATAAACTGTCTCTGTAGAAGTCTTTGCAGTGGTTGAACCTGTGTGTTCCAAACACAGTGACATGAAGTTCTTTTGGTACACATAATTCTGCTAATTAGTAGAATATAACTTGTCTAGTCTTTCCTCCCTTTTAAAAGATGGAGTCAGCGATTTAGATGTTATGCATGCTTCCGTTATTCAAGACTCTTTTGGCTGGGCTTGGGCCTCTAATCCTGGTACTTGGGAGGGTGAGGTAGGAGGCCTCAAATTTGAGGCCAGCCTGGGCTGTGGGGGTAAAAACATATTTCAGACAACAAACAGATTATTTTCTGCGTTGTCATTCAAAGAATCGACTTGATCTTGTTGGTAGAAATTTTAGGAAAACAGATTGACAGAGTCTGTTCATGAAGTCTGTTCAAGACTGGCTTAGTCTTGCTTCACAAGTGTGCTTGCTTTACAAGGTATACAGGATAAAGGCCAGAGTGTCCTTGTTCCTAATCTCCTCACCTCCCTGTGGATGTGGTTTAACAGAATTTAGCAGACCTAACTAGGGAGTTGTGAGCTTCTCAGTGTAATATTTTTGGAGTTAGATGAGTTAGTATTTCTGGAGTTAGAGCAGAGCTGTTGGCTTCTCTTTGAAACATTAACTTCACCTGCCTACTGTTTTGGCCCAGTGTGTGAGACCATCAGAAGGAACTTGAAACAGCTAGACAAAGTCATCAGTATTAACTGTGGTATCTGATCTTGGCATTAAGATATGTTTGTTTCTGGAGCAAATATTGCCAAAAGAACTTGTGTGCTATTTTGTATCACAGAAATACAAATACTTAGTTTTGAGAAGTAAGTACACATTCTGGGTGCTAATAAAAGCTGAAGTCATGTGATTTTTAGGGAAGTCATTGGGAAAGAGTTCAGTTGGTAAAGTTGCCTTGCAAGCGTAAGGATCTCAGTTTAATTCCCAGACCCATGCAAAAAGCCAGGTATAGCAGCAGCGGAGGAGACAGATAAGAGAGTCCCTGTGGCTGATTGTCAAATCCCAGGTCCCAGTGAGAGACTCCATCTCAAAAAACAAATAGATGGGTCCTGAGAAATGATGCCTGGGTTTGACTTCTGGCTTCTACATGAAGGAAATTATGTTTAAGTGTTGTTGTTTTCCAAAGCTAAAACCTAAAATCTTGAAGGAGTTGTTATCAAGACAAACATTTACAGGTTTCAGTATCTAAATCAGTCCCATTCAAGAGAGACTGTGCATTAAAGTCACTTGAAGACTGTCATAAAGTAGCAGGGCCCTGCTCTAGGCGCACCAGCCAGCCTCTGCAGTGGAGTACAGGTGCTGGGGCAGTTTTAGAGCTTCCTGTGGAGCTACACCGGGAACCTCCAGGTCTCCTGGAATAAAGGCGGTTCTCACCCCCTAAGCATTGAGCTCCAACTATTTCCTTGTCCCATGATTCATTTTCAGTTTAATTGTTTGAAACTTAATCATGGTATTAACAGATTTAATCTCAGACCCCTCAGTGATAAGACTTTGGATGAATCATTTTGAATCAAGCTTATGAAACAACTTAAGTTCCTCATCATTATGGGGTAGTACTAGATTGCAGCCTGCAGAAAGGTACCTATTTTACCATGCTGATACCATGTGCATCCTTTGGCTTTGTGTATTTGTCCTCATTTATGACTCGTACTAATAGGTAGGCATGGGAACAGCATGTCTGTAAATGAGTGTGGGCTGGCATGAATTCATTTTCTCAGTGTAGCATGTTTGTTAGGAAGTCATTGGGTTGTTCTGAGGGGTAATGATTTCTGGTCCCTGATCATTTTGGGGCAAGCACATTGTTACCCGGTCAGCAGTGGCAGCCTGTGGTGAGATGGCTGTTAAGCAGTGGCTGTTCACTGTGATAGGTGCGTGGATCATTACAAATGTAAGATGGCATTGATGCCCACAAGGGAGAAGTCTTGTGCCGGCAGCTTTGTGTGCTGTGCGTTCTTGTTCTTGTTCTAGCTACGCACATGAGTGCAGCTGTCTGACCTTTGGCTGCCTTTTGGTGGAATCCAGACTTTGATTCTCGTCTCATTTTAGTCCTGCAGTGTCTCTAGTCCCTTATCCCATTGCCTCATGAGTGAGATGTTCAGTATGTGCAAGTCACATAGCTGTAGAGCAGTTAAAACCGGCAGCAGCATATCCTTGTTCACCGTCGCCTCCTTCACAGAGCAGTACCTTGTACCCTTTGGAAAAGCCACTGCTGCAGTGCCTGTCCATGTGGCTGGGCCTCTGGCCACTGAGAACCTTTGACACCATTGTCATCCTCATCTCATCAGAGAAGCTTTAAAGTTACCTCTGGGAACTGAGGATGTGTTCAGTTGCTAGACTGCTTATGTATGAGTGAAGCTGTTGAGTTCCATTCTCAGCATAGCATAAACCCAGCTGTTCTGGTCATGCCTGTAATCTCGGCACTGGAGGTGGCACAAGAAGATCAGAAGTTCAAGGTCATACCTGGCTACATATCCTAGTCAAGGCTACCTGAGACCCCATTGGAAAAAAAAATGGCTTCTGAAAAGATTTTAAAGCCTCATAAAAAAAAATGGCCTCATAAAATACCTTACTTTAGATCAGTGTTTACTATGTACTGTGTTAACTGTTTAGCAATCTATGCTTACCTCAGTGCTGCTGACATTGTGGGCACGGGGACTTTTTGTTGTGGTGCTGCCCTGTGCAGTATAGGATGTCAGTCAGCTTCCCTGTTCTCTGCCCATAATAGCTACCAGCACCCTGTCCTGGTGACAGCTACACGTGTCTCCAGATATCCTCTGGCAAAAAACCACCCTCACTGGAGAACTGTTTGCATTGCCCAATATAATAGACACTAGCCGCATGTGGCTCTTGAACATTTGAAATATTTCCAGTCTAAACTGGATTTGTTAAACTAAATTTAACACAAAAAACCAAATACCTCATTTTAAAAAAATCCCAGTAATTTTTATATATGTTTAAAAGGTGATATTTTTTATATTGTGTTAAGTAAAATATATTCAAAGGTTCCCCGTATTTTAAAGATGGTGAGAATTTTAACAGATAGGTGTACATGGAGGGTTGTGTCTGCCTGACAGCATTAAACTGCGGTGATATACTGTCACTTAGCTGCTATTCTTGCACCAAGCCCTATACACTGTTGGGTTTAAATGATTGTTTTCCTTTGGAAATGTTCCTCTGTTTAGTGAAATTGTGGATATGTGGCATCCAGAAGATGTTGATTATTTCCAATGGCTGAGAATCAGCTCATTATTCCCACAGTGTACTCTTGTTTACACCCCCTTTCTGGTATTGGATTTCTCTCTGTTTTTATTAAGACAGGTGGTTGTATCCTGAAATTCAGTTTATGTTGATGGTGACAGTGTGACTTTTTCTACTTTTTTATATTCCTCTCCCCTAGAATTCTATTTGCAGATAGTAGACCCTCAATTAAGAACCTACTGATAGAATAGATTAAAGAAAAATCCTACTAATTTAGATATTACATTAGTTATCCACTTCCCTTTTTACCTTTATCCCCTTCCTTTAGTGCTAATTTTAATTTGATAAGTTTTTCTTTTTACGTCTAAACCCATCCATTTTACCTTTGATAAGATTTTTATTTTTGGGGGTAAGTAGAAGCTATTTCTTGTCCAGCTTAAGCTGCTATTTATTTTTCTTCCATCTATTTAATCATTGTAGTGTAACTTTTTAGGCTTAATTAAAAATGGACTAATGTAGTGTGTGAAGCCTGGGTCTCTTAGTTCATTCTCCGTTGCTGTCCCTGCCGCAGTCACTGAATTACACTTTACCACCCTGCCATGGTGTTTATGCTTTCATGTAGCCAGCACATATTGCCTGAATAAAGTCTGTTCTCGCAGGCCATTTCTATTCCAATCCATTCAACCTTAGACTGTAGATAATCCACTACAGCTAACAGAGTCTTCTTCTGCAATAATAGTAGACGCATGTTCTTAATCTTTAGTAATGAAGTTAACTGGTACAAACTGATTAGATGTGTAATTATTAGGGACTCCACTCTTTAGTCTTGCAATCCTACTGATGGAGCATAGCCTATAAAATCAAGAAGAGAAAAATGAATAATTTATTATACCATTTTTGTAGGGTTTCTATTAAAAGACAAACAAACCCACCACCACAACAAAAAAACCACCATGACCAAAATCAACTTGGGGAGGAAAGGGTTTATTTCAGTTTCCCACTTGTTGTTCATCAGAGCAACAAACTCAAGACAGGAACCTAAAGGCAAAAACTGATGCAGAGGCCATGGAAGAGAGCTGCTTACTGGCTTTCTCAGCCTGCTTTCTTATATCATTTAGGGCCACCAGCCCTGTGGCACCACCCGCTGTGGGCTGGGTCCTCCCACATCTATCAGTCAAGAAAATGCTCCACAGGACAATCTGGCGAGGGCGTTTTCTCAAGTGAAGTTCCCCCTTCCAAAATGACTCTAGCCTATGTCAAGTTGACATAAACACTAGCCAGCATAACTATTAGTCATAATCGAAACAGTAAGAGAATCTAAGCAGAAGTGGAATGGTTAAAAATCTCTTCAGCGATCTACCATTTAGCAGTAGATGCTAACGAGGCTGCATGTAAGACAAACTTAGACATTTCAATAACAGGCACCAAATTCTGTGTGCAAACTCGAGTAGGATGGGTAGGCTTCCAGGCACTCTTACTTGAAACACCCCGTGTTACACATACAGTGTTGTAGAAGCAAGGAATACTTGGTGGGTAAATGAGGAGCAGATGAGCTAAAGGAAGGAGGAAGTAGTTGAGGAATTGTCCTTACCAGAAAGATAGTAGAGATAACATGTGTGTGTTAAATATTAGCTAAGTACTTTTATAACCTTAACTGCTTTCAACATTGTGTGTTAGGCTCACACAAGGGTACTGAAGCTTACAATGTGGCCAGTAACATGCTGGAGGCTGGTGGCAAAGTCACATCTGTCTTCAAAAATCTATGTTCAATCTATGCACTTTACTGTGGCTTCCAGTGATGGAAAAATCCTTTAAGTCCACAAGAGAAAATGGTTTTTATAGTATGGACACTCTTTTCTCTGAGTGTTTTGTAGTTTTTCTCTTCTCTCTCTCTCTCTCTCTCTCTCTCTCTCTCTCTCTCTCTCTCCTTTTTTATGTTAGCATTTCAAAGTACTTATTGGCATCTAAACATCTGATGCTTCTTATTGGAAGAAATCTACCTCTGAAATTCCCAGGTGCCCATATACAGCAGGACTGTGTGCCCGCCCTTCAAAGAGAATCTTGCATCCCATTCTGATCCCTGACACAGGCAGTGCGTAATAACACAGCAGTGTTGACCATTTGGAAAGAGTAACAGAAATGGGCAACAGTGGCAATCTTGGTTTTAGATAAACCTTTGTATTCCTTTACTATAGGATTCCCTTATTCATGCTTTATACTTACATGGAATATAGAGAATTAGTGTCATCTCAATCATTTTATGATGACATGCCTTTGTAGAAGAACACTTGAAGTTTTGTTTATTTTGGTTCCTTTAAAAATGCAAAATGGTGTTTGGATTAGATTTGCTTTCCCACCCCAGGTGTGGTACGTGTTTGAGTTGGAATTGAAATGCTTGATGCAGGTGGCTATAATTTGGTGCCGTCATTCTGGCCCCTGGAGCTTGTCTTTGGGATTGTGTGCTGCTTGGGTTTATGGGAACTTTTGGTTTAGGGCATAAAAGGTCTGAAGCCTGAGAGTCTGGGTAGGCATTGGGTGATGGTTCGTTGGTTGGGTTGCTGTTGTTAGTAAAAGAACAAAGGTTGGAGAGATTTGAGCTTCACAGTCTCAAAAGAGGCTGTGAAGATTTCTACCGTTCTCTCTTTCTGTATTAAGGCCGTTGATAAAAGCAGTGAAGATTTCTATCTTTCTTTTCCCCTTCCCTAAATTGAGGGTAAAAGATTGTAGAGTACCACTATTTACCTTTGTCAGGACAAGATTGTTTGGAGTTCATGTTCTGAAATCCTAACCATTTTGTCACATGACTGATGTCACTGTGGCACTTAGGAAACCCTCAGGAAACAGTGTTGCCTGCCAGCTCTCACTTGAATTTTTCAAAGTTCGTTTGAGTTTGGTATCCATCTGTACAGGAAATAATGTAACTCTGGAAAAAATGGAACACATCATTAAATGTGATCAAAGAAGCAAAGCACATGCAACCAGCATTTTAAAAAGTTGTTGGGTCCTTTGTTTTCTACTAATAGGTTTAAAAGAAGCTATCAGTAGATATTTTACACTTAATCTTAGCCAAAAGCCCAATAAGTAATTTTTTTTGAGATGAAGAAAATGAAATTAATGGGTTATACACACCAAAATTGTCATGTTTTCTTCCCATCATCTGAAACAGTCTTAAATATCAGAAATGCTCATGAACTTACTGTTACAAGACCGAGGTAAAGATATGAAGGTTTTAGTTTTTTTCTTTGTACTAATGCCTCATGTAAGTGTACTAGTGGATGACACACTGTGCTGGCTAGTTCATGTCAACAAGCTGGGGTCATTGGGAAGAGGGAGCCTCAGCTGAGGAAATGCCCTTCACCAGGTTGTCCTATGGGCAGGCCTGTGGGCCATTTTCTTGATTAGTGATGGATGTGGGAAAGCCCAGCTCACTGTGGCCTGGTAGTCCTGGGTGCTGTAAGAAAGCAGACTGAGCAAGTCATGGGGAGCAAGCCAGTAAGCAGCACTCCTCTATGGCCTCTGCCTCAGTTTTTGCCTCCAGGTTCCGACTTTCAGTTCCTGTACTGACCTCCCTAGATGATGTACTACAAGCTTGTGGTGGTTTGAATGAGCATGGCCCCCATAGGCTCATATGTATTTGAATGTTTGGCTCCCAGTTGGTGAACTGTTTAGGAAGGACTAGAAAGTATGGCTTTAGAGGTATGCCATTGAGGGTAGACTTTGAGGTTTCAAAAGCCCACACCAGGTCCAGTTTCACTCACACTCTCTCTGCCTCCTGCAGATCAGGATGTGGGCTCTCAGCTACTGCTCTAGTGCCATGTCTGCCTGCCTGCCACCATGCTCCTTGCCATGAACTCAGTCTCTGAAACTAAGCAAGGTCCCAGTTAAATGCTTTCTTTTATAAGCTGCCTTTGTCATGATGTCTCTTCACAGCAATATAACACTAACTACAACAAACTGTAAGCTGAAATAAACTCTTTTCTCCCCAACCTTCTTTTGGTCAGTGTTATATCACAGCAATAGAAGTCCTAACTAAGACAGAAATTGGTACCAGAAGTGAGGTATCACTGTGACACACTGACCATGTTGTTTTTTAGGGGATGGTTGTGAAAGAACTTTGGAACTTTATGCTAGGAAAGGTTTTGGGTACTCAGAGCTCAGTGAGTTTATCTATGAGAGTTTGGAAGATAACGTTGAGAGCAGTGCAGGCAATGGAGGCTTGACTTGTGAGGCCTTAGAGGGACATTTGAGAGTCCCTTAAAGACTATTGAAGCCATAGGATATTTTAAATTTAAGGTCTGTGGTTCTGGGCAGCTGGGGTAAAGAATCTACTGTGATTAACAAGAGACCAGAACCATTAAAATGAAACTTTGCTTGGACAGTTCTGGAGCTAAGAAATTAGTGATGAGTAAGAAAAGCCCAGCCTCATTGAAATCTGGGAGTATTTCCTCAGGGTCAGTACACAGAAGCTATGGTTCAGAGGGGCTGCATCTTATGCTGGAAGCCGAACTTAGTGAATATATAAGACAAGAATGAACCTAATATAATGCATGTGCTTATTGTAGTAATTGTTCCATCTGATAAGAGGAAGAGATGGTGGTGATGGAAGATAAATGCAAACTATACTTTCTATTCAGTTCTACAAACCTAAAAATACTCAAAAATTGTATGTGTGTGTGGTTGAATTTCTTTAATGGGTTCTTAATGCTGAGTTAAGTGTTTAGCCCTGTGTCCTGGGGTTTTACACTGCTGGTAGAGTTATTTGCTGCTGGGGTATTTTGAGTTGCAGTCAGCTGAATTTGCTTCTTTTGCTCTTTAACTGTCCTCCTGACCAACAGTTGGAATGCCAAGATGCCCTAGAAACAGAAGCCAGAGTTGAGGGCCTTCCCCTGGATGTCTCTGTGCATTCTCATCTCCGAATTCTGGATGAGAAGCATACCAAGGGAAAATACCACCATGGCTTGAGTGCCCTGAAGCCCTTCCGGACCACTTCCAAGTAAGGCTCTGTTGGCTAACGACTTTTGCACAAAGCACCAAAAGCAGTTTTGAAGTCTTGGGGTAAAGTGAGGTCAGTTGGGGAAGCCTAACTTTGTCAAGAGCTATCTACTGAAGAGTGTTGTTCACATACACTCAACTTCTCAGTGTGTGCTAATAGCTTGTGGTGTGGTTTCCTCTCCTTAGGCACCAGCACCCAGTGGACAATGCTGGACTTTTCTCCTATATGACTTTTTCATGGCTCTCTCCTCTGGCCCGTGTGGTTCACAAGAAGGGGGAGCTGTTAATGGAGGATGTGTGGTCTTTGTCCAAGTATGAGTCATCTGATGTGAACTGCAGAAGGTAGGCGTCTCTGGTCCACCCTACATACTGGATGCTAGGCCTGACTGGGTGGGTGGGCCAGCAGTGTGGAGTCTGAAGCTCCATGTCCTGTAAGGCACTCAGCTGAGGGTGGGTAGCCTATGGATTCTTTTCCCTTTGTCTTGTCTCTATTTCCCTCTAATTGTGTTTTAACCAAGGGCTTTCTCTCTCTCTCAGCCCTGCTTCTCTTCCTGAGCCTCCAGGGAGATTTTGTTGCTGCCCTGTGACAGAATACATTTTTGGTGGGAGCTGATTGTCTGATTAAAATTTAGTTTGTAGCTTTGAATTTTACCACAAGATTCTTCAGAAAAGGTTGGGGGTCCTTGAGAAAGGAAGTTTTTATCCACATACTTTATTCAGGGAGAAACCTTTGAGGAGTGGGAGGAAAGGCTCCTGCTCTCCCTGATTTCTGTACTTTGAATGCTCCCTTGGGAGTAAATATACATAGGCCAGGAAGGGAGTTTTTCTCTACAAGATGGAGGCTATGTGGATAATTCTAAAGGAGAGATTTGTGTATGCAACGACAGTACTTGTAATGGCAGGAAGGGGGCTCGGGTGTGTCCTTTCCCTGGAGAGATGTGTAACATAGGACATGTGCCCTTGTTAAGACTAGAGAGGCTCTGGCAAGAGGAGCTGAATGAAGTTGGGCCAGACGCCGCCTCCCTGCGAAGGGTTGTGTGGATCTTTTGTCGCACCAGGCTCGTCCTGTCCATCGTGTGCCTGATGATCACGCAGTTGGCTGCCTTCAGTGGACCAGTAAGTTCTAACCGTCCTTTCTGAACATCTCCAGGGGCCCAGCCATGGCCAGTTCTAACCCTCTTCTGTTGCAGAGGTTATGATCACCTTTGAGCTAGTTAGCAGCCTTAGAGATGCTTCTAGGGCTGTTGAAGAGGGCCAGTGGATTTGGGAGCGAAGGTGGCTTGTCAGCTAGAAGGATGAGGTCACAGTGTTGCAGGAGAAGAAACCGCTGGCTTTTTCCCCTGGGGCTGGGTGAATCTGTACTGTCCTGGTTCTGTATGGGACCTGTTGCTTGTTTGTGTGCTGACATGACGCAGCACTCAAGTCAGGACCGAGATGTCTTGGTAGTGCTATGAGTGAGTGAGCTGAGTGTTGTGTGGCATGGGCTAGCAAGTCTGTGTTGGTGACACACCAGGTGCCTGGAGGCATAGTTACTGTGTTTGTAACAAATGATCCCCGGAGAAGCTTGGAACCTCTCAGGATTTTCAAGTTTTCTGTATAGTGTTAACTGTGGCAAGCACTGGGGTGGCAACTGTGGTCTGGAGGCAGTGTAGTAGCTAAGGCAGCTGTCACAGAGTTTCAGGGCACTGTTGCTTGCATCTGCTGTGCTGCCTGACACTGAGATTGTGATTGAATTCATTCTCTACATATTTGCCTTGAGGCATCGGAGCAGTAGTACTCTTTAGACTGTGCATTTTCCGTGTGTGGGTAAGCTGGAGGTTCATGGTGGGGTAAGTATGTGTCTAAGATGCATGGTGTCTAGGTAAAACTAATTTACACTTTTGAGGGTTTTTTTTTCTCCTTTTTAATGTATGATTCTTTAAAAAAAAAAAAAAGCTTTGGTATTAGGTTTCTTAAGTGACCAACTAACACTTTTATATAAGTTTTAAATAAAAGGGACCATGTCACTGAAATGTTATGTTATTAGCCAAAATGGCAAATGTTTTCATAGAGCCAGCATCCCCCAAGAAGAGCTTCTGTCATTGTTTCACTACAGGACTGGTGGCCGCTCTGACCTTTCACAGAGTTCTTTCATCTGGGCAGTACAGTATGCAGCATTTCTCAATAAAATCATAATGGGCTTTCTTAATTCCCCCTTTCTTTAAAAAAAGTCGTGGATTTTAGGGATTACATTTTTACTCCAGAAAGAGGGATTACAGTACGCATGCTTGCTTGGATTGTGAAGGTCACTCCCTTGAGCATCCTTCACCTGAGATGCAGCACGCTGGGATGCCACCTCTAGAAAATGCTTCTAGATGGCACTGGAAGTGGGTGCCTCTCCATAACAGGAACATGTGGCGCGTCTCCCTCTGTCCTTTTGGGAAGAGCCCCTGGAAGTTAATGGACCTGAGAAAGCTGTGGGCTTGTCCATTGTCTCTTTTTATGAAAAAGATATGAAAGTGTAAGCTATATAGATTTCTTTTTTTTGGAACTCAAATCCTGATAAGTTCCTTTTTGACTGAAAATTGGAGAATCATGCTAGTTTTGAAAACAAAAATAAAAAAAAAAAAACTTAAAATTAAGCATTAGTGAGCAAACCCCCTATAAGTGGACTTGGGTCCTTTTGAGGAACATCCAGGATTAGATTTTTGCACATTTTCTAATTGGGCATGTTTTTCAGATTGGTTTGTTCCATTCCTACCAAAATCTTACCCTAAAGTATAGGCTCCATACATAGAACATCCCCTTAGGTTTCATCGAGCCTTGGCAGCCATACACAGAACAAAATGAAACACAATCAAGTTGTGTTTGTGTGTGTGTTTTTTAAACTTGGCAGTTGCTGCTGACCTCAAAAGAGTCCAAGGTTCTGAAAATGCCAGCAACCAGCACTCTTTGTAGGGTGCCTCAGGATCGTAATAATGTTAGCACAGGGCCAGTATTTATAAGGGTACAGGCCTTGTTTGTAGTGAAGAACCAAATCACTACATTTACAGAGTTGCTTTGGGGACCTTCTTAGACTAAGATAGTTTAAAAAAAGGCCAGGCCTGACCTAGTATTTGTGTCCAAAGAGTTAGCATCTGCCCTAGACCTACAAGAGAAGGCTGCCTTCTGCAGTGCTGTCTCTTAGCTAACTCTGCTCCAGGCCTTGTGGGGAAAGGACAGTGAGAAGCCCTGAGAGAGGTAAGTTCCCACCCTCCAGCCTCTCTCCAGCCACAGCTTGCTTGATGCTGTCAGGATCTGGACTTGGGGGGAGTATCTCTGTAGTGGGACCAGTGACAGAAGCTGTTCTTTAGAATTTTCAGGATGGCTGTATTCTGCGGTCAGAATGAGAGAGTCAAGCTGGGCAGAATCTCTCGCCAAGAGCTCAGGTAAGGTAATGTTTATTCACTGGGAATGCTTTTCACAGCAAGACAGCTATGCTGACAATCTCCAAATTTCTCCCAATTAGTTTAGACTTAAATGATAAACTTACGACTTTTTAAAAAACTGAATCTGTTTGGATTTTTCATGAAAACCTGCTTTTTTTTTTCTCCTGTACAAGCTCATTTGAAATGTCATTGCTCTTTATAACCCTGTGTTCGGCATTCTTTATCTCTTTCCTCTTTCCCCTTTGAAAGTTTTGCATAGTGTAAATATGTCTATGTATTTCACCTTCCCTTCTCCTCCCTTCTGGGAGGGGCTGATTGCTTATCCAGTGCTGAAAAGGGGCGCCCTAAAGGTGTAGGAAGGAAGGAATCCGAACACCACCAGCTGTCCTTTCCCCACTGCTGCTGTGTGGGAGAGCGCCTCACTGCAGGTCATGCTACTGTGCTGCTTCACCAGAGAAGGGGGCTTTGGCCTTGTGATCCAGTTCCACATCTTGGATGAAAACTGGAAAAGAAACCAATCTTGCTAGTAAATCTGTGCAATGAGGACCAAACATTGGGTCTAAAAATTCTGAGGGAGGGTAGAGGTGGATTACAGCAGTTCTCAGGATCAGAATCCCCTGTTTGACCAGGTTATTTACTGGGGCTTGACACGAACCTAATGGTGGGAACCTCCTAGGAGACAATTTAGTATTAAGTCACTTTCAGGAAAACTGAGAGATATGAATTACCCCAAAATTTGGGTTCTGGAATTCAGTGTTTACTTCAGGTGACAGCTTTGCCTTCTGTTGCGTCATTTAGTGGTAGCTCCCAGCCCAGCCAGGACCCCTTGTTGTAGGAACCAGGGCAGATGGGTGATGGGTTAAATTTCTTTGTTTCTTTTTTTTTTTTCTCTTAAGGTGGGCATTGGTTTGGCTTTCTTTTGTCATAATTTGGTTTGATTTTTGCCAACATCAACTTTAGCTTGGAAAGACTTCAAAGGATGCCAAGACCCCTGTCCCAGCAGGCCTAGAGTTTTGTACTCTGCCTGGAACACAGTGTCACCTGGAAGCTTAGTACACCAGCAGCACCTGCAGTTTAAGCAGGGTACCTCTTTAGGGAATTTTTAGTTTTGTTTTCTTCTTAATCTTCTTTCCTCAGCAGCAAGGTCTTTATTACTAGAGAATCTACTTCATTGCAGCTTCAGGATTCCATCTGGTGAAAGTGCTGTCAGCCTGATGTACTACCTCAGACTCTGGAAGCAGATACTGGCTCTGTTCTGTATTTCTACTGTGTGTAGTTACAAGTTGGAGGCCAGACGACCTGTTTGATGGCTAACCTTGTACGACTCTGTATGTTCCCACTCTATGTTTCTAATGCCCTCGCTATTGTACAGTGTTTGTGAGATGCTCTTTGAAGATGATATCTTTATATATATTTCATTTTCAATAAAAGTACATTGCTTCCCACTTCCTGGTATTTAATGCTGTTGATGAATGTGCCTGTGTGAGTGTGTGCTCCGGCGTTGCAGGACTCAGAGCTGGAGGTGGCACTCGTGGCTCTTGGGGGCTGGCTGTCTTCCCTCCCTGCAGGTGGTGTTAGACATATGCTACCTGAGGTAACAAGTTTTTGTTTTTGAGAGGGAGTGGGTGTGGGGAGGGCTGGAGGGAGGGTCTCTGGAGTTTGATAGTCTGCTTTGTTTGCTCTCTTCTGTCCTATTAAACTGCCCGTGTTTGTTTTCAGGGATGTTTTGCACTTCTCACTCTTCCCCAGTACAACTGTAGGTACACTGTTCCTTTTTATCAAATAAGCACGTGTGAAAGGATACAGAGAAAGGTCTTGACTCCATTTAAAGAAATGTAGCCATGTGTGAAGATACTGGAATAAGGTCAATATATACCTTTGGATGACCATGTGTTTAGAATTAATTTCAGCTCATGGACAGGTTTATGTTACATTAGAAAGAGTAACAGTCATGATGGTGCCCTTCAGGAGAAAAGCAAACGATCCCTCTATCCTGCACCTGTGGGCAGGTTGCTGGTAACATTTGGTCAAACAACAGTTTTTTCTTTGCTTACCCACTGATCACTGTGCTGTGGAGCAGCCTGCTCTTTCTAACCTAACATAACACTGTGGCATTGTGTAGGGTTACTGAGGGGGATGCTGACCGTGGTGTATGTTTCTCCCTGTAGGCCTTTGTGGTGAAACACCTCTTGGAGTACACCCAGGCAACGGAGTCTAACCTGCAGTACAGCTTGCTGTTAGTACTAGGCCTCCTCCTGACAGAAGTTGTACGCTCCTGGTCACTTGCGCTGACTTGGGCATTGAATTATCGAACTGGTGTCCGGTTGCGAGGGGCTATCCTGACGATGGCGTTCAAGAAGATCCTTAAGTTAAAGAACATTAAAGAAAAGTCCCTGGGTGAGGTGAGTTCAGTTTGTGCTTTGTTCCCAAAGCAAGCTCTCAGCTTGAGTTTTTCTTTCCCTGGAGCCCCGCTCTGACTTTCGCCTTTCTTCTGAATACAATGACCTGTGTCCTACATGGTCCCTCACTGTTTGTCATATCTTACAGCTCATCAATATCTGCTCCAATGATGGGCAGAGGATGTTTGAGGCAGCCGCTGTGGGCAGCTTGCTGGCTGGCGGACCTGTTGTTGCCATCTTGGGCATGATTTACAGTGTAATCATTCTAGGACCAACAGGCTTCCTGGGATCAGCTGTTTTTATACTCTTTTATCCAGCAATGGTGAGTTAGCCTCTTAGCTGTAGCCTGGTAGCTTCTTCATAGGGGACAAAGTACTTCTACTGGGTTATAGAAAGCACATCCTCTGGAAATTTTCTCAAAGAAGGTACCTATTAGAAAAGTCTGGTGCTAGATAATGCTTAGTTTACGTGGGCAGAATTTTGACTTGAGAGGAAATAAGATGCCATTTTCATAAAAGACAGGAGCTGTGTAAAAGTAGAATGAGTCTGGGTAAACAGGAGCTCTAGGTGAACCCTGCCCGAGGTACCAGAGGAGCGATTGGACTGAGTTACTCCATGCCTAGCTGATGCTGACGGGACTGTCCCGGTTCCACTGTGGTGGCACTCAATATCTGCGAGATTAGGTCGGTGATCAAATTGTTAAAGAATTGTCTTCTTTGCCTTCTAAGGAGATGAGAATTAAATTTTTGTTAACTCAGGAAGTCCCTTTAATTAAAAAACAGCACAACTGCATGAAATCTGTTTTGTCCCAGAAAGAGGATTCTGTGTCCGTTTGACTTAGACCGTTGTGAGGCAGATCCAGTAGCGCTTCGGTTGGAGCAGGTGCCAGTCTGACAGGGTGCCGCTTTTCCTTCCAGATGTTCGTGTCACGGCTTACTGCTTATTTCAGGAGAAAGTGTGTAGCTGCCACAGATGACCGTGTCCAGAAGATGAATGAAGTTCTCACCTACATTAAATTTATTAAAATGTATGCCTGGGTCAAAGCGTTTTCTCAGAGTGTTCAAAGTGAGTTTAAAGATTTCTCTTGTGCATATGGTACAGCAGTGGTTCTCAGCCTCTCAAATGTTGTGACCCTTTAATACAGTTCCTCATGTTATGGTGACCCCCAACCATAAAATTATTTTCACTGCTACTTCATAAACTGTAATCTGCTCTGTTATGAATTGTAATATAAATATCTGATACCGTTCAACCCTCAAAGGGGTCATGACCCATACGTTGAGAATCACTGTGGTAGAGGGATTTTTAGTCCTTTGTGTCTGCTCATTCATGTACTTTCGCTTCCTGAGGCCATTAGAAACTAGACTTCTGATGTCCAGTATCTTCATAGAATCTTTTATGTTTAAAAGTCTTAGAGATTTGAACCTGGGAATCTGTGATTTTGCTCAAAGTACCATGGCTAGCTAGAATATATGTACAGTGTAGCTATAGTAATATATGCAAGTCCTCTCTTGACTTTTGGCTTGGCTAAGAAACTATTGCTGAAGGCAGTAGTAGATGATTGCCAAGAACTCTGTTCTAAAACCTTCTCTGTTTGTGGTTGCATAGGTGTCAGAGTTAGTTGTGTGACCCTTAGGGATGAAGAAGGCTTCAAGATAACTGGATTCTGCCCCTACCTCTGTTACTCACTAGGGGCATATTTTGTTTTGTTACCTTTTTAAAATGTTTGGTGTAGTTACAAGGTTCTCAGTGCCAGTTCCATTCACATGTTTAAGCTTAGGCATAAGGATGTGAAGTTAGTGTGCAGCACAAGCTTGACCAGAGTGACTAGCGTGACACTGGCATTCAAACAGGTCTGAACAGGAGTGGGAAGGCTGGGCCTTAAAAACAGTGACATTTAAGGAGGAGATGTTTAAAGACATTTTAGACACACACACACATATATGTGGCCTTGATTTCAATTTAAAAAATATGGGCTGCTAATGGACTTAATGACATGGTAACTGACTATAAATCCTGTAAATAGTTGATAAAATTTTAAGTAGAATAAAAAGTATTCTGTTTGTATCAAGGCAGCTGGTTTGGTTTCATTGATTAACCCTTCAGGAGCTTATCAGGACTCTGCATTTTGTAAAGTTGTTAAGCATTCCCAGAGCAAATAGTAAGTAGTAACCAGGTAAGCAAAGAAAAGTGGCAGGTGTAGATGCAAGTGAAATGTTTGTTTCGTTGAAACCCTGTAGACATCCGCTAACGAGAAGGTGGTGAACTAGTGCACTACTGAAGCTGCTTTCTTTTACATTTCTTCTTGTGATTCAGTCCCTTCACACCTCAGTTTAATGATAGAATTAAAAGTCCTAGGCTTGGGGCTGTGTGGTGCTGGCCTAGCACACACAAGGCCCTAGGTACAACCTATAGAACACCCCCCCCCCAAAAAAAAAAAGATAGTCCTATTAAATTGACTTTTTTTTTTTTTTTGCATCATATGTATTAAAGGTCATTAAAAAACGTGTCTGTATCCTAGCATCATGGCACTTGGGAGGTCAAAGAAGAAAAACAACAAAAAGACTTTGTAGTTGAAACCCGATTCTTGTTTGGTGGTGGATTAACAATGTCTCAAAGTGTATTTTGACTTGCTTTGAAGATGGGTTGCTTTTTTTGTAGAAATCCGAGAGGAGGAGCGTCGAATATTGGAAAAAGCAGGGTACTTTCAGAGCATCACTGTCGGAGTGGCTCCCATTGTAGTTGTGATCGCCAGTGTGGTGACATTCTCTGTTCACATGACCCTGGGTTTCGATCTGACAGCAGCACAGGTAAGGAGACTCAGGGATGGAGAACATTCTAGAAACATATGGACCTACTCTGCTCCTCCTGTTACTTCATTTGGGACTGCTACTAAGAATTAGTTTGTTTTTTTTTTTGTTTTTTGTTTTTGTTAATGTCATTAAGTTGAGAAGTGGGAGAATAGGGAGCTATCCTATACAGGAATAATACGGCTTATTTTCAGGCTTTAATTTTAGAGCTACACAGAGCCTGTGTTTTATGTTTATTAAGAATTTTAGATGAAAGTCTCATTTCAGAAAAAAACAAAAAGCCTACCTTTGAAATAAAAATGTGGGCTGGAGAAACGGCTCAGAGGTTAAGAGCATGTTCTGCTCTTGCAGAGGATTGGAGTTCAGTCCCTAATACCCACATTGGGCTGCTTACAACCATGTGTAATTCCAGTTCCAGGAGATCTGACCCCTCTGGGCTCTGAGGACACGATATTCATGTACATACCCAGACACACATATACACATAATTTAAAAATACAATTGTAATTGAGACTGACTGGTTGGCTCAGTGGGTAAAGGCTCTTGTCACCAAGCCTCGTGACCTGAGTCCAGCCACTGGAACCCACACGGGGAATGAGAGAACCAATTCCTGTAAGTTGTTCTCTGACCTCCACGATGCACTGTGACACACGTGAATACACATACACACAGAACAAGTTATTTTTGTATAACTGATTACTCTAACATTTGATAGTTACAGCCTTCCTACCACCCGAAAGGAGATTGGTGATGTCTTGTCTTTACAGTGTATAACCTCACGAGGCTTGCTCTCACCTCTTTTTGTATTTTAAGGCCTTCACAGTGGTGACTGTCTTCAATTCCATGACTTTTGCTTTAAAAGTGACACCAATCTCAGTGAAGTCCCTCTCTGAAGCATCAGTTGCTGTTGACAGATTTAAGGTAAGTGACTCCTTGCCCCTCTCCCATATCAGGAGCCGTCCTTGGCATAGCTCACTGCTGCCTGTATTCCAAGAGTCCACACAGGCCAGCTGCACTTGACTTTGGTTTGCCTTAAGGAGATGGTGGAGACATGAAATAAGGGATGAGAGTAACACCTTTAAAAAGTAATGTGCGTTTTTGTCTCTCCTGATAGGCCTGGTTCTGGGCTGTGTCCTTTCCAGAGGGAGATTTTCTACCAGGCCCAACATGGATACTTACTGTCATTTACTCAGCCTTTAAGTGGCTTAAATGTAGAAGACCAGCACAGCCAAGTGGCTGTCAGTTCCCCCACCCCTTCCTCACTCCTGCTGCCACTTTGATTGGTTGCTATGCTGAGTCCTTTTGATATTTCTTTTTCCTACCCAGTGATTGCCACTACATGAGGCAGGGAATGCAGTGACATGGAAATAGTCATAAAACTAGATCATGTTGAGAAGTACAGTTAAGTAAGTATCAGCTCTTTTCCTTGCGTGGTTAGTTGATCAGACCTTTTTGTGTTCTTTGTTCCTTCAGAATAATGCAACTGTGTAACACAAGAGGGAGCTACTTGGGAGGGTGGAGGGAAGTAGGTATTTATTTGAAAGTGGTTAGCACTTAATTACTAAACGAAGCACTGTGTGGGCTGGAATTCATTGACAGACCTCACTCCTATCGGCCTTCTTTGGCCAGTGAGTGATTACAGAAGTTCTGGTGATGTAAAGAGTTGAAGCTCCAGTGCTTGAAGGATGACTCTCACTTCCTTAGAGGCTCAGGAGAAACAGCGGGTGTCCCTAGAAAGGAGAGAGTGTAGTTTGCTAGAATTTATTTCAATTGTTTCCTTTTGGAGTTAATCAGGTGACTTGCATTGGGCCAAGAAAACTATTCCTCCAGAATGTGCTCCTTTCCCTGTGCTCCTCCCGCCTGGCTGCTCAAAGGACAAGAGCCAGAATCCTTAAGGTTGTCCTAATGACAGTCATAGCTTTGTTTCACTGAAGCCACAATATCCAGTCTTAGAAAGTGAATATTCTGACCAAAGTTCTCCCTGTTTGATTTTGGACCCTTGGTAGTGGATGGATTTTGATGAGTTTGGATAAAGAAATCAGAACAAAAAGTAGTTTTGTGACCTCTTTTTTTTTTTTTTTTAACTTTCTCTTATTAAAATGAGAACATGGGTTAGCAGGCGGCATAGACATTTTTATACTGAAAACCGATCTTTTGTTGTTGTTAAACTGGAATCTGTTGTAACAGTGTGTTGTGTTGTATCTGGCAACTCAGTGAGCACTCCCTCTTCTCAACAGTGGGTACCTTATAATGTGAGTCTTCCAATGGACAAACCCAAGCTGGTTTTCCTCCTAGCTGCTAACTCACAGCTCCTGCCTCAGCCTCCCCGGTGCTGAGATTACTGGGGTACCCTCTCTGAGGTGCTGGGAAGCAGTGTCAGCGGTTGGTGTCCCAGTGGAAAGTGAGGTTTCGTAGCCTCTGTGCCTCTGAGATTCTGCTGTCATGGCAAGTGTATGCCCCGCTTTCAGGTGTCACGAGGCCCTTGTCTGTCTCAGCATGTCAGGGCAATGGGAAGCAGAAAGGCAGTACAGGAAAGCTCTGTACACTAATAGGCACCAGCATTTCTCAATAGCTTATTGAGGCCTAAACAGTCTTCATCCTTTTAATGGCTCTTTAGGGAAAGAATGATGGAAATTCTAGTCACATGTAGTTCTACTCTGTAAAGGTGATCAAAAGAGTTGATGTTATTCTCAGCCCAGTTTCTAGGAAAGCACTGGGTTTATGAATCCCACAGCTGTTTACAGAGGGCTGCACCTCAGCTTCAGCCACAGTGAAAGTTCTCTGGGAAGTGTGGAATCCTGGGGACACATGGAGGTTTATGGGAAGAGAGACTGTGATCCCAGCTCTTGAAGGTGGTGGCAGGAGGTCAGGAGCTCAGGGTCATCCTCAGGTGCCTAAGGAGCTGGAGGCCAGTTTGGGGTACATGAGACCATTTCATTTTTGTTTTAAGATTTGTTTATTTTTAATTTTTTTATTTTTGATATTATAATTACATAATTTCCCACATCCCTTCCCTTCCTCTAAATCCTCACACATATCCTTCATTGCTCTCTTTCAAATTTATGGCCTCTTTTTGTCATTAATTGTTGTTTTATATATATGTATATGTATGCATATGCATATATATTATGTGTATGTTCCTAAATACATAAATAGAACCTGCTCAGTCTGTATAATGTTACTTATGTGTATGTTTTCAGAGCTGGCCATTTGGTCAGCCAGTTTGTGTGCTCTTCCCTGGGGAAACTCTTGCTCCTGCTCCTAGAATTCCTCAGTTTCCTATAGTTCTTTGTGTAGAGTTGATGCTTCGTAGACTTCTGCCCCCATCCATGTCAGCATGTCTGTTGCTGTCCTTATTCAGTTCAGCGAAACCCTTTCTTAACCCTTCTCCGTGAAAGCAGACACTGGGATCCAGGAGAAAAGGGGACATTATATATTCCATTCAATAATACTTGTGAGCTTTAAGACAGTTGGGGTATTTAGTAATTAATGTTTTAAATTAATTTTTAAAAAGCATTGTGAAAATCCCACTTCGATGGTTCTCTGTAAAGAGTCCTGGTTTAAGAGGGTAGTCAGAAAGGAGTCCAAGTATAACTAGAAAATCAGAATTTCAGATTGAATTTCAGAGATGCTTCCCTGTTTGACATTCTGTTCTTCTTCCCTTTGAAATAATTCACTAGGGTTCTGGGGCAGAGTTGAGAGAAGTGTCACAGTCTCCTCCCAGGGAGCGGCTCTCAGGATGGCGCCCTTCTATTTCACACAGGTCCTTAGCTTAGGTCTTCTTTTCCAAAACTTGCAATTAAGCTGATGCCAGCCTCAGTTCAGCTTCTCTGAATAGGTGCAGGCCATGGGTGAGGGCAGCATGCAGGCATTAGCTCTGCAGAAGTGGTCTGGGAGGACAACGGCGTGGTGATGGTGTGTGTAAAGGGTCAACATACCCCTTGGGTTTCCTACTTACTCAGGAACCTACGAGGAACTCTGTATCCCTGTCAGTTATTACATGTCCTTTAGTCCACATTAGGCTAGCAGAAAAGGCAGGGGTACCTTAGTGTATAGCTTAGTGTATGGGGTTGAGTCAGTGGACGAGGCCCTGAGACCCCCTGTCAGTCCTGAGGTGAGGCTACACTAATGAGCTACCTTTTGCTCTTCAGCTTCCTTCCACTGTATAGCCTGATGTGTTTTGCTACGTGAGTGTACGCCATAAGCTTGTCTCCCTGGTCTTGATCCAGTATCTCATCTTTGCACCTCTCTCACAACTCCTATCAGAGTTTGTTTCTAATGGAAGAGGTTCACATGATAAAGAACAAACCGGCCAGTCCTCACATCAAGATAGAGATGAAAAATGCCACCTTGGCATGGGACTCCTCCCACTCCAGTATACAGAACTCGCCCAAGCTGACCCCCAAAATGAAAAAAGACAAGAGGGCTACCAGGGGCAAGAAAGAGAAGTCGAGGCAGCTACAGCACACTGAGCACCAGGCGGTGCTGGCAGAGCAGAAAGGACACCTCCTTCTGGACAGCGAGGAGCGGCCCAGTCCAGAAGAGGAAGAAGGCAAGCAGATCCACGCAGGGAGCCTGCGCCTGCAGAGGACCCTGTACAGCATTGATTTAGAAATCGAAGAGGTGAGCCACCTGCCTGTACTTTTCCCCCTGCACTCTGTCTCCTGCATAGCGCCAGCTCGACTCTGGCAGGACCCTCCATTTAAGCAGAGTACTCTGACTGTGAGTAGTTTGGAATCAAGAGCAGATTGGGCTCCAATTCCAAAGTGAGCAACAGAATTAATGACCAATGATGTCATGATATGCTCATTTTACTAATAAGGAGATGAAGCACTCAGGTGGACCCTCCAAGATCTTGCTCTGTGTTGTTTCTTGATGTGATGGCTGTGTGCGAGCTGTTCTAATTACATCTATTGCTGAAACTGTGTGGGTTCCTTGCTACCACCAGGTTTTGCATCACAGAGAACTTGGCATATAAAAGGTATTCTTAGTGCTGTCTTTTTTTTTTTTTTTTTTTAAATTTCACGTCTGTAGATGTGTGCACATGAGTGCAGGAGCCAGTGGAGGCAAAAAGTTGGTGTAAGATTCTCTGGAACTGGAGTTACAAGTGGCTGTGAGCTACCTGATGTGAATACTAGGGACGAATTCTTAAACACTAAGTCGTCTCTCCACTCCCTCAGAGTTGCTCTTAACAACTATATTGTGAGCATTTATTTTTAATATAAGTAAAGAATAATTTGGGTGTATAACATCATAGCTCAGCTAGAACAGACCTGGACTCTCAGAGAGGGGCTGGAACAGAGATTTCAGGTTGAAGGTTTAATTAAGATGCATGCTATGACTGGGAACTAGTCTCATGTTTAGAGGACCATATCATCTGGGGGCCCCAGATGTTCATTCAGTAGCCTTTTTTTCCCCCACACCCAGTATGATCAAAGAATTGAGAACAAAGCAGCAAAGCCTGCACAGTCGCAGCCCTTCTCTGGGGTTTACATTCTAGTTGACAGACACAAACAGCAAGCAGGGAGACATACTGTATCAGGTTGTAATAAGAGTGTTGGAAGAGTGGGAAAGGAGCTGGGGCAGGGACTGTTATACTTGCATCTTCAACAGGTTCCTAAGGAAAGACCCCATTTGAAGACTATTTTAGCCAGGCTTTTGGTACTTGTCTGTACCAGCTCAGGGGAGGCCGAGGGAGAATCACTGTGAGTTTGAGACCAGCATGGATAGATCTTGACACCCTATCTAAAAAGATGGTGGGAGTGGGTATGACATTAACAGTACCAGTGCGAGAGGAGAAGGAGAGAGAAGTATTTGAGTAGAGATCTGAGAGAGGGAGCGTGAGGCTGTCTAGGGAAAGAGGAACATAGTGAGCGAAAGCAGAAGCACAGAAGCTCTGTATCTGGAGTGCTGCTGCCTGGAGCAGGTGAGTGTGGGAGATGGTAGCAGGCCAGAAGATGGAGATCAGTGGCCACGCTCTGACTTCACCCCAGAGGAAAAAAGGTGATGGAGGATTTCAAAAGCAGTTGTGACTTACAAATCACCTGCGGGGTCCAGAAGAGTGTGCGAAGAGACAACAAAGGAAACAAGGAGAGCCAGAAGGTGCCGCCCCTCTAGTGAAGGAGAAAGATGGGAAAGTCTCGTGGTGGTGGTGAGATAGAGGTGGTGAGAAGTGCAGTGCTGGACGGAGGCTCTGATGCAGTGGACAGCAGCATCGGCCACTGACGAGAGGCGCCCTGGGCAAGTCCCCTGAAGCTGTTAGTGTCGCTTATCGCTAACGGTGTTGGTTTTAATTCTCCTGTGGCATCAAGCTTCTTATTTGATAACTGTTACTGATACCTGAGGCAGTCCCACAGTGTCACTAGTCATCTCGGATAATGACTTCTCATAGTCAACTGAAATTTACTCTTCTGTTTTGCAATATAATAATACTCACAGTTCAGTTAGTAACTAACCCTTCCTCCAGTACTCAGCCCAGTGAGGGGGACAGAAACACAGTGTTGGTTTGGAACACTGGGACACAAATTAGCAGACGTGGGTAGAGTTGGAAGTCCAGTCACATATTGCCTCCCTGCAGAGTCTGGGATCCTTCTGCACCACTGCCCTTACTTCCTCCTTCTCTTGGGTTTGATAACCATCATACAGGACTTCTAAACAAGTGGCTCTCTTTAAAAATTAGCTGTTGGCAATAGAGATGGCTCAGTGGCTAAAAGCACTGGCTGCTCCTTAGAAGACCTGGGTTATTCAATGCCCAGCACCCAAAAGTGCTCACAACTAACTCCAGTTCTAGGGGATCTGAACCTTCTCCTGGCCTCTGCAGGCACCAGGTACACAAGTGACATACAGAAATACGTGAAGGCAAAAAGCCCAGACATGTAAAATAAAAATAAAAAGACATTTAAAAGCCAACTGTCTTTGAAAACTTAACATTACTGATTGGGGACTTATCATCTTACCTGCATCTACAGTTGGCCCTCTATATCTGTTGGTTGTAAATCTTTACATTCAGACCAACCACAGAAATATTTGGGAAATGGTTGTATATACTGAACGCATACAACATTTTTTTTCTTGTCATTATTCCTTAAACAATATATAGCAACTATTTTCATTGCTTTATATATATTCTATGTAATCTGGAGGAGCCATATGCATATGTATAGACCTTGAGCAGACTGTGGAATCCCTTGGGGTCTTGACACTGATTGTTTGTGGACAATAAGGATGACTACTAAGAAAATCACAGGCAGTGTGGTGGCACACGCCTTTAATCCCAGCACTCAGGAGACAGAAGCAGGTAGAAATCTGAGTTCGAGGACAGCCAGAGTTACAACAGAGAAACCCTGTTTTGAAAAAAACAACAACAAAAAAAGAAATCACAGGCATCATTTTCTACTTCTCTGGGGAATTGATAGCATAAATATTCCTCACATATAAAAAATATTTTACAGAATAGCTTGTTGTATAAAATATTGTATTTTAGGCCAGGTGTGGTGACACATGCCTTTAATCCCAGTGCTCAGGAGGCAGATAAAAGCTCTGAGGCTAGCCTGGTCTACAGAGTAAGTTCCAGGATAACCAAGACTAAACAGAGAAACCCTGCCTTGAAAAACCAAAACCAAAAATAAATAAATAAGTAAAACTTTAAATAAAAATTATGTTTTGATAGATATATGTAGTTCTTACCGAAAACAAAATAAATTCTGGAGAAAAATTACAGTAACTTTAAAGAGTGCTGCCTTGCAAAAACAGAAATTCAAAGACTTAGGCTATTTGTAAAGTTGGCAAGAGGCTAAGACTTTCTAAAGGTGATTGTGGTGTACCATAATGTGTATAGCAATTAGTCTTTCCAAAGGGCTTCCCTGTTTCTGTACTGATGGACTCAGTGTAAGTTCTTAGAAGGAGTGGCTGGTAGTTTCTTGATGTCCTGCTCTCTCTGTGCCTCATCCAGGGCAAACTGGTTGGAATCTGTGGCAGTGTGGGAAGTGGAAAAACCTCTCTCATTTCAGCCATTTTAGGCCAGGTAAGTTTTTGTTATTTCCTTGGTATTTCCTGCTTCTTTCTTGGGCTCTGCTTAGCAATCACCTCAGGAAAAAGAAACTCAGAAGTTGAAGAGTGAGTAGAGACGGAGACAGGGACCGTGGCTATGGTGTGCCCCTTATTCAATGGCCTTGTATCTGGAAGAGGTGCAGCATGTACCTGGTGCATGGCTAATGCAGGCCCCACCAGGCGTCACTTGTTCCCTGTGCCTTTTCTTACTCAGGAAGTAGTCATCGAGTGCTGTAGGTGTCTAGGAATGGAAGTATCAGCAATGAGAGAGATGATCAAATACCCCACACCACAGCGTGGAGCATTAAGTGAGCTGTCAGAATTGGGTCCTCAGCCTAAACTGAGAGAAAAGCTCAGTCATCGAGATATACAAACGCACCATGAGACAGCGGGTGAAAAATGTAGAGGGGCCTAGCAGGTGCTTTCAGCACTGTGAGTGAGGGAGAAGGGTGAGTACAGGTTCTCTTGAGTGTGTGGAACCTGATAATCAGGAAAAAACAGGTACCTCGATGCTTTTAAAAATGATTTAAATCATCCTTACTTGGATGAGGAAGGCATGGGGTTGTTAACTACTTCCTGACAGATCTTCTGAACCACTTCTTCATGGTGGGGACGATTTCCTTGGTTGATAACAGCCATCATGGTGTGCTGTCGTCCTCCTAGAGCAGAGGGCTGTGTTTTGCTTTATTACACTCTGGTCCTTGGGCTTGGCTGTGGGTCTTCATAAGAAGTGATGAGGACCAGTGGTGAGCCTGGGGCTAGTAGGAGTGGGAAAGGTCAGTCTCAAAATGCTACTTAACATTTGTAAGATTAAATTTTTTCAGGGGATGACTGAGCAGTGGTTAAGCTTAAACCAAGTTGGTTTTGGCTTTTGGATCAAATCCTGGCAGCCTGTCTGACATGGGAGGCTGGAAATGCAGGTCAGCCCCCTGGATATGCCTGTATACACACACTACATGTGATGGTGTTCACAAGGATAAGCTTATTTATCAGACACACATGTGCTGATTAATGAAACTTTGCTTCACAGCTTTAGCATCCTTAACTCAAAATGGGTGTCTACTGTTGGTATCAAAAGAACCGTGATAAAACTGGTGGATCAGTTTGTATCAAGCTGTGATAGAAAACGCATCAGAGCCATGGCTCGTCATGCAGCCTCTACGTTGGAAGGAAGATCCATAGTCATTATTTGGGTGCTGTTCACATCAGTTGATATATAACCTGGAATTCTGTTTCCTCTCTGGTCCTCATTTCACAGAAGCAGCTGGTCAACATCCTGGATGAATCCTGTAGATAAGTTGGCCGCCATCATCTTAAAGCAGGCTCTAGTTGTAACTTTCTGTGGCGTCCTCCCCAGGGAACTTTGAAAAAGAGCCTTCTTGCTTGTTGTATCAGTCATGGTTCTCTAGAGGAACAGAACTGATAAAATGAAAATATACATATTAAAAAGGGGTTAATTAGAATGGCTTACATGCTGTGTTCCTTCTGACTAGTCCAACAATAGCTGTTTCACAATGGAAGTGTCAGGAATCCAGTAGTTGTTCAATCCACCAAGCCGGATGTCTCGATGGTTTTCAGTCTACATTGGAATCCCGAAGTACGTTCCAGTACCAGCAAAGGAATGCCTCAGCAGCAGGATAAATGAATTTCCCAGGGAAAGTGAAGGCAAGCAGGCAAACAGTAAAAGTTTCCTTATTCCATGTCTTTTTATGTAGATTACCACTAAAAAGTATAGGCCAGATCTAAGGTGGGTGGGTCTCCAGCCTTCAAATTATCTAGATTTAAAACGAGTCTTTCCACATGAAATGATTCTGTCAAGAAAAACCCTCACAGGTGTGCCCAGATGCTTGGGTTTTAGTTGATTCTAGATGTAGTCAAATTGACAAATAAGATTATGCATTGCGAGTTCTCCCTTTGTCAACTTGACACATACTATCTCCCTATGTCATGCTTCCTGTCTACAGAAGAACAATAACTAGCTCATCATTTTGTATAAAATGATACAACTATCCCATATACAACCTCAGACTCTTCACATATTTTACAGTAGGTGGGTGTCCTTTGAGTGGTGCTTGGTCTTTTAGTGTCTCATAAATGTGGTAAGTGTTGATGCTATCTCAGTCAGTGTTACATACATTACAAGATGAAGAAATGGAGTAAACAAAACACAAATATTGCTTAATGTAGATGTATATATGCACAAATACATACTTAACAAAACAGGATATAAACGCTCATGTCAATTGCAGTCTAAGTTTTAGCAACAACATGATCTTAGATGCTATCTATAACTATCTTTCTCTACTACCCATTTTGTATTTCCTCCACCTCTAGGTCTTGGTTCTTTTCCTGGAGGAGTGACCCATACCTTCCTTCCTGAAGGGTCTGGGACCTTTGTCATCCTGCCTGGGTTGGGTTGCAGTTTCCCATTGACTTTTTTTGAGGGGTGGGTGTTTCAAGACAGGGTTTCTCTATTGTAACTCTGGCTGTCATGGAACTCACTCTGTAGACAAAGCTGGCCTCGAACTCACAGAGCTCTGCCTGCCTCTGCCTCCCAAGTACTGGGATTAAAGGTTTGCTCTACCACTGCCCAGCTCTCATTGACTTTAAACACAGGATGTGGTAACAAGAGATGCCCTAAAGGATCTCCTGCACTCTGGACATGACCTTCCTTCTCTCCATTGTGGAGAAGCAATCCAATTCCCCCTCAGTTGTCTGCCTCAGTCACAACTCCTAACACTGTTATTCCTTTCTTAGTCTGTTGGCTTAAGGGTGCCACAAACCCAAAGTGGCCAGGAAGAAATCCAAGCTTTCAGTTTAGTGGAATGTTTATTGTGTCTCCAGGCAAGAGTGCTCTACCATCTGTAACCAAAATTTCCAGGCCACCAGAGCTGAAGGTCTCAGAAACAGAATCAGAAATTTACCTAGTGAGTCACTAGGGATTATAATGATGGAACCATTCCCTTTTTAGCCCCTTGATTTCTGGTTCTGTGAATCCTGGCTGTAGGAAAACTGTACCATATATTGGATGCTGATCCAAAGCATATACCTATTTCCAAAGAACCGTCACCCAGGTCTCCAGCCTATTGTAACCTAATTGGCACTGTGTCTTCAAAAGGCCATTTGATTGTTCTTTCAGTCCAGCTGCTTCAAGATAGTGGGGAACATGGTAAAACTAGTGTATTCCATGAACCTGGGCCCACTGCCCTACTACTCTTACTATAAAGTGAATTACTTTGTTAGAAGCGATGTCGTGTGGACTATGATGGTAGGTCATCCATGGATGGTGGTTTTGGCAGAGATTTATGTGCAGAAAAGGCAAATGTATAACCAGATAAGCTTCTCTTCTGGTAATGACAAAATATTGTCCTGTGCCCAAAGAAGAGGTCCAGTATAGTAAATCTGCTACCAGGTAACTGGCTGATCATCTCAGGGAATGGTGCCATATTGGGAGTACTCAGTGTTAAGTTCTCCTGCTGGCAGATCTGGTGCTCACCTGCAGCTATAGGCAGGTCAGCTTTGCATAGTAAAGGTCCGTGTTGTTTAGCCTATGCATGGTATCTTAGTTACTGTTCTATTGCTGTGATGAGACACCATGACAAAAATAATAACTCTTATTAAAAGAAGATATTTAATTGGAGGACAGACATCTCCTCCAAGAAGGCCACACCTCCTAATCCTTCCCAGACAGTTCCACCTACTGGAGATCAAGCATTCAAGCATACAAGTCTATGGGGACCATTCTCATTCAAACCACCACATTCCACTCCCTATTCCCCATAGACTTGTAGCTGTATTATCATGCAAAAATACATTTAGTTCAACTTTAAAAGTCCCCATAGTCCTTCACAGACTTAAGACTGCTTAAAAATCCAAAGTTTCTTCTGAGACTCAAGGCAATCTCTTAACTGCAACCCTGTATAAAAATAAAAAAGTAGATCACATACTTCTAAAATAAAATGGCACAGAATATACATTACCATTCCACAAAGGAGGAAAGGGGCTGTATGAGAAAATACTGAACCAAAATAAGAAAACCAGCTGGGCAAAAGCCAAATACCACAATTCCATCTCTGTGTTAGTTAGGACTACTATTGCTGTGATGAAAGCCATGACCAAAGAAACTTGGGAGGAAAGGGTTTATTTGGTTTACATTTCTGCAGCACTGTTCAGGGCAGGAACCTGGAGGCAGAAGCTGATGCAGAGGCCATGGAGGGGTGCTGCATACTGGCTTGCTCCCCATGGCTTGCTCAGCCTGCTTTCCTGTAGAACCCAGGACCACCAGCCCAGGGATGGCACCACCCACAATGGGCTGGGCCCTTCCCCATCGATCTCTAATTAAGAAAATGCCATACAGGCTTACCTATAATCCAGTCTCATGGAGGCATTGTCTTAATTGAGGTTCTCTCCTCTCAGATGACTCTAGCCTATGTTAAGTTGACATAAAACAATGTCTGATGTTAATGGTTCTTTTCCCTTTCAGTTTTGCTAACTACAACACACTTCTCTCTCTCAGTCTTTTTCCACCACTGTCTGCAGTGCTCCTTGGCAGATATCCCCAAAGGGAATAAAAGGTCTGGGGACACTATTTCCATAGGGGAGAAGGAGAAGAAGGTCCTAGGTCTGTATTCAAGGGTTTCAGGAGAAAATCAGAGGGGACCAAGAAAAGATAAGGCCTCTTAAATAGTCATCACCACACTAAGTGGGAGGTCAGGGCAGAAGCCTGATGAAAACTCAGCGCCTGGGCTTTGGACTGAGAAACTGAGCTCAGAGATGGGAATCTCATCCAAGGAGATGGGCTGGACAAAACCTCAAGAGCTAGGACTCTGCTTTGTCTTCAGTAGGGGAGGGGGAGACATCAAGGGCCAGCTGTAGTCATACCTTACTGGCTGGTGTACCTCCATACCTCCAGTGACCAGGATCTGTGGCACAGGAGGTAGAATTCTGTTGTGGGCAGACTAGGGCAGAGAACAGGGTCCTAGTGTGGTTCAAATCCAGGCGCCAGGACCACTTGTGGTGGAAGACCAAATCACCACCCAATAGAATTCCACATCAGAGGTTTATTTGGTTTATTTGGGGAGGGAGAGGGTAGAGAGAGAGAGAGAAAGATGTAGTAGCAGCTATCTTAGAGAAAGGGAAGAGGAGGCAGCATCAAGATGGCACAACAAACCTTCTTTTAAGGGAGTGGGTACAGAACATGTGCAAAAGCACGTCTCCTTGGCCATTAGAGTTTGTGTAGGATAATGGTGTGCCAACTCATAGAAGGGAGGGTAGGCGGTGGGAAATGCATGGTTCTTTCAGCAGTTCTTGGTATACACAACACCCACTCTCGGGGACACACCTCCTTAAGAAGGTCATACCTCCTAATCCTTTCCAAACAGTTCCATTAACTAGGGACCAAACGTGAGCCTGTTGTGAGCTGCTCTCATTCAAACCATCACATATAGCCCCCTCGCTGCTACTGTGGCCACTTTGTTCATGGACCCATTAGGCAGTGACAGGGATGCCTGGGCAGACTGTTGACAGGATATGTCATCCCGTCACTTGATTATTGAATTCTTGCTCTGCTGAAGTCATGTGTTGTTTAGCATTTACTTAATAATTAGCATCTCATTACATGAGACAAAAGTATCTTCACATCTTTTGCTCATTTGGAGAGATCTGCCTGCAAACTTCTCCAAATGTTTTTATTAGCATTTTCTAATCATGTTATTTCTAAGTCCTTGACCATCTAGCCAATCCATTGGATATAGCTCATAAATAGTAAATTACACTTCTGTCCATATCTCCTTCCAAGCAAAATATACTGCCTGAAGTTCTGCCCGCTGGGAAGATTTCTCTTCACCATGTCTTTTAGAATTGTTGCAGAAAGGTAGTGATGCTGCAGCTGCCTACTTCCGAGTGGTGGCTGCATAACATGCAGAACCATCAGTAAACCAAGGCCTAGTCTTCTGTTCCTTAGTCAACCAATCATAGGAAACACCCCATGAGGCTATAGGGCCATGCTTGGAAGCACATGGCATTATAATAGGAGTAGAGACCACAGGCATTTGGGCAACTTCTTCATGTAGCTTGATTGTCAGTGGACCTGCTCAGGCCCTGTCACTTCTATATCACTTCCAGTTGATAATGGTTTGCTCCTGTGTCCTACTTCATGGCTTGGTAGATGAGATACTACCCAGCTCGTGATGGACAGCTCGGTTGCATGGTAATGCAGTGACCCGTTGTCAATGTTCATTTTCCACTAAGGCCCCATAGGAGGCCAGGGACTGTCTCTCAAAGAGAGAATAGTTGTCTACGGATGATGGTAGAGCCTTGCTCCAAAATACCAAGGGGCTCCTCTGTGATTCACCTACAGGGGCCTGGCAAAGGCTCCAAACAGCATCTCTGTCTGCTACTGACACTTCAGCACCATCTGGTTTGCTGGGTCATGTGGTCCAAGTGTTAGACCAACTTGCACAGCAGCCTGGACCTGTTGAAGAGCCTTCTCCTGTTCCAGCCCCCACTCAGAGATAGCAGCTTTCTGAGTCACTTGGTATATGGGCCAGAGTAACACACCCAAGTGAGGAATGTGCTGCCTCCAGGGTCCAAATAGACCCACTATCTCAGTTACTTTTCTGTTGCTATGAAGAGACGCCATGACAGAGGCAACTTATAGAAGAAACAGTCTATTGGGGCTTAGCGTTTCAGAGCACGAGTCCTTGACCATCATGGCAGGAGCATGGCAGCAGGCAGGCATGGCGATAGAGCAGTAGCTGAGAGCTTATGTCCTAATCCAGAAACACAAGGCAGGGAGAGCTAACTGGGAATGTTGTGGGTTTTTGAAGCCACGATCCTGCCTCCAGTGACACCACCTCCAACAAGTCCACACCTCCTAACTCTTCCCAAATAGTTCCACTAATTGGGGACCAAGAATTCAAACAGGTGAGCCTGTGGGGGCATTGTCATTCAAAACACCACAGCCGCTGAGCATTGTGCTTCTTTCCTGGTGGTGGGAGGAGCCAGCTGCAATGACTTATTCTTCACCTGAGAAGGAATATCTCTGCATGCCCCTGGACTCCTAGAAGTTTCACTGAAGTAGAAGGCCCCTGAATTTTTACCTTTGAGGACAGATTAAGAAAGGTTCCTGATGATTTAAGGGAAGTTTCTCCATTTATCCAGTAGCATTCCTTCTGTTTACTTGGTCAGATCTTGTTTTGAACATTGTCAACCAGCACTGCCATGAGGTGAGGGGCACTTTGGACCTTACATCCCTGACCCACAACATTTTGCATCTCAGACCATTACTGAAGGGCATGTCTGCTAGGCCTTTCTGTTGTGGAGGATTAGGTTTCACATACTATACTCACTCCAGCATTACAATTTCCTGAGTCTTAACATCCCTTTATCAACACTAAGTGAAGGGATAGCTGGCATCTCTGGCTCCTTTTCAGCAGGCCATCTTATGACAAGCACTTTATCTTATCAATCAAACAAGCTTTGACACCCTTTTAAAACTTCCACATTAAACCTAGAATCTCCATCAGATGGCCCATATTGAAAAACTTAGCCTGATCCAGTTTTATGTTCCATTCACTATTATCTAGTCCCTTAAAAAGTACACTCCCACACATATTCCACAGACTTGTGCTTCAGGGAATTAGTAAACTCATGAAGCTTTTTAGTAGTGTAGCACACCTCCTCATGAACTACACTTTTCATTGCCTCTAGACTCTCCTGGCATCTCCTTCAGGGAAAGTTACTGGGCATTCTGTAGACAGCAAAGGACTCCCTCAAGCAAAGGCAGAAAGGCCAATCCTGCAGTGGGTAGAAGTGAGGGTGTATCCTCTGCTAAGGTTGAAGAGACTGCATCCTCGGGTGAGATAAATCCATCAGAGTCTGAGAGTTCAAAGCCCTCAGCCTCAGGGGTGTCCTCCCCCCCCCCCAATCTCCATCCCAAATTACAGGATCCCATTCCTCACCAATCAGTGCCCTTTAACCACGGATAGCCTCCAAGTCTAAGACTCGAATTTTCATTGTAACTCAGTCAATCTTATAATGAAGGTGGAGAGAAGACTACCTTCCAGGGCATACTTAGAAACCTTTAGACTGTTCATTTGCATCTGCAGCTGGCCAGTTGTTTCACCGAGTACATTCTTTTCCTTTGCACTGTATCCTAGATGCTCGAGGTTGGCTAGTTTTATCACTGGGGTCATCGTTTTCCTTTGTCAGTTTACCCAGAGATGCTAGAAGCAACCAACCGGCATCTTTACTTTCCTAACTTTTCCGCAGGTTATCAATAGGTTTATATATCAAGTCACTAAATTCCTTGCTCCTCACAAAAGGTGAATCAGGATAATCAGATATATTTGTCTTGCTAAGTTTTTCAAGTTGTTCACACCATAGATCTTTAGTGCTCTCTATGCTTCTAAGAGGGACTTCGGTAACTATAGGTGTTGGCAAGCTGGAAAGCCGACTTCCAGAAGGATTTTCTTGATTGGATCATTTGCTGTGGAAAGACTCACCCCAAATTGGGCCATACTCTGGTGGCAGCCCACATAAGAGGACATAAAAGAAAGCAGCTTTTACTTTTTGCCTGCTAGCCCTCATTCTTGTTGGGAAGTTCATCTGCACTGTTGCTGAGGCACTCCTTCGCTGTTTTCAGAACCTATTTCTATGGGATTCTAAAATAGACAGAAAATGAACTGGGACATTCAGTCTCATGGACTGAACAACTACCAGATTCTTGGCCTTTATGCTGGAGACAATCATTGTTAAACTAGTGAGATCACAGCCTGTAAGCTACTCTAATAAATCGTGTGTGTGTGTGTACACGTGTGTGTATGTACATATTGGAACACATGCCTGAAAACTGTCATTATGTGAACAAATGAATGAATCAGTCATCAAATGATTCCTGGTTTTATGTTGCATATATACTTATTCTATCAGTTCTGTTCCTCTAGAGAACCTCAACTAATTCAGATTGTGGTATCATGAATTATTCTAGAGAAACAGAAAATATAAGAATAATTTTTAATTTTGGGTTTTAGTTATTCCAGATGTAGTCAAGTTGACAACAAAGATTACTGTCACAGTGGTACTTTCATAGTGAAACTAATTTTCAGAGAGTACAAAACAGCCATGGGTTGCTGAGTGCCAGGTGTGCGTGTGAATTATGCTGGGCTTCCATCTCAGGTAAATAAGGATAACTTTGACTTTCTTTGCTGCTGTAGCTCTCTTTAGAACAAATGTATAGTCTGGAGTTAAGTCCAAAAAAATCCTAAAAATGGCCAAAGCCTTAGACTGCATAGTTACCGTTGTAATGTGGGGTGCTGTCTGTGTGTTTAGGGTGGTGTTTTGACTGACACCACTGGATGATGTCTGTCTCTCTAGATGACACTTCTGGAGGGCAGCATTGCAGTCAGTGGGACCTTTGCTTATGTGGCCCAACAAGCCTGGATCCTCAATGCCACTTTGAGGGACAACATTCTCTTTGGGAAGGAATTTGATGAAGAAAGGTAAGTCATGTTTGGTTTCTGTGATCATCTAACCCTGGCCATGTGTGAGAGAAGGCATCCCATCAGTAGGCCTTTTTGTAACCAAGTCCTTGATTTCCTATCACTTTGTGTCCTTCAGATACAACTCAGTGCTGAATAGCTGCTGCCTGCGGCCTGACTTGGCCATTCTCCCCAACAGCGACCTGACTGAGGTACAAGCCTTCTGCCCCTGACAGGCCACCATAGCCCCATTTGCAAGAAAAGCTTTGGAGAACTTTGCAAGGACATGCCAGAGTCCCTTTGTGGGAGGGCATTTCTTAGAAAAGAGCCACACAGGGAGTTGGGTTTTTATTGTTATCTTGGTGGTGGTGGTTTTATTTTTATTTTTATTTTTTTTTAATTGAGCCATTATGTTAGTAAGGCATTTGACCATCATAAGGATATCAATACTGCCTGTTTTAGGTATTTCTATACCTAAAATACTAGTGTATTTCCTATGTGATACAAATCTTAAGTATATCTCATTTGGATTCCAAATAGTTGGTTTTGTTTTCACTGTTTAAATATTTCTTTAGCAGGGCATGGTGGTGCCTTTATACTCAAAACTTGGGAAACAGAGGCAGGCCAAATCTAGTCTCTTCTTCGTAGCATATTCCAAGGATATATATTGTGAGACCCCTTTGAGAGGTGCGGGTGGTAGAAAGAATTGAGTAAATGTTTTTAAACTACAAGTCAAGCAAGTACATGCTGAGCTTTTCCCCCAGATTCTATCTGCCTTCCACTAGATAGAAAGGGCTTTGGAATAAATCTCTTTTCTCCTGTGTTCTGAGCAGTCTCTGGAGCCCTGTCTCAGGACCTGGTTTGTGTGCTTTGTTAATGTTTGTCTCCTGTGAACTGTCCTCAGATTTCTGGGTCTGGCTCTTTTGTTTAGCTGACTTCAGTTGAGCCTTCAAACCAGATTTGTAATGGTTTAATTAGTTCCCAACTTCTCAGATCTTAGTCTCCAGATCAGTGGCACCTGGGAACTTATTGGAAAAGCATATTGTTAGGTTATACTTCTGGGCCATCTGTTTTAATAAGCTCTACAGGTAATTCTGATACATACCAAGTTTGAGAACCTCTGATTGATAGCATGTTGTTTTTCTAAGAATAACATTAAAAAAAAAAAAACCAACCAACAGAAAACCAGGCACCACTTGATGATTGAATTATTCACTCGTTCACATAGCAGCATCTTTCAAGTGTGTGTGTGTGTGTGCCAGTGACGTGTTCAGCAATTGCTTGGTATTGGAACTATAAAGGAACAGGGCAATGGTTTGTATGCATCGGAAGCTTCAGTTAAGGAGTTAAGAGACCCAGATAAATTGGCACAAAATAAGAAAAAGAGCCCCCTTTTGTGGGTATGAGTAAGAAGAGATTGAAGGAGTCTCCCAGAAGAGATGGTGCCTCAAGCAGGCACAGTGCATAAAAAGGCACAGTGTCATCTGAGCTCAGTGTACACATTGATTTAAATCTCAGGGTGTGGGAGGGTGATTAGAGTGTTTAAATTCATTCATTCATTAAAGAGTTTTAAGCAAGGGTGAAGAATGGGCAACTTTTTATTTTAGAAAGCTCTTTCTGTGTAGGAGGGTGACCAGGGGCAGTGAGTGTCAAAGGCACAGGTAGGTCTGATTGGTACTTAGATGGTTGTGGAATGACTCTCCCAATCCCTGGAAGGATCTCTGGCAGCTTATATAGGCAGGGAGTGCAGGAGTCGAGTCCAGCTCTAGTCTGCACGAGGGTTCCTCAGTCTCCACGAAGGAGGATGAACAGTGATAGTTATAAGTGAATGCAGTACTTCACTCTTCTATGGGACTCAATATGTCACGCCTTTCGCACCTTAATTGACATGCATAGACATAGTTTTGTATGTTGATGCACTTCTTTTAATAATAAAAATAAATAAATTAGAAGTTAGAAAAATGAAGAGAGTAAAATTAACAATGTGCACATTGGGGAAAAATTACAAGACTCCCCTACAGATAGAGACCTGTCCTGACTGGAACAGCAAGACTGCTAACTTCTTATCTAGTGGAATGCAAGTGTTTAGGCACATACCAAAAGGGAACCGGTGTGAAAGTGTTTTTCCTCCTTCCACGTTCAGGCTTCAAGGTTTCTCAATTATCATCAAAGAGTAAATGATACAGTGACCAATTAGCAGATGGTGGGGATGTCACTGCTGATTTTAGGTCTGTATACTTGCTACAATAAAGAGCGGCAGGCATTCAGGGGTGAATTATCTATTTGTTTTTTCAAGCTTGCTGACATACTGTCTAGACTTCATTCTGATCTTGACTATGGCTTTGTCTCTATGGGAAGGTCAGTTTTACCAAGAATAATTTTTATATGTCTACAGAAAGCATAAATAGTTTTCACACACGCCAAAAACTTGAAGACCAGTAAGACTTACAATTACTTAGAGTTGAGATGGCAGTGTTCCTCTCCCAGCCAGCCCAGGAACTGATTTGAGTTTTCACTATTAGGCCAGATAGACAATATTATTGATAAGAGGCTTTTGTCACCATACAGTAAAGATGAGAAAGGGGCAAAGCAGTTGGTGGGCTTCAGACTCCTAGCAAAGGGAAAAACCAGGATCTTTGTCAAGCTGGTTATGTCCACTGCTTGGGTATCATCAGCCCTCAACAAAGGAGCTCAAGAGTCATTTTGGGTAGGGAGGGGAAAGATGACTGGGCTGACTATTAAGCACTCATCTGGATTTAAGCTAGAGGCTTCCTTTGCTTTTGGGTTCATAGATTGGAGAGCGAGGAGCCAACCTGAGTGGTGGACAGCGCCAAAGAATCAGTCTTGCTCGGGCCTTGTATAGTGACAGAAGCATCTATATCCTGGATGACCCCCTCAGTGCCTTAGATGCCCATGTAGCCAACCACATCTTCAACAGTGCTATCCGGAAGCACCTCAAGACTAAGACGGTTCTGTTTGTTACGCACCAGTTACAGGTATGGTACACTCTTTCCTAGGCTGCTCACATAGGCTTGGAAAAGAGGTAGGCTTTTGCCAGGTATCTCTGTGAGACTACTAGAGATTCTTAGAGTTAACTGTTTTCATTTCCTCAGCAAATAGCCTCCTGACCAATTGTACCAGGACTTCAGTTGGCCACCTGAATCGGGGTCCTTGGAGCATACTAGTTCTGCATGTAGGTCAACAAGTAAAAGGGGTGAAAAAGCATCATGGTAGCATCTGTAGGTGGGAACAGTAAGCACAGTTTGTCCTTTTCCCTCTGTCATCCACGGCAGGCAATCATTTTAGGGATCTGCTCAAGATTGTGGCTATCTGAGTTGTCAAGTTTGGAGGCCCAATTTCTCTTTTTGCTCCAGAAAAACCTGTAAATTCTGTGTACTTCTGTATGTAGTGAAAGAATTTAAATCAATCAGTTAATTCATTTGCGACAGAGTCTCACTGGATATCCTTGACCTGGCTTTTGCTTTATAGACCAGGCTGGCCTCACCCACCTCTTCCTCCTGAGTGTAGGGATCATAGGCATATGCCACCACACTCAGCCAGGATTTGAAATTTAATGGCAAGTTTATGTGGCTCCCCCATCAGAACGTACTCTTTGGCCTGTATATTAGGGCACAGCAAACTAAAGCAAAGCTTGTCAGTCTTGAGATATTAACTCAAGATTGTAATTGTAAACTGAAGAGTCTTTGTTTGGTTGGGGATAGTCTGTTCTGTGCACTCAGGTCTTGATTCACTGTACACCAGTGGTGGTATCTCTCCCTTTTATTTTGATACCTAAAATGTCCTCATGTTGTTAAATGGGCAGCCAAACCATTTCTGGTTGAGACATCAAATTAAGATCTGGGTACTTGAATGCATTTGCATAAATACCAGCAATTCTGTGTTGTACTTGCCTTTGTCTCCAGTACCTCGTTGATTGTGATGAAGTGATCTTCATGAGAGAGGGCTGCATCACAGAAAGAGGTACCCATGAGGAGCTGATGAACTTAAATGGAGATTATGCTACCATTTTTAATAACCTGTTGCTGGGAGAGACACCCCCAGTTGAGGTAAGGCTTGCTGGTTTGTGCATCTCATTTCTACACAGGGAGACATGATGACACTGAAGTGGGAAGAGCTCAGTTTAACTCCATGTTTGCTGTGGTTTCCCAGGACCAGATTCCTGTGCTCATTCTCCTTTGGGAGAAAGAATGCGGGCGTGAAAACTAGAAAGACTGTACTAGTGTGTGGTAACATCTTAGCTCCTCAAACCCTGACTAAAGCAATGTGAGGCTTTCTTTGAACTCACAAGTAAATAAGGTACCAGGGGAATTAAATACTGAGTACATTTGGAAATGATTTGTGGTGTCTTGGATCCTGATTTGGCACTTAGGTGCTCTGATTACTACTGGGTTAAGTACTTTAGATACCATTTTATTAGAGTTAAGTGGCCAAGTATGATTCTCTCTCATTCTTAGAAGAGGAAACTAGGCTGAGATGAGTAAGCAGTTTGCTGCTGAATATAGTTTGATACCCAATTGCTTTGTGTTTGCACCCACCTCCTGTGCAGCACCTAGAGGTATCAGCTTCCCATGCCTTCACACAGGCTCTAAGCTAGTCAGAATATGATGTCCAGCAGTTCCTGAAGATGTGTTTCATTTCACATAGTGTCCTTCTGTCTTGGGATCCTGAGAGTGACTTAGGCTGGGGTTAACGCTGCCCTGTTGCTTGCAAGGTCATTTTGAGGTTGACATGGAGTATAAGCAGGATGTTACTGGGCCTTCTCTCTGACCTCAGTGTTCCACTTCTGTGATTCATGTGCGTCCAGCCTTCCTGGGACCATCAGTGACATCCACAGAGACACTCTGATCTAGATTTCAGTTTATGAGCGCTGTGACTTCCAGGAAACATTGGACTCCTCAGATTGTTGCCTCATCATTCTAGATTGGGAGAGGTCAAAGGGGAGAAGCTGAAATGAGGAATTGCCCAAGGAGCAGAAGTTAGTAATGAACAGCCAGAGTTTAGTTGGCAAGCATGTTTTCAGAATATCACTTGAGGGGCCAGCAAGATGGTTCAGTGGATAATGATACTTGTTTTGACAGCCTGAGACTTATTTAGGGTTTCTTTTGCTGCAATGAAACATGATGGCCAAGAGGCAGGTTGGGAAGGAAAGGGTTTATTCAGCTTACACTTCCATAACAAAGTTCTTTGAAGGAAGTCAGGACAGGAACTCCAGCAGGGTAGGAATCTGATCAGCAGGAGCTGATGCACAGGCCTGGAGGAGTGCTAATTACTGACTTGCTTCCCATGGCTTGTTCAGCCTGCTCTCTCAACCAGCCCAGGGGTTGAACCACCCACAGTGGACTGGGCCCTTCCCTAATCAATCACTAATTAAGAAAATACCCTATAGGCTTGTCATAAAACTATCCAGTATGCCTGACAACCCTTGTCCAATTCCTAGAATCCACAAAGTTGTCCTCTGACCTCCACACATACACCATGGCATGCTTTCCCTGACACACACATCATGTTGGCTTCTTATAATTGTTGTGTTGATTAGATAATATATAATATGCTTTTCCTAGTAAGTGGTCCTTGAAATGGCCCCAAAAGAAAATCCAGGCCAAGAAAAAGTACAAAGAGACCGTGAAGCCAGAAGGAGTATGTAGGGGGAAGGAGGAGGGAACATTTCTTGAGATGGCAGGACCAGTTTGGTATGGGGTTTGGACATAACCATCATGCCTCAAGTGAGCTCTTACCCCCAAGGTCAAACTAAAGCCGGATTATCATGGGAAGAAAGCTCAGATCCCCCCAGGGTCAAGCTAACCAGGACCCATACCCCGCCTTGATTGTTGGATGTTTTCTGTGAATTGATAGACTGGTTGATCTTTTTGTCCCAGACTCAAGATGTTCTCTATTTATTAATGATGGAGTATGACCAACTTCTGCATTTGTTAACATAGGTAGTTGTGAGTTTTAGCTTAAACCCCCCTAAAATTACAACCCAGCATCATAGTCCTGAACTTAGTTCTAAGACTGTGTCCCTGGCTCTGTCCAGCTGACTCTTGCTTTTGCTTTGTCTAGCCAATTTTTCTTTTTCCTTTTTCCTCATTCTTAACTCAAGCAAAACTTTTCTTTATTAACAAGTTTTGTGTTGTGTAGTAATTGGACCGTCAGGAACCTATAGCAGTTCACATATGGTAATATCTTTTTAGATAGTGCATTAACTCATGCACTATAGTAAATGCATTTAGAGCCATATCTTCTATCCCAGATACAGTTCTATCCAGATTTTATATATGTAAATTTTGTCACTGTGTATTTAGAAAGTCTAGTTGGTAAGCCTGCTAGAGGTATGATATATCATATAAAATTGAATTTGGTGACTTGTATGGATGAAATTTTCTAAAGATGTAGCAGGAACTTGACATGGAGAGCATTGAATAGTTGTGGTTTGTTTGTGGTTTTGTTTTGGGTTTGTTGTTTTTGCTCAGATTCAGTTTGATGAATGCTTATTGATTACCTCTGTGTCCCTGTTCTGTGTTCTGGACAGTTGTGGCAGTAGGCACTGAGTAGTGGATAACCCTGTGAGAGAACTCACCTTTGTCTTTGAAGGGCGTGAGGTGTTCTAGGGCAGACCAGTGCTGTCAGGCACTGGCATGAGGAGGAGACCTAGCTTGGAAAGGGTACAGCAGTGGGAATTTGAACTATGGCTAAGAAATGGTGTGAAGTCAAGTGTAGCTGGAGAGTAGGAGCCATGGGGAGTAGTGAAACAGAGGAGCCAGCAGCCCTAGATTAGGGCCAGAATGCAGAGATTGCAAGAGCAAGCAGAGAAGTTTGGGGTTCTTCTGTGATAGCAGAGGGAAATGGGCGCCTGGATTTGACTGAGTATGTGACAGACAGGAGGAATGAAGTGACTCTAGTGTTAATTAATCTTTGGGACAAATTGGAGAATATTAGAGTAAACCCTTCTGTTTTGGGAGGTTAGGTCTTGAATGGCTTAGTGGAGAATTAATGTCAGTGGACTAACAGGGTAGGAACCCAGATTCCAGAAGATTTAAGGATTGAGTTAGTATAATAAATTAGTGTAGATTATTGTAGGTGGCTTTCTTAAGAAAGTAGGTGTGCCAGGCATGGTGTCAGGCCTGTGATCCCACTCCTCAGGAGACTGAGACAGATCAGGGTCAGTGTGGGCTAGACACAGAAACCTGATATCAAAAATAAATACAAACTTGGGTGTATCTTTTATTTATATTACTAGCTCAACGAATGGTTCTCTAGGATGTACCCTGTAGACATTCATCCAAATGACCATATCATGACGGGAGAGTTTTTGTTTTGTTTTTTATGTATTAGATTAATTCAAAAAAGGAAGCTAGTGGTTCACAGAAGAAATCACAAGATAAGGGCCCAAAACCAGGGTCAGTGAAGAAGGAGAAGGTGGTGAAGTCAGAGGAAGGTAAGGATATTTTTGAGAGTTTCGTATGTCATTTATCAGCATTAATGCCATGTGGAGATGGATGAAGCTTCAAGCCATGGTGTGTTACATTTCTAGAATAACAAAGTTCCAAAATAATATTAGGTGAGGGACCTTGGGTGTACCCAAACAAGCCTTTCCTTCAGGCAGAGGGTAGAGTCAGCTGTGGGTAATTCCAGCAGAGTCACTCGGTGAGCCTTCCTTTCTCCTGTTCACCTCTGTACTTCAGTTGGAACCCCAGTTAAAGCTAGAGTGTCCAGCGTGCCTCAGCCTCGGAAGTCTGTGCTAGCCAGGTAGGCTCTGCCTGTCCTAGTGGCATTTGTTGAGAGCCCTAGAGAAGTTATAAATACCAGTTTTCCTGCTTGGATTTCCTTGCCCAGATCTTTAGTCTGAGAAGCTGTTTGCAGTAATGTAAGCATTTTCATGTTGGTGAATTTTGAGTGTGTGTCACCTTTGCAATCAGAAGGAATGCAGTTTGCTTAATGATCTCTTTGTTGAGTCACCTCCTTATCTGGTAACTGGAATTTTAGGACAAAAGCCTGGGTTCTGGTAGCATTAATAAAATGTTCAGCCACTAGCTCTGAGTATACCAAGTAATGATGAAAACAGAGAGGGCATTTATTCAGTGTGGCTACCTTAGGAAGAGGTACAGATAAAGGGGTCTAGTGACCCCAAGTTTACCTCCAGGGTCCTGACATGATCTAAGGATTACATAGAGGAAGAACTGGGACAAGTAGTGTGTGTACTCACGCGATCCCAGTTCGAATGGTTCTTGCCCATCCTTGTTCTGGCTCTGGAGAGGGTCCATCTAGTTTTTTGAAGATGGTCACTTCTGTTCCAGGGTGCAGTTTAGTAGTAAACCTAGTAGGTGGCTCAGAAAGGAAGATGGGGAAGTGCTTTCATAAGTGCGGACTCAGCTAGACCTCAACAGAAGGAACCACTGTCATGGCAAGCACCATACTTGACAGTGGAACTCTGAGCATCTGAGCTCAGGTATTTTTATTGATTCAGAACTCCTCGGGTGTTCTACTGATAGCACATGAAGATCATGAGCAATCAAACACCCCCCCACACACATAAATCCATCACCTTAAGACAATATAAAATGCCAAGACACAGGCAACTCCTCACCCAGCAGTGCACAAAACAATTATTTTATACAGAACTAAAAATAAACTTCCATAACCGTACAGCTCTGCTTGTATGTCTAATTCCTCTCCTGGGTGGGGAACTGTTTGTCTTGTGAGGTGTTGTTCTTCCTGGAATCCAAAGTGGTTGATGTTATGTGTCTGCATTCATTCAGAGATTCACCAGTCTGACCAAGAATAATTTCAACAAAGAAGAGGTTTTTTATTTAGATCTTACGGGCTAGAGCTACACCTGGGATTCGGAATTCCCATGGCGTAGCATTGAGCCACAAAGAATCAGGGCATTTTAAAGGCAAAGAAATAGAGGTTACATTCCATGTATGTGCGGGCATACATCCTGCAATCAGAAGGTTACGTTTGGATTTAAGCGCATATCTTTGCCTAAGTCCAATCACAACAAACATATGTCTTACAGGTGTCCTGGTTATCTTGAACATTAGGCTTTGTTTACAGAAGTAGAAGCAGCAGTTAACATTTTGACCATTATCTTACATAAACAACAGTTTCATTAGAATTGCACAAGACAAGAATGGCCCCTAACATACCTTAACACTCCAGGAAGGCATCCTTCTTTGGCCTAGTGGGGTTTGGGTTAGATGTTACTTTGTTTTATAGACTTCTTAAGCACAGTTAATTTAAACTTAAAACATAATGTTAGCCATCACATGAAGGTTTAGGAAAATGGCCTGTTCTTTGTGCCTTCAGCCTTGAAGGGGAGTGGAATATGTTCTGTTAATGCATTAAGTACACGTTCCTGTGTTTCATCAGCCTGTCCTCCAGACTTTGACACTGTCCCCAGGTTCTTAGTTAGGTTTTGAAAGGCAGGGATCTATGTGGCCTCATCTTGTAGATGGTGCTGAGAAAATGTTCAGTGAATGAGTGTTTTGATGGAGAGCAGTTAGTTTTCAGCTAGTGTCTTTGAGAGCATAGGTTCTATTATTCTACTGCTGTATACATGACTTTGTTTGATGGGAACAGCCCTATTAAAGGGAAAATTCTTTCGAAAAGTGAAGTTCAGAGTAGGAAACAATGTAATTGGCTGTAACTTATCCAATTACCTCATTATTTGGCTATTGCTTAGCTAGTAGCTTATTTACAAGCTAGTTGGGCCTTCCTCCTGCCCACCAAGCTGGTTTCAGGGATTAAACTCTGTGGTCGATGATTCTTTTAGGCCGAGTGTAGTGCCTCATCCACATCCACAGCTTCCTACAGAGCTTTATCTCATACTTTTCCCTTTTAAGGTCATTTTTCTTTTCCTCTTTCCCAGGGCAGCTCATGCAGGTGGAGGAGAAAGGGCAAGGCTCTGTACCTTGGTCAGTCTATGGTGTCTACATCCAGGCTGCAGGGGGTCCCTTGGCTTTCCTGGTCATCATGGTCCTTTTCATGCTGAATGTGGGTAGCACTGCCTTCAGCACTTGGTGGTTGAGCTACTGGATCAAGCAAGGAAGTGGGGTGAGATTATTCATTACTTAGAGTTATGTCTGCTAATGTGGCCTTGTTTCCCTAGTCCCTGACTATTCTGAGGGAAACTCCTGTAGTTCTCACTAAAAAGAAGCATTAGAAACATGGGATGTCCCAGTAATATGCATAACTTTGTTTTGGGTATCAGTTAAAAGATAATTTAAAGGAAAGGAAGCAGTGAACAGAGATGTTCCCAGATCAGGAAAGGATGTAACGTTGTCTCACAGAACAGACAAAACGTCCCCAACCATGTCAGGCCGTAGAGCTAGTCAGTACGACAGGGGCAGGCTCTTGATGTTCAGCCTCTAGAAAAAGAAGTGGGTAGCAGGATTGCCTTGTCTTTGCTATGACCAGGTCCCAGTTCATTCCCTGTGGCTCTCTCCTTGAGCTTAAAGTGACCTAGCTTTCTCAGGAATCTCACCCCATGGTACCTTACCTCCAAACAGAATACCACAGTGTCTCAAGGGAACAGAACCTCTGTGAGTGACAGCATGAAGGACAATCCCTTCATGAAGTACTATGCCAGCATCTACGCCCTCTCCATGGCAGTCATGCTGATCTTGAAAGCCGTCCGAGGAGTTGTCTTTGTCAAGGTATACCACAGAGGGTGGGGCTGTGGTGTGGCCCTCTCCCCAGGTCATGTGAAAGACTTGGTGTGGAAAATGTGTGCGGGAGGATGGCCCTACTTGAAATAACTTAGTCTTAGCCTGTTAGTCACTTCCCCAGCTTTGGAAATGGATGTTCTGCAGAATAGTCACCTGCATGAGTAGGAATTGAGCCTTCTTTGGGTATCCAGGTCTCTGGGTCCCGATCATTTTGTCTCTGTTCCCCAGGGCACATTGAGAGCCTCCTCCCGGCTCCATGATGAGCTTTTCCGAAGGATCCTTCGGAGCCCCATGAAGTTTTTTGACACTACTCCAACAGGAAGGATTCTCAACCGGTTTTCCAAAGACATGGATGAAGGTATCTCTCACTGGTTCTTTCTTTTATGTGGAGGTATCTCTCACTGGTTCTTTCTTTTATGTGGAGTATAACCAGTGCTCACTACCTCTAGCCTTCCTGGATGCCACCCCCAAAATAATAAAAATTAAAAAGAATGTTCAGCTTTGTCTCTCCTGAGACTCTGAGAATAGAGTGGGTGCTGGCATTTGCATCAGAAATATTTTGTCTGAGTTCTCATTCTACCTACCTGACTTGAACACTAGGTCAGAGGGGCTTTGGAAGGGGATGTCAGCAATCCAGAGCACACGTACAGCTTCTGGTGGGTTTTCTGAGTACAGCATGGACTGTGCCTGCACCACAACTCAACGGTCTCCATCGTCCAGAATATAGTATTGTTTCCTGACCTTTTGCTGGTAAACTGAGTCACTCAGGAGGACCAAAGAAAGAGAAACACTCAAAGATGCAGTGAATGTTAGAAAGAGCAGGGGGAACAGACTCAGAGGACGGAACCTCGAGCAACTTTGCTGAAGGGTATTTATTAACTGTCACACAAGAGCTATTTAAGTTCCTCATACCAGAACCGCTGATCTAATTTTTGTGCGGCCTGAAGGAACATACCATCCTTGCAATCTCACAATCTCAGTCTTTTATTAAGTACTGATAGCAGTACTCAGTAGAACAAGATTTCCTGGCTTGCCAAGAACCTCTTGTGACTGAGATCTTACAAAGGTGATAATGGTCACTTCAGAAAAACAATTCCAAGAACTACAAATGACAAACATTTTTGTATAAGATTTCTTCAGGGCCTGAGTACATCTGAAAACAATTACTTCTGGTGTTTATACCAGGTTCAATAATTCTAATAAATTTCCCACTACAGCCTTTACCTAGCAACAAACAACACTGAATGTTTTATGTACCTTGTCTTAATCCTCACAGCAGTTCTGTGAGGTATCTGTGTTTTACCCACTGAGTACACAAGAAGGTTATGTCCAGAAAAGTTAAGTAATTTGCCCAAGATCATACAGCTATTAGGTGACCAAGTTGGGAATTGGGCTCAGATCTTTCCACTTCAAAGTTAGTGTTTTTAACTACTGCACAGTGGTCAACTCCATAGGAGGAACTTGTTTCAGGGATTAGTAGCCCAGTGTAAAGCTATGGCCAGGAGTAAAAGGAACTGGGAGCAACTCTGTTCATGCATAACATGTTTCTGTTTCTGCACACATGCAGGCACACTGTGCACATTTGCACTGACACATGAACACTCAGACATGCATACTCTCACACACAGACACATGTACATGCATGCACATACAGATGTTTACACAGAAACATACACACAAAAGCAAAAAGACAGAAGAGCTAGACCTGTTGGTTCAGTCATTACACCAAAGTCTGAGGCAGAAGGGTTGTGAGTTTGAGGCCATCTTGACCTTTATATGAAGACCCTGTCTCAAAAAAAGGGAAAGAAAAACAGCAGTGCTTGTGACATAGCTGTGGTTTTTATGAGGATATCTCTGCCCAAAGAAAGTGATGTAGGGAAAGTAGCCAAAAAGAGGTGAAGACGTTACTGATGAAGGTTCTGTACACTTCTTTGATGCTTACATATGTTTAATTTTTCTTGTGTTGGTAAGAACATAGATGATCTTTGTTTTCCTTTTTGCATGTTCATTTTTCAAGTATTTTACACACACATATAATACTCTATAGAGGGGAAACGTTTAGGAGGAGTAGGTGTAAGTGCACCAGACCGAGAGGATGGAGGAGAAAGACCACTCAAACAAAAAACAACAGTGACTGGGTTTATTTTCTTTGATGTAAACTGTTGAAGTTAATATCAGACCTTAGAAATTTCATGGAGCCCTTTTATCCCTTTCTTTGTCTTTTTCTCTCTCTTTCTCTATTTCTTTCTCCCTTTCTTTCATACTGTTTAGCCCTATTTTCCTTGCTTGTGGGTCCCAAGAGTCTGAAATTTGTTCTCTCCTGGTCTCTGCAGTGGACGTGCGCCTGCCATTCCAGGCTGAGATGTTCATCCAGAATGTGATCCTGGTGTTTTTCTGTGTTGGAATGATCGCAGGAGTCTTTCCGTGGTTCCTTGTGGCAGTGGGGCCTCTGGTCATCCTCTTTTCAGTTCTACACATCGTCTCCAGGTAAACAGGACATATGCAAGGCCAGAAACGAGGCCATGGTTGCTAGTCTCCCACTGTGACACAGCCTGTCCTCTCACAGGGTCCTGATCCGTGAGCTGAAGCGTCTGGACAACATCACGCAGTCACCTTTCCTCTCCCATATCACGTCTAGCATACAGGGCCTCGCTACCATCCATGCCTATAACAAAGGGCAGGAGTTCCTACAAAGGTTAGTGTTGTTGGGGGCCAAGGGCTTTGAATGGGAGCTGGCATCTCAACAGTTACAGTTGCCTTAAGAGGCCATTCAAGGCCAGAGCTTGGGATCAGAAAGCTCATCTAGTATTATTGATGAAACTGAACTGTCTCTGATTGACATACTGCCCTTTGAGAATGTGCATGTGTACATTTAGATAGCTCTGAAAGGCTTATGTAAGAAACAGTAGCTATCTCTGGAAGGAGGAACTGGGTACCCAGAGATTGGTAAGAAAAAGTCTAGTGTTTTGTAGTGAGCCTTTTAAAACTTCTAGGGGCTGTATAGCTTGTATAGCATTTGCTATATAAGCATGAGGACTGAGGTTGAGATCCCTAGAACCCACCTGAAATTTCAGCCTTAAAAGACTGAGACAGAAGATCCCCAGATCAGTGGTAAGGTAGATAGCTCTAGGTTTGATTGAGAGCCCCTGCTTCAATCAGTAAGATGAAAGAATGATCAAAGGAAAATTCATGACATCAACGTCAAGCCTTCGTGAGCACACATGTAAACATGTTTCCTTGCATATGTACACCATGCATAGACACATGAAAAAATCCTTAAGTTCTGTGTGTGTGTGTGTGTGTGTATGTGTGTTTGAATGAGTTTATGTACACTATGAGTGTGTAGGAACCCTGGGAGGCCAGAAGAGGGCATCAGGTCCTCTGAAACTGTGTAGTTAGATGTGGCTGTGAGCTGCCATGTGGATACTGAGAACCAAACCTAGTTCCTCCATAAGAACAGTCAGCACTCTTAATGTAGACCTGAGCTATCTCTCCAGACCCTAGTTTTCTTACTTTTTTAAAGATATGGTCCCACTAAGTTGCCCTGGCTGATCAGGCACTCCATATTTAGACCAGGCTGACCTCAAACTCACAGAGATATACCTGCCTCCACTTTCTGAATGCTGGGATTAAAAGTGTATGCCACTGCCACCTGCCCTCCGTAACATTTCTAATGGGAGTTTTAGTGTTTCTCAAAATGTAACTAACATTAGAGCACTCTGTCCTCTCACAAGAGGCCTGTGTTTCTAAAGTTTCCAGGTCATTCTTTTGGTGGAAGGTCAGAAAGTACTTGTCCTGCACTGTTTGACATCAGCCTGTGAGCAGGATTGTATGGCACTTTATTTGTTCATTAGCTGTTCCATCTTCCTCAAAGGTACCAGGAGCTACTGGATGACAACCAAGCTCCTTTTTTTTTGTTCACTTGTGCAATGAGGTGGCTGGCAGTGCGATTGGACCTCATCAGCATTGCCCTGATCACCACTACTGGGCTGATGATTGTTCTCATGCATGGACAGATTCCCCCCGCCTATGCAGGTCTTGCCATCTCTTATGCTGTACAGGTATGTATCTGGGTTGAGGGCATTTGACTGGGGAAGAGAGGTGGGGAGTAGAATCTAGAATTCTAGTTGGAGGACAAGAAACAACTGGATCACTATGAGTTTGAGGGAGGCCTTGTTCACATTTCAGATTCCAGGACAGCCAAATCTTTAAAAAAAAAGGTGTATGTGTTTAAAAAACATTTGAAAGTGATTTTTGAAATATAGATGTGTTCAGCACCGTCTCATTTTCGGCCTCTTCCTAGTTTTCTGAGTGTTGTTCTATCCCCCGTTTGCTGCTCACTCAGTCTGTTTAGACTCTGCTTCTCCCAGTATTATATGCATAAGCATTATGTGATTAAAGTTCCTCAGATAGCTCAAGACAAATTTGAGAATTTGACCACTGACCATTTAAAGATGTTTGACATCAGTCCACACAAGTAATTTCTATTAAATTTAAAAGTGGTATTGGAGTTGTGCTTTTTAGAGTTATTATATTTTAGAGAGACAAGCTGAAACACCAAAGGACACCATGCTAGAGTGTTGGGCTCTGATGCTACATAATAAGGGCTAGAACCAAGAGGAGTGGCAGAGTGTGCCTGAAACAATATTGGACTATTTGCTAAGGTAGCTTTGGTATGTGGGTGTTTATTGTACTACTATACTGTTGTGTAATTTTTGGCTTTTTTCTTACTGCAAAGATAAAATAAGGCAAATGAACTCCAGAGGGCTGTGTCTGTCTAGACCTACTGTGTGCCTGTGTGCCATAGCGCAGTCGTGCACGGGGCTGTGCACTTTCTTTCTCCACAGTGGCGTCTCTTTCGTCACTTTCCTAGAAGCATTTTCCGTACTTGTTCACAGGTTGCAGTCTCCATTTGTTCTGTTTGCCACAGATAGGCTGAGGAAAGTAGGTGTTCAAAAGTTACACAGCTTCAGGTGTGTGTTCCTGGAAACAAAATAGATGGTTAAAAGGCCTTTGGCTCTGCGAGTGTAGTGACTTCAAGAGCATGGTGCACCTGTGTGAGCTGAGCACTGCATTTGATGGCATTAAGTGCAAGGAGATCCTGGGCCCTGAAACCACATGCTGCATGCGTGAGCTCTGATGGTTCACGGAAGACCCTGCACATGTAGGAAGTTCCGCTCATTGCCTGCCCTGTCCTGATACAGTCTCTTGGTCTTTGTTTCCCACTTTCAGTTAACGGGGCTATTCCAGTTTACAGTTAGACTGGCATCCGAGACAGAAGCACGGTTCACTTCAGTGGAGAGGATCAACCACTACATAAAGGTCAGGATGCAGCAGGCCTTTCTGGCCCTTTTTGGGGTTCCTTTGTTTCTACTGTCATGGATGGTGGGTGAGGAGGGAGCCTTATGTTCTCCACCTATCTCATCCCCACTTAAGAGGATCAGCAGTCTCAAAGTATGCTTGGAATAAAAGAGGGAATGCCATAAAAGCTCCTGAATAGACTGATGAGTTTTGTTTGTTGAGAAGCTATGCTCACTGACTGATTTCTAGAGTTAACAGTAGCACATTCAGAAATCTTGCCTTCCGGTTAAGCTAGTGGAACATTTTCCTTACGTTGTTTAAAACCGTACACCATTTTCTATATTTAATTTTTTTTGCTTGTTTATTTTTGAGATTGTATTTTAATTACAACATTTCTCCTTTCAGATACCCCTCAGAAACCCCTCCCCACTCTCCATCAAACTCATGGCCTCTTTTTTTCATCGATTGCAGCTGCATGTGTATATGTATTTGTGCATACATCTATACTCCCAAATATAACCTGTTGAGTTCATCTAATCGTGCGTGCGTGCGTGCGTGCATGTGTTTGTTTTAGGGGCTGTTTGGCACTGGACAACCAATTGGCGTGCTGTTTGTTGCAGGGGGCACCTCACCCACTCCCAGCTTTTCTCAGTTGCTTCTGGTTGTTTGTGTAGGGTTGAGGTTTGGGGCTTTCCCTGTGCAGTTAGGCACATTCACCTTTGTCATTCTTGTTCAGCACACATGTGGAGAGTTACACTGGTGAGACATCATGGGCGGGCATAGCTTCTTACGTTACTAGGAGAGAAGTCACAGCAAAGTCTCTGAACCTCTGGCTTACTGAGTCTTTCTCCCCCTCCTCCACAGTGTTCTTTGAGCCTAGGTATGTGAGCAAGGTGGTCTCTGCAGGTGTCAGTCAGGGAAGTGAACCACAGAGAGGTGAGAATGAAAGCTTGGTTCAGATTGACTTTACCAACCTGAATCAAGACTTCTATAAATGCTGATGCCAGGGGATTTGTTGCCAGCATATTTAAGACAGTGCAATTTGGGAAGTAGGGGGTTCAGGTGTAATAGAATTCCTGGTGCACAAGAAAGTATAAATACATTGAAACTCAACTCAGGATACTTGCCATTTCTTCCAAGTACGTGGGTTATAGATGCGGGTACCTATGCTAGCGATAACACAGATCGCTTCCAATTCTAGCTTCATGGATGGAAGAACAAGTTGGAAACACAGTCCTGTGTGCTTAACATTCCTGGTTTCTCTGAAGACCTGTGGGTACAAGAACCTTCTTGCTGTGCTTCCAACATGGGAGTATTTTGTAGATGTATCCACTGGGACTAATCTTCAAGGAGGGGGCATTCAAGTCAGTTTCAGCTCAGGGGCTTCTCTGGACCCTTGTTTCTGAAGTAAAAACCATACATCATTTTAAATCTTAGTCTGGTCTAGTCCTTAGCCAAGGATGGCCACCAGGATCTTCACTGAACCTTTGGCAGAGATTAGCATGGGTCTCATCTCTGGAAACTCAAATGTCATTGGTCTGAGGTGGAGCTAGGCCCTGTAGTTTTAAAGCTGCATGGTGAATTCTATTCTGTATTCACAGTTTAGAAACAAGTAGGTTTGACCGTTACTCAGAATATTGTTTCTTTCTGTACCCTCCACAGGAATCTCTCAGCTTTGCTAGAGGTTGTATCTTGATAGTATCCTCACTAGAACTCTAAAAGCAATTTTATGTAGAAAGAAGCAGAGCAGGGTGTAGTGAGGATTGACAGAACTGCTCATTTCTTAAGATCACATATTTATAAACCGCCCTGAGAATCACAGCCTTCCACCATTGCTCACAGTGAGAATCACAGCCTGCACTGCTGCTCCAAGTGAGAACCACAGCCTGCACTGTTGGTCACAGTGAGAACCACAGCCTTTCATTGTTGCTCACAGTGAAGAAAGAAAAGATTTTATATCCTAAATAACTTATGTTCAGGCAGTTTTGAAGACCTCTTCTACTTTAGAACTTTGCTCTAGCAGAGATGTGTGTCTTTACTGATTTGAAAACTAACTTAGTTATCAGAAGATATTATTTACTTAGTGTTCTTTTGACAGGGTCTTTCTGTGTAGCTCAGGCTCTCCTGAAAGTCATGACCCTCCTGCCTTAGCCTCCCAATTGTGGATTTTATAGGCTTACACCACAATACCTGGCTTACTTCTGAGATTTTTTTTCACATTTATTTGTTGTTGTGTGTTTGTATGTGTGTGTGTGGGTACACATGCCATAGTGCACGCGTCTATATCAGAGGGTAATCTGTGGGAATTGGTTCTCTTTCTACTGTATGGATTCCAGGGATAATTCAGATTGTCGAGCTTGGCAGCAAGCACCTTTACCCACTAAACCATCCTGTGGCCATTATCAGCTATTAAACTTAACAAATGGTTGTTCTCATAAAAAGTGCAGGTAACTATGTGATGTCTCTGGTAACTACTGTTCTTTTTGTTTGGCTGGTGCCACTTTGCCCACTGTTGTGGTCTATGGGGAGCACATGTGAATAATGTAGTATTGAGTGAATATTGCTCTTGGTGAGTCCTTTGCTGGAGACAGCAGGATGATAGACAGTGGTGAGACAGTGGGCCCCACTCAAACCAGAGACATACGTGTTTGAAGATTGCCTTCCTGATGTCACTTTGCAACCCAGTGCCTGTCCCAACACAGTCTTTCTAGCTTGGAGTACTGGACTCGATTCCCCTACACACACACACACACACACACACACAACTTCAGAACACTAGTTTGGTGCTTTTAAGGCCAATGACTACTTGACAGAGAAATCTTTAAACATTGTGAGGGATGGTTGCCATGACAAAATAACACAGGAAGCTATAACAAAGCCTTCTGAAGTGGGAATGGATTCCCAAGGTCAGATCAGTTCTGCACAATTTGAAAAGGAAAAACTAAGATGCAGAGAGGTGAAATGCCTTACGTAGGTCACACTGCGGCGGTGGCAAAGCTGGAATTGCAATCTGTATTTCTTACATTGGGCAACATAATTAGATGTTCAGTAAATGTTAATTACCTTACTTCAGTTTTAATTCAAGCCAGTGGTATTCAGTTTGTGGAATTCTGTTTCAAGTGGAATATTTTCAAAGAATTCCAATGAAAACTTGTTGAGGAGTGGGAAAGCCTCGTGTTCCCCTTAGGTCTTCCCTTGGTCCATGGCAGTGGTGTGCAAGCAGGTACCTGCAGACCATGGCGTAGTAGCCGTGTGCTGCGCCTGGGTCTGGGTTGATGGGCCTGAGCATCTACTGCCGACACACTCCTTTATAGCACGGGTCATGGTGGCAGCTGACTTGGCTGCTATACTTGCCTTGTTCTTACTCTGATAAACTCTGCAACTCCACAAGAATCTGAAGCACCCACTCTCTCCTCAGACTCTCTCTTTAGAAGCACCTGCGAGAATCAAGAACAAGGCCCCACCCCCTGACTGGCCCCAGGAGGGAGAGGTAACCTTTGAGAATGCAGAAATGAGATACCGGGATAATCTCCCTCTGGTCCTTAAGAAAGTGTCCTTCACCATCAAACCCAAGGAGAAGATTGGCATTGTGGGACGAACAGGGTCAGGTAAGGACTGTGCTGATCTCTGGAGAAATGTTTGAAGTGATCTGAATTAAATCTTTGGTCAGCATATATCAGCTCGTCAAAGATCACTGTCATCTTTAAACCAAATCCTTGATGCACACAGTCATTATTGTTCCAGGCTCACCTGAATCTCTTTCTAAGTTTGCTTCTGGCCTTGCTCTTAGGACAGGCAGGGCTTTCTTAGTCACATTCTCAGACCAGAATACTTGGAGCATGTGGCAAAGTAGAGTAGAAGAAAGTCCCCAGAGGCCTACTTCCACAGATAAGCACTGATGACATTTTGGTGAGTCTCTTGTGTTTTCCAATTAACACACGTTTATGAAAGTGTGATCATTTTGTTCACCAGTTTTGTGGCCTTCTTTTAGAGCCATCAGTGTTTTATTTTGCTACTTAATGATTGTTATGTAACATAATACACTATTCTGTATAATAAGTATACCTACCATAATTTACATTTAGCCATCCCTAGTTATTAGAGAATTGTAACATTACCAATTTTTCTTGATTAGTATTGCAGTCAAAATATGTGAAGAATTCTTGGGCCTTTGTAAGATATTGTCACCAGAGCCTCCAGTTTGTTAGAAGCTTGGACAACCATAGATAAGGGGCTTGTTTTCCTTTGAAGGCAGAAATTGTCTTCTTGATTTGGTACCAGTTACAAAGAAATAAAGAATTGTCCTTTCAGCCAGGCTGATGGCATATGCCTGGAATCTCAGCACTAAGGAACCTGAGGCAGGAGGATCACTACAAGTTTAAAGCAGGTTTGGGCTGTATAGACCCTGTCTCAACAGAAACAAAACAAATTGGCTTTCTTGTTAAACATTTTATGTCACACTTATTCTTAGGAATGTGTTACTGTGTACTGTGGGAACATCCCCTGTGCCTCCTTAAATAAAGGCAAGGAGAGATCTTGAGGGATGGGGGAAGGGAAGACTGTGAGATGCCCCCGTGCTTGCAAGATACTGGGGAGCCTGCTCGGTGACTGGGTTTGGATTGTTGAGGCCCAACTTCAGGTTGAAATCTTTCATGCTTCACCTCGGGGTAGTGTGGGTCAGGTAAAAGTTCACAATCAGAACAGCCTTCTGCCTCCAAAGACCATGATGAAGCCAGTCATCCATGCTCCTGCTACACAAACTTGACTTAATTTTCTTTTTGTTTTTTTCCTTTCTTTTTTTGAGAGCACAGGTGTGGGAGGGTGGAACAGGGAGGAAAGGGAAGCAGGTGTTATCGAGATACATTGTATGAAACTCAAATTACTAATAAAAGCATTATTTAAAAAAAAAAGAATGATCTTAACACCAAGAAGAGTCTAAAAGTAAATCTAGAGTTACAGTGGTGGGTTCATGGAAGAGGGGCATTGTCTTCCTGCATTGCACTTTTTCAAATGCGGATCCTGTTATGAAAAACTGTTCTGCCTTTATGGTATCCACTAACCTGCTGCTCCACCTTAGTTTCTGTGCAACAAGAGTCATCCACAGCTGCTTCTCTTCTTAGGCCCAAACTTATGACCATACCCCAGACCTTTCTCCATCCTTGCTGCTGCCACAAGAAGCCTTGCCTTAGGTTCTTCCTCAAACATGTATGGTCAGAGAGAAAAAGGCATTGCGTCCTCTGGTTTGTCCCAAACTGCTTGCTGCAGGAACTCTGAACCCCAGTTCTGCCTACACATAATTAAACCCATGTGTCTGCTATGAGGAGAATCACACATGTCAGAGTGACAACATTTCTTCATGCTGCACTGTGTGGAATAGTTAGGAAGGTTAAATTTTTTCTTCTGTTTCTTTCCTGTTTTATAGGACAAGGGCGATTCTCAACCTGTGGGTCACAACCCCTTTGGGGGGTTGAAAGACCACCTACATATCAGATATTTACGTTACGATTCATTACAGTAGTAAAGTTACAGTTATGAAATAGCAACAAAAATAATTTTATGGTTGGGGTCAGCACAGCATAGGGAGCTGTGTTAAAGGGTCGCAGCGTTAGGAAAGTAGAGTCACTGCCTTAGACTAGCCTCAAAAATCACTGTGTAGCTGACCTGGAACTTCTGATCTTCCTGTCTCCACCTCCTAAATGCTAGCAAATAACAGGTTTGTACCACTGTGCTCACTTTCTGTGATGCTGCAGAGGGACCCTGAGGTCTCATGTGTTCCAGGCAAGCACTCTACCAACACTGCACCCCTAGTCCCACTTTCTTCTGTTTTTAACTATGATTTTGTTTTTGTTTGTTGTTTGTTTTGGTTTGGTTTTTTTGAGATAGGGTTTCCCAGGGTTTCTCTGTTGTAACACTGGCTGTCCTGGAACTCACGCTGTAGACCAGGCTGCCCTTGAGCTCACAGAGATCCACCTGCCTCTGCCTCTCGAGTGCTGGGATTAAAGGTGTGCGCCACTACCACCCACCTGTGACTGTGATTTTTTTTTTTTTATGCATTGTCTCAGTCAAGTGGTTAAAGGAATGATGACTACAGAGAGAAGAAAAAAGATTTTTTCCTCCCTAAGGATAAATGTGTTAGCCAAGATTCTCTTAAAAAAAGAAAACTATGTGTGTATATGTGTATACATTTATAAAGATTTATTAAAATGACTTAAAGGCAGTAGTATGGCTAATTCAACAATGGCTGTCACTAGAAGGGAAGACTAAGAATCTGGTAATTGTTCAGTCCACTAAGATGTATGTCTGAGCTGATCTTCAGCCTGTGTTAGAATCCTGAAGGCATAGGTTCTAACATGAGCTAAGGAATGCTCAGCAACAGGATAGATGGACTTGCCAACAGAGGGAGTGAGGGCAAGCAGCAGAAAGCAGTTTCTTACTTCCGTGTTCTTTTTATGTGGGCTACTACCAGAAGGTGTGACCCAGATTTGGAGTGGGTCTTCCCACCTCATATAATCCAATCAAGAAAATCCTCCACAGGCCTGCCCAGCCACTTGGTTGTTAAGTTGATTCCAGGTGTAGTCAAGTCAACAACAAAGATTAGCAATCACAAGTCTACCCCTGTCAACATGACACACAGACACATCTCCTTATGTTGTTAATTTCTAAAGAAAAACAGTGACCATATATAATACTGCATGACTTAACTGGCCACACACAACTCTGAACAAGTTATATGTTCTAGAATGCGTGGCAATGTCTCTCGAGGAGTGCTTGATTTTTTTGGTGTCTCTTAACTTAAACGTAACCACTAATATTATCTTTATGTATGTTACATTACATGATAAAGAAATGGAGCAAAGAAAACACAAAAGATCTACTTTATGTATATATTTGCACAAACACAGTCTTAACAAAAGAGAGTCAAAACACTCGTCATGTCCTTGTCTTAGCAGATGATCATGTGGCCTTAGCTGGTATTTATAACTCTCTTCCTTCCTCTACTATGTATTCTGTATTTCTTTTACCCTCCCTCTGCAAGCACTTCTGCAGGTCTTGGTGCTTTTCCTGGAGGAGTGACCCATACCTTCATTCCTGAGGGTCCATGCCCTTTGTCATCCTGCCTGGATTAAGCTGTTATAGTTTCCCATTGACTTTAATCAGGACATGGTAGCACCAAGAAATACCCTAAAGGATCTTCTGCCCTCCAGACATAATCGTCCTTACCTCCATTGTGGAGAAGCAATCCAGTTTTCTCCTGGTCTGGGTCCATCACCCTTCCTAACACTATTAGCTTAAAGTGGCCAGAGGAAAACCTGAATTAAAAAACAGAATGTCTGTTGTGTCTCCATGCAGAAATACTCCCGTCTGAAACCAAAAATTCTAAGCCCAGCAGAACTTAAGTTCTCGGGAACAGGAAGCAATTTCCTGTTGGGTCACTGTTTCCCTAGTAGGGTGGTAATGAGTGGAACCATTTTTGTTTCCAACCTTTGATTCCTGGACCTGTAAATCCTGGCTATGGAAAAAACTATACTATATATTGGATGCTGATTCAAAGCATATATGGCCTTCTAGAGAACCCTACCCCCACCCTTCCAGGCACTAATTGGCACTGTGTGTCTACAAAAGGCCATTCTGGGTGGACAGATGGTTCAGTAGTTAAGAGTGCCAGTTGTTCTTGCAGAAGACCATAGTTTGATTCCTATCACCCACATGACAGCTTACATCTGTCTTTAATTCCAGTTCCAGGGGATCTGGTGCCCCCTTCTGGCCTCAGTGGGTACCAGGCACACATGTGGTACACATAAGCATGCAGGCAAAACATTCATAAACATAAAAATTTTTTTAAAGGCCATTCCATTGTTCTCTCAAGCCAGCTGTTTATGGATGGTGGGGAAGATGTAAGGCTAGTGGATTTCATGATCATGTGTAGATGGAAATATTAGTATCTATGATGGGTTTCAATAAAGAAGAACAAGGACAACTCTCGGAGATGGAAAATCTGGACAGCTTAGGCAAAGGGCCTTGCCTTTCTTGGCTGTCTAACCCTCTTCTTCTCCTCTAGGTCCCTTATTTATTCAAAGTTCCCTCCCACTCACACAAAGGCCTTATTTACACAAACTAATAGAACCTGACACCCTGCAGTCTGCCTGCCAGCCAGCCTGCTACCCCTTGAAGCAGGTGTCAAGCCGAGGAAAGGGGTCTTCCCTGGGTTCCAGCTCGGAAAGCTACAAAGGTGACACGGATCCTTCATTTGCACTAAGATAAACACATGACTTTTTATGTGATGGTTTTAGGGGGCTGCCTTCATTGTTTCTAGAGGTGTGAACAGGTGCAGGAAGCAAGTCTTGGAGAGTGAAGCGAGCTGCAAGGCCTTAGGGAGCTCCCTTCCCCCACACAGCACAGAAAGCACTTCTGCAGGAGCATCACTCCAGACAGACAGAGGGCACAGCTGTGCAACACCTGACTCACATATCCCACTACAGTCATGGCCCACTATCACACTTCTGTCTGTGAAGTGAGTTCTTTGGTCAGAAGCAATGCTGTGTGGAATATTTTAGCAGTGTATAGGGCATTCTGTAAGTGGTGGTGGTTTTGGGAGAGCATTATGTGCAGGAAAAGAAAATTCATAAGCAGAATAAGTATCTGTTCCAGTAAGAATAAAGCATTGCCCTTTCCAGAAGAAAGTGGCCCATTGTAGTCAACTTGCCACCAGGTGGTTCACTGATCACCTGGGGAATGGTGCCATTTCTTGGGCTCAGTGTTGATGTTTGTTGCTGGCAGATCTGTCATTCAGCAGCATCTGTAGTCAGGTCAGTCTTGGTGAGTGGAAGTCCATGTTGTCAAGCTCGGCTTGGGCATAATGTCCATCTCTGCCAGCATGGCCACTTTATTCATGGGCCCATTGGGCAGTAACAGGAATGATCAGGAAAAGAGGTTAGCTGTTCACAGAATGTATCATCCTATCTACTTGATTATTGGACTCCTCCTCTGCTGAAATCACCTTTTGATGAGCATTTACATGGGACACAAGTGGGACACAAGTATCTTCACTCATTTGGAGAGATCTATTCACATATTTGTTCCCCGGGTGTCTTCTCATCAACTTTTCCAATCATCTTTCTAGGACCCTGATGACCCAGCCCATCATTGGCTACAGCCTGTGAATCAGTAAATAGTCACTCTGGCCATTTCTCCTTCTAAGCAAAATGTATGACTATGTGTACTAGCCAAAGTTCCGCCCACTGTGGAGATTTCCCTTCCTTGGTGTCTGTCTTAATTATTTTTCTATTGCTGTGAAGAAACACAGTGACCAAGGCAACTTACAAAAGAAAGTATTTAACTGGGAGATTGCTTACAGTTTCAGAGAGTTAATCACCATGGCAGGTAGCATGACAGCAGGCAGGCATAAAGATGGAAATAATAGCTGAGAGCTTACATCCGGATCCACAGGAAAGAGCAGAGAAAGTGAGAAATTGAGCCTCATGTGAACTTTTGAAACCTTACTCCCAGTGATGTACTTCCTTTCTCCACAACAAGGTCACACCTCCTAATCCTTCCTAAATAGTGTACCAAGTAGGAATCAAACATTCAAATATATTTATTAGTCTATGGGGCCATTGTCATCATAATGTCTTTCAGAAAAGGGTTGTAATGCTATAGCTGATCACTTCTGGTGCTTGCATTAGGTACAAACTATCAGTAAACCAAGGCCTAGTCTTCTGTTCCTTAGTCAACCAATCATAGGAAACACCCCATGAGGCTATAGGGCATGCTTGGAAGCACATGGCATTATAATAGGAGTAGAGACCACAGGCATTTGGGCAACTTCTTCATGTAGCTTGATTGTCAGTGGACCTGCTCAGGCCCTGTCACTTCTATATCACTTCCAATTGATAATGGTTTGCTCCTGTGTCCTACTTCATGGCTTGGTAGATGAGATACTACCCAGCTCGTGATGGACAGCTCGGTTGCATGGTAATGCAGTGACCCGTTGTCAATGTTCATTTTCCACTAAGGCCCCATAGGAGGCCAGGGACTGTCTCTCAAAGAGAGAATAGTTGTCTACGGATGATGGTAGAGCCTTGCTCCAAAATACCAAGGGGCTCCTCTGTGATTCACCTACAGGGGCCTGGCAAAGGCTCCAAACAGCATCTCTGTCTGCTACTGACACTTCAGCACCATCTGGTTTGCTGGGTCATGTGGTCCAAGTGTTAGACCAACTTGCACAGCAGCCTGGACCTGTTGAAGAGCCTTCTCCTGTTCCAGCCCCCACTCAGAGATAGCAGCTTTCTGAGTCACTTGGTATATGGGCCAGAGTAACACACCCAAGTGAGGAATGTGCTGCCTCCAGGGTCCAAATAGACCCACTATCTCAGTTACTTTTCTGTTGCTATGAAGAGACGCCATGACAGAGGCAACTTATAGAAGAAACAGTCTATTGGGGCTTAGCGTTTCAGAGCACGAGTCCTTGACCATCATGGCAGGAGCATGGCAGCAGGCAGGCATGGCGATAGAGCAGTAGCTGAGAGCTTATGTCCTAATCCAGAAACACAAGGCAGGGAGAGCTAACTGGGAATGTTGTGGGTTTTTGAAGCCACGATCCTGCCTCCAGTGACACCACCTCCAACAAGTCCACACCTCCTAACTCTTCCCAAATAGTTCCACTAATTGGGGACCAAGAATTCAAACAGGTGAGCCTGTGGGGGCATTGTCATTCAAAACACCACAGCCGCTGAGCATTGTGCTTCTTTCCTGGTGGTGGGAGGAGCCAGCTGCAATGACTTATTCTTCACCTGAGCATGCCCTACACCACTGAACTCCTAGAAACTTCACTGAAGTAGAAGGCCCCTGAATTTTGGTTGGATTTATTTCCCGACGGGGTCTCTGTAGGTATCTGGCAGAGAAGCAAACCACATGAAGAGATGAGAATGAAAACCCAGTTCAGATTAACTTTGTCAACCTGGATCAATGCCCAACGTGGGGCACCAGATGTAGGCATAGATTCATGGCAAAAAGCAGTTTATTTTTTGCCTAATTCAATCCCTGGTCCTTAGAGGCTTTCAGGCTCTGTATAATCTAATCTTCAAGATACAAGCCCGGAACTAGAAGGCATCAGCCTTGGCCTCTGAGACTATCTGACTAGCTCCTTTTGAACTCGGAGCTGTACTGAACTCAACTGACTCTTCTGGTTGGCTGATTCAGCTCACTCAGTGTTCTGGCTCAAACTCTTCTCCAAGCTGCTGGTTCAAACTGATCTTCTGAGTTGACTGACTGTTTCTGATTGAACTCTTCTGATTCTGACTGACTTGCTGTCTCCAGTGAGTTCTCTGTTCTGTTTGGCTTCAAACTGACTCTCCCAAATTCAATCTTCCCATCTGATACTGACTCCTTTTGCCAAACTATCTCAGTGTCTCTGCCTCAGACTTCCTCAGACTGCCTGACTCTCTGAACTGAGAGCCTGCTTTCATATCATGAGAGTTGGGCATGCCTTCACTCTGACTTGCTCTGCCAACTCTTTCTCTGATTGGTCACTTTGCCTGCTTTTCATTCTGCTTTATCTCAGACATCACTCTGCCAAATCTTCAGTCTGATTCATCTCAGACTTGGGATTAAAGGCATGTGCTCATTCTTTAACTATGAACTTGAGAGTCGTGAACTGAGAGACATGATCTGTTTCTGAAATGACTGCTTCCTTTTGGATCCCTAGAGTTGGGATTAAAGGTGTGTGTCACCATTGGCTTCTGAGTTAGGATTAAAGATGTATACTAATATTCTTTCTACCCTAGAGCAACCATGCTGATAGATCAAAAGATTAAATCTTCCTCTATAGACTTCCACCACTGGATCTTTCAAACTGTTTTTTGTTATTCTTCCAGGAACTACATAATGATTTTGGTTCAGTATTTGCCCTAGTGGAGGTAACTCCAATCACTTCCATTTGGCCTATCTAACCACAATGGGCCTCATTACGTAGGTCATGGACCTGATGTAGGGCTTCTGCTGACTTTGAAGTACATCTATTTCAATTATGCATTCTGGGACTGGGAAATAACTATAGGATGAGTTTATGGATTCACTGGACCTAGTATTGCAAGTCAGACTCTAGCCAAAACTTTAAATTCCTACTTTAACTAGAAGGTCAAAATGTTTCTTGATATCTTTAAGAATCAATGTTACCTTGAACCAGTATCAAATAGACCCCCAAAAGTCTGATTGTTTCCTTTTTCCCAGTGTACAGTTACCCTTGCAAAAGGCTATAGGTTCCTCTGGGAAAGGATGGGAGAAAGTCTAACAGTAAAACTCAACATCCTTCCTCAGGAGAACCTGACAGTCCCTTCATTCAATGTCTGTAGAGGAAGATTTAATCTTTTGATCCAGCAGCATCGTTGCTCTAGGGTAGAAAGAATGTTATGGCATATTGTGATAACTATGCTCACTTTGTCTCTGGCAATCAGTGCTGCTCCCTAGCCGCTGCTACTCAGGGACCCAATTAAACACATGAAACTTAATTCATCTCCAAACACAAGGAAAGAGGAAATGATGAAGCTCTTTAACTGTACAGGTGGTTACACTGGGATTGATTGAGGTGACGTGAAAATAAAAGAGACTGACGTTTACAGAAGCAGATTGTCATTTGATCAGGACAATGGAGGGCAATAGACTCTCTACAGGACTAGAGATTGTATGCCCAGATGCATAGGACTTGGTGTTTGATAGGTAGAAAAGGAAAATTTTGAGGTGGAAGATTCCATCTGCAGATTGTTCTCCTGCAGTCTCAATGTTGTAAATACCAGCAGAGATATTTGATCTTCTCATCAGAAACTTCCTGGATCCTAACTGCCTACAGAGTCCTCTCTGGAGTCTCTCAGCTCACCTGAAGTTTTGGGTTAATAAATGTTTTGCCCGTTATTACAGACCCAGAGAGCATCAAATGGAAAGGGGAATGCAATATTCATCTGGATGTTTCCTGCGGAGTGGGGACAGAGTTGGATTGTTGGGGTCTGTCTTCAGGATCTATGAGACGATAGGTCAGGTTGACTTCACGTAGCAAAAGAATTTCAACTTGATTGGCTGTGGTGGATCATGCATTTGTCCTCATGCTCTCCTGAATAAACCCTTGAGAACAGTCAATTTGATGGGGCTAAGAGAGTAAGAAGAGACCAGAGATTAGGGAACCCTGTAGGGGACATGGCCAGGGTACATTGTCCTAATATGGAACTAGTAATTGCAGCGATTTGATTCAGGATGAATGTCATTAAAAAGTTAAAAGACAGGGCAAAAGGTTATGTGTGAGGATAATAAGGAAGAAAGGAACAATTAAGGGAGGAGCCAGAGTGTGTGGGGAACCAAAAGCACAACCATAGGAGGAGGCTTGTTGCTGAAATTTTTTTCTGGTCCCCAAGTCTTTGGATCCCAGCTGGAAGCAGTTTTGATTTGTTGGTGCAGAAGCATCATTGTTTCTGGATGAGGGTACAGATCTCATCAGTAGTCAGACCTAGTCCTCTTTAGTTTTGGAGTATCACAGCAGTCAGAGATTCAAGTTGATCCTGAAGGATGTTAAGAGGACCTGAAATTTCTTTAAGGTTTTTTGAGAGTTAGTGAGATAGAAGTTAATTGATGCAAAGAAACCCTTAGTCCAGCTGTTTTAGTTCTGAGTTTCTGAATTAGTCAGGATTATCTAGAGTAACAGAACTTACAGAATCTCTCTATAGACAAAGAGGATTTATTAGAATGACTTACAGGCTGTGGTCCAGCTAATCCAACAATGGCTAGCTGTGAATGGAAAGTCCAAGAATCCAGTAGTGGCTTGGTCCATGAAGCTGGTTGTATCAGCTGGTCTTCTGTACACACTGGAGAATCCCGAAGAAGTAGTCTCTGATACCAATAAAGGAATCAACTTGCTATGAAGGCAAGGGCAAGTGGTCAAAGGAGAAAGCTTACTTTTTCCATGCCCTTATATAGGCTTCCAGCAGAAGGCATAGCCTAGATTAGATCTGTATCAAAGGTGTGTCTTCCTACCTCAAGATCTGGATTAAAGGTGAGTCTTCCTACCTCAAAGGTCTGGATTAGAAGTGGGTCTTCCTACTTCAGATTAAGCAAATATCCCTCACAGCTGTACCCTCCATTTTTGGGTTTTAGTTGACAACCAAGTAGAACCATCAGAATCCCAGAAAAATGTCCAGAGTAGCAAGAAGAGGAGTAAGTTGAATGGTTCGTTAGACCCCTTCACAGGTCACTCAAATTACTGTTAAGAGTTTGGAGGCTGAGACCACTAACTCTTTTCTGATTGGCAAAAGGAGTGAAGTAGAGGAAGGTTGATCTAAGAAGCCATGATAAAACTTAACATATGGTAAAGATCCAGAACATAAGACAGCCATGTGATGATAATGTTCATCCTTGAAATGTATTATGTGAGTGAGGTGGCTGGATTTAGATTTGGTTTGTTTTTCCAAATTCTTGAGTTGCACGTTATTAAGCTGTTTATTTGTGTGCTTTCTGTTTTGTTTTGTTTTGTTTTTAATGTAGGCACTTAGAGCTATAAATGTCTCTTGTAGGACTATTCAGTGTGTCTCATAGATTTTGTTGTGTTGTGTTTTTATTTTCATTTAGTTCCAGGAAGTTTATTTCTTTGACCTTTTTTTTTTGTTTGTTTCGTTTTGTTTTTCAAGACAGGGTTTCTCTGGCTGTCCTAGAACTCACTCTGTAGACTAGGTTGGCCTGGAACTCACAGAGATCTGCCTGCTTCTGCCTCCCGAGTGCTGGGATTCTCCTTGTAAGGCTTTCCTTTGCATTTTCTTATTGAGCTTTTGGGTTTGTCAATTCCATCTTCATTTCCACTTGAGTCCTCTTCAAAGTTCCTATCTCCTAATTGAATTCCATTCTCTAGCTTTGGATTGTCTCCAGCATTTCCATCAGCCTTATATTTGTGTTTTCTTGGGCTTCACTAAGGGGTTTTATTGTCCTTATGCTTTCTCCTTGATTTCATTCTTTGATGAACTTCATGATTGCTCTTTTGAAGTTCTGTGTCCTGGAGTTCATCTGGCAATTATAACTGGCAAGCATGTCTATAGAAGTGGTAGGTTTTGGAGAGGCAAGACTGGCTTGGTGTTTCATATTGTTAGTATCATACATTGATAAGATCCGGGCATGTGGACTTCCATGTTATTTTGTTAATTCTGTGTTTGTTACAGATGGATTAGGGTTGGAGAAAAGAGAAAATGTAGAGATAGGTCAGTCTAGAGGTTGGAAATGGGGTGGGTGGAATGAAGTCAGGTGGGCAGAGGAGACTGGGCTGATAAACAGGATATACTTCCTGTTCCCAGCCAGGAGTATGGGGGTAGATAGGTCTGAACAGAAAGGTTGGATATAATGTGGGAGGGTCCTGTGGTTTGGGGGATAGGTAAGGAGGATCCTGACCTGAAGTGATCAGGGGTACTAACCAGGCTAGACCCTGAAGGAGGATGTGGGAAGTCTGTATATAGAGTGGGGTGGTTAAGGTGTCATAAACTCAGAAGTTATTTAAATAATTCATACCATGGATTTGTAGCCTTCTCCATGCCTCTAGGAGAACCTTCAGTAACTGTAGGCATTAGCAAATTGCAAAGCCTTTTCCAGATACTTTAAAAAAAAGTCATCCTTATAATTCTATTTCTCCAGAACCACTCCTGGTATCACAATCTGTTTTAGGATTCTCTAACAGAACAGAGTTCATAGAATGGATATCGCTGTATATGGGATTTATTAGAATGGCTTATAAGCTGTGGTCTGACTAGGCCAACAGTGGCCGAAATGACAAGCCAAGAATCTGGTAGTTGTTCAGTCCACAGGTCTGGATATCTCAGATGGCTGTCAGTCTATGTTGAATTCCCTAATAAGTAGATTCTAACACAGGCAAAGGCATGTCTTAGCAGCAGAATAGATGAACTTGCCATTGAGCGGGAAAGCAAGCAGCTTCCTTCTTCCATGTTCTTTTCTGTGGGTACCATCAAAAAGTGTGGCCCAGATTTAGAGTGGGTCTTAGTACCTTGAAAGATCCAATCAAGAAAACCCCTTACCTAAGTACCTAACTGTTAAGATTGTAGTTGGTTTCAGATGTAGTCAAGTTGACACTAGCTATCACAATAAGCCAGTTTTATCTTTCCAGAAGTTACTCATAGCGCAACTGTTCTGCTTGTTCTGACTCACCAGGGAAGTCTTCTCTGGGGATGGCCCTCTTCCGTCTGGTAGAGTTATCTGGAGGCTGCATCAAGATTGATGGAGTGAGAATCAGTGACATCGGCCTGGCTGACCTCCGAAGCAAACTTTCCATCATTCCCCAGGAGCCAGTACTGTTCAGTGGCACTGTCAGGTGAGGCCTGGATGATGTCAGAGCTATCCCCTGGGACGGAAATCCCACGTCCTGGGGTCCTGTGTTTTTCCATGATTCTATGATTTCCATTGCAGTGATGAGGTGCTTCTGCTATACAGGGTACTTAATTAACTGTCACAGGGCTCTGCCACAGGTAGTCCTGAGGTCAGAGAGATTTTGGCTCAGATTTCTGTCCCATGAACTTTTAACAGGTTACCACTGGCTGTTTCACTTGGTGGCAAAGAGATGTCTCATTGGGGCTTTGTCTCCCCCATTATTTGTTGCCTCCATTTAGGTTTTTTTCTGTGTATGTATATATTTTAAGAAGTTTCTGCTGTAGTTTCTATATGACACCTCTAAGTGTTAGTGGTCTCTCCCCATATTCCTTCCCTTACCCTTTCTTTCCTCCCCGTCTTCATTTAATCCTCAGGTTCCAGTCTCCAACTATATATTCTGTTTCCCCTTCATCCCTCCCCCCAGTCCCTTAATCTCTACCTAACCTCTGTGGGCCTACAGATAGTAGTATTCCTATCAAAGGTTTAATAGCTACCAGCCACCTATAAAAGAATACATACCATAGTTGTCTTTTGGGGTCTGGGTTCCCTCACTCGGGATGATTTTTTTCTACTTCCTTCCATTTACCAGAAAATTTCATATCATCATTTTTTAACAGTTGAATAGTATTCTATTATGTAACTATGTCATATTTCATTATATATTATATTCATCTGTTGATGAACATTGTCTTGGTTGGGGTTTTATTGCTGTGAAGAGATACCATGACCATGGCAACCCTTATAAAGGAAAGCATTTAATTGGTGCTGGTTTACAGTCCAGAGGTTTAGTCCATTTTCAGCATTACAAGAAGCATGGTAGCAGGCTGATATGGTTGCTGGAGAGGGAGCCACAAGTTCTACATGTGCATTGGTAGCTAGCAGCAAGAGAGTGTCACACTAGGCCCGGCTTGAGCATTTGAAACCTCAAAGCCCACCCCCAGTGACACACTTCCTCCAACAAGGCCACACCTCCTAGTGGTACAAATGGGGGCCATTTTCACTCAAACAGACCACAGGCTGTTTGCAATTTCTTGCTAGTAAGACTAGAGCAGCAGTGAACATGGTTGAGAAAGTGTCTCCGTAGTAGAATGTTGAGTCCTTTGGGTATATGCCCAAGAGTGGTGTAACTAGATCTATTCCCAGCATCCTAAAGAACCATCACACTGATTTCCATAGTGGTTGTACAAATTTACACTCTCGTCAGCAATGGATGAGTATTCCCCGTACTCTACATCCTTGCCAGCGTGAGCCATTCTGATTGATGTAAGGTGAAATCTCAAAGTAGTTTTGATTTACATTTCCCCGATGACCAAGGATATTGAACGTTTCTTTAAATGGTCCTCAGCCTTTTGTGTTTCCTCTTTAGAACTATCTGTTTAGAGCTATGCCCCATTTTTTAATTGGGTTCTTTACATATTTTAGATATTAATCCTGTCTTGGATGGGTAATTGGCAAAAATCTTTTCCCATTCTGTGGTCTGCTGATCTGTCTGGATGATGGTGTCCTTTGCCATACATGAAGAATTTCAATTTCATAAGGTCCCATTATTAATTATTGATCTTAGTGCCTGTGCTAACGGAGTTCTTTCTTGTTCAGAAAGTCTTTTCCTGTGCTATTGAGTTCAAACCTATTCTACACTTTCTTTTTCTTAGTTAGGATTACTATTGTATCTTATGTCTTAGTTGGGATTACTATTGCTGTGATAAAACACCATGACCAAAAGCAAGTTGGGGAGGAAAGGGTTTATTAAGCTTAGGCTTCCGCAGCACTGCTCATCATTGAAGGAAATCAGGATAGGAACTCAAAATAAGCAGGAACCTGGAGACAGGAGCTGATATCGAGGCTATGGAGGGGTGCTGTTTACTGATCAGCCTGCTTTCTTACAGAAGCCAGGACCACCAGCCCAGGGTTATCCCACCCACAATGGTCTGAGCCCTCCCACATCAATCACTAAGAAAATTACTCCAAAGTCTTGCCTACAGCCCAGTTATATGGAGGCATTTTCTCAGTTGAGGCTCCCTCCTCTCTGATGACTCTAGCTTATGTCAAATTGACATAAAACTAACCAGGACACTTTTCTGTCAGATTCACGGTATCTGGTCTTATGTTGAGTTCCTTGATCCATGTGGACTTGAATTTTGTGCAGGTTGATAAATGTGGATCTATTTGCATTCTTCTACATGTAGCCCTCCAATCTGACCAGCACCATTTGTTGAAGATGCTACCTTTTCTCCAGTATGTATTTTTGGTTTCTTTGTCAAAAATCAGATGCTCACATACTTGTGGACCTTTGTCTCGGTCTTCGGTTATATTCCATTTGTCAACATGTCTGCTTTAATGCCAGTACCTGCTGTTTTGATTACTATAGCTCCATAATACACCCTGAGATTAGGGATGGTGATACCCTAATCTCAACAGTTGTTTTATTACTCAGGATTGTTTTAACTATCCTGGGATGTTTGTTTCTATATGAAGCTGAAAATTGTCCTTTCAATTTCTGTGAAGAATTTTGTTGGAATTTTGATAGGGATTGTGTTGAATCTGTAGGTTGCTTTTGTCAGGGTGGACATTTTCAATATATTAATTCTTATTCTTAATACTTATTCATTCTTAATACTTATTAATTATAAATACTTATTCATGAGCACGGAAGATTTTTATGTCTTCTGATATCTTCTTTAGTTTCTTTCTTTAGTGTCTTAAAGTTTTTATTATACAAGTCTTTCACCTCCAAGGTTAGTGTTATCCTAAAGCAGGCAGGCAGTCAGGCAGGCAGACAGACAGACAGACAGACAAATAGATAATTTTTGAGGCTATTGTTGAAGGGTTATTGTTTTCTTGATTTCTTTTTCTGTCCGTTTGTCATTTGGTATAAGAAGGCTACTGATTTTTGTGTGTTAATTTTGTATTCCGCTACTTTGCTGAAAGTGTCTGTCAGCTGTAGAAGTTTACGATGGAGTGTTCAGGGCTATTTATGTCTAAAATCATATCACCTGCAAATAGAGATACGTTGACTTCTTCCTTTTCTATATGTGTCTTCTTATTTCCTTCAGTTTTCTTACTGCTCTAGCTAAAACTTCAAATATTTTATTGAATCGGTCTTACTGCTTTCCACAAGGAACTAACTCTTCATTTCATTAATTTTTTTCCATTGTCCTTTTGTTTGTATTTGAGTTTATTTCTTGCTGTTTACTCCTTCTGGGTTCAGGTGTGCTGTTTACTTATTAATAGCACATATCTAAATTTTTTTTTTAATATTAGTACTTGCCGCTATATGAGCTTGCCTCTTAGAACAGTTTTCATTGTGTCAAGTTTTGGTATGTTGTGTTTTCTTCGGTTCTAAAAAGGTTTTAATTTTCTTCTTAATTTCTGCCTTGACTTATTTTTTATTCAGTAGTGCATTGTTCAGTTTCCATGAGTGTGTTTATCTTCTGTTGTTGATATCCACCTCTAATCCATGGTCAGATAGGATGTATGATGTTAGTTGAATTTCCTTGTATCTGTTGAGACCTGCTTTGTATCCAAGTATGTGGTCAGTTTTGGAAAAAGTTCCATGAACTGTTGAGAAGGTATATTGTTTTGTGCAGGTGTGAAATGTTCTGTAAATATCTGTTAGGTCCATTTGGTTCATGAGATCAGTTAGTGCCAGCAGTTCTTCATTTAGTTTTTGTCTGGATGGTCTATATATTGGCAAAAGTGGGGTATCAAAGTCACCCACTATCTCTCTGTGAAGGTTAATCCTGATTTAAGCTGTAGTAGTGTTTCTTTTATGAAATGGGTTGCTCCTGTGTTTGGTGCATAGATGTTAAAAATTGCAGTATCATTTGGTGGATTTTCCTTTGATGAGTACGTAATGTCCTTTCCTATCTCTTCTGGTTAGTTTTGGTTTGAAGCCTATTTTGTCAGATATTAAAGTGACTGACTACACCTGCTCTAACTTGGGTCTATTTGCTTAGAATACCTTCTTCCATCCTTTTACCCTGAGGTGATATTAAGATTTATTTCTTGGATGCAGCAGAAGGATGGATCCTGTTTTCTAATCCATTCTGTTAGTCTGTGTCTTTTTATTGGAGAATTGAGACCATTAATATTGAGAGTTATAAATGAGAAGTGTTTATTCATTCCTGTTATTTTGTTGTAGTGTGAGGTTTTTCCCCATGTTTTGATTTTCTGGTCTGGGATTCTTTATTCCTTGTGTTTTCTTAGGTGTTGTTAACCTCTTAGGATTGAAGTTTTCTTTCTAGTGCCTTCTGTAGATCTGGGTTGGTAGATAGATACTGTTTAATTTGGCTTTATTGTGGAATGATTCCTTTCTTCATCTATTGTAATTACAAGTGTTGCTGGGTACAGTGTTCTGGGCTGACATCTGTGGTCTTTTAGAGTTTGTAGAGCATGCATTCAGGTCCTCTTAGCTTTTAGAGAAGCTTCTAAGCTTCTCCATTGAGAAGTCAGGTGTTGTTCGTGTGTGTGTGTGTGTGTGTGTGTGTGTGTATTGCAGCTCTTAATCTTTATTCTCTGTGTTTAGTGTTTGATTATTATGTGTTGTAGCGAATTTCTTGTCTGGTCCTGTCTATTTGGTGATCTGTATGCTTCTGATATGTCTATAGGCACCTCCTTATTTAGGTTAGGGAAATTTTCTTCTTGTTTTTTCTCTCCTTCCTCTATTCCTAATATTTATAGTTTGGTCATTTCAGTGTCCCAGATTTCTGGGATGTTTTGTGCCTGGATATTTTAAAGGTTCAGGGTTATCTTCTACCTTGTCTTCAATACCTGAGAGTCTCTATTCTGTCTCTTGTACTCTGTGGTGTGGCTTACCTCTGAGGTTTTTGTTTTGACTTCCTAAATTTTTCATTTCCAGTTTTATTTCAGTTTGGGTTTTCTTTAGTTACTGTATTTCTTTATTAAATTATACTTTCGTTAAACCTGAGGATTCCAGGGAGAAAAACCAATCCACAATTTATCTGTTAAGCAGATTTTTATATTGGAGTGTACCTGGGACTGGCCAGTCAGCTGTCTCCCTGTAAGTCAGTGTTTCATAGAGCAGCCCCTGCCGACCTCTTGAGATCCCTTTTATAGGAGAGATAAAGTGTTTACAGGGCAAAGGAGTTGGCTGTTACACAATGTTTAAAAAAATATAATGAAAGGGAAGGATCAAGGGTAAGGAAATACATCATGTGAATTAGGGGTCATAAGCTTGGTGTGGATTGTGAAACATGCTTTGTAGGTTACAACAGATCTTAAGAAACAGGAACTTACTCATAACTACAAATAGGAACTTTAACTTGTAAGGACTCGGCACAGAGCAAACAGGAACTAATTCCTAACTACAAACAGAAACCTTAGCTTGTAAGATATGGAGTCTTTGCTACACAGCAAACAGGAGCATATTCTTTTTTTGTTTGTTTTTTTGTTTTTCAAGACAAGGTTTCTCTGTTGTAACTCTGGCTGTCCTGGAACTCACTCTGTAGACCAGCCTGGCCTCAAACTCACAGAGCTCCTGCTTTCCAAGTGCCGGGATTAAAGATGTGCACCACCACTGCCTGGCTCAGGAGCTTGTTCTTAACTACAAACAGGTGCAAACTTTCATGACTTGAATTGTTTTCATTGTTTCATTGAATTGTTTGTGTTTTAACAGATGGATTTATTTACATCTCCTTAAGTTCCTTGAACATAATTGACAATTGCTATTTTGAAGTCTTTTTCCTGGGCTTCAGCTGTGTTGCATTTCTCAGGGCTTACTTTAGTAGGTTCACTACACTCTGGTGGAACCATATTATTGCCTTGGATATTAATGATTCTGTTTTTATGCTGGCGTGTAAGCATCTGGGGTTGGGATGATTGGGGTGACTTTAGGTATTGATATCTGGTCTTGGTTTTTTATGCTGTCTCTATTAAATGGTTCCTTTTCACACCTAGCTGTGTGGTCCTCAGGAAATTGGAGGTGTGGTTGGAAGAGGAGATCCTGCAAGTAGGCTGCAGTAAGGCAATGAATTGTCTGGAGAGAGAGGAGTGAAAAGGCTAGTGGGACCCTGGGTCTGAACCAAGAGGTGGCGTCCTAGTGAATGGAAGGGAGGTGGAAGGAGGGGCACCTGTAAGAAGGTGATGGTAATGGAGGACAGGAAGGATTGTGTGATTCGCTCGCTCCAATCCTTGCCAGGTGTGGCCACTGGGGATCCAGGCTAGAGAGTTTCTAGTTATTAATGTCTGACGAAGGAATGGGGAGTGGTTTGGTGGAATCTCCAGTGAATGGAGGGAGGAGAAACTGCCACACACACCAGCAAGCAGGGATGGGGAGGAGACTGGAGGACAGGAAGGAAAGTGGTCACTGTCCACCCTCCATCTTTTCCTGTTTGAGCTCCCATGCCTGCTCACTGAGCAGCCTTGCCCCAGACTTTCTATAGGTAAAAAATTGACAGATACAACAACAATCTTGATTCTTAAAAAACTCTGAGCTGGGCTGCTGGAATGGGCCTACTCCCAATATATAAATACTGCTGGGGGAGGGTTTCCTATAACCAACCCCTACAGATAACAACTGTGCCCAGCAGGGCAGCTTTACTGTGTCAGGATTCTGGATGTAGGGTGTGTGGAATAGTGGTGTTAGCAGAGCCTTGTGGAGCCATGACACACACAACACACACACACACACACAGAACTGATAGGAGATCCTTGCCTCTTCTAGTGTCAAGAAATTAGCAGTTTGTGGCATTCATTTGCTTTTTGATCAGTTTGCAATTATTTGATTGTTTTTGCATCCATGTTCATCAGAGATACTAGCCTATAATTTTCAGAATACTAGCTTTTAAAAAAGAGTTTGGAAATGTTCTTTCTTTTTCTATCTTGTGGAATAGTGTGATGTGTTGTTGTTGTTTGAGACAGGGTCTCACTACATAGCTCTGGCTGTCCTGTAACTCATTGTAGACCAGGCTGGCCTTGAATTCACAGAGGTCCACCCGATTCTGGCTCCCTAGTATTGAGATTAAAGCCTGTACCACCACACCCAGGGTTGTTGAATAGTTTGAAAATATGAAGGTTATTCTTTTTTAACAATATGGTAGGATTCTGCAATGAATCTATCTGGTCCTGGGCTTTTTTTAGTTGAGAGTTTTGGTTTTTTTTAATTGCTGTTTCTATCTTATTGTATCTCTTGAATCTATTTAAATTCTTTACTTTACCTTGGTGATGATGGTGCACACTTTAATCCCAGCACTTGGGAGGGAAAGGCAGGTGGATCTTTGTGAGTTCGAGGCCAGCCTGATCTACAGAGTGAGTTCCAGGACAGCCAGAGTTACAACAGAGAAACCCTGTCTTGAAAAAAAAACCAAACAACAACAAAAATCTTTATTTTCTCAGTGTCTGTTGTAATGCCTTCCTTTCTGTCTTTAATCTTATTAATTTGTATCCTTTCTCATTTTATTAAATTGGCTAAAGGTTTGTCAGTCTTGTTAGTCTTTTCAAAGAACTACCCATTCGTTTCATTTATTCTTTGTATTGCTTTTTGTCTGTTTATTTCTCTTTCATTAATTTGGCCCTTATTTCATTATTTCTTCCTGTCTACTTTTTTGTTTTTTTGGAGTATTATATTGCTCTTGTTTTTCCAAGCCTTTCAGGTTCATCATTAAGTTATTAATTTCAGATCACTCAGATTTTTTGACATAAGCGCTTAGTGCTCTAACTTTCCTCTCAGGACTTCATTGTGTCCTTTAGATTACGATATGTTCTTTCTTCATTTTCATTCAATTACAGGAACTTTTGTATTGCCTTCTTAATTTCATTCTTGACACAGGTTTTATTCAATCGTCTGTGGTGTAGTTTTCATGGAGTTGCGTATTTTCTGCTGTTTCTTTTTTTGTTGTCATACAGCTTTATTCCATTGTGGTGAGATAGAATGCAGGATGTGATTTCAATTGTCCTGTATTTGTTTAGTCTTGCTTTGTGTCCTGTGGTACCCCGTGGAACAGGTCAAGCCTCACGGCAGAGGTAAGAGGGTACTAGTGCCATTTTTTGCTATCAGAGCAAAAAGAGCATGGGCTCCTCCCTCCTGCATGGACAGACCAGGGTTCTGCCCAAGTCCCAGTCCCCTCCAGAGGGCCAGCTGCAATAGGCAGAATTGCTTACCTGTCTTAACCAATACATCCCTTGCTCCCACACCCCGATATATAGACCCGAATCCTTGCAATACAATTGAGTCCTGCCTCTCCAATGGTGCTCCTGGAAGTCGTTGTGTTCTGAGGGCTCTTGAGGTTCCCCAACCAAAGACCTGCTGGGGGTGTCTGATCCATGCCCCGCTCCTGTGCTTCCTTCCCACTGACCACCAGTAGACAAGTCACACGGTTGGTGCCCCCAGTTACCTTGAGTAGAAGAGAAGCGAGACCCTCCACGGATAGACTAGGCCCGCTGCGCACTGAAGGAGAGAGAGAACCAACTGACAGTGTCCTACTGTGTGGTTGATTTTGGAGACAGTCCATGGGCTGCTAAAAACATGTATTCTTTAGTGTTTTGGTGGGATAGTCTGTAGATATCAGTTAGGTTCATTTGATTTATGATGACATTTAATTCCATGGTTCTTTGTTTAGTTTATTTCAGGATGATCTGTCTGTTGGTAAGAGTGGGAATCTCAAACCACCAACTGTGACATCCACTGTGTCATTCTACAATATTAAATCTAACAATGTTTCTTTTATAAAAAGTGGGTGCCCCTGCCGGGTGGTGGTAACACACACCTTTAATCCCAGCACTCTGGAGGCAGAGGCAGGTGGATCTCTGTGAGTTTGAAGCCAGCATGGTCTACAGAGTGAGTTCTAGGACAGCCAGAGTTACAACAGAGAAGCCCTGTTTAGAAAAATGAAGAAAAAAAAATTGTGCCCCTGTGTTTGGTATATGTATACAATAGGTATTCAATAGGATTGTAGTATCCTATTGGTGGATTTTTTTTTTCTTCAATGATAAATGGGGAGAAATGTGAAAATTTTCCACTAAAATCAAGAACAAGACAGGATGTCTACTTCTCTCCTGTTCAACATAGTGCTTTTGAAGTCTTAGCTATAGCAATAAAATAAGAGAAGGAGATAAAGCAGATACAAATAGGAAAAGAGTAAGTCAAAGTATCCTTATTTGTAAATGATATGACTCTATATATACAAGACCCTAAAGACTCCTCCAGAAATCTACCCACATTATCAAATGTGACAAACACATCCAGCAGAGTAGTAGGAAACAAAATTAACACACAAAAATTAGTAGCCTTCCTATACATGAACAACAAACATACTGAGAAAGAAATCAGGGCAACAGTTTCATTCATGATAGCTCTTTACAACCCCTCCCCCAAATAAATCATAGAATAAACCAAGGAGTTGAATGATTTGTATAATCCAAGTGTAAGTGAAATTGAAAAGGATACCAGAAGACAGGAAGACCCCCCCCCCCATGCTCATGGATTGGGAGGATTAATATTGTGAAAATAAACATGCCACCAAAGGCAAGATTCAGTGTAGTCCCCATTAGTATCCCAAATATAGTTCCTCACAGAAATTGAAAAAATAGCCAGGCATGTTGGAACGTGCCTTTAATCCCATCCCTTGGGAGGCAGAGGCAGGTGGGTCTTTGTGTATTGGAGGCCAGCAAGGACTACAACATTTTGAGACCCCATTTCAAAAAAAAGAGTAATCGATAAAAATAATCTTAAATTTCATATGGAAACACAGCAGACACCAGGATAGTAAAAAACAATACTGAACAATAAAAGAATGGCTGGAAGTGTCATTAGCCCAGATTCCAAGTTATACTACAGAGCTATAATAAATAAAAACAGTATGGTACTGTTATAAAAACAGACACACTGATGAATGGGATAGTAGGGACCCACTTATAAGCTCACACTTCTACAGCCTCCTGTTTTTTTATAAGAAGGCCAACAATACACATTGGTGAAAAGATAGCATTGTCAACAAATGATGTTGGTCAAACTGGATAGCTACACGTAGAAGAGTAAAACTCGATCCTTATATCTCATTCTGCACAGAAATATCTCCAAGTGGATTAAGGACCTCAATGTAAGACCTGATACCTTGAATCTGACAGATGAGAAAGCAGGGAATATGCTTGAACTCATTGGCACAGGAAAGGTCTTTCTGGACAGGACCCCAATAAGCACAGGCATTAAGACCAACAATAAATGGGACCTCGTGAAACTCAAATGTTTCTGTACAGCAAAGGACACCATCATTCAAGTGAGGTGGCAACCTCAAAACAATCTTTACCAGCTATACATCTGACAGAGACTTATTATATAGAATATACGAAGAATTAAAAAAAACTAAACATAGCCGGGCAATGGAGGTTCATGCCTTTAATCTCAGCACTCAGGAGGCAGAGGCAGGCAGATCTCTGTGAGTTCTCTGTGAGTTCAAGGCCAGCCTGGTCTACAGAATGTCTACAGAATAGCCAGAGTTACAACTAGAAACCCTGTCTTGAAAAAAACTAAACACCAAGAAAACAAACAACACATTTTAAATAATGGGATATGAATCTGGGCATGGTGGTTCACACCTCTAATCCCAGCATTTGAGAGGCAGTGGTAGGTGGCTCTTTATGAGTTTCAGGCCTATCTCAAAACAAAAACTCTAAACAGAGTTCTCAAAAGACAAAACAGGAATGGCTGAACTTACTCATCTATGTTCATTGCTGCTTGATGATGAAGATGTAATACATTTACACAATAGAATGTATTCAGCTGTTTAGAAAAATGAAATTGAGCTAGAAAGAGAGTTCAGTGGTTAAGAATACTGTCTGCTCTTCCAGAGGACCCAGGTTCGATTCCAAGTGCCCACATGGTGGCCCAGTTCCAGGGGATCCAACACCCTCTTCTGGCCTTCATGAGCAACAGGCATGTACATGATGCACAGACACACATGCAAGCAAAACACTCATAAAAATAAAATAACTTTTAAATTTTCATATGAAATTCACAGGTAAAGGGTGAATTATCTCATTCTGAGTGAGGTAGCCTAGACTTAGAAAGACAAATGTCATAGGTATTTTTTCATTTGGCTCCAGTTATGTGTGTTCCATTTGAAATACCCATAGAGATCAGGAAATTAAGTGGAAGTATTTCAAGGGAGGGAAGATAGAGTACAGTGTTATCAAGGGTTAAAGGGAAATAATGAAACAGGAAAGGTTAACTGGGGAGGGAGATGTCTAGGAGTTAAAAAAATCATATGGAAACCAACTGTAGAAACTTCCTAAAATGTGTACAAACACATACACAAAATGTCTAAATGGAATCACCCTATAACAGAGCAAAATGACCTTTCTGGACGCCAGAGGCTGACAAATAAAAAGCCCAATGCCAGGAATAAAGTATGTATTTTGAAGTTGTTGGCAAGTAAGATCCCATAAACCCTGCTCCCCAAACATTGTGGGCTACTCCCAGTGATCTTGATTACCCTCCAGAACTTGACTGCAAGACCTTATTGCTGAGGATACCACATACTTGAGTCATAGAACATGGAGGAGAAAATGAATCTTACCCAACTGTGAACCCTGTGGACTATAACAACTGGTCTGACAAGACATGACCACTGGTGCAATAGAGGCACTAATATCATTGAATAACCAACCAGTTTATCATTGGATTTAAGACCTGCTCCACAAATTGAAACCTATGCATGGCATCATTGGTTCCAATAACTGGTGCTAGACAGGTCATAAGCCCAAGAGGAGAATCTATTGCTATTAGTGTCCTAAATGGACATAATATTAAACTGACTTCTAATGACTCATCATTATACCTAGAGATTAGTCCCATCTTTTAACTGTTATTAGAGAAGTTTCTATTTACAGTAGATGGTGATTAACAGAGACCCACAACCCTCTATCAAGGTACAGAGAATAAAAGACTATGGAATGTTCAGCCCTAAATGAGATATCTGTATCACGACCCTTCCTCCCAAAGCTCAGGGATCATCGTGGACTCAGAAGGGCAGAAAGACTGTAATTGCCAGAGGATGACTACAAGAAAACAATGTTTTCTGGACACAGCAGGGTAGTCACACACATGAATTCATAGCAATTGACACAGCATGCACAAGACCTGGACATGCTTAAACCACACAGAATTCCAGTGTGGAGAGGGTAGGTGGGCATAAAGTCCCACTCTTAGCGAAGGAGCTACTAGATAGCCACTGGGAGACCACTCTCCAGTTGAGGCTGGACATCTAAGAGTATATGGGCAACACAGATTGTACTTGGTAGGTTTTATTTTATTTTAATGACAATTTAATGGGTAGGTTGTGAATGGATGGATGTGGGAGCAGTTAGGGTGAAGAGGGTGAATACAATCAAAATACATTATGAAATTCTCAAAGAACTAATAAAACAGGAAAAAGGAAGGCATTTTTCTACACATTTGTACATAAAGAGAGATATCTGAAGAGTATCATGTTTTTAGGTATCATTAGAAGTGATTAAAATACTGGTGTCTCTTTTGGGTTTTCATATCCATATTTGTAAATTCTTTTACAGCTAACGTGTGTTATTTGCATAATAAAAATAATAAACTTTAGGATTTATAGAACAGGGAACCCCAATCTCAAGTGTTGCCTTGTGACACCATGGGAAACCTGTGACCTTCAGAGTTGAAATCCAATGCTTCTGTGTGTGCTTGTTTAACCACAGACAGCCATTGAAACGTTTGTTATACTTGGGCCTCTGAGCAATTTCTATTGTACTTCTCCCTAGGTCAAATTTGGACCCTTTCAACCAATACACAGAAGAACAGATCTGGGATGCTCTAGAGAGGACACACATGAAGGAATGTGTAAGTGGAACTGAGGGAGAGCTGTGCTGGAATCACAAGACTGAAATGGGGGTGTGCTGCTCTCTTCTGGCTCCCACTCCAGGATGTCTGGAAGAATCCTTCTAAGCAAGAGTTTGCAGGCATTTCACTTGCATCCCAAAAGTTAGTGTCTCATCCAGGGAGATGCTCAAGTGGCATCAACTGGCAGAGGTACTTGCCACTACCCTAACTACCTGAGTTCAAGTTCCAGAGTCCACATGGAGGAAGGGAGAACCAACTACCACAAGTTGTCTTTGACCTCCACACTTGCAGTATAACACACACACAAATGTAATAAACAAAATTTTAAAGGTGGTCTCAGCCCTACCTCCTCCTACACTGCTCGTGGCCATATTGGCTCCATACTCTCCATTGACTGAGAATATATTAGTGATAGCTAGTCAGAGCTTAATAATTTCTATCAATTATAATAGCATTAGCATCCATATATACACAAAGAAGCTACCGTTTATTGCTGAGTCTGTAACATGCAGTGTGTCATAGATCATGGCTGTCCTGCAGCAACCCAGAAGACCTTGCCAGTCTGCAGACAGCACCACTGCTCTTGAATAGAACCCTGTACCCTGCGTTCAGTATCCACTGTCCCATCGTGTAGACGAGCCTTGATTTCATCTTATATCGAGTAGCCTCAATTTTATATGAAGAATAGGTTCCATGATGCTTAGAAAAAGAAAGGGCTGACAGTGTGGGCCAGACTTTGGACTTTGGGAGTGGGACCACATAAAACCATATTTTCAAAACCAAACATAAGGGTTCACCATCCAATGAGAACTGGAATTTCTGGGATATTTTCATGGTATGAAACTAACAGAAGCATATATTGCAAACATGACTTGGTCTAGAAAATATAGGTCCAGGTCCATGTGTGGCCATGTGGATCTTTCAGGTGATCCAGAGTATTTCTTTTTCATCTGTTTCAGAATGTCTTGCTTTTCTGGTGGGGGCGGTAAGATAGGGTCTCACTGACTCAAGTCAGCCGAGGCTGACTTGAACTTACAGTATCTCTGCCTTAGCCTCCCAAGTGCTAGATTATAGGTGTGATCCCCCACACCTGGCTGGAATCATTTCTTTTTACTCTGCATTTCCGAGAGGTTTGGTTTGTATCTTTACACATCTAACCTCTGTTCTCTTTCTAGATTGCCCAGCTACCTCTAAAACTTGAATCTGAAGTGATGGAGAATGGGGACAACTTCTCAGTTGGGGAACGGCAGCTGTTATGCATAGCAAGGGCCCTGCTGCGACACTGTAAGGTGAGGCGCCAGCAGGCGGCCTGAGGTGGGAAGCCCGGCTGCCGCTGCCTTCAGGCACCACAGGCCCTTTCTAATCAGCACTCCACGTTAATCACAGCACCACTTGGCATACTTGCTTGAGTGATCGTTGTTTCAGACTTTTTTCTCAAGCTTTTGTATGTCTGTGTATTGTGTGTCGAGCACGTTCCCCTCATACCCCTTTGTTTTGTTTTTCAGTTTCCCCCAAGCCTCTGGAATTCAAAGACAGCTTTAGCTTTGGTCCTGGCTGATGAGTAGTTGTAGAAATGCAGATCCCAGCAGGTTACAGACTGCATGAGACTTCATCAGAGTTAGCCCCACCCCCACCCCAACTTCCTCATTTTACACACATGAAAGATCCAGAAAAGCTAACCTACACATGGGGGTCTCAGAGAAAGTAATGTTAGGGCAAGCCTGGGGGGGGGGGGTTTCTAAGGAACCACGAGACACGAACCGCTGCAAACGCATGAGGCACACTTAGACTACACACACCTGGCTCGAGCTTGTAATGCCTCCGATCCAAAAGCGTCGTGGTCTTAGAGCCGCCGGCTATCTCGCTGGGGCCTCCATTATGTTAGGGCAAGCCGGGCAGGTTTCTAAGGAACCACGAGACATGAACCGCTGCAACACGCATGAGGCATTTATTAATAACCGGCATGCTCCGGGTCCCGCCTATCCCACGCAGGAGATGAGCATGGCGGGCCCCGATCCCTTCCCCCCCAGCCCTTTTATGGGGTTCAGGGGAAAGGGGTCTGGGGATGGGGGCTCGTGCAGCTTTGATTGGCTCAGAGCTCTCTGTTAAACTCATTGGTTGGGAGTTTCGCGCATGCGGGATCCAGGGGGGCGTGGTCAACCTGTGCCCTTGGACTAGCCCCTTGAGACAGGGTGGCTCCTGGTATGCTGGGGAAGGACGAATCCTGCTGATAAGCTTAATGGTCATTTCCCTGTGGGTGGGGAGGAGACTGAAGAGTACTGTTAATGGCTGTACTTGGGAAGGCATTTCTCAACAGGAGGCATTTCCCCCTATATGTGACTGCATTCCTAGGCTTCATATTTCTTAAATCCTTTCACTAGGAGTATTTAATTAGGTCACTGTTGCACGTGTGTCTGTCCTGCTTGTAGAAATCGAGCTAATGTGGGTTATGTGAATTCTCAGCAAAGGACATTTTCACATGTATGTGTGAGCCACTACATAGTATAGGATGTAAATATTGAAATACATTTTAGTAAACTGAGATTGACAGGATGCTTAAGAAGTAATTGGATCTCTGTTTGTCCTGGCAGATTCTGATTTTGGATGAAGCTACAGCTGCTATGGACACAGAGACAGACTTACTGATTCAAGAGACCATCCGGGAAGCCTTTGCCGACTGCACCATGCTGACCATTGCCCATCGTCTGCATACAGTTCTAGGCTTGGATAGGATTATGGTGCTGGCCCAGGGACAGGTATTAAGCCCCTCAGAAGCTTCAGCTTGGCATGAGGCTCTGTCCAGGGAGAAAAGAGGCCCCCATAAGTGAGGGGTTCCTGTCATGTTCACATTGCTGGGATTCAAATAACAGTCATAGCAACTTAGTTCTTATTCTTGTTGACAAGACAGGCTCCTACTGCCTTTATGACTTACTGTTCTGTTGCTTGTAAGTAGTGAGTGACAGAGGCCAGAGAGCACATGCACAGAATTTCCCAAAGCAGCGACCACTTGGGTTTGTTTTCTGCTACTATGTAGTGGTGCCAAACTTCTCATCCAGTTTCTCCACACTTTCCCACAATCTGGTCCAAGCCCCACCTTCTTTACTTCACAGTCAGATATCTGTGGATATCCTCTGTGCTTTTTCACCTTTATCTTTACACATACCATTCCATCTGCCATCTTAGAACCTGCCTGTCCCTAAAGGAAGATGTGACTTAAATTCCAAAGCTTCTACAAAACTTCCTGGGCCTTATCCATCCATTTGTAGATCTTTCACCTCATCTGTTTGACACTCGACCTCCCTGGAGAGCCCCCTGTAAGCTCTCTGTTAAAATAATGTTACGGCGCTTATCGGAGAGTCCAGACGTTGTAATTTCCAATGCTCTTTATTAATCACAAACCATGTCAAATCTCAGGGAATTCTAATACCCGGGCAGCTAGGCCGAGAGCTCACTCCAAGGCTTCTTCCCACATTGCTCTCCTCTTGGTTCTTCTCCCTCTCCTTCTCCTCTCTCCTCCTCTCCTCTCCTCCTACCCCTACTCCCTCCTTGCTCCACCCCTCAATCCCCAGGTGTTTTTTTCCTGTTTTCACATAGACCCTCAATCAACAAATAACAGGAACCTCCTGTGGGGGGTGGAAGCTGGGGATGGCACAGAGGTGTAAACAAGTAAGAGACAAATCTTAACTAAAATATTATCCACAACTAAACATACCACAACATCTCACCCTTTTTGTTTAAAATATGAACAATATTGACTCAATCAAATTAAGCTAACACATAAAGTTATAGTCTATCAAATATCAAATCCAAAGTTTAGCAGACTGCTCATGCAGTTCAGAAGTCTTTGTAACTGCAAGTGTCCCATAACATCAAGTATCAAGTCCAAAGTGCACCAATTGCTCATAAAAGTTCAATGTTTAGCAAAATGCTTGTGTAGTTCAAATGTCTTTGAAGAGAATCAGAGGTAGCAGAAGACAATGCGGTAAGAATCACCAGGTATCTGCATCTGCATCATTACAGTTTGAGCACTGTGAAAGTTGCCTCAATTTCCACTGGTCTGTTTGGCAAAACAGACTCCCTGCAGGCAGGTATTTGCATCTCTATCACAGCTGAGCACTGTGAGAGCTGCCTCAATATTCAAAACAGGCTCCCTTTTCAGCTGCAGAGTCATCTCCAAGATGATTTCAGAGGACAGGATATGAAGCCAATAGCTTCCCAAATTTCCCCTTTTCAAGATGACTGCGTCTGTCTTAGGAGAGAATTAATGAACAATGAAAATTACCTGTCCGAGTTACCGATAGCATGATCAGCACTCTGTCTCGGGGAAATTCATGTCATAATTCTCAATCCAGCGTCTCTGACTGTCAGCCTCTGTATTTAGCTGGGGAATTCAATTTTTTGTAATCCATGGCCTCTGGTTTATAAGCAGCACAGGAGCAAGGCAGCTAGGAAGGCCTTCAATGATCCATTTTGAGGTTGAAGGCTGGACAGTATCCCGCACACTCTGATGTATCTCTTCAGTCGAGTAGTCTCTGGATACTCTCAATTGGATGTGTCATTTCTGAAAAGACAAAAACACAGCCTTTCCCCGACATGGGGTGGAGTCTTCACACTCCAGGCTATTATTATTAGAGCAAAATGCTTAAACATTATCTTTTAAAATTATTTTTTTAATTAATTTTTTGAGGTTAAATTAGCCAATTATAGATATATCCTATACCCCTTTCTTTTTTAAATTTTAGCTGAAGTTTTATTTATTATGTATAATTTGAAAATCCAATAATTTGTCTTATTTTTTGCTGGACATTTATTTAACATGCCAGCCTTGGGAGTTGTAGCTGTGGCTGATAACTGGACATCTAGTCACTGCAATGCCTTATGGGTTTTGTAGTCCATGACAAACTGGGAAGTTTGGAACTTTTTTCCAACATTAACCATAAACAAACTTCCAAATATAGGCAAAATAAATCTTTCTTGCCAACCACATAAAATCAAATACCAATTCCCTGGAGGACCAGGACCAGTTGGCTGAATTTTTTGTCCAAACTCCTGAACATAGCGAAGCTTGTTATTTAACCACCATAGGCAAGCAGCTGCGGAGAGAAAAACTCTAACACAGGCAGTGTAGATTCTGCCTAATCTTTCTGAGTCACTTTGTGTAACGATCCATTTTAAAATATTGTCCTTTTGTATCATAAGCTCAGTAGAGGAATGATCAGAAAGCATACAATCAAGCTTGAGATCTAGGTAATTTACATATGCATTCTGTAATCTGCTTTCTACCTGAATTAACTCCTTTTCTGTTGCTCTGGGTAAACTTTTTTGTCTGTTTAAATCTGAATCACCGTTCAATGCTTGAAATGAATTATTTAACTCTTGAGTAGTTAACCCAATGGTGGGTTCATTAAACCAGATATTAACTTTCAGTGGCTTTTGTACAAAATATTGACATAAGGTGGTACTATCTGAGAATTCTTGGGGAATGACTTTCCATTGATGCCTTTTAACAGGCTGAGAATTATTATCAATACCTGTTCTGTCCTGCTTATGGACAACCTTGACAGTCTGTGATTGTTTTTGATCAATAGCATCTTGAATCTTACAGGTTGTCTCTGATATTGAAGGAATGTTAATCTGTACATTCCATTGTTTTAATAGGTCTCTTCCCCATAAACTTATAGCTAGATCTGCCATATATGGTCTTATATTTCCTAGTTCACTTTCTGGTCTAATGCATTTGACACTTGTTATATTTTGTTTTATCTGAGAAAATGTTCCTGTTCCTAAGAGCTGAGTAGTTACCTCTTGAAGAGGCCAGTTTGGATTCCAGGAGTCTTTTGAAATGACAGTTACATTGGTTCCCGTGTCTAACAATCCCTCAATCAAAATTCCATTTATCTGTTCTTTTAACTTAGGTCTCTGATCATTTATAGTTGCTTGCCAAAATACCTGTTTTTCAGTACTTTTTAATTCACCTGTTTTCCCAGCTGCAGTGGCTCTGTCCTTGATAGCAAGGTCTAAAGCATTGCTGTCTTTAGCAACAGGCACTACAGGTTTTAATCTCTCTGAGGGTGAGTTAATCAGTTGCTGGTAAGAAATTGTTGGCTTGTTTTTTCTGTGATAGGCACTTAAGCCAGACCCCCTAGGGCGTTTTCCCCACAGCAAAGAGTTACTTTTAATATCTGTTACACATTGACATTCATTAGTCCAATGTCTACCTTTTCCACACCTTCTACATATACCAGGAAACTGAGGTTTTCTTCCTGCCTTATTATCAGAGAAAACATTATTTCTAGGATCTGTTTGTCTACAGTCCTTTTTAAAATGACCTGACTTTCCACAACCAAAACATCTAAGCTTTTGTTTTTTAAAACCTTGAACAATTGCTTGTCCAATCATAATGGCATTGTAAGCATTGGATCCAGTATCAGTAGTAATTTTAATCCATTGATCCAAGAAAGTTGTTTTTAATGGCCTTATTGCCTTTTGGCATTCTGAATTAGCATTTTCAAACGCCAGAGATTTAATTAACACTTCCCTTGCTTCTGAGTCTGAAATTGTCTTATGGACTGCAGAAGTCAATCTCTAAAAAATCAGTGAATGGCTCATTTGGGCCTTGCATGATCTTAGTAAATGACTCAGACTTTTTTCCTGGCTCTTCAACTTTATCCCAAGCATTTAAAGCCGCTGTACGACATTGAGCCAAAATATTATCATCAAACTGGATCTGCACTTCCAACTCAGCATACTGACCTTCACCTATCAACTGATCTTTGAAAATATTAATGCCTCTAGCTCGGTTACATTGTTCTATTGCCAAAGCTTCTTCTCTTCTCTCCACCATGTAATCCATTGTAATTGAGGACCGGCTTCTAATACAGCTTTTGCCAAGTCCCTCCAATCTTGAGGAATGACTCGGTGTTGAACAACCCGGTTGTTCAATATCTGTTTAACATAAGGAGAGTGCATTCCATAGGCTACTATTGCCTCTTTAAATCTCTTTAAATCTAGCATTTCTGTAGGTTGCCATCCAAGTTCATCATAGCCCTGCATCCTGTGTATACTTACTGGATAAACCATAGTTGGTTTTCTTAAAATCTTTGGCTGCCACATTGCATTATAAGGTGGAGCAGTAGGCTCTGAATTCTCTGACTGAGGTAGGCTTTTACTTCCTTCCATCAAGTGTTCTAATCTTGCTACCAAAGTTTGCATTTTCTCATTCCACTTCTCATCTATTTCTTTTAAGGCTGCTTCTTGTGAGAAGCAAGTAGATTCTGCTTTTCTTTCCACCATTTTAAAATTTTCTGATTTTGCTCTGAATTTATTTCCTATATCTAAGTCAATTTCCCGTAAAGGGCTAAGAGATTTCCCTTTTCCTTCCACACTAACAGTTTTCCTTGAAAGAGCACAGTATACCATGATGGCTATTGATAATACCATGTGAAATACCAGAATAACAAAAACCATAATCTGTATTGTGCTAGTTTCAGTTGAAGTATTTATCTTTTCATCTACTGTTTGCATTCCTATGACATCCTTAACAAAACTATACAGAGCCCAAGTGCCCTGTGTCACAATATTTTCCATTTTTAACATGGAAAATTTTTCTTTTCCAATCTTACTTATCCTTTCCTTCCTTAGGAGACTTCTGTGTAATTTTCTTTTATTATTTCTGTCTTACTGTGGCTCCCACTTCTCAAAGAGCATTCTCTTTATTACCTTCTCCTTTTACAGAAGGTCTATGAATCTGTGATTCTTTTCTGGAACTTTATTCACCCGTACCTGTGTACACTTTTTCTTTAATTCTGTCTCTTTCTCTTTAGCTCTCCTCTTTCCATAGGAGGCCCTACTCCTTTATTTATTTATCCTGTATCTTACTTTACCTTTCCTGTGTCTTCTTTCTTCTTTTCTTCTTTTTTCTGCCTTGGCTCTCGCTGTCCCGTGTTGTCTGTAGTTTCCTTGTAGACTCTGTGTCTGGATTCTCCTGTCCCGTGTTGTCTGTCTTTTTTCGTTTGTCTTCTTTCTTCTTTTCTTCTTTTTTCTTGTGTGTCCTTGCCACGTGTTGGTGTGCCAAGTGTTAAAGTTATGGCACTTATCGGAGAGTCCAGACATTGTAATTTCCAATGCTCTTTATTAATCACAAACCATGTCAAATCTCAAGGAATTCTAATACCCGGGCAGCTAGGCCGAGAGCTCACTCCAAGGCTTCTTCCCACATTGCTCTCCTCTTGGTTCTTCTCCCTCTCCTTCTCCTCTCTCCTCCTCTCCTCTCCTCCTACCCCTACTCCCTCCTTGCTCCACCCCTCAATCCCCAGGTGTTTTTTTCCTGTTTTCACATAGACCCTCAATCAACAAATAACAGGAACCTCCTGTGGGGGGTGGAAGCTGGGGATGGCACAGAGGTGTAAACAAGTAAGAGACGAATCTTAACTAAAATATCTACAACTAAACATACCACAACACTCTCTAAGGAAGGGACTCAGTCTCATTCATCTTTGGGTCCCCATTAGTGCTCATTGTTATAGTTCTGCTGGAGCTACTTGTTAAGTACAGTTATGTTGACAGATACTTCTTTTTGTGTGTGAAATAAGCCATGTATGGTAAGTAACTTGCCTTCTTGCACAATAATAATATTAGACATTATAATATATGCATATTATAAAATACAATAATAATAGCACCACAGTATCTGCTTTTACTGAGTGTTTAGTCTGTAGCATGTTCTGTGCTCAGTGAGCTATATCTCATCTTCAGTGTTTAGTAATTCCTCACAGATGAAAAGGAGCAGGAGGTATTCCCTAACTGTGTGTGATAGGTGAGGAGTTCAAGGCTCAGGAATTTGTGTTGTAATTAAAAATAAAACAAAATCCTGTCCACAGCTTCCCAGTGGTCCCATGAGGTGGCTCCCCCACACCAGCACCAGTGCAACGGCTCCCATGTGGATAGCCGCCTGTGGGAGTGTGGTTCTTACTGAGTGTACACTTGGTCTCAGATCAGAGACCTGTGATCCGATGAGAATGACCAGGATTCTCGGGAGAGTGCTGTCAGTGGAACATCTCCATTTGTTGAAGCAAGGGTGGTTACATTTATAGGATAAAGGCAGGGAAGGGTCTTTGGCCCCAGAGACACGGGCCATTGGTTAAGACAGGAGTAGCTCCGTTTGCGTGGGGGGCTCTTTATCTAATGGTCAAAGTCCTGCAAAAGCACCTTCTGCATAAGGTGTGGTCCCACTGGGAAAAGAAGAAGACACCTTATCAGAAAATGGGCTCAGCCCTAGGCCTCCAGCTACAGCGCAGATAAGCACTAACCAAGCCACATTCCTTTGCTAATGTAAAGTGAATCAGGCAGTATTTAGAATTTAGCTGTGTTTTGCCAGAGCTAAGAAAATGGGGAGCAACTCCTGCCACTCTCAGGGTGAGAATTCCGGGGTTCAAGGCATGCTTCGACCCACTCGTAGCCACACTGTCTCTCTTAGTCTGTGGGACATACTGAGAGAAGCTTTGATAGTACAGGTCCTGCCTAATTTTGAAAGCTGAGTTGAGAAAGTTTAAAGTTGAATTATTTTTTCTTTATATTGAAATCATTTTAACATTAATATTCTGTGAGTGTCTGTCTTAGCTAGGGTTGCGATTGCTGTGATGAAACACCATGACCAAAAGCAAATTGGGGAGGAAAGGGTTTATTCAGCTTACACTTCCATGTCTCTGTTCGTTATAGAAGAAAGTCAGAACAGGAACTCAAACAAGGCAGGAACCTGGAGGCAGGAGCTGAGGAAGAGGCCATGGAAGGTTGCTGCTTACTGGCCTGCTCCCCGTGGCTTTCTCAGCCTGCTTTCTTATAGAACCTAGAACCACCAGCCCAGGTATGGCCCCACCCACAATGGGCTGGGCCCTCCACCATCAATTAATAATTAAGAAAATGCCCTACAGGCTTGCCAAGAGTGTATTCTTATAGAGACATTTTCTTGATTGAGGTTCCCTCCTTTCAGATGACTTTAGCTTGTGCCGTTGTCATAAAACTAGCCAGGACACTGGCCTTGCTCACATCATTCTAGCACTGAGCTTCTGTCATACATTTGACATGCAGAGCTATTATTATTATGCATGTAGATATTAAACAAAATGCAACTTTTTTAAAAGGTAAAAGGAACCAAGAAAACCTGGGAAATTGGTTTTTTTTTTTTTTTTGGAATGGGGGGGATTGGTTTTTTGAGACAGGATTTCTATGTTGTAACTAGCTGTCCTGGAACTCACTCTGTAGACCAGGCTGGCCTTGAATTCAAAGAGATCTACCTCTGCGTCACAAGTGTTGGGATTAAAGGGGTGTGCCACCACTGCCTGGAGGGAAATTCTTTTTTAAAGACTTAGATCCACACCATTTTATCTCTAGGGGAAGCTTGTTACTATGTTAGAGTTGTGTTGTGTTGTTTTGTGTTGTTTTTAAAGCAGGATCTTACTATGTAGCCTTTGCTAACCTAGAACTCACTATGTAGGCCAGGCTAGTTTTAAACTCACAGAGAGAGATTCTGTCTCTGCCTCAGTAGTGCTGGGATTTAGGTAACCTGGTCCTGAAGTGGTCAATTCTTTAAGAGGAATCCTAGGCTAGGGACATTGGGCCCTTGGTAAGGTGCTTGCCTAGCAGGCACAGTCCCTGGGTTTGCGTGTTGGCCCAGACCTGTAATCCCAGTACTTCAGTGGTAGAAACACAAGAATTACAAGTTCAGGATCGGCTACACATTGAGTCTGACTAAACAGCCAGCCTGGACTGCATGAGATTGTGTCTCAAAAAATTAAAAGGAACTCTTTTCTCCCCATCCCTTAATTGTTTGTTTCCTTGTTAATTAAATAACTCGCTTTCTGTGACTCTGCAGAGGCAGGTACCTGAGCCTCGGTCCCCTTGCTTGAGAGCAGTTAGTTAACATTCTTTGTTGGATGTCTGTGCTTAGTGCCCCACATCCCATTGCTCAGACTGGGCTCGCCTTTAAAATGTGGAGCAGTAAGCACAGACACTCAGCAAAGGCAGGTGCTGTGTGCATTGGTATTAGCGTGATGTGTGGCTTCTTACCCCTGCCAGATCACTAAATCTGAAAATACACAAGTATAAGGGCAAGACCAAGATTACAGGTTGCTCACACACCATCGCCACCATGGCCAGCAGCACTCCTGAGATGAGACGAGCACTGGAACACATCGCCGTGTCCCGCAGTTTTCTCACATCATTCACATAGACTCCCACAGTGAAATACTTTCACCCTAGACATAGACAAGCACAGGAAAGGTTTGGACAGAGGAATTTGTCAGCCTCAAGGGCAGTGGGTGCATGGCCGGCCTGCAGCTCAGCCATCCCTGGCTCTGCATTGCTTGCAACCAGTGTTTGCCTTTTTTCTCCACATACAGGATACCATCACTGGTTGGCAGCATCACACCTTAGCACCATGTCTAAAGGATAGATCCTTTCTCCTTATCCTCTCCATTAGCAGGCTGCCCTTTGCTAGGAGCCTGGAGAGGGATCCCAGCCATCTCTCTGGCCAAGGTTTTTCCGCATATTTTTTTTCTAGATAAAGGAGACAGGAAGAGCTAACACAAGCTCACAGATGCTCTAACAAGATGCAGGCTCTGCCAGTGATTCAATCCTTGGTATGCAGTAGAACTCTGTGCCCTGTAGAGTCCAGCATAGGGATGGACACTTGGCATGTTGATCCTTCCCTTCCTTTTTTCCTCAGCCAACCAGGCATCCTGAGTTCTTCCTTTACTGACTGGAGTCGGATCAGCTTGCCCTCAACCTGAGCTGTAGTTTCCCCGAGTAGTTTAAATGAGAGACTTGGGATGTCTGTGAAGGAAGCATACACGCATCCTCTCCAGCCTTCCCTCCCTGAGTATTGTAGGGCCAGTCAGTTGTCCTCGGTTCCATCCCCAGGGCTTTGGGATTTGCCACCATTAATCAGCAATGGATCCTGAGTCCATGAGACCATCCCACAGTCACACCCTGACACGTCTCCCTCTTCTTTTGCAGGTGGTGGAGTTTGACACCCCATCGGTCCTTCTGTCCAATGACAGTTCAAGGTTCTATGCCATGTTTGCTGCTGCAGAGAACAAGGTGGCTGTCAAGGGCTGACTCTGCCCCGTTGGTGAAATCTCAGAGCATTGCCATTCTCTTCCTGTCCTGCTGAAACCTTGCCTTTCCCGATTTTATCTTTCACACAACAGTTCAGGATTAGCTGTGTGTTTCACTTTTAGGGAAATTCATATTTTGATTATTGTATTTATTCCCTATTCACGTAAATGAAATTTAGTTTTTGTTCTTAATTGCACTCTTAAGAGGTTCAGGGAACCATTACTATAAATGTATCAGTGGCCTATAATGAAGCTTTATATGTGTAGCTATGTCTATATATAATTCTGTACATAGCCTATATTTACAGTGAAAATGTAAGCAGTTTATTTTCTATTAAAGCAAGCACTGTGCTAACAGTGCACACTCATTTCTATGGTTTTTGTACAGCTGACTGCACTAAAGATCTCGTTTCGCTATTAGCTGTAGGAAAGGCAGCGTTTCATTCTCTAGCTGGTTGTTTCACGGTGCTGGGCTCTCTAGGTGTCCAAAGGAAGGCACGTGGCAACGGTGGGCCCTCCACTCTCCTCGGGCTCCACAGAGGGAACCCAGTGGAGCTGGGCTGTGGGAGGCCTTACAGAGCACCGTGAATTCTCAGGGCTCCTGCTTTCCTGTCCTGGTGTCACTGTTTATGTTAGAGCAGTGGGGCAAAGCCCCACCTCCTTTCCCTCTCAGGAATGAGAACCCCAGCGTTCCTCAGAGGGGAGAGTTTCTTTCTGCTTTCCTCCTCCTGCGGTTATTTCTAAGCAAGACCCAGTCTGCTCCCAGTGTCCCATGCTTCAGGTCCTAACGCTGGCCGCCACAGAGCTCTCCAGCTTCTTGGCCAGTTGGTTCCCAGCCCTGGGGTCCACTGCTGCTGTTGTAGGTGGCATTTCATTAGCCTGATCCCACACCTCCAGAGTTGAGTGACAGGCTCAGGACTGTGGGGTCTGTTCTCCTCACTGCAGTCGCCTCTGCAAAGTCTGCAACCTTCAGCAGCTCTTGCTACTCAGTGTCTCACACTGGTGTAGAAGTTTTTTGTACTGTAAAGAGACCTACCTCAGGTTGCTGATTGCTGTGTGGTTTGATGTGTTCCTGCAGACCCCTTTATGCTCGGGGCCCGTAGCTTGGGTGGGTGTGGTTGCCAATGTCATCAGTCAAGTGGTCAGCGCTGCATGTTGTGACCAACTAGACATTCTGTCGCCTTAGCATGTTTGCTAAACACCTTATGAAAGCAAAAACCTGAAAAAGTGAATAAAATTATTTTGGATTTGTAAAACTCTTGTTGTATAAAAAAGTTCTCTGACAAGGGAGTGAGATGTCTTTGATGGCTTGGTAGTACTAGAGCCCTGGATCCTAATACCTGATGAAGACATTATATCTGCAAAGGATTGTTTGCAAGGGACCATGGGGCCCAGTTACCCTCAGTTGTGTGTGGTGGACCTTAGTCTTCACAGCCTGCAGTCCTCAGTCACCAGATGAAGCACCCACACTGCTATGAGAGGTCAGAGAGCGGGGAGAGTGAGTAGGCCGAGGTGGGGAGTTGTGTGTTTAGAATCAAGTAACTGTTGAGGGCTTGTAGCAACTGAAACAATATAACTGCCTTTTCATCCATTTCATTCAGATCAACCCAATGAGTGTCCTTTCAGAAGAGTACTCACCCTAAAGCTTTTTTGTATTGTATTGAATGCAGTAAAAAATGTGTTCAAATTGTTAGTTTAACATTGATTCTGACACCAGCCAATAGAAATTATCTCTTAGATCTAGCCCCATCACTTTTTGACAGGGTGTGATGGCATACACTTGGGAGGCAAAGGCGGGTAGAGTTCTGTGAGTTTGAAAGCAGCCTGGCCCACCCAGCTTTCCTCCCTATACACCCTCTCACCCTCACCACATAGAGCACATCCATTCCCATATCCTTGCCAATACCTGGAGGCAGTCTCTGCCTGGAAACCCTGCTGGCTATACCAGCTAGAAATCAGATAGGCCATCTTCATTCCTCTTCCTGTCCTACATTGCAGATTCCTCAGTCTGAATTCCAGCCCTGTAGCAGACCACTTGCTGGGGCTTGTCCTCCATCTTTGCCTCCATTCCCTGGGGACTCCACCACACCTCAGAGTGGACCCAGCTTTCCTTCTTTCCCATCAGCACCTCCTTCTAGTCCATTCTGGCTTCTTTAAGTTAATGGCTAAAGCTAGAACCACTGTCTATTTGGGAATCCAGTAGCCACATCAGACATGACAGTGGGTAGGTTTTCTTTACTCTCTTTGCTGTCCTCCATTGCAAATTCCCCAGTCTCATCCCTAGCCTGGTAGCAGACCACTCACAGGAGCATGTCCTCCCTCTCTGATTTCGCTTCCTGGTAAGTGTACCAAGCCCTGCTGTGGACCCAGCTTTTTTCCTTCCTGAGGACACTCTCAGTCCCCATCTATCCTCTTCCCATTCCTTCATGTCAGCCCTCAATACCTAGAAACACATTCTACCTGGAACCCCAAGTGGCCAGACCTGGCAGGGACTCAGAAAGCAACCCACAGCAGGGCAACAGAAACCAAGGAACGGAACACCCACATAATGGAGACCAGATATTGACAGTTAGAATCACAATCATCCCAAACCCAGATGCCTAGACACAAGCACAAAAACACAATCAATGACAGCCAGGACACTGTGTCTCTACCAGAACCTAGCAACCTGACTACAGTGTAGTCTATAAGAAATGTAATATAGTTGAAACACAAGACAGAGTCTCCAAAACAGCTGTTATGAATATGTTCAAGGATCTTTAGAAGGATACGAATACACTTCTTCATGATGTCTGTGAAAACACAAACAAGGAATGAAATGACGAAGAGTTGAAGACATGAAAGTAGGAATGGAACCATGAGATAACAATCACCATGAGATGAAACGCTTAATGAAAAGTTTGTAAAGTCAAACAAAAACTTCAGAATACAATATAGTGGAAGAATCTCAGGCATCGAAGACAAGTTAGAAGAAATGGATTTGGCGTCAAAATATTGAACCTTAAAAAAAGAAAAAAAGCAACCAGGAAATTGGGGTACTGTGAAAAGACAAAATCTATGAATAATAGTAATAGAGAAAAAGTCAGAGGCACAGAAAATATTTTGAACAAAGTCATAGAAGAAAATTTCCTTAACCTAAGGAAGGAGGTACCTGTGTACGTACAAGAAGCATACAGAACACCAAATAAATGGGACCAGACAAGAAATTCTCCATTACACATATTAATTGAACATAAAACATAGAAAATAAAGAAAAAATATTAAAAGCTGTAAGGAGGAAAAAAATCAAAAAATATATAAAAGCAGACCCATTAAAATGACATGTGACTTCTCAAGAGAGACTAAAAGCTAGAAGGGCCCAATGTGCTAACTTGAATCCAAGACCACAGGTGCCAGCCCAGACTACTACACCCAGAAAAACTAAATTCAAAGAAGAATTAACACCAGCACTCTTCAAATTATTCCACAAAAATAGAAACAGAAGAAGCATTGGCTAACTCATTTTACAGGGCCACAGTTATGCTGATACCTATCACACAAAGACCCAACAAAGAAAAAAATTATAGACCAATTTTCCTTATGAACATAGATACAAAATTTCTTAATAAATTATTTGCAAGCTGAATATAAGAACACATCACAAAAAATTATCCACTATGACCAAATAGGCTTCATTCCAAAGATGCAAAAATGGTTCAACATAGATAAACTGATAAATGTAATCCATCGCATAAACAGACTGAAAGACAAAAACCACATGCTCATCTCATTAGATGCAGAAAAGGTCTGTGAGAAAAATCCAACAGCACTTCATGATAAAAGTTCTGGATAGTCTAGGATACAAGGGACATACCTCAACATAACAAAGGCAGTTTACAGCAAGCCCAGAGCCAACATCAACTTCAATGAAGAGAAACTCAAAGCATTTCCACTAAATCAGGAACAAGACAAAAATGTCCACTCTCTCCATACCTATTCAATATAATACTTGGAAGTCTTAGCTAGAGCAATAAGATAATCAAAGGAGATCAAAGGGATACAAATAAGAAAGAAAGAAATCAAAGTAGCTTTATTTGTAGATATGATTTTATATATAAAAATGGCACCAGGAAATGTCTACAGCTGATAAACACTTTCAGCAAAAAATTAACACACAAAATCAGTAGTCTTCCTATATACAAATGACAAATGCACTGAGAAAGAAATCAGAGCAATAGTACCTTTCATAATAGCCTCAAAAATACATATATATCTTGGGATAACTCTAACCAAGCAAGTGAAAGACTTGTATAATAAAATATTTAAGACACCGAAGAAGATTTCAGAAGATGGAAAGATCTCCCATGTTCATGGATAAGATTGTAAAAACGAGCTTCTACCAAAATCAATCTACAGATTCAATGTAGTTCCCATCAAAGTTCCAATACAATTATTCACAGAAATTGAAAGGACAATTTTCACCTTCATGTGGACACACACAAACACACACACACACATGATAGCTAAACCATCTTGAATAATAAAATCATTGCTGGAGGTATCACCATCCTCAATCTCAAGTTATACTACAGAGTAATAATAAAAACATCATGGTATTGCTCATAAAAATACATTGCTTAATGGAATCTAATCAACGCTCCAGACGTAAGTCCACATGCCTATGGACACTTGATTTTCGACAAAGAGGCCAGAAATACACACTAGGAAAAAAGAAAGCATCTTCAGCAAATGATGCTGGCCAAGCTGGATGTAGAACACAAATAGATTTGTATTTATCACCCTGCACAAAACTGAACTACAGATGAATAAAGGACCTCAACGTAAGGCCAGATACACTAAATCTGATAGAAGAGAAATTGAGTTTGTGCCCCCCTAGATCTTTAATCCCTACTTCTGACTGGTAGTGTTCATGGTAGTGGAAGGCATTTTGTATGCTATGAGAGGACAAAGGTAAACCAAGCTACCAACTCTTCGATATACAATGGTGACCTACCTGCATGATAAGCTGGTGAAATACTGGCACAAATGTTGGGTTAACCATCCACTCTCTGGTTGGATTTAAGGCCCACTCCATGAGATGGAACCTATGCCTGCCACTGGGTGACCAAGAATCTGAGACTAGATAGAACAGGGACCCAGGGAAAAGCCAAATATTACTGTTTTGCTAAAGGGACATAGTAATAAAATGACTCCAAACGACATTCTGCTATATTCAGCTCTATGTCTCACTCAGCCATCATCAGAGAAGCTTCCTCCTGCAGTAGATGGGAGCAATTACAGAGGCTCACAACTGGATAATGTGCAGAGAGTGAGAGACCTTGGAACATTCAGTCCTAAATGGGTTGTCTTCACCAAATCTCTTTCTTCCAGGGCTCAGGGAACTCTGCAGAAAAGGAGGCAGAAAGATTGTAAGAGCCAGAAGGGATAGAAGACAACAAGGGAAGTGTCTTCCAGATACAACAGGACAGATGCACATAGGAACATACAGAGACTGTGGCAGCATGCACAGGACCTGTACAGGGCTAACACAGATGGGTCCCAGTGCCGAGAGGGGAAGTGGACACAAATCTCCATTGCTAAGCCATGGGCTGTCTCCAGTTAACATCTGTTCACAAAGGAATGATTAGTTTTCTCCAACAGGGTATCACTGAGCATACAAACCATACTTAAAAGTGGCCCCATGCCCAACCAAAACAAGCTCAGTCGTATATTTGGAAGGTTTTTGTCTGTTCAGTACCAGAGGACAAAGGTAAACATAATGCTTTGTCTGGACTTCTTTTTTAAACCTTACAGATCTTTTGCTTATATATTACGATTTCTGATTTTGTGTTTTTATGGGATTTCTGTGTGTGTCTCTATGTGTTTCTTGTGATTTTTCCTTGGCTGTTTCTTTTTGTTGTTGCCTGTTTGTTTTCACATGAGAGAAAGAAAAGATGTAGAGTTGAATGAGTGGAGAAGAGGGGAGAAGCTGGGAAGAGCTGGGCAAGGGGAATCCATGATCAGAATATAATTATATGAAAAAAAATATTTAATAAAATTGAAAGTATAAAAAATAAAAATAAATAAATGAGGACTTGCCTCGATGGCTCAAAAGTTAAAAATTCAGTGCTTTAATAGGTCCCAGTCCCAGCACTTTGGAACCTGAGGCAGGGGCAGCTCACGTTCCACCCCAGCTTGTGCTACATAGGGAGACCCTATTTCAAGGGAGGAAAAGCAGTTCCTCAGTTGTCACATTTCAAGTGCTCATTAGACAGATGACCTCCGTGATACACATCGACGGTATGGAGTCTCTCTATTTCTACAAAACCACTACTGGGCAGCCCTGGTCTAGACCAGAACCACTGTCGCAGTGCACTATGTTCATCTTCCAAAGAGGCCAGCAACACCAGAGGGCGCCTCTAACGTGTTCTTCCTGCTACAGTTTACATCAACTTTCTTCTGATTTGTCCTCTCATCTCTTGGTTCGCCTCCTACCTCAGTCCCCCTGCTTCACTCCACAAAAGAAAGTACTTTCCTGGCTTCCACATCTGTGTCCTTTCCTCTCTAGTACAGGGACAACCTTTAGATGTGAGCGTGGCTTCTCTTAGTATATTGCCCCTCACTAGCTGCCGAGGGACCCCACTGGGCATGTCCCAGGTACCAGGTACCTGGACAGTATTGTTTCAGTAGTGAGACTGACCTAGTCTTCCTGCCTGGCAGCCCTCAGCTCACCTCTAACTGTCCTGACCCTTCTTTCAGAAGGGTGTACGTGTGTGTGACTGAGTCTCATACATGCCAGAAAAATGTAGCTCTGAGCTAATCCACAACCCTTCTCCAGATTCAGTCACTACCACCCCTTTCCTCTCTCTGCCCTAGTTAAGGCTCACCTCCCTTCCTTGTTCATATTACAATTACAGTCTCTAAACTGTCTCAGTGTCTTGAGCCATCAGCTAAACTGCAAAACAAGACAAAAACAAAACCAAAACCCAACTGTTTGGTCAAGCATTTCACCCTCCTGAAATCTTAAGGGATAGTTGCCTAGTGTATTAGGTAATAGAAGCCAAGAAGGAAAAATAAAGCAGAGAAGAGCATTTGAAATGTTGGGACCAGAGAGCCAAATCTTAGACTGGGCAGGGAAACACCTATTGAGAAAATAGCTACTGACTGCTTTGTACGTTCAGCCAGTTTTGTTGGTTAATAGTTTCAGTGTGGTGAGCCCTTCAGACTCTGGGCCTAGACCCTGCTGTGAGCCTCTGGCTATCGGGAGATCTTCTGAGCTAAACTGAGTCATGAATAATTAATGACTGCCCGAGAGCGGCTTGTTTACAGGGAAGCCAAAGCCCCCTGAAGGGATACTTCTTCTCTGGCTAAACCTTTAACTTCACCTGGAAAGCTATTGTCCTCAGCATCTAACTCCACTGGAGAGAGGCTGTCTCCCCTAGGTAAACATCCCGCCTCAGCAGGGAAGTTGTCCTGCTCTGATACCTATCTCATTCAGGATGTTTTACCTATGCACTGTCTCACCCTGTAATTAACACCTTGGTTCTAACCCCTGTAGCTGCACGTAGCCCCCTGATGAAAGGGGTATAAGATTGGAGGGACAAATAAAATTTCAGCTCCATTCCATCTGAGCTCAATGATGCTGTGTGTGTCTGGCCTACTTCTTTTCCCTCGCGTCTCTTACCCCTCTCCTCATTAGACCCTTCAGTCCCACTCTCCATCCAGGTACTGTCCGACTTGCCAGGCCGGCTCTGGCAGAGTGGCGCCCGGAACAGGGACCTGGAATACGGGGAATCAGTGAGGACCGCCACGTGAATAAGGTGAGTACTCAGTCAAATTGAAGGTTGGTGGCAAAATGGGCAATCAGAATGGAAAGATGTTGTTTGCGCATTTATTAAAAGATAGGCTCCGAGCCCACGGAGCAAAAGTAGGCCAGACACAGCTGTATCATTTTCTTGAGTTTGTAGAAAAAATATGCCCTTGGTTTCCTCATAGGGGAACCATGAAGCTACAAACTTGGTTGGAAGTAGGAGAAGCTTTGCAGCAATACCAGGAACAAAATAAGGAGCAAAATATGTCTGATACTTTTGAGCTATGGAAAATGATTATGATCAACCAGATCCAGGAGATGAATTTGATTTAAAAAGTGAGGCTGCTAGATACCAGGATTCAGATTTTGATTCGGATGATGGGAGACGATCCAAATTATCCAGCTTTAATAGCCATGGCTAGAGAAACTGATAGGTCTGTAGAAAAACAGCCTTCACTCCAAGAAGTTGTAGGAATTAAAGAGGCAGTAAATTTCAATGCTCCTCCAAGATTGTACAGATTCTAGGCCACCTTCACTCCCAGCTAGCCCTGATTGCCGCTCATATGGGAATTTGCGATTGCTAACAACACAATTGCCCCAGCTGATGCCAGTTCAGTTCTGGCACGGCCACAGCGGATAGCATGATTTCAGTTGTTGATGCAGCTAAGCTGTTGGCGGAGCCACAGCCACTGGGTCAGCTATAGCTGATGGTTCGGTCCCCGCCTCTGATGTAGCTAGAGCTACTGGCATGGCCACAGCCTCGGGGACGGCCACAACTGTTAGCACAGCCTACAACCACGGGCATAGCTTCGGCCACTGAAGCTGCCGCAGCCGCTAGCGCAGCCCAGCTGCCAGCCAAGCCATGGCTGTCTGTGCAGTCACAGCCGCCGATGCAGCCCCAGTTACTGGAACCATTCCAGTCACCGGTACAGCCCCCTCCCCCACTGCCTATGCAAAGCAGAATTAACAGCCTAGCTCCTGCTTCTACCAAGAGGGCACAATTGAAACCTGTTCCACCTGAACTAATTAGTAAACTGTTTAAAGTGTATAAGTAAAATCTGGATACATGTTTTTGTAAAGTTCTGATAAATCGATCCTACTATTAGCAGGAACAAACTCAAGATTTAAAAAAATTTTTTTTTATAGATTTTAAGTACTTTACATTGGCAATATACCTGATTTTTTGGATAATGGAAAGTGCTTCCTGTTTCACTTCCAATACCATTGATAAAAACTAAAGGTCATACTTCATTAACATTGGCATGCATGCTGCCCTGAAGCTTCAGAGATCTTTTTTTTTCCCTGGGTGCACCCTTTCTTTAAAATTCATTTCTCTTTTATCAGGCCTGATTAATTTTTTTGTCAGTGTCTTGATTTTGTTGTTCTGTCTGTTCTTATTTGTGCGTGGATGGTGTCTAAGTGTGTGAAAATGTGTGGAAATGATGGTGTCTAAATGTGTTCATTTGAATATCATTGTCCTGAATGCTGGATGGTCAAATGCAGGTTTCTTTGGAAATGGTTCTTGCTGCAAACTCAGAGGAGAGACTTCTTGGTGCAGCTTTTTGCTGCTAGCCAAATTACCAGAATGGTTTCTGCCCCTGTCCTGTTCACCTCTACTCCCATAAGCGCGCATGGCAGTAGAGGTAGAACTTTTAAAAGGACACAGGGCTGAACTGTTTCAGATTTCTGCTTATGCAGACAAATTAAAAAAAAAAAAAAAGCAGCAGGTCATATCAGGAGAAGTTCTGAGGTCTCTCTGTTTTCTATCTCTGTGTATGTGTGTGAATGATGAAGTTTTTTCTAGTATAAGTTTGAAAAGAGAGCATTGAATTAAAGCTGAGTAATGTATGTGTGACTGCATTTTGGATGTGACTCCATTTGGGATGTGGATTACATGTGATTTGCTGATATGCTTCCTCCCTACTTGGGGGAAGAAGGTGGACACGTGGCTGGCAGAATGGCCATGTGGACGCTGCCATTTTTTCCAGGATCAAAGAGGACGAATGCCATGTGGCTCCATCATCATCTAAATGGAGGTAGCCACATGTTGCCATTCAAGGAGACAACAGATCTCAGATATTTTAAATTAAATTGGATTTTGTATTGTTTTTTCTATGCTAAAAATAAGATAGGATTTTTAAAAACAATGTTTAATAAGAGATCAAAGCTATGCCTCTGTGCATTCAGATACAGGAATGTACTGTGTGCTGACAGCAAAATTTTTTCAGTGTGAGAGTTATGGGATTAAAACAAAGTAAATCAAGACAGGTGAGGTTTGAGTAAACAACCTGGCAGTCTTTAGAGATCGAGAGGCCATATGATGGTTTTTTCTATACTAAAAATCAGAGAGGATTTTAAAGATAGCTAAACTGCCACTGCACCAGAGCTGATTCGAACAGGCCTGGAAGGCAGACTGCCGCAGAGGGTGTGACACAAGGAATGTACATTACAATAGGGGAACTTTATTTGTGGTGCTGCAGGCACACAGTTGGGAGGTTTTAAACTACTTTTAAAATTTGGAATCTTGCAAGGATAAAGTTTAAGAAAACAGCTTTTTTAAGGTATTTAAATTTATGATTGGAAGTCACTGCAAAATGAGAACTATGTTATAAGTGTCATAACATCAGAAAGATTAAGAACCCCTGGCTTAAATTGTCCCTGCTTATGGAAGGTCTATTCGGGTGCAAAGATGTATATTTTACCAGCTTGTCTTTGCTAGCGTTGTTAAGTCTTAGTTATTTTGATAATTAAAGTAGAAAAAAAATTTTTTTTACAATACTCTGGAATGATAGATTCTCAAGCCCGGGAAAGGAAAATTCCCAGTCTCTCTATAAATTATAAATTATAGTTATAAGTTAAAAGTTTTGTTTTTAACAGGAGTTTCAATTCAGGAATTATTTTTAAAAGTTAATATCTAACAAGGAATAGGACAGAGCCAAACCCTGGAACAAAGTAGTAATATTCTAAATTGGAAGGATGCTGAAAGGCATCAGAGAACATTTCATACTTGCATAATTAAAGATTACCTATAAATTTATAGAGAAGAGATGCTACAATAGAAATGGGAGTATACCTATATAGCCTCAGTGATAAAATAATGTTTATCAAGGTTTGGGTCTTAAAGGACAAAGAATACAGTAACCTTTAACTCCATCTCAAAGGCCTTTATGAGATGGCTTAAGGATATTTTTAATGCAGAAGCTACCAACCAACCTGTACTATGCAGACGCTACACTCCTGTGTGAGTGGAACAGTGACCTCTAAATACAGGCAAATGGGATTCTCCTATTTTTGTTATTAAAAAGGAAATCTTGGATATAGAGATTATTACAGGATTTGAGAAAAGTGAATGAAACCATAGAATTAAAGGGAGCCTTACTACCTGGACTGCCCAGTCTTTCTGCTATTCCTATAGATACTTATTAAATTATTAGAGATCTTATTTTTACACTGTTCCTCTTGCTCCTGATGATTGTATATGATTTGCTTTTTAGTGTACCTTTTATTAATTTTAAAGAGCTTATGAAAAGATATTTTTGAGAAGCTCTTCCTCAAGGTATGGCTGGCTAATAGTCCTATATTATGTCAGAAGTTTGTAGCACAAGCAGTTGAAAACTAGAAAACAATTCCTGATTTTCTATTAGCTTTTGAGCAAAAAAGGAGTTTTAGTTACAGCATAAACTCATTTACAGCAAGCTTTAAAAAGTCAAGGTTCAGTTATTGCTCCTGAAAAGGTGCAACAAGAATTTCTTTATCCATATTTAGGATAGAAGTTATATCCTCCAATTATACTACCTCAGGAAGTACAGATAGAAAAGGTTAAAAACTCTATATGATTTTTCAGAAATTATTAAGAGATATTAATTGGCTTAGGCCTTATTTAAAAAATCTCCACAGATAAATTAAAACCATTTTCTATTTTTAAAAGAAATGTTTCACTTGCATCCCCTAGGTAGTTAACAGTACATGGACAGGCCATTGAAAAACGACAAGTTCAATATATAGATTATAATCAAGAATGGGCTGCAAATATCTTATCTACCAACTGCAGTTCTGCCCAATGGGAACTTGCACTAAAATTGAATGCTATGTATGCATCCATAAAAATAGTCAAAGTCTTAAAACAATTTAATATTACCAGAGATGCAACTCATCAAATTATTAAACAATGCATCTCATGCCCACAACATCATGCAGTATCTCAGTATGGAGTAAATCCTGTAAGTTTAAAGCCTAGTCAAATATGGCAGATGGATGTCACCTGAATACCAGATTTTTGAAAGTTAGGTAAATATGTGTATGAGGTTATTGATATTTTCTCAAAATTTATTATTGCTTCCACATTAACTGGGGAAGCTACTAAACATCTTATGACTCACTGGTTAAAATGTTCTGCTTTAATTGGACAGTTTTCTATTATTAGGACTGACAACAGCTCAGGCTATACAAGCCAAGCATTTTTTATGATTTTGGGCACAAACGTCAATTGAACATAAAACTTGAATTCCTTGTGATCCTCAAAGACAAGGAATTGTGGAAAGAGCCCATAAGGCTTTGAATTAATATTAGAAAGGGGGAGTTATACCCTCTGCCTTCATAATACTTTAAAATATGTTTTCTTTATTTAAAAAAAAAATTCTTTTTTAACTGTGGATTCTCAAGAATTATCTGAAGCTGAGCGCTTTTTGGCATCCAAACACAGAAACTGCCTATGCTCAAGTAAGGTGGAAAGATCCCCTTACAGGAAAACATAATGGGCCAGACCCCATATTGAGATGGTGGGGAGGCCCTGTCTTGTGTTTTTTCCACAGGATACTGGAAATGCCAGGTGGCTTCCTGAGAGACAAGTGCGGCTTGCTGATCCTCCTGCTGATGATGCTAATGACCCCCCATGACAAGTGATGCTGAGACATTCTGGACCTACCTGCCTGACCCCCCGTTGGTGCATCCCACGACTTGGGAAGGACCAGAGATTGTCATCAGAGTGAACGACACCCGCCTTCTCAGAGAACCAGAGAAAGGACGAGAACCATGGGCAAGCAGGCACGGTTTTAATTATAAAGGACTTGGACATGGCCTACCCATTTGCTTTTCTAAACATACTCTCACCGTGGGGTGTGTGACTTTGAACTGGGAATATCAGTATAATGGACATCAGAGAGTGGCTCTCTGGACTCCTTTAAAGAAGGAAGTTATACATTCCCCTGCGCCATATAATATTCCAGAATGTCCTGTTGAATATAGAACAGATACATCAAAGTTACTTTGGACTGAGTGCAGATCCAAATATCCATGGATGCAGCAAATTCATGGGACCAACAGAACTGTGATTGACTGGTCTGGAGGAGATCCAAGTATCTCCTCTAGCGGTCCACCGACAAGCTTAACTGCTGGACTTTGGTCTGATAACGGATATCCTCAGACATCCATTTGGAAACTGGCTGCTGCCCTAGGAGAAGTTAGCTATGACATGTTTATTAAGGAATTCACTCATCCTCCTAGTAATGTAAGCTCTGTCATGGCCTGTGTACAAACCCCATATGTTTTATTGATTGGTAATATTCAAATGCATTTTAAGGAACAATTGTTTAATGTCTCTTGCATTGACTGTACTCTTTCTAATTGTATTGCAGCACGTAACCTTGATTTGTTTTTTCCTCATTTGTCTGTTATGATTTTGCATCAGCCTGCATTTGTTATGGTTCCTGTTGAAATTTCTCAACCATAGTATGATGATAAGGGATTAGCAGTTATAAAAGAAATCAATAGGGCTTTAATAAGACAGAAGAGAATGGTTGGATTAATTGTTGCTGGCATTGTAGCATTAATTTCACTTATAGCCACTGCCACAACTGCTGCTGTCGCCCTGTCACAAACCATTCAGAATGCTCCATATGTTAATGCCTTAGCAAGAAATACTACACTTGCACTGGGAACGCAGGAGGAAATAGACCTTAAGTTAAAACAAAAGATTGATGCCCTTTATGAAACAGTTCAGTTTTTGGGAGACGAACTTAAAGCATTGAGAGTAAAGTAGATTTGATTGTCATGCTAGTTATCAATGGATTTGTGTTACTCCTAAGATTTATAATCAGACTGAAGAGGACTGGACTAAGGTCCAAGCCCACCTACAAGGGATTTGGCATCATGAGACTTTATCATTAGACTTGCTACAGTTACATATGGAAATTCAGAATATCAGGAATGCTGGACCTCTCGAGTTTGATGCTGCCCAGGCAGCTAGTGAGTTTTTATCTAATACTAAAAAAGGAATGTTAGTGAGATGGTCCCTTCTTTGGCTTCCTTTAAACATTTGCTTATCTCTGTTGGCATAATTGGCGGACTATTGACTCTTGGCTTGCTCTGTGCTCCCATATTAACGAGGCTGTTTACCAATGCCCTCTGGAGAATGAGGGTCCAGATACATGGTCTAGAGCTAAACCAAGAACTCTTTTAAAAACAGCATCCGTGACGGGAATCCGCATGTATATGTCACCAAATTATCCCTAAGACAGGGATTATGAAAAGAATGTTCATAATTTCCCGATGACGGGGGTAAATGAGCTATACTTATGCGGGCCTAAGCCAGATGCTGTTTATTATACAGAGAAGGGGGAGCTGTGGTGAGCCCTTCAGACTCTGGGCCTAGACCCTGCTGTGAGCCTCTGGCTATCGGGAGATCTTCTGAGCTAAACTGAGTCATGAATAATTAATGACTGCCCGAGAGCGGCTTGTTTACAGGGAAGCCAAAGCCCCCTGAAGGGATACTTCTTCTCTGGCTAAACCTTTAACTTCACCTGGAAAGCTATTGTCCTCAGCATCTAACTCCACTGGAGAGAGGCTGTCTCCCCTAGGTAAACATCCCGCCTCAGCAGGGAAGTTGTCCTGCTCTGATACCTATCTCATTCAGGATGTTTTACCTATGCACTGTCTCACCCTGTAATTAACACCTTGGTTCTAACCCCTGTAGCTGCACGTAGCCCCCTGATGAAAGGGGTATAAGATTGGAGGGACAAATAAAATTTCAGCTCCATTCCATCTGAGCTCAATGATGCTGTGTGTGTCTGGCCTACTTCTTTTCCCTCGCGTCTCTTACCCCTCTCCTCATTAGACCCTTCAGTCCCACTCTCCATCCAGGTACTGTCCGACTTGCCAGGCCGGCTCTGGCATTTCAGCTTTTCTTTTTTTTGTATGTCTTTACATTTGATTTGTCTGTCTTTCTGTTTATTTTGAGACAGCGTCCCACTGTGTGGCCTTGGCTGGCCAGGTACCTGCTTTGTAGGTCAGGCTAGCCTTGAACTCATAGAGATTTGCCTTGCCTACCATGCCTGACTAAGTGTGATACTTTCAAGGGAATCTCCACTCTGTTTCTGAGTAAAGTAGGCCATCGGTGTAACAGTAGACCCAGGCTCTCAGCAGTTAACCATGATCCATGAGGAAATGGAGGCTCTGCTCATGCCGTCATTCGTGAACCCAGGTCACTCTCTGCTAGACTTGAAGTTCTCAGTGGATCCTCTGTACTGGGCTTGTAGGTCCATGGAGAGTGAAATATTGAGCAGAATGCATCTGGGGCAGACCTGGAGATTGTAGTCAGCACTTCTGTGGGGGTCCTGCTGGTGAATTTGTGTGAACCCTGTGTGTTACACCTGAACAGCCTGACCCCCAAGTCCTGCCTGTTCTTTCTTCTCATGATCTCAGCTTCAGTAATCAGGAACCAGTGCTTGGACTAGGTACCGTCTGTAGTTTCTTCTACCTTTAAACATGACTGATGTGGGTTAGTATATATGACCTGCAAAGCCTGGATCTTGCTGAGGTCACTTAAGGTCAGAACTGTGTCCTTTCAAGTCCAAGAAGGAGAATGGGGGGCAGGTCACTTTTTTTCCTGAAATGTTCTCTGTCCCCAGAATCTTCCCCTGGCCTGGACACAGCATCACCCTTGGCTCAGGCAAGACCCCTTCCTCTCCCTCAGGTGGACTTACCTTGGAAGGGCTTAGCTAGCCACTGCCCAAATGAGAACAGTCAGTGATAACTGGGACCCCACTGCTGTGGCACAGCATCTTCCAGAAGAGGAGCTCCATCACCCATTCAAGACTAGCCCAGTATCATCCAGGCGGGCCTGTGGACACATAATACTTGGGGTGAATATACTGGTTTTGCCTAGAACAATTGGTTTCACGGTTTGCGGACACAGCTCTGGCCCATTTTTATGCCCTTGGCAGAATCTAGCAGGCTACTGCCCTGGAGCCATTCTGACTGCTGCTGAGAAGCAGTGTGCCTTAGGCCCTACTGTAGTAGTACTCCTACTGTGGGGATCACCAAAGAAGACACGGAGGCCCATTCACTGGTGCAAACCATTCCAGACCTCAGCAGAGGGAACCACTATCATGGCAAGCGGCATACTGGACAGTGGAACCCTGAATGTCTCTGCTCAGGTATTTTCATTGATACAGAACTCCTTAGGTGTTCTACTGATAGCACGTGCAGATCATGAGCAATCAAACATCCCCCACATAAATCTAACACCTGAAGACAATACAAAATGCCAACACCTAGGCAGCCCCCCACCCAACAGTTCACAAAACAATTATTTTATACATAACTAAAAATAAACTTCCACAAGACCCTATCCCCAACCCCATCCTACTGCACTTCCCTCCGGTCCCCAGGACCCTGCCTAACTTCTCGTTCCACACTCTCTTCTTTCACAGCTTCCTAGTACATGGACTTTACCCCCTAGTATGTTCTTTCTGCCCACCCACGCAAAAAATATTTATTGAACATCCAATAAGTACCAGGTACTTGAGACAAAAGCACTTCTGTGCCCATTCCTCCCCACACAAATGGAGAATGCAGGGCTGGGGCAGCCATGTACCCTTAATACTAACATTCATATTTAGCTAGGCAAAGCAATGTGTGGCTGAAAGTAACGACACCTTGGGAAGATGTTCAACCCCCCCCCCATTCCTTCATGCTTCATCCTGCCCAGAGACCACCCTACCCGAACCATGTTGTCCTCACAGGAAGGTATCAGAGCGTTGCCCTGTGTCTGCCATGGGCTCTGTTGATGCTGTGTCTAGCACGTGTTGTTCAATTCATTTTCAGAATCTGATTCCAGGAACAATCTCTGCTTCTCGAGCAGAGTTCAGGAGCTCTGGGATACATCTGTGTTTGCCTCAGCCTGTTTCCTTTAGCCTTGGTAAGATTTTGAATCTCTCCTTTTGATTAGCTTGAGTATATTTAGTATTCTTAAACCTGCCTACTACAGTATAGACATTCTGGTTTGATGAATAATTCTATAGCTCTGGAGATTTTTTTTTAAGAGCATGTGGGTGCCCAGTGAGACCAGAGGAGGGTGTCAGATCCTCTGGAGCCAGAGTTAGGGGCAACTGTGAGCTGCCCGATAAGGGTGCTGGGAATCAAATTCAGATCCAGATCCTTGTAACTGCCGAGTCATCTCTCTATCTCCCAAGCCCAGAATTCTTCAACAGCAGCAGGCACGTGGGCAGGCTTACTGGGTTGACAAGGATTCTGATGACTCATCTCCACACCTTTCAGACAGAAAATTTCATGTAGAGCCCTGAGCTCATCCACCTTGGAGCACAGCATGATGCAGAAGTCTTCTGTTGTTTTGGCCCTCTTTCTTCACGGCTGAGTTTGAGATTCCACTGAAACAGCCTGTAGATTCTCAGCACTGAAGCCCAGGCGGGCTTGCAGTCTTCACAGCATGTTCTCAAACTACACAGCTGGACTCTAGGTGTCAGTGGTATGCTTATGACTGTGTTTGAGAGGGAAAGAAAGCACTGAAATAAAGTCCACAAACCAGATACGGTCTTGAGTTTGTCCTTTCTTAAGAGAGGAATCGTTAGGTCTCCAAACCTTCTCCAGAAATGGCCTTTCTCTGCTGGAAATGTCACATCAAAGCCAGAGGAATCAGGCCACTTGCGTTTGTTCCCATGACTTAGCAGCAGCACTGGAGGACATTATGCAAGTGAAACACAAATGAGAAACCACTCCTCTTTGTGTGTGTGGAGGTCAGTTTAGGGATCTCTGCCTACCTTAATGCTATCTCTATTGATCCTCTTCCCTCTTGGTGGGCGACTTGGCTTGGAGGCCTCTACAGTGAAAGACAATCTGTAGAGGGAAGAGGCTCTGCTGCCACGGCTGAGGCTGCAATTCTCTATCTCCACTGTTATCTAGAGCCATGGTAAGAGCTCTTGGTTGCCTGAGTCTGTATGCAGAGAAGATGGAGTGGTCATCCCCAGGACCCTTTACCTTCAGAGTACTGGGAAAGGGATTATGGATGCAGCTATACACAGGAGGCTGGCAGCAGCCTAGGAGGGAAGTGGCTAGATTAGAACTCCAGAAGCATGGCAAGCTCTGGGGTCCTCTACATTTCCTCTTCACCTTCAGGAGGTTCCTTTACCAGTGTTAGTTCAGAGCCTCCTCTGCTCCAGCAGGAGGCAGCCATGAAAAGAGAACACTGTCAGGAGACAGAAGACCTGGGTTTGAATTACAGCCCCCCCCCACCTCTTGCAAGCAACTTCATCTTGCCAAGTTTAAATAGAAGTAAAACATCCTTCCCAGTTCTGCAGGTAGGAGTGGTTTAGAAATATGTGTGGGCACCTCAGAATGGGCATGTAATGGCATGGGAGGCAGTCTGAGTTTTGTGCATCCTTGTTCCAGAATTCTAAAAAGGAAATAGCCCCATGGCCTGGGTAGCAATGATAGCTGACTCTAAGGAGGCCATTGAGGGCCTGGTACAACTGCCTGGCAGCTAGATCAAGATCATCCACATGCTACATGGAGAGCCCTTTAAAAGAGAACTTGTGGCCACTGCTCAGTCACTGAAGCTGAGTAATAAAGGCTTTTGTTCCTGGAGGCTTCCATATCCCTGTTGCCTGCCATCTCTGGAATATGGTGGCCCAGTGTCCTGGGTGTGTCTCTATTTTAGAAACTGAATCCTGCCCTCAGTAGCCAGAATGCTATGACCTTTGGGCAAGGGAGGGAGGAAGCCTGCCACAGGTCAACAGGCTTGGGAGGGTTGGGTAGACATGTTTCCCAGCAGCTTGAACACTTGTAACCCTTGGGCAAGGGAGGGAGGAAGCCTGCCACAGGTCAACAGGCTTGGGAGGGTTGGGCAGACATGTTTCCCAATGGGGTGATAGGTTTTCCATCTTAAAGAAAAGTCTTTAAAAAATGTTGTGTCTGATTTGAGAAGGCTCTGAGAAACACGCCTGCTCCATGTAGCTGGATAGATGGTGCCAGTGGAACATGCAGGCGTATGACATTTCTATCTCACCTTTCTCTAGAGCCCCAGTCATCACCTCAGCTGCTGCATGGCCACCTTCATCCGCACTAAAGCCCCTGATGACATTCTGATGTCCTCCAGCAGTACCCCCATGATGCCCCAAATTGCCAGCATAAAAATCAATTGAATACTGGCACTATATACTGGGCCATGGCAAGACACTACAGTCCTGGGCTCAAGAGGCTCTCGTTGCAGTGGTGATGGGCGCTCTTATATGAAAGGACTGTCATCTACATACAGAGAGGATCAGTGCACTGAGGGGCAGGGATCCATGGACTACTGGGTCCTTCCTCAGTAAGTGTATCACTCCACGATTCAAAACAGAGCAACCTCTGATACAGAAACTCAAAAGAAAGGAAACCCAATGCCATCCATTGAGTTGGCCATGTTGTGAAAATTGGGGTGGACAGCCAAGGTTGAGGGAGCCATGAGATCAACCCTGAATGAGGCCAGGGGTGCTGTGGAAGACATGCAGTGTGTGGACATGGTGGCTAGGGAAGGCTTCAGAGTGGAAGCCTCTTCCTTGTTTTGTTTTTGAAAAGGGGTTCAGTATATAGCCTAGAATAGGCTCCAGTTCACAATTTTCCTGCCTCAGTCTCCCAAGCATGCCAGCATAGCCAGTTAAGACCTGTAGTCTCTCAAGAACTGTTGTTGGGAGGAGAGGTAGGACTTTTTAGAGGGAAGGCAGTCCTGAGAGTGGTAATTGTTTGTGCATCTGACTCAGCTTGGCGCACCTCCCAGGAGACCAGCAAGTAGAACATTGTTCTACATCTGATATAGAGCCTGGAGACAGAACCCCCAGAGGTGGAAATGCCAGGAGGTCTGGGGCACAGAAGCCTCATGGGTTTGTCTACAAATCAACCCACTAAGGGACTCCAGCTTCTTCCTAGTGTGGTTTCTTGACTTTTCAAAACTTGTAGTACAAAGCCTGCCTTGATTGCACTGCCTATAATCCCAGTTCTTGGGAGCTAAAGGCAAAGTAGATCAGGAGTTCAAGGCCGGCTTCAACTACAGAGTTTGAGCCCAGTCTAGGCTACCATACTCTTTTTTCAAAAAGAAAAAAAAATGTAGTAAAAGCTGGAGAGGGTGGCACACACTTGTAATTCCATCACTTGGGTGGCCAAAGTAGGAGGGTCATCCTTTACTAAGTAGAAAATTTGAGGGCAGCCTGGGCTATCGGAGACCCCATTTCAAAACAAAACAGAAACACATTAGTCAGAGAGACTTCTCCTCCCGACCTGCAGTGGACTACAGTTAATACGAAGGCTCATGACTGGCCAAAGTGCTACGAACGAGTGACTGGTGAGTGCCCAGCCCTTCCTGGGCCAGCAGGACAGTCAAAGGGGACCACTGGACCTGTAGGAGAGAATGAGGGACAAGAGACACAAAGAAGGACAGCCAGACAGTATTCTGATCAGGCTGACAAATTTTATTTTTCTCAGGCGGGCTTTATAGTAGGCAGAGCAGGATGTAGGGAGGGGTTAAGCGGTGCAGGTGTTTGGGCAGAGCAGGATGTAGGGCAGGATGTTAGCTATGCTCTAAAGGTCACCAGGAAGCAAGGAGGGTTAGGTTGCTAGTTTGCCCACTCACCGGGGGGACTATTTCTAAACATTAGCTTGTTCTCGGAGAAGGTCATGGTGTTTTGATCTTGCTTGTTTTTCTTAACTTTGTACTAATCTAACTCTGACTTAACTATGAACTTATATAACTAAAAGCTATGTGCAGTGATGGCTGAAAGCAGGTTGCTATTTCTAGCGGGCAAATATCCAAGGGTCCGATGGCTCTTGGCACAGCCCTAAGTGGGACATCTGCTTCAGTCTCTTAGCCCCCGAGGAGCATCGTGGGAAAGAGGGAGGAAGGATGCTGAGAGCCAGAGTGCGGCGACACGCCGTCATAGGCGTGTGTGGCCACTGCACTCATGAACTCAAAGCAGCCGTGGTCGCCTCCACGGGATCAGGCCGTTCCAGCAGTGAGAGGGTACAGGCTTGCGAAGCCTCACCTCTGCTGAGGAACTGTTGGCAGCTTGGCTGCTGGGGAAGGAGAATCATTTCTTTGGGAGTTTGCCCACTGGCCGGCTGCTTGGGCCCCAGTGGCTGTCCCATATCCACGCACACGTGAGCAGCGCTGATTAGTCCCAGGAAGTTAATCCAAAAAGTCATTTGTAAAAGGATGTGGTTGGGGGATATGTTTGGGGGTACCAGGAGAAGCTAGAGGTGAGAGTAGGGGTCGATATGCTCAAAAATATGCATATATGACATTCTCAAGAAAAATTGAAAACTATTACCACAATGCAGTGAAACACTTTGGCGTACCATAGAGTTTAGCACGCTTCAATGTGTGACTCAGTGGCAGTAAGTGCACCCATATTGTTGTGCAGCCATCACCACTGTCCAGCTCCAGAACGTTTCCATCTTCTCAACCGAAGCCTGGAGAGACAGGGACTCCCGCTGTGGCTGACTTTCTCTCTGCGGATGGCCTACGCGGTCCATGCTCCTTTGCCGACAGTCTCTTGGCTAAGCTATCCTCAGTTTTCCCAACTAGACTGTGGCATTGTTCTGTTGCTGGGCTCTGGGGTGACAGTTGAGAGGGCGTTGGCTAAAGTGAGCATAGATCTTCATCACACATGAGAAACTGAGGCAAAGAGATCCCAGAAGTCTACTCCCAAGACAGTCAAAACACAAATGGCTGCAGAACACGACTTGTGACTGGCATGGGCATCCAGGACAGGTGAAGAATCCATGCTGAGCAGAGGGCAGAGCAGGTGGAGATTGGCAGGCTGGAGAGGTTCAGCAAGAGCTGCTGTGCACCTGGGTGGAGAGCAGGCACAAGAGCCCAGCTTCAGTCACATCCTGATGGAACAGCTTGTCCCCCGAGGAGATGCTGCCAGTAGCAGTTACTGCTTCAGTCCTTTTGGCTAACATATTCAGTTAGCAGACCACTTGGGCAGAGGCTGAGTGGAGCCTCCCCAAAATGGAGCTATATGGGCCAGCAGCGAGGCTGGTTGGTGTTCATGAAGGAGGATGTTGCAATGTGTCCCCTATGGCCCTGCGGCCCTGCGGCCCTGCTGAGTGACACGGCTCCTGCGTGAGCAGTGTGACTGAGTGGATTTACTCTGCTGGTTTGCCTCACATCACAGAGCAGCCTGAGAGCATAAAAGCCAGAGTAGACATCAGTAAGGTGGCCTGATCTCTGACAGGGGAGCACAGGGAAGGAGAGAAGGTGCCAGACCTCAGGAATGTTCTCCCTGTTCAGTGGGACGGCGTTCCTCGCTGGTTTCTTCCTGCTCCTGAAGCTTGCCACATTCTGCTGGAAAAGGAGTCACCTTCCCCCTGGCCCATTTCCTTTCCCCTTCCTTGGGAATTTATGGCAACTCAACTTTCAGCTGCACCCAGATACGCTGTTCCAGGTATGGAGCAGGACCTCACGCATGAGGCTCTAAAGGGATAGACAGAAGAACTCTGTCTTCTCAGCCCAGGGACATTGGAATCTGAGGAATTAGTGCCAAATGTGGGAATGGGGAGATCCTGGTCTTGTTACCTGCCAGCTCTGAAGCTTTGAGCTTCAGTTTCCTTTCCTGCCAAATGCAGGGATATCCAGGGGTGTAAAAACGGAGTATAAAGACTGTGCAGGAAGTGGGGTGGGAGAATGGGAGGTTCAGGAAATACATGAAAAGCCCATCTACAAAACTCTGGCTGTTCATTTATGTACAATACTAGGCCACACTCATTTCCAGGATTTATCAGGTGTGAGTGCTGAGCCCTGACTCCTCTAAATGCCCAGAGACTCTGTGACCCTGGGCTGGATTCCTGAGGAGTGGGTAAGTGCTCTGAGATGCACCAGAAGTTGAGTGTTGGGTGCAAGAAGGTAGGGATTCATACCAAGAGGGCGATGCCAGCAAGTGGGGCCAGAGGGCTTCATGTACAGTGAGATACCTGGTCTTTCCACAGCTGGCTCAGACTCACGGCAGTGTGTTCACCGTATGGCTGGGCTCCACACCCATCGTGGTACTGAGTGGCTTCCGGGCAGTGAAGGAAGCATTGGTCTCCAATTCAGAACAGTTCTCGGGGAGACCGCTCACCCCATTCTTCCGAGACCTATTTGGAGAAAAAGGCGAGTCTGCCCTTCCTATGAGGGCGGGAAGGGGCTGTCTGTCACTGCAGTCATAGGGCAAGGATTGTTGAGAACTGTACACAGACAGGGCTGGACCAGGAAGACATTTTCAAACCCTTCCACATGAGGAGAGATGTTAAAGAGACACGCATCCAAGCCCAGCTCAGCCCCTTCCTGGCTTCATGGCCTGGGTCACGTGCAGACCCTCGGTGTGCTCATTGTTAGATGGGAAACTGCTCTCCCTCCCCTAAGCTTGGAGAGCAAGCCACCCAGAATACCTGAGAGGGCCCAGGATTACGGCAGCTCAGAAAGTACCTTGTCCCTCCTATCTGCCTCTTAGGCCCTTTGTCTTTTTCCTCCTTTATTTTCTCCTCCATTTTTGTAGGGACTTGGGGCAGAATCAGACCGGAGAGCTGGGCACAGGCATATCTGAGCCCACCCTAAGAACCCTAGGCTCACTGACCACCACCCCACAATGCCCCTCTTCTCTTGGTCAGAGCAACAGCTCAGAGAGGTTGAGAAGGTTATTTGGAGGTCTGCTCTCTAGGCCTGGTGAAGTTGCCTGAGGGTCTAGGGTAGGGGTGGGGGCTGGTGACCATCCTCTCTCCCTTCTTGGACCAGGAGTTATCTGCAGCAATGGGCATACGTGGCGGCAACAGAGACGCTTCTGTCTGACCGCTCTTCGAGAGCTGGGCCTTGGCAAGCAGATGCTGGAGCTGCAGCTGCAGCACGAGGCAGCAGAGCTGGCTAAGGTGTTCCACCAGGAGCAGGGTGAGAGGAAGTGGGCCAGGGCAAATGTGCCCTATCCCTGTGTCCTTCCACGCACTTGCTCATCTCTACAGAGGCATGTGAACCTGTGCATAGTGGTGGTGGTGGTGGTGGTATGCTGTGTCCTTGAAGCCCAGGAACATTACTAGTGGTTTTAACTGGGAGTTTCCCCAAGGCAAATGGACACAGACTTAAGAATGCCTAAGTAAGTGGAAAGCCAGAAGGCCCACCTGGAACTTCTGGATGTGTTCTCAGTCAACTCTTAAGGCCTTTCATACTTCCAACCCTGTACACAGGTTGATTTCCCCTTCTGGACTTTCATAGACCACAACAATACTTCCTTCCCTGTGGGGATGCAATACTCACCCTTTCAGGCCCCAGGAGACCGGAAGCTGCTGTCTTTAGAAATTCTCCCTGAGTACTAGGCACAGCTAGTCCCTACCCACTTTCCTTCCCAGCAGTCACAAGCCTGCACCATATTCTGTGTCTAATCAGCCTCTCACAGCGCCTTTCCTAGAACCCGGCTCATGGAAGGTTCTGGGAAGCAGGAATGAGAATGAATGAAGTAAGAGTGGCCGTGTTCGATGATGGATAAACCCGAAGCAGAGTTCTCTGTGCCTCCCTACACTCAGCCCCGCCCCTCTCCTCACTCAGCCCCGCCCATTTCACTCAGCCCCGCCCCTCTCCTCACAGGTAGACCCTTCGACCCTCAGGTCCCTATTGTCCGATCTACTACGAGAGTTATTGGCGCCCTGGTGTTTGGCCATCGCTTTCTCTCGGAGGAGCCCATCTTCCTGGAACTAATTCAAGCCATCAACCTTGGCCTAGCCTTTGTCAGCACTATTTGGCGCCGGGTAATTGGCTTTACGGGAGGCTAGTGTGCAGATCATGGGAATATCTGAATCCAATTCAGGCAGGAGCCTCAGCTAGGGTCTGGCTGGGAGGGTAAGAAGCAATAGGGCAGAAGGTGGTTGGGTCTGATTATGGGTTCCTTAGGGCACTCGTTTATATCTAGATAATTTTGGGCTCTCCACATAAAAGGCAGCCCTGAGCTTCTTAAATGAGAGGCCCAGCCTGCTTTGGAGCCCCCAGTACAGTGCTAAGCTGGCCTGGCTTGGGTCTGGTGCCTGAGTAGGCCCTGAGTGGGCCATTCTCTTCGTAGCTGTATGACATGTTTCCCTGGGCCCTCCGCTACTTCTCTGGACCGCACCAGAAGATATTTCAGTATCATGAGGCTGTGAGAACCTTCATCCGTCATGAAATCATCAGACATGAGCTCAGGACATCCGAGGCCCCAAAGGATTTCATCAACTGCTACCTGACACAAATCACTAAGGTTAGCCTGAAGCACAGGGACTGGGGAAATGTTGTACCTCATTTCTCAGCCATGAGCCCTGTTTCTCATGTTTGACTCATTCTGCAAACTTTTGGATACCTTGAAACTTGGGTTAAGAAAGGGTCTTTCCAGGCCAGAGCTGGCTTCTCTACAGATGATAGGCTGGGAAGCAGAGGGTGTAGATGCAGGGGGCAGAACTCCATAGCAGTCCCCTACTGAAGCCAGCCCAGGTCCTGGACTGGGGCTCTCCCAGGGGTGTCTTACCCTCAAGAAGCTCTGGTCTTACAAGTCTTGGGATAGTCAGACCTTAGGAAGACTCCAGGGTTGTGCCACAAGGAACCCTTTGAGCCAGAGCCGCTTCTCCTGCACCCCACCAGGCCATGGATGACCCCATCTCCACATTCAACGAGGAGAACCTGATCCAAGTGGTGGTTGACCTGTTTCTGGGAGGCACCGACACCACAGCTACCACATTGCACTGGGCACTCCTATACCTGGTCCATCACAGAGACATCCAGGGTAGGGGCCCTCAGTCATACCCCACCTAACTTCCCCAATCCGTTAGTCTTACAAAAGCTTTTGGTTTCAGGCACTGTGCCCCCATCACTCTGTTCTATGGCTGTGGGGGAGGGTCCTGTTCTCATCTCTGTGGCACAGGGATCCCAGGCTTTGAGTCAGACAGGAGGGATTTCAGTCCTCAGCCCGTGACTTCCTCCACGGCCTTGGGAGATCATTCTGCCTCTCAGAACTGTTGTAAGTAGGGAGATGTTCCCTCACTCATTCAGTAATGATTCAGCACCTACTAAGTGCCAGGCCCTGGGTTAATGTTAGGATCACAGTGTGAGGAACAAAGGTAGCTGGAGATCTCTAAGGAACAAACTAGCTATAACCAGATCCAGTTCTGTGAGGGCGAAAGAACCTACCCTGTGGAGTCTTGGTCTCATGACAAACAAAGACAACAGTTCCTAGGCTGTGAGACTCACCCTCAGATCCTTTCCTTTCTCATAACTTTGCCCTTCAGGAGCAAACCTTACTCAGAAGCAAAATCTCTCTACCATTGGACAGCTGGTAGCAGGCTGAAGGTTTGGCCTGGGACTGTGAACTTTAGCCATTGCCTCTGGGTGGAAAACCCCATGGAGGTGTGAATGGAGTGGGTGGGGAGGCATGTTTCCAATATCCTCACTGAGCCATCTGCAGAGAGAGTGCAGCGGGAGCTGGATGAGGTGCTGGGCACTGCACAGGCCGTCTGCTACGAGGACCGAGAGCGACTGCCCTACACCCGTGCTGTCCTCCACGAGGTGCATCGTCTCAGCAGCGTTGTGCCTGTGGGCGCTGTGCGTCAGTGTGTGACTTCCACCTGGGTGCGCAGTTACTACCTGCCCAAGGTAAGTAGCCTGGAATAGCCCTAGGCCAGACCCAGCAGCACCTGCAGAAGCACTCCTGCCCAGTACAACCACTTGCTACAGCTTCAGTGAAACTGACAGCTCAGTTACCTGTGGCATTTGAGGCAATGGTTACGATAGAATGTAGTCATTGATTGATAATCTTAAAGTTTCCTGTGGTTCCCAGGTGTTTTAAGATGCCTCTTTCTAGTGTTTGTTGTTCACCCATATTTTATGTAATTCTAGCATGTGCAAGGCCCTAGGTTCACCAATACTACAAATGTAAACTAACAAATAAAAGTTAGGCTAGCAGTACATACGTGTAATCTCAGAACTTGGGATGCAGAGGCAGGGACGTCAGGAGTTCAGGGTCATTTTCAGGTACATAGTAAAGGCCAGGCTAGCCTGCATGAGGTCCTGTCTCAAAAATCAAAACTAGGAGCTGGAGAGATGGCTCAGTGGTTAAGTGCTCTTGATCTTGCAGAGGACTCTTATCGTCACTGTGGGAGCGTGAAGGTAACAGGAGCCTGAGACAACTAGTACATCATATCCACAATCAGGAGCAGAGAGCAATGAATTAATGCATGTTAGTGCTCAGCTTGGTTTTTCTACCCTTACACAGGCCAGCATAGCTTGCATAGAGAATGCTTCCACCCCTGCCAACTGTGGGTAGGTCTCACCACCTCAATTAACACAATCAAAACAATCCTCCACAGCCCAGCCCAAGGTCCGTCTCCCAGGTGACCCTAGGTTTTGTCGAGTTGGCAGTTAACACTACCCATCATGCCGTTTCAGCAGCTGAGGGACAGTAACAGTGATGGGCCCACTACAATGGCTTCTCTTCAAGCTGGCCTGCTCAGACATGCTATGTGATGGGGAACCTCTGCTGCTTTCCATGCGGCCCTGGGCTGAAGAGAAATGCTATTAGCAGCTGAGGATGTAGCTCAGTGGTTCAGTACTTGCCTAGCATGCACAAGGGCCTGGCTTAACCCTTGAGCCCTGGCACAGGAAGGAAGGAGGGAAGCTGGGAGAGCGAGAAGGTGCAGTAAAAAGGCCCAACCAAAGGAGAATGAGGGGTAGTTGTATGGTCTTAGGTCTCAGGACAATCAGCTTCAGGGTTCTGGCGAAGGCTTCCCACTCCATGGGTTATTTATCAATTCCATAGTATCAGACCAGAAATCCCACGGGGACCAGGAGACTGGCTGCAGGATTCTTGGTTTTGACAAAGAGAGCCTTAAGTTTAAAAACAAAACAAAAACTTGTGAAGAATTTAACGTCTGCATCCCCCCAAAAGACTGGTGGAGAATGCACAACAGGGCTGATGAAAAGGCTTCCAGTAGGCCTGTGCTATTGTTGAGATTGCTGACCTACCTAGGCTTAAGGAACAGGCCAGGCTCTTAGCCATTTGAACCAGTAAGACTCCCAGATCTGCTCACTCTGCGGCTATACACAGAGGAGTTGGGGAGGCATGTGTTTCTACTGGTGCCTGAGTAAGCTACACGTTTTCCCATTACAGTGCTGGGAATTTCAGTCAGACAAGTTGTGACAGCCCCGCCCTTTTTTCATGGTGTTGGGGAATAAACCCAAGGCTTCACTCACATGTACTAAGCATGTGCTCTGCCACACCTCAGCCACATCATCAATCCTTGTTCTTTTGACTGTGAGCCTTAATCTTCAGCAGCTGAGTCATCTCTCTTGCCCAGCTCAAAAATTCTTAATAATCACCCTCAGATGAAGGGACATTTGCAAAGAAGCTAGGGTGGCTCGTATACCCCATTCCAAATGTCACCTGACTGCCTTGCAAAGCACCAATCTTAGTTTGTGGAGCAGATTCAGAACACCCCACACCCACACATAAAAGGCAAACATTCCTTCCCCCAAGATTACAGAACCGTCTGCCTCCTGGGGACTGTATTCTACCTGTCCTCATAAATGGCAGTTTGACTCATTCCCTTCACTTGTGAGACAGAGTGGGCACTGGGTTTGAGGCGCCAGGGTAGGTAAGGGTTAGGAGCAGAGCTATGGTGAACACGAAGCAAGAGCACATTTCATGGCCTTCTCTCCCCAATACTAACCATCTCTGGCTCTGCTTTTTCTGTCTTTCCAACACTTGATCTTTCTTTTCTCCTTTTCATCTCTTCATTCTTCCCTTCCCCCATCATGGGCTGCCATGGATCCAGAGGTCAGAGGTACAAGGCTTAGCTCCTTAGTGAGCCTGGAGGGAGGGCCACTGAGGGTCTGCCTGATAGGTCTCCCTGGATCCTGGGCATCCTGGCCGCTCCCAGCCATGGAGTTGTTTTAGCCCCAGGCTATGGCTCGGTACTGGGCAGTCTGAGCCTCTGTGAGCTACAGCGCTTTTCTCTGCAGGGTACCATCATCTTGCCCAATCTGGCCTCCGTGCTGTACGACCCCGAGTGCTGGGACACCCCTCAACAGTTCAACCCTGGCCACTTCCTAGACAAGGATGGAAACTTTGTGGCCAATGAGGCCTTCCTGCCCTTCTCTGCAGGTATCAGGCACAGCGCTGGGTCCTGGGGTGGTAGAGGGGAAGATGACTGGGACAGGCACAGTCGGCGGCTACTCTCTGAACTCTACTTCCAGGGCATCGAGTGTGTCCCGGGGAGCAGCTTGCTCGGATGGAGCTCTTCCTGATGTTTGCCACCCTCCTCAGGACCTTTCAGTTTCAACTCCCAGAAGGGAGCCAGGGCCTCAGGCTGGAATATGTCTTTGGGGGGACACTGCAGCCGCAGCCCCAGAAGATTTGTGCAGTGCTTCGCCTCAGCCCTGCAGGGGAGGACCTGTAGTTCCCAGGGATTACGCAGGCCTGCCGCTCCTGCCCCTCAACCCACAAAGTCGGCAGTCTTGTTAGCCCTGCAAAATCAGAAACTAGGAAGAAGCGGGTTTTTATCTAGCTCAGCTAGCTGCCCATAGTTGTAACACAAACTCTGAGAACGGATTCCGCGAGAATCCTGCGATGGTAACAAACTGGGTTTGGGTGGTTTGGTTTTTAGGGAGAGATTATTGTGCTTTGGTAGAGGAAGATTTTTATAACGTTTGGTAAATTTTTGACATTGAATCAGTTCACTTGGTTCGTTTGGGGGAAATCAAGTGTCACAATGTAGTAGCCAAGTAGATTCAAAGGGAAAGACTTTTCCATAATGCTCTAAACAGTAGTGCATGCGGATGCTGGGGCCTGGTAACTGGTGGGGACAGTGGGGGGCGCACACCATTTTCTGTCTTCTCCCTGCCCTGTTCAGACCAGAGGGAAGGAGTCTATCTGTGGTCTAGATAACTGTTCCCATTAAAATTTTCTATCAAGGATGCCAGCCCTACTTTCCCTAAACCAGTCCCAATGCTTTGAAATATTTTGTCTCCAAGTGCATCTTATTAAAAAGAGAATTACTTGGGCTGGAGAGAAAGCTCAGTGGTTAAGAGCATTGACTGCTCTTCCAGAGGGCCTGAGTTCAATTCCCAGCAGCCACATGATGGCTCACAACCATCTATAAAAGGATCTGATGCCCTTCTGGCATGCAGTTGTACATTCAGATAGAGCACTCATATAAATAAAAAAGTAAGTGAATATTTTAAAAAAGAGAGAATTACTTGCATTAAATGGAAATTTAAAAAAAAAGGGAAACCACTACACACCTGCTAGAACTGCTAAAAACAAAACTCTGACAATCCTAAGAACTAGAATGCAAAGAACTGAGAGCTTTCAGACACTGCTGGTGACTGTCATGGGAAAATCGTGGTGGAAAAGAATCTGGCTATTCCTTTTAATAGTAAGCATTGAACCACAACCCTGGCCATCACAGTCCTCAGAGAAACTAAATATAAGCTTGGATAATGTAGTGTATGATCCCATTCCTATTGCTACTTTCTTAGAAAGCAAAACAGATAAGTAATTAAAAAAAAAAAGATAAGTGGTTACCAAGTTTAGGAATAGGGCTGATTATTAAAAAGTACATGAGTTGAGGCTGGAAAGATGGACGAGAGGTTAAGAATACATACTATGACAGGGCAGGACAATGCAGAGGTTCCTCCATCTTGTATTCTTGCTGAGGCCATTTCAGGTTTAACTAGAATCTGATCTCCTAGATGGAGAATCTCATGGAAAATTCTAGCTTATCTTAGCTTCTGCCTGCTTATTCGGAAACCCCTCCAGCTAACTGCTTATCTCAGCTTCTGTTAAACTGCTTACTTCTGTAAATTCCCCCTGATGTGGTTTTTGCCTTTAAACACCCTGTGCTCTGGATACTCAGGGCTACATCTGGGTTTCTGAATACCTGAATGTAGTCCCAGTCTGTTGGAATAAAGACTTTCAATTGTCTATAAACTGTGTCTGGTGGAATCCCTGTAACAAATGCTCTTCCAGAGGACTCAAGTTTGATTCCCAGCACCCACATAGTGGTTCACAAACATCTGCAACTTCAGTTCCAGGAAATCTGATTTCCTTTTCTGACCTCCTCAGGCACCAACATGCACATGGTGTAAAGACACACATTCAGGCAAAACATATACATAAAATAAAAGTTTTTTTAAAACAAGGGAACTGTCTAGGGTGAAAGAAATGTTTTATTAATTAATTGTGGCAATTGATGCACAATTGTATGTATTTGTCAAGACTTATACAACTGCACATTTAAAGATATATTTATAACACACACACACAACACAGAGGGGTTGGGGAAGAAGGCATACTATTTTCTGTTCTCTCCTGCCCTCTTCTGACCAAAGGGCATATATCTAGAAAGAGGAGAGAGAGACAGAGAGAGAGACAGAGAGAGAAAAGAAGAAGAAGAAGAACAACAACAACAACAAGAAGAAGAAGGAAAAGAAAAAAACAAACAAACAGAAAAAACCATCCTTCTTTTGGGTGGGGTCTGAGGAGGCAGAGTTTTGATTTTGTGTTCTTTAAAAGTTGTGAGGGTTGAAGCGTAGCTCAGTGGTAGAATACTTGTCCGGCATGTGCTAGACTCTTGTTTCTATCCTTAGCACTGCAAAATAAATAAGTAAAAACATAAGATTCCCCACTGCTGTAAAGTGTTATGGTCAGAACCAAATTGCCACCATATTTATGAGATTGTTTGTGCCTACTTTGGAGAGTACCTCAGGGGGTAGGTAGAGGCATTGAATCCTCGCCCGAGTCTCTGGCCACTCCTCCCAGCCATCTGTATGTAATTCTGCCCTAATACACATGACCTACTGTCTGGCGGTTATCTTCAAGTTCTTCTGTAGATCTGGGTTAGTCATCATGAATTCCTTCAGCCCGTTTTTATCCTTAAGAACTTTCTTCCTTCCTTCAATCACAACAGGCAGTTTTGGGTGTAGTGGTCCTCACTGGCAAGTATCCTTTAAGGAATGAAAAACATCATTCTATGCCGTCTTAGCTTTTAAAGTTTCTGTTGAGAATTCCATTATTTTGAAGGGCTTGCTTTCATATGTGACATTGTGTTTCTCTCATGCTGCTTTAACTAAGCTTTCTCTGTTCTATATATTTATGGTTTTAGCTAAAAGGTGACATGGGGAAGTTTCGCAGTCTCACGTTCACTGTCATAAATGCCTCCTCCACATGATGGGCATAACTTCCTAGATTTGGAAAGCTTTCTGCTATGATTTTAAAATGTTTTCTATTCTTTTTAGTATGAACTTCTTCTGTGCCCAGACTTTGTAGTTTTTGCCTCTTTACAGTATCTCATATATCTCTGATGTTGTGTGCTTACATTCTTAATTACTTATTTTTGTCACTGAATGCTTCAGTCCCCTCCCCTGCCTTCAATCCCTGGTGCTCTGCACTTCCCTTGATGCAGTCTATTGGTGAGGCTTTCGCAGGGTCTTTTATTTGACTTATTGACTTTTTCATTTCCAATATTCCAGTTTGGTTTTTCTTCAGTATTCCCTCTTTTAAAACTCCTTTATTAATTTATTGACAATTTCACACATGTCTACATGTATGAAACCTAAAACAAGCCAAATTCTTGGGAGGCTGAGATGCAGACCCAATGAGTCAGTCCAGCCTGTGGTGTTTGGAAAACCCATGAGAAGGAAAAGGAGAGAATGGGAAAAAAAAAAAAAGATGAGATAGAGAAGAGACAAGAACAGAACAGATCAGAGTTGGCCTGCTAAAATGGCACTGGGCATCAAATAAAGGAATGAGTGAGCAGGGGATGGGGACACAGAGTGGACATGCTGGTCCACACTGGCTGTAGTCAAGGTAAACCTTGGCCCATTCGGCCTGAACTGACTGTGGGAATAGGAAAACACACACAGTAAGACAAAATTGTGTATTTAACCTGTGAATGAAAATGGAGAGCCACACAATCTGTGTCCCTGAACCCCATCAATAGCAGCCACAGTGACTGGGGCCCCTGAAGTATCTTCACCCGTGCTGTTATCCACAGTTCCTGTGCAATGCGTTCTGACTTGTTTTCTTGCTTTACTTTGAATAAAGGCTTTTTCCACATTTTACATTCAGAACAGACTTTTATTTATTCCTAAAACACCCAGCCTAGACCTTTACCACCAGTAACAAAAGAGTTTCTGAGGGACAACTTCCCCCATCATCTTTTTCCTTCTTTGGATAAATGAAATGACAGAGTCCGGAGAGGGTTCTGATAGGATTACAATCTAACAAGGTAAAGCATGGTTTTGAAACTGCAGACTTATAGCTAGGAAAGGAAAAAGGCCATGCTTAGGCTTCAAGCAGGATTCATTGCTACTGTAATGTTCCCATTTGAAACATCCCTAAAGAAGTTTTCACAGCAAACGCTAATTGTGCTGGGATGCTTGACTCTCAGCTGGCTAGAGACCATCCAGACTCAGGTATAGGAGATCCTTCCTTCCCTTGGCTCCTTGATTTTCTGGAATATTTCTGTCCTGGATCAATGTAACCAGCAGAAGTGAGGATATTCTAAAGACACACTTGTGGCCCTCTCTTTGGCTATCAAGACTATTGAAATAATGGGCCCTAAGTAAATGAGACCTCCCTAGAAATCTTATACTGGGAGAAAGAAAGGCTGAGGCTCTGGGGGCAGCCAGAGGAAGAAGTTGTTTCCTACAGGAAGATTTGCAACTTTTGTCATGGGTACCCTCCTGGAGAATGGAGCTGAGATAATGGTCAGGGAATACAGCTTACTTATATCGAACACCTCTTGCCATCTGTTTACCTTATCCTCATGTTAGACCTGGAAGATGAACTTGGGGAGTCACTGGACCTCTATTCTTCCCAGTGTGGCCCCACTGAATAAATCTTTTTCTGCTTTTCACTATCAGTTTGACTGTTTAATCCGAGTAATGAAGACAGGTGGCCAAGTCTGGCTTGTTAGGGTTGCCAGGGTACATGCTCTGAGCTTAACCATTCTTGTCACTGGGTGTGGGACAGGCTAAATTCCAGCTCAGATTAAAGATATGAGTTCTGTGTTGTCTTATGCATGATGATAAGGGAATAGCATGAAGTGGTAAGATGCAAAGACGCAGGACAAATGACAAGCTGTGTACGGGCAAGTCATGTCACCTCTCTGAGCCTCTGAAGTATGGTGAAATGGTGTCCTGTAATTAAATGTGATAACCTGAGGGTGTGCAGTACACGGCTTACTCCAAGGCTCCAGTTTTCCCCAGCCACTCTCTAGGAGGCTTCTGTGCTCTTAGGCTCAGAGAGGAGGCCGGTCGGAACTGGCTCCGCCTGCAGGTGGCGCTCTAGGTCGCTCCGCCGCCTCAAGGTGGCGCTCTGGGCCGCTCCGTGGCGCTCTGGGCCGCTCCGTCGCGCTCTGTGGTCTTCCTTCGCCCCGGAAGTGGTTCCGGGGCTGGGGTTGGTAAGGTCGGGCCATGGTGGTGCAGAGGTTGGGAAGATGGCGTTGCGAGGTTGGGCACAGCGAGGCTGGGGCTGCGGTCAGGCGTGGGCGCCTCCTGTGGGCGGCGGCTGCCAGGAATTCCCTGCGGCCCAGGCCCCGCGGCTGCTCGGACGCAGGTAATGGCTGCCGCTTCCGGTTTCCCGGTCTTCCCTTGAGCTTCGGGTCGCGCGGGTCCTCGGGAGGCGGCGGCCTGGGGCTCGCGCTCTCCATTGTTGACGAGTTCCTCCCCAAAGCTGCCTCCTCTTCGCCTCGCTTCTCCTTGGCCCTTCGTCCCCTTCTCGCTTCTGGAGGTGTCGCCCGGCCCGGGCCGACCCCGGCCGAGTTCTCCAAGTGTCTTTGCTAGTCATTGCGAGAGACGCGACGTACACCTGACTTCTGAGGGTTAATTGCGTGTCCGGTTCATGTTCTTGAGAGGAGAATACCGAATCCTGTTTTCGGTGAAGCGGTTGCAGAGCTGGTAGAGTAGCTGGAGTATGATTTCACTCCCTGTGGCTGGTAATTGTAAAGCCGTGTCCACCACAGCGTTGCCCTCAGCGTTCAGAGAGCTAAAGAAAGCACCGAGTCGAGAATACTCACTTGCCCGAGAGAGGCCTTTTCTTTGAAGAATTGACACGCAGGTATTTAGACGATTCTTTGGAAAGAAAGTCGTCCTTATACTGCTGTGGGAAACACATGGCCTTTCAGATCGGCCGATTTTACTTTAAGTGTAATAGAAGAGAAATTCCTCAACAGTTGAATTAATTTTGACTTTGGAATTTCATCCAAAGATTCCAACTTTCCAGTTTCTACCTAGTTGATGATACAATGCACCAAGGAGCCTGAAATCTTTATCAACGTGTGGGTTAGCAAAGTGATTAAGATTCAGCATGGTTGAAGCTACCGCCTGAACTTAAAATTCACCAGAGATAGACAGACACAGGCTTGTAATCTAAGCTCTCAGTAGTCTGAAGTAGGAGGTTGGTGAGTTGGAGCTAACCTGGGGAAGACCCTGTATTAAAGAATAAATAAAAATCACCTGTACTCTCTGTGGAGCATGTCATTTCCCAGGCCTTGTCCAAAATCAGAATCAGGAAGATGATAAAAAGCGGAAGAACCTGAATTTTTTCTGTAAGCTCTCCAAGTGAAGTTTATTGGCATTTGCGAAAATGTTGTGTACAGTGTCACCTACTGTATATGAAGTTTCCATGACACAGGGTAGCATGGTTCTTCAGGCATTAATCTTAAACAGCCTGGTGTGGCCAGACATGCCTATCAAGAACGATTAAGGCCAGCCAGGGCAGCAAAAGAAAGGCTATGTCTTAAGAAAAGAAAAGAAAAATCTTGAAACAGGTGGAGCTGGGGTGGCTAATTGGAGGTGACTAAAGATTTTAGTGATCCTGTTAATTTGTTGTAATGGGAAAAGACAGCAATAGAAAGCTCGATTTGTGAGGAGCCTCTACTAAAAGCAAGAGCAAAAAGTAAAAACCTCCAGTAAAAGCTTGGGTTATAGAGTTTATATTGGTCGAGTGCTTGTCTAGCATGTACAGTCTCTAGTAAGATTGTACAATCTCACCACACAGAGCCTCTTGAAACAGTTTAGTCAACTCTCAGTGGGGGCTCAGGTTTGTAATCCCAGTTTGGGAGGTGGAGATTACAGGATCCGAGCTGTAAAGCCTGCCCAGATTACTTGAGACTCTGTCTCCCTCCCAAAAAAAAAAAAAAAAAAACAGGTGATATTAAAGATTTATATGGAAACTTTGAAAGTGATGTTCTTGTGATTGCATGGGAAAATGCATTAGAAGAGAATGTGGGTGAACTGTCCGGAAGTCCTGGCTTTGCTCCTTGTCTCTTGAATGGGGGTTGCTTTCTTTGTGATCATTATTCTGAGTTGCTGTGGTTTTAAAATTAGCATGCAGAATGACCCAGTCTGTGTGATTCTAAATTTGCTTTTACAAATACTTTATGTGATGATGGAAAGGCCTGTAAAAATATGAAGTCCCAAGGCACCTGCCAGCCAAGAATTGTTTCTACATTTATAGGGGTTGTAGGATTTTACAAAACTATGTGATGGACGATTTCAGTAGTCCACAAGTACTAAAATATCAGTCATTTGGTCTTTTACAGGAAACAATCATTTAGGCACTTAACAAGTTTGAAAGTAGAAACCTGCAAAATTTTCCAGTTGAATGAAATTCAAGGGAAGCAAATAGTTGATTGTGGCACCTCTGTCAGGGTTGCTTTTGTTATGTTTAAATGACAGCCTTAAAAAAAATTAGGTAAGAAACTGGACAAAGTAGTGACTCAGGCCTATTCTTTTCATTATCTGTTAAGATGTGTTTCAAAAAAGTAATCTTGGCCTTCAAGAGTTGATATAGAGCCAGGTGTGATGGCTCATGAGAGTGATTCCAGAACTCAGGGGAAGAGGATCCCTGCAAAGGCCAGCTATGCTATGGAAAAAGCTCCTGGCCAGCCAGGGTACATAGCAAGACTCTGCCTCAAACACAAGACAGGAGGTGGGCAGGTTAAGTAGAATTCCCTCCCAAAACCTCAAGATGTATTTTGTTTATTTTAATTACTATTTTTATATTATTTATTTTTATTTTATGTGCATTTTTGGTGTTTTACATGTATGCATGTCTATGTGAGGATGTCAGATTCCCTGGAACTGGAGTTACAATTGTGAGCTGCCTTGTAGGTAGGTGCTGGGAATTGAACCCTGGTTCTCTGGAAGAGCAGCCAGTGCTTTTAACCACTGAGTTATCTCTCCAGCCTGATGTATTTTGTTTTTAAGTGGAATCTTACCAAGACACATCTCTTATTTCATACTAGGTTATTTCTACTCAGCTTTATTAATGAGTAAACATAACAGTACCAACCTGTATTGTATGCATGTTTAAGTTATATTTATATTCATGCTCTTGAAAATAGTTTATATTAAAATTAGTTATAACCTCATAATTTAACCAACAAATACATGAATATGAGTTTCCTGTTTAAAGTTATGGCATTGGGGCTGGAGAGATGACTTGGTAGTTAAGAGCACTGGCTGCTTTTCTAGAGGACCCTGGTTCTATTCCCAGCATCCACATGGCAGCTCACAACTGTCTCCAGTTCAAGGAGGATCTCACTCCTTAGGTACCGAACATATACATGTAGGTAAAACACTCATACACATAGACAAAAACATTTTTCAAAAACTTAGTTCCAGTTTTCCTCTTTTTTCAGGTAAATAATTTTCTGCCTCATGTACTCATTTGAATGGGTAAAGCTAAATGTCTTTGCTTTGGAGTTTCAGTGTGATTTTCAAACTTCCTTCAAAATTTTAAATGATTGATGAGATGCAGAAGTAATCTTTTATTAGAATTGGTTGGTTTTTCTAGGAGTGTTGGTACAAGCTTGTAATTCCAATACTCAGACAACTGAGAGTTTGCATAGAGTACAGGAATTTAGAGCCTTTGAGTGCTTGTCTACTATTAAGGAGTTCAGGAATAGAACCATCAGAGTGAAAGATCAATTTAAAGAGTAGAGCACACAGACTCACAGGAGCTGGGACTGGCGGCCGTGATCAGTAGTGTCAGGGGTTTTGAGAAGGCCAAGATATAAGAACTCAAACAACAAGATCTCTTTTGAATATGTTTGGTTTGTGTCTGTAAAACTGAATTAAGGGGAGAGGTGTGAGGAACCAGTCACTTTGTAATGATCAGTACTTATCAAAGGAAATAGTTATGATTGTAAGAATAGTACATTTAAATGTTTCTTTTGGAAACTGACCAAAATGTAAACAAAACAAAGTTATGCTTATTGAGCTGACAGTTTATAGATCCACTAGGGAGAAGGAGGGACCGCCCCATGCTGGGATGTGGACCTGAGTACACACACAGAAAATAGATGGAAACAAAGAAACACAATACAATTTATGTAGGGTTTGTTTTTTTTTTTGTTGTTTTTTTTTTTTTTGGTAAGACAACAGAACCTATGTGGAGAATAAAAAGATTGTTTTCTGATTGATATAAAGTAATATAAAGCCCAGTGGTGTACTCTCTGAAGTACTGTAGTTCGTGTCTCATTTTTCCCAGAAGGATTAAGGATATTACTTGAGATTTAGAGTCTTGCCTCCTGTTGGATTATAATGAAAAGATGGTTAACCTCAGGCCGAGTGGAGGTTCCCAGGGGTGGTTGTTTGTAAGATGCTGTTTCTAATCAGTAACTGCCCACCCTCCACAGGTTTAACTTATTTCTTCAGCAGAAGTGTGGATTTCGAAAAGCCCCGAGGAAGGTTGAACCTCGAAGATCAGACACAGGGTCAAGTGGTGAAGCGTACAAGAGAAGTGCCTTGATCCCGCCTCTGGAAGAAACAGTCTTTGACCCTTCCCCCTACCCGATAAGGACTCTCGTGAAGCCTTTCTTCTTCACTGTTGGGGTAAGTGCTCCGAACAAGGGCGGGGCTCAGTGGGCCTGGGAAGCGGGCTGCATGGGTTCGGATTAAAGAATGGATCTAATAATTGCTTTCAGAACTTGGCCCCGTTACATAAGCCTTTAGAAGACATTTTATGGACTTTCTATTTCATGTAGCACTTTAAGTGGCACTAAGTTGTTACTTTTATTTTATCTGAAGATTTGTTGCTGGAAACAGGCCTCTAGATACTTGATGTTAATAAAACAACATGGTAGGTTTTTATTGTGTTAAGTGAAATATTACCTGGGAAATGCGTTCCCTTTCAAATTATCTAAATATTTTATCTAGTTCACAGGCTGTGCATTTGGATCAGCTGCTATTTGGCAATATGAGTCACTGAAGTCCAGGGTCCAGAGTTACTTTGATGGTATAAAAGCTGACTGGTTGGATAGCATACGACCACAGAAGGAGGGGAACCTCAGAAAGGAGGTGAGAATAAACATTACTTCCTTTATCCTAGCTAACCAATCTTTAAAGTCTGATTATCTAGAAAGTGTTTTTTTTTTTATTTGTTTTAAAACTTTGATTATTGTGTGTGTTGGAGAAAGGGGAGGGGTGAGTGCGATGCTATTCAAGTGGAGGTCTCATTATATAGTCCTGGCTGGCCTGGAACTCAGAGATCCACTGCCTCTGCCCCCTACGTGCTGTTAATAAAGGCGTGTGTTACCAGGTCCAGATGAAGGACAACTTTTTATAGTGGGTCTCAGGGGTTGGACTTCAGTAGTCTGGCTTGTGCAGCAAGTCTCTGACCTACTGAGGCCTGGTTCTAGAAAGAGCCCTTACTTAATGGTAGCATTCCATCGGTAGGTGTGAGGTTGATGACTTACCATTCTTCTTTTGTGTCCTTTAAGCACAAGAGGTTTTTACTAACGCATATTTAACAGTGTTGTAATTGACACCATTAGAAGTTTGTCCTTCTATCACATGTGTCAAAGTCACCACAGAGAGCTGTTAAAAAAAATGATGTTTAGGGGCCCTTTTCTAACACTGCATAGGAGCCAGTATTCACCTTGCTGAATTAGTTTATGACAGGACCACAGAGATTAAAAAATGTATATATGTATGTATGTATGTACACACATACACAGAGGTGTACACACACACACCTGCCTGTGGGCCTTATAGACAGACTCATCAAGTGGATTTTAGAAGACTGCTCAGTGACATGGTGGTTATGACCTGGTAAATTCCCATTGCTTTATGTTCTGATTGTGTTTGGGGATGGAACACCAGAAAGAGATACAAATTCAGAGCTTGTAGAGTTGCATTACTTTGTAAGAAAAGTGATGGCCTTCTTTCCTCTTAACTGAGTTCTTGAAAAAGTTTCTAGACACAGCATTTTTACTTGTCAGTGCACACCGAGTACCGTGGCCATGGGTTTCCATACTTAATTCCACATCCATTTATCTGCAAGCATCTTCCCCACTCTCAGTGCTAGACTTTGAATGCAGGGCCTTGTGCAGGCTCAACAAAGCTTCTGGTTTTTGTTTGTTGGTTTAATTTAAATTTTTTCTTTTTAATGTATGTGGTTGTTTTGCCTTTGTGTACCATGTACATACAGTACACTCAGGCCAGAAAAAGGTACCGGATTCCACTGAAACTGGAGTTGCAGATGGTTGTGACCCATCATGTGGGTGCTGGGAATTGAACCCTGGTCCTCTGAAAGAGCAGTTTTCCTAACTGCTAAGCCATCTTTCCAACCCCCTAAAGATTCATTTTTATTTATGTGTATGTGTGTGTATCTGTGTGTGTGTGCCACAAATACTTGCAGGTGCCCATGGAGGCTGGAGGAGGGTATTGAGTCTTCTGAGCTGGAGTGACAAGGGGTGTGAGCCGCACGTGACAGGAGTGCTGAAGCAGAACTCAGGTCCAGCACATGTGCCTAACTGCTGAGCCCTCTCTGTGATTCTTTAAAATGTTGAAAGTAACATAAGTGATATATATATAAAACCTTAATCCAAAAGTAGGTTTCTTTTTAAATAAGAGTTAAACAAATGGTAGGTTATGGTATTTAAAATTCATGTTCATTAAAGAAATTAAAACAATTACGAGTACAGTATGGAAGATGAAGTTCTAGCCTGGCGTGGTAGCATGGGCCTTTGTCCCTGCTACTTGGAGATTTGAGTCCAGGAATTTGAAGAAAGCCTCAACAGAGCAAGCTCTTAAAAGCAAATTCTTAGGAGCCTATTCACACCACTGAACGTGCAGCTCTGGAGTTCCCACAGTTAGTTACAGAAATGGGATCATATACCCTATTGTGTCATTCCTTTGTAGTCTTGAATTTCTTTCCATATGAAATTCTGGTTTAATTTCATGATTAGAATTGTTCTTGAGACAGTGTCTCAAGTATGAAATGAGCTCAGACTGGCTTTGAATTTGTTGGGTAGACATGGATGACCGTGAACTTCTAATCCTCCTGCCTCTATTTCCCAAGTGCTCAACTTACATGTGTACTGGGCTTACTGTTTTTGTGTGTGTGTGTGTGTGTGTGCTGGGAATAGAACCCAGGACTGTGCGTGTCAGGCATATCACCAGCCCTAGAGTAGTTTTTACTTAAACATTTTAAACATTGAAAAATTTCAGATCGAGAAGTAGAAGAGTATAATGAAGCTCATTATTCTCCAAACTCAGTGGTTACAAGCGCATGGCCAGTTTGATTTTTTCATTTCTTTTCTCTTCCTTTTTATTAAAAAGCAAACCATAGCCATATTTAATCCCTAAATATTTCAGTAGTATTCTTAAAATTTAAGATTCTCCTTATCTTCTGGACTGAGTAATATTATTGCATTAAAATTTAGCTGCAGGTACAGTGGCAGAGGCAGGCAATCTTTAAGTTTCAGGGTAGCCAGGGCTCAACAATGAAACTGTCTCAAAACAACAGCATCAAAAAAGAGTGGCAATTTTAGTGAAAAGTATAGTTAGAATTTCAGTTTTTGAAGATTTATGTGTATGAATGCATTGCCTGCTTGTATGTATGCATGCCTGGTATCCACAGAAATCAGAAGAGGGCACTGTGTCCCCTGGAACCTGAGTTACAAATGATTGTGAGCTACTGTGTGGGTCCTGGGAATCAAACCTAGATCCTCTGCAAGAGTAGCCAGTGCTCTTAATCACTGATCAGTTCTCCAGCCCCTTCTTTCTCTTTTGAGATGGGATTTGCCAGTTTGCTCAGGCTTACTGCCAACTCCTGGGCTCAACCATTTCTCCTGCTCAGCCTCTTGAGTAAGTAGGACTTCAGGCACATGCCACCATGCCTAAGCACCCTAGTTGTAACTTTTTTCTTTTTTATGTTTTGTTTTGTTTAAGATATATATATATATCTTAAAACACACACACACACACACACACACACACACACACACACACACACTTTGTGGGTGTGTGGGTGTGTATGCATTAAGAGAATATGTGAATGAATGCTCATCAGAGAGGGAGACGGGGCAGGGGGGTGTCAGAGGCCAGAAGTGGGTGTTGGATCCCTTGGAGCTTGTTATAAAGGTGCTGGGATCTGAACTCTAGTCCTTATAATTGTGAAGCAAGTGCTCCTAACCATTGAGCCATCTCTCCAGCTCCCTTAATTAGAATTTGTTTTGTTTTATTTTTTAATTAAATTTTGTTTTGTTTTAGATAAGGTCTCTCTCTGTAATCCAGGCTGTCTTGGAACTCCCTGTGCAAAACAGGCTGACCTGAAACTCTCAGAGGTCTACTTGTCTCTGCTTCCCAAGTGCTAGGATTAAAGCCTTTGTCATTATACCAGCTATTAGTTAGAATTTTAAACTCGGTAGGATCTTAGTGAATACTCACTTGGTACCTACTAATTTTGTAGTGTGGCTATGTACTCTACTCTGTTGGTAGGCGTCATGACAATACTGCTAGCTGTCCTTTATTATCTCATTCTAGCAGAATCTGGAGTTGAGAAATAAATGTCTGACTGTGGTTCTGTGGAGAATGTCTGAGTATAAAACATGCTTTCTAGAGGACACAGAGACATCAACTTTCCAGATGAGTACAGCACCAAAGCAGCTTATGTCTAAAGACAGCAGACAGTTATAACTTGATTTCAATCTTTATTTCTTATAGTTTTATGCCTTTCAATACATTCTTAGTCTATCATTAAATTTTCAGTTTTATGTTTAACAGTATTATTATCTCTACTGCATACATTATTGAGACTTTTTCAGTATTTAGATCTTTTTTCCCCTGTAGTTACTCATTAAATTATTTACAATTAGAAAATTGTTAAAAGGCATTCAGGAGGAGGAATGCTAAATTGAAATTGTGTGGGAATAAAAAGGGAGATAATGACAATTAGATTAAATTTTACTTTCCAAGGACAACAAACTGTTTCTCTAAAAATTATAAAGGATCATGATGCTTAGGAGATGCAAAATTAATATTGTTAAAGAAGTTTCCATCAAAACAAACAAACAAAAAACCCCATCTATTTTGGGAGTAGAGGCAGGTGAATCTTTGAGTTCGAGGCCAGTCTGGTCTACAGAGTGAGTTCCAGGACAGTCTGAGATACAGAGTTACAGCAGAGAAACCCTGTCTCAAAAAAACAAAAAAAACCCAAAAAACAACAAACCCAAACAAAACAGTCCTCCAAATTAAAATTGAGAAACAAATGTGACAAAAGGCATCATAGTGGTCAATAAATTTGGGTTGATAGGTTCCTTGGTCACTACCATAATTACTTTACAGAATTCTAAAGGTTGTGTAATACAAGGACAATGTTTTGTTTGTAAAAGAACTCTTTTTATTAAATAGTTTCAGCCCTAAAAAAAAAAGCACATGTCTTTCCCCTTAGTCTGAGTAGTTCACAGAGTCATATGCAATTTTCCTTCTGTTTTAGATTAACAAGTGGTGGAATAGCCTAAGTGATGGCCAACGGACTGTGACAGGTTTGTGTTAGCTTACACGTTTTAGCCATTCAAGGGAAGAGAAATCAAACCAAAAGGTACAGTATGTCTCAGGAATGGCTTTCATACCATACTCACTGGTGGCTTAGAAGTCAGGAGTCTCTGAACCTACATGCTACATAATAGTGAAAAGTAATGTGGAGCTGCGCATGATGGCCCACATCTGTAAGTGAAGGACAAAGAGTTCAAGGCCAGTGTGTGTTGTATAGCAAGGTATTATCAAAAGGTCTTGCCAAGACCAACAGAGAAGTAGTACTGAATAAATGTTTTCAAGATGTCCCGGGTCACTTTTCAAGATTAGATATAACATGATATTGACCAAATAAACAGTACTACTTGCAATAATTCGTGGGTAACTGTTATTTCCCCCATTAAAGAATGAAGGAATGGCCAGGTGGTGGTGGCACATGCCTTTAATCCCAGAACTTGGAGAAAGTGGCATCTCTGTGAGTTTGAGGCCAGCCTGGTCTACAGAGGGAGTTTCAGGACAACCAGAGCCACAACAGAGAAACTTTGTCTCGAAAAACAACAAAACAAAAAAAAGAATGCTGGGATATAGCTTAGTTGATAGAGTGCTCGCCTAGCAAAGCCCTGGGTTCAACTGCAGTACTGCACAAACCAGGCAAAGTGGTGTGTGCCTGTAATCCTAGCCCTTAGCAGGAGGCAGGAGGATCAGAAGTTTAGGGGTGGCCAGCCTGGAATACAGAAAACAAAACACAGAAGCACAAAGGCGCTGTTGATGAGTGCTGTCTGTGTATGTCGTCTCTGTGCTTTCCTGCTGGTTGCAGGGAAGCTGTCTCTGTTTTGTAAATGAGGAAACTGGTTTCTAGAGGAAGGACTTTTCTCTCCCTTTTTATTGTTTGAGAATTTTATTCATGCATATGATGTGTAAAGAACTTTTTGAAGCTAAACTGCTAGTAAAATAGAAGTGAGTTTTAACCCAAATCCACCTTCCTGCCTACTATACCATGCTCAGAAGATTCCCTTAAATGTGAGTGTATAGTCCTGCAGCCCATGCCACCATGGTGGTTTTTTTTGTTCTTTTGTGTTTTGTTTTGTTTTTCCCCCCCTATTTGAGGGGTGAGGAGATGGAATCTGTAGACCAGGCTGGCCTGGAACTTGGATACTCACACACTTTGCCTCTGCTTCCTGAGGGCTGGGGTTAAAGGTGTGCACCACCATACCCCTCTGTACGTTTTCATGGAAAGACAGATCTGGCTTCTCAGAGTAACAGTTTCATAATATTTTCTGGACTGAAAACTCAAGGAAATGTATTTGTAAGTTCTATACAGTTACATAAATAGTAATCATGATTTCTAGAGAGTAGCCAGATACCACTTATTCTGAAACAGGGTTAGATTTACTGGTATTCTGTTTCCTTTGACTTTGGTCGATAAAGGGTATTTATATTTCTTAATTCAGACTGTTTCTTCTATATGAAGGCTTAGCTTAATTTTTCCTCACCTTATTGGAACCTAGTGTGCCTTCAAGCTTATGATTGACATTGAAATCAGTATTTTAGAAGGCATTTCTAATTTCTGGATTGATTATCGTTTTCTTATAACACCAGCTGCCTTGAAGGTCACTGTAAGCATCTTGAAGACGGCGGTAGATTCCTGCTTTGTTTTAGCACCTAGCATGTAGTGTGTACACAGTGCCAGCAGTTAAAGTCTATTGAGCAGAAAGGGCCTGAATCAGTGGAGTAAGACTTTTCAGTGTTGCCGTAGGCAAGATGATAGAACTGATAGGGCAGTATGGTCTTAATATAGACAATGACTTCTACAGAAGCATATCTGTTTCCACTGAGATTAATTTGTTTTGTTTGCTTGTTTTTAAAGATCAACCACAATTAACAGCATTTCCTTGGGGGGTAACAGACCTTCAAAATTTTTTTTTCTTCAAAATTACATGTTGTGACACAGCATTCATATGTGGAGGTGAGAGGACAACTGTCAGTAGTTTTTTAAACTGTGTGACCCAAGGATTGCACTCAAGCTGTCAGGTTTAACAGCAAGCCCCTTTACCCACAGAGCTATCTCACCATCTCACTGTATTTTACAGTTACTTGATATGCTATATGTTTGAGGACCATAAGATTTTCTCCCATTTAATGTATGAAAAGGCCTGGGCTCAAACTTTAAAACCTTTCTCAACCAGGCATGGTAGTGCACACCTTTATAAATAGATCTCTAGGTTCAAGGTCAGCTTGGTCTATATAGTGAGACCCTGTTTCAAAAACAACAAAACTTTTGGAGCAATAGCTCATTAAAAGAATTGGAGCTGGAGAAGAGATGGCTCAGTAGTTAAGAGCACATTCTGCTCTTGCAGAGAATCTGAATTTGGTTCCTACCACCCACATTCGGTGGCTTACAGCCACCTGTAATTCCAGTTCCACAGGGGGTCAACACCTCTGGTCTCTACAAGAACCTGCATGTACACATAGCCACATGTATACATACACTTGCATATAATTAAAGATAATATAAATCTTTATAAAATGTCATTTAGGCACTGGAGATGCAGGTCAATTGGTATAATATTTGCCCAGTTTGCACAGAGCCTTGAGGCCAATCTTTAACACTGCACATATTTGGGTATAAGAGTGCATGCCTGTAATCCCTGCACTGAGAAGGTGGTGGCCGAAGTCAAGATCATCATTGACTACATAGTGTAAGATTAGCCCAGACCCCCCCCCAACACCCCCCCCCCCCCCCACACACACACATGACAGAGACAGAGCAAGAACTTTGGGTGTGGTGAATCCAGTACTGTGGGAGTCAGGCTGGAGTTTGAGTTTTAAACAGTCTCCTCCACTTCCTTAAATGAGTCATTTGTTATGAAGAATATAACAGGAGAGAGAGTAATTTTGACATACCTAGCACAACTTGAGTATGAAGTACTTTGAATAACATAAATGGAATGGTCACCAATAGATTATTATCCATAAGACTTCGGAAAAACTTTGGAAACAGTCTTTGAGCTGTCTGATGTCACCTGAGACTTATTTAGTAGTGTTTCTAGCTTTATAACATCTGGGATGTTAATCAGTTGACTTTGTATCTAGAATTTTAAACATTTATTTATGTTATGTGTATTTGCCTGAGTGTATGTATGTGCACCATGTGCATACATGAGCTCTTGAACATCGAAGAGGGCATTGGATCTTCTGCAGTTACAGGAAGTTGTGAGCTACCATGTGAGTGCCAGGAACCAAACCCAGGGCTTATAGACATACTCTCTTCTACTTTCTTTCTGGGATTACTGTTTGTTATTCTGAGGAGTGTGTGTGGGGGGGGTATGTTTATTTAGTTTCATTTTTGTGGGTTTTTGTTTTTTGTTTTTATTTTTTTCGAGACAGGGTTTCTCTGTTGTAACTCTGGCTGTCCTGGAACTCACTCTGTAGACCAGAAGGTGCTATCATTTTTGTGTTTTTAAAGAACTTGACAGATCTGACCTAGAGCTTTTTCTGCTGTCTGAGACCTTTACTTTGTATCACTCACACATAAGGAGTGGAAGCATGAAAGCACTAGTAGGCTAATGTTTTCTTACTGTGAAACCAAGCTCTTCATGTGGGATTCCTTGATGTCTGATCCTGTTGGGTCCTGAATTCAGATGGCAGGATGTCAGGTAAAGCAAGTCCAGACAGTAGAGTGTTTGGAATGTGTTTGCTTTCTGAGTTCAGAGAAACTTATTTGTGTTTCTTTAGCTTTAGATGTAAACAGATTGTGAGGAATCTGCACTGTGTTCCATCTTTAAAGGTAGAGTCTGTGTCAGGGAAGAATTCCTGTTCCTTGGAGCTCATGTTTGCTTTGAAGTCTCTATGTGACTGTTCTATCTTAGGCTGTTCTTGAAAAGTCAGGTTTTAAAGATGGGATAGAAAGGTTCTTTTAATTCTTTTTTGTTTGTTTGTTTAGTGTTAGAATGTGTTGTTGTCGCTGTAGATGTTGTTGTCATTGTTATTTTAAATAGGGTCTTACTGGATTGCCCCGGCTGGCCTGGAACTTGCAGCTGTTCTGCTTCTGACTCCCGAGTGCTGGGGTTATAGGTGTGAAATACTATACCTGGCCTTGGAAGTTTTCTTGATCTTAATTAGAAATATCTCCCAGGCTTTAAATTGCTTGGGAGCAAAATGTGTGTATGTGTGTCCAGATGTTTGTGCATATGTATGTGGAGGCCAGAGGTTGACATTGAGTCTTTTCCTTAGTTGCTCTCCACTTTAAGACAGGGTTTCTCACTGAACCTGGAGCTCACTGGTTGACTAGCAGAACCAGGATCCTCCTGTCTCCATCCATCCATGTGGGATTAAATGAGTACACCATTGCCTTTTTCATGCTGCTGTTCTGCTTTGTTTTGTTTACATGGGCACGGAGGATTTTACTGAGGTCCTCGTGCTTACATGATTGCTGATTAAGCCATCTCCTCAGCCCAGGAAAAACTTTTTATATATTCTTGGTGTTTGTGAAGTAAAGGAGAAGCCTAAAGTAGCATTCTTCAGAGTTAGGCTTGACCGTGGTACTCCTTTCTCATTCTACTCAGACCTTTCAGCCTGTGTGGGTGGGTAGTCCCTGAAGGACCCTGAAAAAGAGTGCTTCCCCTGCTCTCCTGCTTTCAGGGGTGCCTGTTCAGCTTTCATCTGGTGTTGTGGTTTGAGTGTAAATATCACTCATGGGCTCATGTGTTTGGCCCCAAGGGTGTGGTAGTGCTGTTTAGAGAGGTTATGGAACCTTACCGAGGTGGACCCTTGCTGAAGGAAGTAGTCACTTGTGGTGGACTTTGCCTCCCTATTGTGAGTTTCTCCCCTATTAGTTCCTGTTTTCTTATCTTAATTTAACACTTTTTCTCCATCCCATTTGTGGGGTGGGAGATGGACTTCCCTTTGCTTCCTCTTGAGTCCCTATCACTTAGCCACTAGGTGAGATCACTGGGTGACTCCTGAACCTGCTACTTCTTGCCAAACCTGAGTTTAATTCTTTGACTGCTGTAGACATCCAGGTTTGTCACTGTCTGGACTTAACTGGGCTGGAGTTAGTTGGAAGCTCTCTCAGGTAGAGAAGATGTAGAGGGGTGGATAGGCACATCCGCACGGTGGGATCCTGTGCTTAGCTACGGAAGTGGGGTAGTAAGTCTTAAGTGTAGAAGAGTAAGACTAAAGGCCACTAAATCAGTTTATTCCCCTCTCTCCTGAGTGCTGGGATTAAATGTGTGTACCACCATGCCTGGACAGTTTATGACTTTTTAAGAAATGAGTTATTGTCCTTCTACCTTTAATTCACCATTTAAAAGTATAAAATTTATTGGTTTTTATTATACTTAAAAGGTCATACATAGATCAGGCTGGGCATGGTGTTGCCTTTAGTCCCAGAACTTGAGAGACAGAGGCAGGAGGATCTCTGCGAGTTGGAAGCCAGCTTGGACTACATAGTGAGTTCCAGCTGGGGCTACATAGAGAGACCCTGTCTTCCTTCTTGCCCCCTGAAAGTTCATGGATGTATCTAATCCAAAAATGGGAGGAGCTACCCTGACTGTGAGCGTTGCTGTCTTGTACTAAGGTTTTGAACTGAACAAAAAGGGAAGCAAGCTGAGTCCTAGACTTCATCTCTCCATGCTTCCTGCTGGTGGGTGCGGTGTGACCAACCACCTCATACTTGACTGCCATGTCTTCCCTGCCATGATGGAATGTACCTACCATAAATCCACCCTTGCTTTCTGACTGGTTTTGGTATCAGGAGTAGCACTGGCTGATGGCATGATTTTTATTTTACTTTTTTTTTAGAATTTGAGAGTGGAATCTTCCAAGACTATTTTACTATTTTGTTTTGTCGAGACAAAGTTTTGAGTCCTCAGGCTGGCCTCCAATTTACTCTGTACAGTAGGATAAACTTGAACTCCCTAATCCTCCTGCCTGTTTCTGGGCTGACCATCATCAAACAATAATTAGGATCTGATTGTTTACTAAAAAGAGTAAATTGTTTTGGAGGTAAAGAAAGTTCTGGGCTGGGCAGATGACTCAGTGTGTAAATTGCTGGTCTCAGCCAGGTATGGTGGCACAGTCTTTAATCCCAGCACTCGGGAGACAAGAGGTAGGCAGATCTCTGTGTTCCAAGAGAGCCTGGTCTACACAGTAAGTTCCAGGACAGCCAGAGCCACACAGAGAAACCCTGTCTCAAAAAACAAACCAACCAAACAAACAAAAAACAAAAAACAGATAAAAACAACAAAAAAAAAGGTGCTGACCTCCCATGTCTGACAACCTGAGCTCAATCCCCAGAAACCATGGAAAAAACCATAAAGGGACTGGATGTGGTAGGACTCCCGCAGTGAGATGGGAGGTGGAGACGCTCCTGTCTTGGAAGCTTGCCGGCCAGGAGCCTGAGGTACACACAACAGAGACCCCTGTCAGCAAGGAAGGCAAGAATGACTCCGAAAGTGGGATATGTGGGCCCATCGCAAATAAATAAGAAGTCCAGTTCTTAGAGCATTTGCAGTTTTCCACAGATCTTCTGACTTTACCACATGGCAGTTTCGACACTTCAAAGGCATTGATGTCACTTGCTTTTCTCAGCCCACTAACCCTTACTAAATATATAGTGCACTCATGTAACTGTGGCAGGAGACCTTCAGGTGGACTTGAGAGCAGACTTCGTTGGACTTTATTTTTCACGTTCTTCAATTATATTTTGTAGGTATCATAGCTGCAAATGCTCTAGTATTCTGCTTGTGGAGAGTGCCGTCGCTGCATCGGACAATGATCAGATATTTTACATCCAATCCAGCATCAAGTAAGTCTTAACTTGTGTGAATTTGTTTTGAGGTAGAATAATAGAAAAATATACTTTATATTAATTGGAATGCTACAAAAATAAGTTATTTGTCAATAATTATGAACAATGTACAGAAGTAAAGCCTATAAGCTCCTTGAAGACAAGAACCTTGCCTCTCCACTCTGCTGTAATTGAACAACTTTACACAAAGTAGGTGCTTTTCTTTTGTTAGCAAATTAAGATCTGGACTGGATGTGGTGGTACAACCTTTAATCTCAATACTCAGGAAGCAGAGGCCATGTGGATCTCTGAGTTTGAGGCCGGCCTAGTCTCATGGAGAGTTCCAGGACAGCTAGGGCTACAGAGACTCTGTCTCAAAAAAAAAAAAAAAAAAAAAGATCTGGGGTTGGAGAAATGACTCAGCAGTCAGAACACCAGAGGATCCAGGTTTGATTCCCAGCACCCATATGGTAGCTTACAACTGCCTGTACTCTCAGTTCCAGGATAGCTGTTGTCTGCTTCCTCTTCTGGCCCTCTTGAGCACCAGGCATACAAGCTGGCATACAAGTAGCCAAGCAAAGCACCCATACACTTAAATTAAAAAAATAAAACTAAAAACAGGCTGGTGAGTTGGCTCAGTGGTTAAGAGCACTTGACTGCTTTTCCAGAGGTCTTGAGTTCAATTCCCAGCAACAACTTGGTGGCTCACAACCATCTGTAATGGGTTCTGATTCCCTCTTCTGGTGTGCATGAAGACAAAGCACTCATACACACAAAATACATGAATAAATCTTAAAAAATAAAATAAAATTGGAAATATTTTAAAAATGAAGAGCTATAATCACTGCAGGTTTATTCTTTGAAGAAAATATTATATGTAATTTTGTGCCTGTAATTGAAATAATTTACTTTCTGTTTTGTTTTTCTGAGACAGAGTTTCGCTGTTGTAACTCTGGCTGTCCTGGAACGAACTCTGTAGACCAGGCCGGCCTCAAACTCACAGAGATCCACCTGCCTCTGCCTCCTGGAGTGCTGGGATTAAAAGCATGGGCCACCACTGCCTGGCAATAATTTACTCTTTAGCCATAAGAACAAGTTGCTTTGAACTTTAGAATGTCCATTGGCTGCTTACTAAGTAGAAACATCTTTGTTTAGGTAGTTTTTTATCCTTTGGGAAATGTTGTGTTAGGACATCTTATTTAAGCTTTGCATTGATTGTTTGGATTCTTATGTTTGGTTTAGTAACAATAATGGGACAAGCTTAAAATGAATAAATCTTAGTGGCCTTGTGTAGCATATTTACCACATTCTTTCTTCTCTTGTAGAGGTTCTTTGTTCTCCAATGTTGCTGTCAACATTCAGTCATTTCTCCTTGTTCCACATGGCAGCAAATATGTATGTCTTGTGGAGCTTCTCATCTAGCATCGTGAACATTCTGGGTCAAGAGCAGTTTGTGGCAGTGTACCTGTCTGCAGGTAATAGCTTTACTCTGAGAATGTTGGAATTGTAAGATTCACTTCTCTGCAGAAGGGACAGAGGAATAATTGATTTTATTCTATACCCAGCAAATACTCAGGATAGACTTAACAAGTTGTGTGTAGAGAATGGTATCACAGACAAATGGAATTGTTTCTGCCCTGCTTTTTATCTGATAGAGTCCCATTAATTACTTGGGTATGCTTTGTTTTAAATTCTTAAAGCAGAGATTTGGGAATAGAGTACTATTTAAATATAACATTTTTATCTCATTGGACCTTCGTTTTATTAGTTCAGATTAACTATCTTATAGATTGATGGTTTCTAGACTTCCCAGTTATCGTAGGCATCTGACTTTTTACCCCCAATGTGTTCGGTTGCTAGAAGACTTTAAATTATGTGACTGCTAAAAGTAGTTTGTAATAGGCTGAAGATATAACTTAATGGTGTGAAGCACTTACTTAGCATATACAAGATTTGGGATTGGATCCTTAGCACCAAAAAGTTAGTGAGTGTAGCTACGAGTTGGTGGTGACTTATGCCTAGCATTTGGGAGACTGAGACAGAGGCTTTGTGAGAGGCTGAGGCCAGCCTGGGCTACAGAGTGAAAACCTGTCTCAAAACAGTAGTGAATGTGCTCTGTGTTCTTTGCAAAATGGCATGTTGGCACCCTACCCGTTCGTTACCAGTGGTAGTCCTGGATGGCATCTCTTCTTATTTCAACTAGGAAATGGTAGAATAGGATTCCAAGTTGCTACTACTGTCGAATGAACAGTTGGTTACATTTTTCTTGTTTTGATTTCATTTTATGTACAAATAGTATGTTTAAGTACCGTGCTCATGACCAGTGCTTTAAGAAGAGGGTGTTGGGTCTGGAACTGAAGTTAGGGATGGTTGTGAGCTACCATGTGAGTGCTAGGCACTGAACCTGGGTCCTCTGCAAGAACAGCAAGTGCTTTAAACTGCTGAGCCATCTCTCCAACCTCATCAAATTTTACTTTAATTTTATTTTATGTGTATGGGTGTTTTGCCTACATGTACATATATGAACCACATGCATGCAGTGCCTGCTGAGGCCAGAAGGGGGGAATTCCCTAGGACTGGAGTTATAGATGGTTGTGAGTCACTATGTGGTGTTAGAAGTTGACCCTGGGCCCTCTGGAAGAGCAGCCAGTACTCTTAACCACTGGCCATCTCTTCAGCCCCTGGAAGTTGTTTTTAAAAATGACATTGAGAGTCAGGTATGGTTGTACCTGCCTTTAATGGCAGCATTCAGGAGGCAGAGGCAGGCAGTTCACTATATGATTTGAGGGCAGTCTGATTGATATAGTGAGACCCTGTCTTCAAGTAAAATAAAATAAAAGGACTTTGAGTTCTAATGACATTAAAGCCAACAGGAGCTAATGACTTTGATGTCTGGAGGTCAGCCCAGAGGATTCTGAGATAGCTGATAAATTTGGGTACTGACCTTTTTTCATAACGTAGAAATTTATCAATAACTGAGTGAATAACCCTGTGTCACTCAGTAAGTTGTATGTGGGGTTTTGGAGAGGGCCCCTCTAGGGCACTGCCCTATAAATTAGCTGAAGTGACAGTTGGTGGGGTTCATACTGACCCAGAAACTATTAAACTGTATGGAGTGGAGACTGAAATACAGAAACTTAGGGCTGAGAGCATAGTTCAGTGGTAGAGGGCTTTCCTAGTTTGTATAAGGCCCTGGGTTCAATCCCCAGTGTGTCTAAAAGAGGAAAAAAAAATACTTTTTTTAATACTTAAATTGTTGAAATGTGGCTTATTTCATAGGTGTTATTTCCAATTTTGTCAGTTATGTGTGTAAAGTTGCCACAGGAAGATACGGACCTTCACTTGGTGCAGTAAGTATTTCTAATGTAAATATTTCCTTATTTAATTTTAAATTCACTGTGAAATGATTATGCCTATAAGAAAGTTACAAATCCTGCTGTTAGCTTATGTCTTATAGAATCAGCGTAACAGTTAAAAACCAGTAAATTAACATTGAAACAACTTCTTTGACACATCTTTATCAAACCTAGAACTTACACATTTGTAAAACTGAAAATTTCAGACTGTAGCTTTTTTATTTTACGTTTGTTGGTTGTGTATGTCATGTGTGTGTGCTCTGGGGCTTGTGTGTTGAGGACAGAGTATAACTTGGTAGAACCAGTTCTTCTTTTTTTAATTTTGTTTGTTGTCTTTTTGAGACAACATCTGACTGTATATCCCTGGCTGGCTTAGAACTCACAGGGTTCCGCTTGTCTCTGCTTCCCAAGTGCTTTGTTAAAGGCATGCACCATCATACCTGGCCAGTCTATAGCTTTTATCTGTTGGTCATTTGTATGGACTTAGTACATAGTGAGCAGAGTATGTCAGGATAGTGAGAGCCCACTCTAACATTAGATAATTCACCTTACACATTTAAATCTGCTACTGTGCCCTCCTTTGAGCCACTCTTCAAGTGTTCACAGTAGACACTATGCCTAGATAAAGTCACAGAGCAGGTTAAGATCTCTATCCTTAGGAACTTATGTTCTGGTGCCTAAGAGAAAAATATTTCAGCATATTTTCTTTTGAGTTTAATGACTGAGTTCTAGTAGGCACATTCTTTATGTAGTATTTTTTAAATGCCACATATTCAACTTGTGCATGTTTTTAAATACTATGCATTGAGATATATTCAAATAGATTTTATATTTATAGAAACTCTTAAGGTTCTATACTGGAAAAGAACTCTTATATAAAATAATTATCCCCTAAATTATCTGTTCCTTAGATTATATACACTTAATTTTTCTAATGAGCCTGTATTTTATGACATTCATGCTTTTTTAAAATTGATTTTTAAGTAGCATGCAAAGTAATGAGTTTCATGATGACATTTTCATACACGTATTTCTTTGTTCTAATTTATGGCCTTCCCACTCTCCTCCCTTTTCTCGTCTTCTGCTGGTTTTCTCACTCTCCAAAATAATCCTTTCTGGTTTTTTTGTGTGGGTGTTTTGCCTGCATGTATGTCTGTGTATCACATGTACAGCTGGTACCCACAGAGACTAGAAGAGGGCTTCAGATCCTCTGGGGTTATTGGAGTTACAGATGGTTGTGAACTGCCATGTGGGTGCTTGGAATTGAACCCGGCTCCTCTGGAAGAGCATCTCTTCAGCCTCTCCCTTCGGTTTTTTTGTCACACATTTATTTCATTACCTCCTTTTTTCCCTCTTATAGGATCTTTGAACCTTCTCACTTTCCCAGTCCCCTTTGTAGTCTCATATCTCTCTCTCTCTCTCTCTCTGTCTCTCTCTCTCTGTCTCTCTCTCTCTCTCTCTCTCACACACACACACACACACGTTTGTTTACATGTCTAAAAAAATGTTAGAGGAATTTCATAGGATTCTAATGCTCTTAACAATAAATCAAATCATGTTTGTTTTATTTTGGGTGGAAGTTTAATCTTTTTTCTTTTTTTTTTCCTCTCAGAAAGTTGGTTTTCAAGTTAGTCTCTTCTTTAACTTAATTTTGTTTTTTAAGTTTTGTTTAAATATAAGCCTGGTGTTTAAGTTGTTATGAAGCCAAGAGTGATAGGCTACTGTTCATGTTGCCTTTCAAATTCTTAGTGTCACCTTCCCTAGCTACTTGAGGGTTTGGGCAGGCATTAAATGCCTGTCAGAAGAATAAGTACCAATATGGCCAGTTTAAGATGTGGTACCCTTGGGGTACCATGATCCATCATGTCTTATGGGAAAATAATCAGACTATCTATAATGCTTCTGTGATCCTTGGAAGGTGCTGTGAACATTTGAGATGCATAGAAAAGGAACAAATCATGAGGGCTGCATGTGTGCTCCATGCATGTGTGTGCTTGCTTCCATACAAGCTGTAAATACCCTATTAAAGGAACCCATATGTTAAAGTTAAACTCTTGGCCAGTATACAGTAACAGTTGGTCTTAGGTCAGGGTACAGAGTTCAGAATCCTTCCCCTTCAGAGTTCACGGGCCACCACTCCAGGTTTCCCTTATATACTACGTGGGGTATAGTTTCCTCAATGTTTTTTCAGCCTACACTTTGGGTTGCCTTTGTTCACATACCTAAACTCAGGCTTTGGACTTTTTTTTTTTTTTTTTCAGTTTTTCCAAGGCAGGGTCTCACTATGTACTTCTGTCTTGGAACTCACTATGCAGACCAGCCTGGCCTTAAACTGACAAGAGATTCGCCTGCCTCTGCCTCCTGAGTGCTGGGATTAAAGGCGTGCACTTTATTTTTTGAGGAAGGTTTATGTTGTTTTCTGTCTTGTCACCAACTTCACTTATTCCTAGATATGCAGCTTAAGCTATTTTCTCTGCTAGGTCAGCCTGGGCTACATAAAGAGGCCCTGTCTCAAAAAGCAGAGCCCTATATTTAAAAGGATTTGGGGCTGGTAAGATGGCTAAGTAGGTAAAGATGCTTGCCTTTAAATCTTGAGATTTATCCATGTTGCTGTGTGTACCAGTCACTTATTCCAAGCTGGCTGCAGTGGCTCTTCCTGTAATCCCAGCTACTCAGAGAATAAGGTGAGAAGACTGTGAATTTGAGGTCAGGCTGGGCTACTTAGTGAGACTTCATCTCAAAAATTTGAATAAACAAAAAGTATGTTCTCTGTGGGTGATAAATCCATTCTATGGATAGATATCCATTCAGTGAATGATACATACTTGGGTTGGCCATTATTTAGAAAAGGGGGAGGGCAGACGTGGTGGCACATGCCTTTAATGCCAGCACTAGGGAGACAGAAGTGGGTTTCTGTGGATTCCAGGCCAGCTTGGTCTACAGAGAGAGTTCCAGGTCAGCGAGAGCTTTACGGTGAGACTGTGTCTCAAACAATGAAACACAAACAGTTGCTGTGGACATTTTGTGTACAGCCTCTGTGTGGATTCATTTCTCAGAGTTCAGTGGCCAGTTCTATGGTACATACACAATGGTTAAGAACCTACAGACTGGCAGCACCTTGACCATAGTCTTCTGTACTTTCCTGCCAGCAGAGTGTGAGAGTCCCAGTCTCCATGCTTCGCCCACTCACACTATAGCATTGTTGGGATTGTTTTCCTAATAGTGGTGATGTGGATGACTTCATGTTTTTTCCTCATGCATCATTCTGAAGTATCTTTTGTTCATCAACATGGTTAATTGAATTTGTTATAAATTTTTGACATATTCTGGATGCAAGTGCTTTGTCAGGTTGTTGTTTGAAACATACAGTTTCAGGCTGATCTTGAACTCCTCATCCTGTTCCCTCGTCCTCCCAAGGGCTGGATTGTAGACATGTGCCATGGTGCCTGGCTTTTATCTGAATTTTGACTTTCAAATATTAAGTTTCATTTTAAACTAGCTCTAAAACCTTAGCACAGATCCACTAACTTTTAACATTTTGTCACACATCACCATTTCCTCTTTAGCCATACTTATTTTTTCAGAACATTTTTTTCTGTCTTTTCGTGTGTGTGTGTGTGTGTGAGACAGACAGACAGAAACAGACAGAGACAGACAGACAGATAGATATAGAGTACCTGGACACACGAGAGAGAGACACAGAAACAGAGACAGACAGACAGATAGATACAGAGTACCTGGACACACGAGAGAGAGACACAGAAACAGACAGACAGACAGACAGATAGATACGGAGTACCTGGACACACATGTGCATGGTGTGCATAATGGAGGTCAAGGACAACTTTTGTGGGTTGGTTCTCTTTTCTACTTTTGAGTTCTTGGGACTGGATTCAGGTGGTCAGACTTTAGTGGCACATCCTTCTATATGCTGAGCTATCTTGCTATGCTCAAGAATATCCTTCTTATATTGTATCTCTTCATTCCTAAATACTTCAGCATATACTTCCTAAAAACACAAATATCTTTATATATCCCACAGTACTGTTATTAAATAACTACATTAAACTTAGTTTATAATAGAAATTGTCCCAGTAATGTCCCCCCTAAGCTCATGTATTGCATTAGTTAGTTGTTAGGTTTTTCTGGGCTTCTAAAAGCTGCCACAGTCCCACAGCTCATTTTTGCTCTTCATGCCACCAGTGGTTTTGAAAAAAAAAGGAAAGCTATTGTGGATTTATCTTTTTCCTCAAGATTCAATCAGTTTGTGTGTCTTGAGTGGGAATGTTAGATAAATGGTGTCCTCAGGTCCTAGGACTACAGGTACATGTGTCTGTCCCTTTTTGTGGTGAATGTCTCAGCTGTTGTCCAGGTTCTATACTATGTTTTTCTTTTAAAATTGATATATAATGTGTGAGATGTTTTTAGATTATGTAAATACCATGTTCGTCAGCCTCCTCTGCCATACGCTCTACTGTTGGTTATTCTAGCTCCGGTTTGTTTTCTCTGTGATGCTTGTCACAAGCTAATGTCTTCTGTAACCAGGCCTCACTTACCACCTGTAGGATCAGCACTGGCAGAGCACCACTGGCTCTAGGCCATCGTTGGTTTATTTCACGCAGTCCTTTTAGTGTGCTGGGACATTACACTGCATACGACCCCTAGTCTGTCACACCTTCTGTCTTTCCTGACCTGATACTTGCGAAGAATGGCAGGAAAGCATTTTGTAGAGTATACCTTCTGGAAAGTTTATCATTTTTAAGTAGATACCTAAGATTTGTTCTCAGTGCATTAATCCTTTAATAGACAGCTTTGTCTCTGTTGTGAATTTTGTTAGAAAAAATCATTTAGGTGCCTGCAGTGCTCAGCTTTTACCCTGTTGTCTGCACTGCACACTGGGATTCTTTGTAGCCCTCTGCCAAGCTGTGCAGCTCGCTTCCAGCCTTGCTTCTGCCACCCTGCTCTCCGGGTGCTCTCTGTCTCCTCTCCTCTGTTGGAGTCTGGCAGGAGCATGGTGCAGCTGACGCCCTGAGCCTGCCTTTGCTCTCCCCTCCTATTTCAGAACTGCTTGTTTTTACTTAGTTTCTTGCCACGCTGTAACTCCATGAAGGTGGGGAAAGTTTATTCACCTCTGTGTCTGTCATGCCTGCTATGTTAGCATCAAATATTTGAGTTAACGTGTATCATGAACATTAACATAAACTAGGAATTTTGGTTGTTCTTGAGATATTCCACCATTCAGAAGAATTAGAAATGTGATTAATATTGAGAGAGGTTTGCTAAATAAGTGTATAATCTCACAGCCATTGTAAATTTAAATTGTAAGAAAAAACTGTCCCATAGTTCATTCCAACCAGTTAGGGAACTGTTAGAGACATTGTCTTTCTTAGGTGTGTGGCATGTTTAATGCTATCCTTGAGCACTCACATGCTCATTATGATATATTTTACTTCTCTCTAGTGAAAGTGTAGTGTGTGTCCAGGGATTATTTGCAGCATTGTGTGGCAACCTGGACCCATTCCCTGAGAATGTGCACATTCACTGTGGCAAGTTTTTAAGATCTGTGCTCCCCTCCAGATGTGGAGTGCACTGGCCTGCTCAGAGCCTAGGCATCCCGTGGTCATGTGTTAGCTGCTGTCCTCACCACTGTGTTCATTACCTTGCAGTCAGGAGCAATCATGACTGTGCTTGCAGCAGTCTGCACCAAGATCCCCGAAGGGAGGCTCGCCATCATCTTCCTCCCAGTCTTCACCTTCACAGCGGGTAATGTAAGTACCTGATCAGAAGCTCTAGCCATAGCAGTGTCGTACAGTGACTGAAATCTTGCCCTTAAATTGAAAGAGGAGGATCAAAATTGTACCATTTCTGTTTTCTCTCCCTGCCTTTTTAGGCATTAAAAGCCATCATTGCCATGGATACAGCTGGGATGATCCTGGGATGGAAATTTTTTGATCATGCAGCACATCTTGGGGGAGCTCTCTTTGGAATGTAAGTTTGATTGTAATCAACTGCTGAACTGCTTGCTCTCCCCTCCCCACTGCTGGTCCCACTTCCTGTAGCTGATTCTCTCTCTGCACTCCCCAGTGTTGATGCTTACTGGACACTTGTTACATATAAGTAGCTTTACCTTAGGTTTCTGTTTAATATGAAAACTGAGTCTCAGGAATGACTGATGGCTCCGAAGTAGTAGAACAGAAATTTAAATACAAAGCAGCAGCCTCTCTTTGCAGCACACCAAGCTGAGCACACTGGTGTGTGTCACACATACTTCTGTTCTGAGTGGAGCAGTACTCCCTAGGTGGTGGGACTGAGTGCAGCCATGCCGTTCATACTCTCCGTGGTGATTAAAGAACAGTGCTTGCATGTCCCAGCTCTCATTATAGCAGCCCATTATAAACAGTCTGAGACACAGACTTAGAAAAATAGTTGATGCTTTATGAACTGTAATTTATCTGCACTGTCCTTGTAATCTCTCGGCATCTTTTACCTGGCTGGTTTTTATTATTCTTTATTGCCTTTTTTATTCTCAGAATAATTGGATCAGATACTCTTTAAAGCCCAGGATCTGAAAAGCAGAGGAATCTTTCTCTTTGCTGTTCTAATTTCAACTCTTTTTTATGTACTGGATTTCAATCATGTCCAGGATTCATCTTTTTTGTCTTTAGAAAAGACTCAGAAACTTGGGCTGTTGAGAGGGCTCAGTGAGTAGGGGTGCTTGCTGTTAAGCCTAATGACCCAAGTGCAATCCCCAGGATACATATGGTGGAGAGCGAGAACTGACTCCTGCAAATTGTCTTCTGACCCACACATGCATACACACTCCCACACACACCTGTACACACACCCACACACATACTTGTGTGTACCCACAAACATGCACACCCTCACACTGTACCATGGAATTACACCAGAGCTATTGACCCCTGCTGTATGACAGGCTAATTCTACAGACAAGGAAATTGCATAAAGAATGGGTAGTTTGAGGTGAGTATGGTATTGTACTTTTAATCTTAGCACTCAGGAGACATAGGCAGGTGGATCTCTATGAGTTTGAGGCCAGCCTGGGAGACCGTTTTAACACCCCCCCAAAAACAAAACAAAACAAAAAAACAAAGCAGAGGAACGGGAACTTTGTCCAAGGTCACACAGCCAGTAATTGCCGAGCACTAGCCTGTTCCCTGCTCCAGCAGGAAAGAGTACCTTAAATACTGTAGCTTAGTGGTGGTGCACAGCCTAGTGTGTGTGGGGCCTGGAGTCAATCCCTAGAAGCAAAACAATGTCTTCCTAATTTGGGCTTGGCCATATCACTGATTAATTTGTATTCATGAGTATAATGAGTATAACCTGCCAGACTGAAGTGTTTGGTTATGCTTGAAGTTAGTAGGCTGAAAAGAGTTGGAAAGATCCGCTTTTTGTGGAGAGCTCTTGACAAATGAGTCACTTCTAAGGATTTTTACAACTATATTTGAATTTTGAGGCAATCATTTTTTTCCTTGTACATTCATGAGGGAATTTTACTTTAGCTCCAAAGAATTTTGTTACATGCCTATTAGTGCCTTCTGTTTGTTTTTTTAATGTAGAGTCTTTCTACGTAGCTCTTGCCTGACCTCTTATTCAGCATTCTGCCTGGGTTGTTCTTGAACTTACTAGAATTCTCATGGCTCAGCTTCCCAAGTGCTAGGATTACAGATGTGCTCCATTGTGTCCAGCTTTCATAAGCAGATTTTATCTATATTCAGGAATTAAAATTCTGGTATAAGTCAAGCCCTTTACAATAAAAAGGAGAAACATATACAGATTTTTTTTTGAAGTGTTAAGACATATTATTTTGGTACCAATGTAAATCAGAGCACTTTTCAAGATGTATATATTCTTATGTCTATAATTCTTTACTAGCATTTTTGTCTGTGTATCACATTCATGACTGGTGCCTATAGAGGCCACAAGAAGGCATCAGATCTGGAACTGGAGTTTCAGACAGTTGTAAGCCACCATGTTGATGCTGGGAACCGAACCCGGATCTTCCTCCAGAGCATCTAAGTGCTTTTAACCTCTGAGTCAGCTCTCTAGTCCCTTAAATCTTTTTTTTTTTTTTTTTTTTTTTTTTTGAGACAGGTCTCACTGTGTAACTCTGGCTGGCTTGGATCTCAATATGTAGACCAGGCCTACCTCAAACTCACAGAGATCCACCTGCCTCTGCCTGACTAAAAGCATGTCCAGCATGTCCATTCCATTCCATATTAAAATTCAGTGTCTAGGAAAAGATGAGGTCAGTCAATTGGGGCATCTGCTTCTAGGAACATGAAGTCTATTTGGGGAAATGAGTATAAAAGTTAAGGTTTCTAGAGTAGGTCCTTAACTAGGCTGCCATTCTCCATCAGCCCATGTCCTCCAGGAGCCTGTGCTCTTCCCATTTAAGAGCTGAAGATGCCCTAACTTGACTCCCACAGCCTGTGCTGCGAGAGTTGAGGCACAGTCTTCCAATCAGCAGCGTCACTCAGCACCCAGGAAGTGATCCTTCATGCTGCTTTGTATGCAGCAGTTGGGGCACAGGAATCTCAGATTTGGGTTCTGCTCTTAATTTGACGATTCTTAGTCAGAGGGCTGAACAAATTAAGGTATTACATCTTTCACCTTTACTGCTTATTGCCTGTAGGCAGGATTTGGATTGACAGATTTCCCTTTGTATATAGGCAGGTGGAAATGGCAGGAAGTATATATACCATTATAGTCCTTGTTAGCAAATTCCACACTGCTGTTTCTTCCTCTTGATCATAGTAAAAAAAAAAAAAAAGGTGTGAGTGTACCTTTGATCAGACCTTGGTTGACACACAGAAGCTATTAGCATGTTGAGCAAATTATTTTGTTATATACTCATTTTTCTCAGGTCTGTAATGAGAAAAACAAAGGTAGATGTGGTTGTTTATGCCTCTGTTCTCAGCTCTTGGGTGGCAGAATTGTCATGAGTATCTGGCCAACTTGGGCTACATTGTGAAAACTTTCTCAAAAATAAGTAAACAAAAAGGAAACATGATGGTTAACTTGCCGGGAACAAAAGTTACAGTGTATGGCTGTCACAAACCTAGTTCAGTCCCTGGGACCTCTGTGATGCTCAGCCCTCCACACTCAGACCATGGCATGGGTGGTCTCCTCAAGTCAAAAAGGAAATGTAAAGAAGAATGTTTAACAGTGCAGAGCTGCTGCATAGTTCCAAACACCCACTCAGGCCCATCCTGCTTTTACCCTTTATATACCACAGCTACCAAAGCTTTATATCAAATTACCTATTTCAGCCAGTTACAGAGAGTGGCTGTGGCATTTTATTTAAAGTGTGAACTTGGGGCTGGAGAGATGGCTCAGCAGCTAAGAGCACTGGCTGCTCTTCAGAAGACCTGAGTTCCCAGCACCAGCATGGCAGCTCGCAAGTGTCTGTAACTCCAGTTCCTGGGGAATCCAGTGCCCACTTCTGGCGTCCACTGTCACTGCACACACTTGGTGCACAGGCATACATGCCGGCAAAACATCCACTCACATAAAACACGTGTATATACATGTGTATGTATATACACATGTATATACATACATATACGTGTGTGTGGGTATGTGTGTGTGTGTGTGTGTATATATATATATACATATATATATATGTATGTGTATATATATATATAATGAAAAACAAAAGCCTGAAGTGTCAGCTTGCTACTGTGCTGGTGTTAGGTTTGCAGGCACACGTTTGACTCTGGCGCATTTGTCTTTCTGCAGATGGTATATCACTTATGGTCACGAACTCATCTGGAAGAACCGGGAACCTTTAGTGAAAATCTGGCATGAATTAAGGACTCCTGGCCCCAAGAAAGGAGGTGGCTCTAAGTGAAACAAAGCATTTACCGGAACATATGGACCTCGCTTCCTGGAGACTCAGCATCCAGCCGCCCAGTGTATGTCTCCTTAGCAAATTATGGCAAAGTTGTGAAATAAATGTTTATATCTCTAGTTTGTAAACAGTGTTTGCTCCTTCAGAGTGCTGGTACTCTCTGGCAGCTTGCTTTGTTTGTTAAATATGATATTCTTCTAGGTAGAAACCTGGTGAGGGACCCATAACAGATTTGATGGGACCTTGGAGGAGCCTTGGTTTTATCCTTGACCTGGCATCCACTTAGCATAGTTTCTGACATCCCTTTCCTGGGCTGGACAACAGTAGAAAGTAGAGGGTAACCTCTCTCTGACGTAGTCTGAAATAGCAGCCACAGCACTTATAAACATTCCCTAAATGACCTTTCTGGCATAAGTGACACATCCAGAAACCATTTTTAGGATTTACCTTCTAGGTCAAAACTGCAGCTAAGGTAAGAGAAGAAGTGGGGGCTGGGAAGATGGCTCAGTCAGAACAGTGCCTGCTTTGGAAGCATGAGAACCTGAGTGTGGGCCCTAGCACCCATATAAAAACCTGTTGTGGTAGCACACATCTGTAACCCCAGTGCTGTGGGCCAGAACTAGCAATTGGTGGGCAGATGAATCCCTAGGGCTCACTGGCTGGATAGATTAGCCAATTGGTGAGCTCCAGGTTCAGGGAGACCCTGTCTCCAAGGGATAAGCGGAAAGTGATAGAGCAGGGCACTCAGTGCTCTTCTCTGCCTCTGCACGTGTATAGCAATGCCTGCTCATGGGTGTGAACACACCACCACACAAAATAAGATGGGGAGCAATTGACAAAAACACCTGGCTTCTACCCTGGTCACCACATGTATGTACATACATATGCATCCATGCACCCTTATGAATGTGTACACTCATCACCAAACCCCCAAAAATGAATGAAATAACTTGGATAAATATAGGTAGGAATTTGATCCCTATGTCAACCTTATGTTTAAAGTATGCATTCTAATTGAAGCATCATCTTTTGCAAACACGGCTTCTTGGAGTTTCCATTCACCCATCTCACCGTCTTCAACCATATGTTCGGATAAATGGCATTCCAGGGGACAGTTCATGGTTTTCAGTGTTGGCCTTAAATGCTTTTTTCAAGTCTTATCACTAGCCCTGACTGCTTGTGGGGGCCTGCACTCCTTCTGCCTTCATTTCCTGGGGATTTCCACCAAACCTCAAGGCAGGCCCAGTTTCCCCTTTACTGTGTTTCCTCTCAGTCCCCTTTCTCCTAACCCCTTCCCACTTCTTTCTGCCAGCCACCAGTACCTGGAGGTCTTTCTCTCTAGAAAGTCATGGTCAGGTTAGGCTAGGAATCGGGTAGGCATCTCTGCTCCCTGAGGACTCCAGCAAACCTTGATTTCAGTATTCCTCTTTATTTCCCAGAGTTATCATCTCAAAGTGTGACTTCATTTAAACAGAAGACTCATAATGGTGTTTACATCTGTGAATCTGAGCCAGACTTTTTAGCTCAGCAGCGATAACTACACTGAGATTTAGATGTTTTCAAGGCAGAATCTTTTGTACTTTTAAAATTAAGCTATTTTAGAATTGTTTTGGTATTTAGCATTTATTCATATTTGCTTTATAATAATAAAGTCATATATTGAAAATACAATTTAAGGTCGAATTACTAGTCAGTAAGGAGAGGATGGTTATTAATACTCTTTAAAAATGCATGTGTGTGTGTGTATGTATGTCAGCCTTTTTCCTTCAGTGTTAAAGTTATAAAATTATTTTTGTTCCACTTTATATCAGCCAACACAGTTTTTTCTCTTTTATTTAAAAAAAAGTACTGTCCATACAATATATGTTGAACATGTTTTTCAACAAACCACAGGCCTATTGTATGTTGCAGTCAATCTTTTTACCCAGCCAGATCTCCCATACGCTTCTTCAGGGTCTGGCCCAGTGAATCTCTCTGATCTTCCCATCCATGCCTTCTTCACAACCTGCTTGAGCTAGCCAGGGCCCAGTATCACATACTCAGCTTACTGTGCCCTCCCTGCCTGCATTGCAATGCAACCAATCTGTAGGCTTCTTCCAGGACCCAGCCCAACTACCCACAAAGCATAGGCCCCTCCCAGACCACATCCAACCTTTCTAGCTAGTTTGATATGCCCCCACAATCCAGGCTTAGACCAGGAGGCACATACTGTACATCAGCTCAGCCCCATCTAGCCACCTGACTTCATTCCACCCAAGCTCTTTGCAACGTCTAGGCCCAACCCACATATCCTCTCTGCTGACCATTTCAGACTTAGAACTAACAAATGAAGTTGACATGCCTGGATCTCATCACAAAGATACAGACAGTATGAAAGATCAAGCCAGCATCTCTCCAAAACCTACTAGTAGGAAAGTATGCCAAGGATTACTTAGATGAACCCCAAGGCAGATTTAAAAGAATAATTAAACTCCATCAAAGAATTCAAGGAGTTTAAAGATGACACAATGAGAAAGCTCAATGAAACTAAAGAGAAAGAACTTTAAAAAGCATAAATGCCAGAATGCTATGCCCAAGAAAACAAACATAAAGCTGATGGAAATTTTGAAGATAGTTCAGAACTTGAGTTCAGTAAGGAGCTAGAAACACATTGAAAACTCAAGTGAAAATAGAATTGACAACACAATAATTCATTGCCTCACAAGTAAAATGAATCAAGTAGAAAACAGAATATCAGGATTCAAAGGTAAAGTAGAGGATCTAGACCAAATAATGGATCGTTCCCCTGCAGGAACAAAACCCACCTGTCTGCAGCCTACAAGGATTGTGAACATGTAAAACAACACAGAAAGGGAACAAAAGGGAAATGTGAGATACTATGTAAAAAACTTGAAATTATTGACATACATGTGAAAGAAGAATCCCAAGTCAATGTCATAGACCAGATCTTCTACAATTACACAGAAGAACTTCCTCAAACTATGGAAAGACACACCCATATAGATACAAAAGAAGTACATACAACCAGAGACAAAACCAGAAAAGAAACTTCTCAAGGCATGTCATAGTTAGAACTCTAAGCATATGTAACAAAAAAGTGTGTTGACCACTACAAGGGAAAAAGCACAAGTTGCATATAAAGGAAAACTCATAATAAAAGCTGATTTCTTGTTAGAAATAGATCCTAGAGCAAAGCATTCCAAGTCCTAAAATACTATGGTGGCCAGCCTAGACTAATATATACAACAGAATGATCCACCATAATTGAAGAAGGAAAAACAACTTTCTATGATGTAAACAGCCTAAATTAATTTATATCCAACAAACCGAAAGAAAATACAGGAAGTAAAATTTTGTTCTGAAAAGAATAAGCATAGCAGAAAAACTGTGGAAAGAAATACAAAGCATTAATTATTTAAAAACAAAGTACTACAGAGAATAAGAAGACAACATCAGGATGACGCTGATTTACTATTCATCTTTGTAATCATTTCAAATATCAGTAGCCTCAGTTCCCTATGACACATGCTTACTGAATGGATCAAGAAATAAAAGCCATCTGTGTCATCTACAAGAAATGCAGCTTAGATTTAAAGAAAGGCACGACCTTCCAGTTAAAGGAGGAACAGAAGTACTCCAATCAGATGGGAACAGGCATTGCTATTCCAATATCTGATCGAATAGACTTCAAGCTGAAACTAGTCAGAAGAGATAGACAGGGACACTTCATTGTAATCAAGGGTATGGCTAACTAAGAAGACACTACTAAACACATGCACCAAACACTGTTGCATCCACTTTCATAAGAAATGTATTACTGAATTTAAAGACACAGGCTAACATCAATGCATAAGTATTAAGTAATTCAAATAGCTACTTTCTCCAGTAGATTGATCATCTGACCAAAACACCAACAGGGAAACATCAGAATCAGTCGATTTGTGGCATCAAATGAACTAAACAGATATTTACAGAATATTCCACCCAAACATCAAAGGAGATACACTCTACTCAGCAGCATAATAAAGCCTTTCTAAAGTCGACCACATTCTGTGGCACAAAACAAATCTTTAAAAAATTCAGAAAGATTGAAAACACTCCCTGTATCCTGTCTGACTGCAATGTAATAAAGCCTAATGTTGACAGCAAACAAACTTGTGGAGATTAAAAATCTCAACCCAATGACAGGTACTAGTATGAAGACAGACCTTGTGGCTGCTGCCCTTATCTGACCAGCCATAGAGGTCCTGGTGCCTTGTGTGCAGGACAATGTGGAGCTGTGGCCCAATCAATCCTGACCACAATCTGGCCGGTCCAGTAGTTGCTTCAGATTCAGCATTTCGTCCCCTTCGGTTCTCCATCTAGAGTTGCATAGTGCCCCAATACCTGCCCCGAGCATGGCCTGTTTAGGGCCCTGGTCACCTGAGCAGGTTCAGCCAGCATGAAATTTGTGTCCGGTCATAGGCAGGACCTCAGCCCTCTGTGATTTCAGCCCAGATGGTTCCACAGCAGACTCAAATTTGGTACCACTAGGAAAGGAAGACTTTTGCTTTCCTATAGTCCTCTGTAATCACTGTATGAATAACTTACTGTCCATGGGATTCTAAAGCGTTTTAAATCAAGTAGTCTTCATTTCTCTGGAATCAATACACAGGAGTCCAATTGCCGGCTTGTGAGTCTTCTTACCCCTCCCATTTTATCATGAATTTGAAAATATATGTTCAATATTTCTTTAAAGTAGCTTTTCTATAAAAGATTTCAAACATATTTCTTAAAAACGGACTTTTCATTTCTGGGTTTTTACTCATGTTCTATCTCTATTCCACCTCCACCCATGTCTCAAGAGCTAAGGTTATGAGCAGTCAAGAAGACCACTTCCCAGTGTCTCACAGGAAGAGGCTCTCTATAATAAAACTTTTCTAAAACTCACCCTTCTGTGCTGCATGAATGAACGCTGTCACTGTCCCCACCTGTGCAGTATACCACTCACCTGCATCCACAGGACAGAACTTGCTGAAAGGCTAGAGAACTAGAGAAAGAAGGCAACAGCTGCACCAAGAGGTGGAGTTAGGAATGCTCAGCTGTCTGGAGCAGAGTAAGCACTAGGTGGAGTAGCAGACATGGGCCAGGGACTTTGCATCTGACACCAGTCAGCCGGAGAAGATGGCACCCCTCCTCCACACACAAACACATCTGGAGCAAGCTGCATAGGACCCTGGAAGAAGATAAGGGATCCAGCCAAGTACTCTGACAGCACATGAAGATAGATATCCCGCAGGAAGGGCCTTCCACACGCCTCAAGAGCCCGACTCCAGGACACCACATGGAAGATCTGATGTCTAATTCAACAGTGACAAGACCGTAACTCACTGAATAGGTGGGGAGAGCAGTGCAGCTGCACAGACCAGACAGAATCCCGTCTAGGACACACTGCTTGTCAGAATTCCTGAGTAGTGCTCCTTCACCTGTCAAGACTCACACACACGACAGTGGAAAGGTGTGTGGGGCAGACGATCCTTTTGTTCTTGTTTATTTTTTCACTTTATTTTTTCATAATTTTATGCTTATTAGCTTTGACAACTTTAACCTTTGTTAGCTTTGTTTTAATTTGTATCCTGCCAGAAACTTTTTTCCTTCTACGCCTACAAAATATTTAATCTAGTTTCAGTGCCTGTAGTAGTCTGTGTCCTGTATCTCATATCTGACACTTGTGTGTATCCTTTCTTCTTCATACTTTATAAACCTTCTCGTTCTTTCCTGGTTCCCGCACTTACATATTGAGAACAGTATTAAAAAGATTAAGTACGTTGTTCCTGCTGCCATCATTGTGTTGTTTCCAGTTCATTAATTTCTGCTTTGATTTCCTTCCTTCCTTGCTTGCTTCCCTTCCTCTTCCCCTTCCCCTTTCCTTCCTCCCTCCCTTCCTTCTTTATTTCTCCCTATCTGCTGGCTTTTGTTTGGTGTGTTCTTGTTTTTCCAAACTCTTGTGTTACATCATTAAATCACTAATTTGTGCCTTTTGTTTTGGTTTTGGTGCTTAGGGATATTTCCCTTGTGGGCGTTATGTTTTAATTTAATCTAATTCCTGATAATTTAAATTTTCTTCCTTGATTTCTTCTTTGACCCATTTATTGTTCCATTGTGTGCTGTTCAGTCTCTGCAAGTTCCTACAGTTCCTAGAGACCACTTGGCTGCTAATTTTAAACTCTGTTGCATTGTGGTAAGATAGAACGCACAGGTTATTTCAATACTTGTTGACATTTGTTTGTATCCCAGTGTGTCTGTAGTTTAGAGAAGCTTGGCCTGCTGAGTAGTGTTTGTGTGGAATAGTCTGTAGATTCTATCAGTCTGTTTGATGTATGCTCTCCTTTAATTCTGATGTTTCTCTTTTTATTTTTTTGTCCAGATCGCCTATTTATTGGAGAAAGTGAGGTACTGAGATCATGTACTGTTACTGAGTTGTGTTCATCGGCTCCTTGAAGTCCAGCCTTGCACTTTCTGTGAAATGGTGCGCCTCTGTTTTGGTGCCCATATGTAGGGTTATAATGTACTCTTGGTTAATTGCTCCCTTGAACAAACTACAGCAAAGTTCTTTATCTCTTCTCATTGATTTTAGTCTGAAATTAATTTTGTTGGAAGTTAGGATAGATATATATGGTAAGAATATTACAAATATTACAAATGATATTGCAAATGTTATACCATGTGGGGAAAATGAGGACATTTTTCCTGGTATCGTGGGACAGCGTGCCCAGTATCCACTCTTCACAGAGATCTCTTAACTACCACACCTACTTTTCTTCAAAATGTGATTTTTGTTTTTATTTATGAGATACACACACACACACACACACACACACACACACACACACACAGAGACATGGCCAGGGGGAGGGAGGGAGGGGGGAGAGAGAGAGAGAAAGAGAGAGAGAGGGAGAGAGATGTCCTTGGAGATCAAAAGAGTGCATCAGCTCCCCAGAAGCTGAAGCTACAGGCAGTCAGGAATTACCTGGGAGTGGGTGCTGAGACTCAAACATGATCCTCCAGGAAGAGCCTGGTGTGCTCTTAACCACTGAGCCATCTCTCCAGCTCTATCCTGCCTACACTAAGCTTGAGAACATTAAGATGTGTTTGTTTTTATTTTGGGTATGAGTGTTTATCTGCATTGATGTACACCATGTAAGTGCCGGGTGCCCAGAGAGGCCAGAAGACAAGGATGAATCTACAGAACTGGAGTTACAAATGGATGTGGCTACCGTGTGTGTTTTGGAAACTGCACGAGCAGCAATGTTCTTAATCTCAGAGCCATCTCGCCAGTCCCTTGGGAACATTTTAAAACTTGCGGGAAGCAATGAACTGGGTAGCAGGGAGCTCTAGAGGCCAACACTCTTGAGTAGTTTAATTTCAACATTTATCTGTGAATCAACTAGGGAAAATTATTCAGTCTTCATGTGCTTTAACTTCCTCATGTTAAATGCTAGGATGTTGCTATTTATTACCAAGATGGTATTATGAATAATGAATAAAAATAGCTAAAATATTTTAAAATTGACAAAACACTATTCAAACATCAGATTCTATTTTAATGATCATTCTTAATATCAGATTAATAAGGAATTTTAGAACTATTATTTCAAGTGTTTTTCTTCTCTTAACAAGAAAATTTCTTTTAAATGCTCATTATAAAGTAACAGTTGTAGGTTCTCCTTCAAGATTCATGGTGTCACTACCTGTCAAAAAAGAACTGGACAAGGCTGGCACCAACAGCCATGATAACAGGGAAGGAGGAAATCTCACAGGGATCCTAGACAAGAAACTACAGGGAACTACAGGATGCTAAGAGAGGTAGAAGTATCTTGCCCGGGGAAGAACTCCCCAATTGGTTCTCCAGTATCAAGTGGTCAGCCCTGAAATCATTACATATGAGTAACTGTACTGACTGAACGGTAGATGTTTCTATATATAATTCCTATATATATAGGAATTATATGTGTATATATGTATATGTGATTATATATATTATATATATTATATATGTATATATGTATTAATACATATATATATGTATATATGTATATATGAATAGATATGGATATAATATATGCATATACATGTAACAACAATTAAAGTAAAAGAGGACAGAAGTCATGGAAATGAGAGGGGAAGGGTATACAGAAGAGGTTGCAGGGAGGAAAGGGAATTATGATATAAATACATATTTAGTTAAAAACTCATTTTAATTGTGACTCTCGAAGGAATCATAAATAGCTGTAATGTAACAACACTATTAAAAGCAACTAATATAATGTGATTGCAAAACTTAAGTTTATAGTTAACGTTTGACTGCACACTCTGCATTGTGATTACACAGTTAGATGCCTGATGGCACACGGAGACTGCATTCAACAGAGACAAGAGCAGCGATGAGGATGTCTGAGGAATGTGTGACCAGAAAACTGCATTCCGAGAGTTCCAGAGCACTGTCAACCTGAATGCCCGTGCTCTTGTTCTTAGAAGAAGCGTGGGCATATTACTTAACAATTAAACCCATTTTGATTAGTTCAACAAGAAACATACAAAACATTGGTAATACGTCAAATGTGAGCACTCGGAACTTTCTAGCAGGGTTCTATGTTCTACTTTGTAAATAATGCTTGGAACATGGTGTAATGAATGGGCCCTGTTTCTCCCAGTGCCCCTCTTGCCATCATCAATGTCATTTGATGTCTTGAGGTCAGATTCTGACGTCTTTCAAGTGTTCATACAGGAGAAATTTCATTCAGCAGCCACAAAATCGGCATGATGACTATTGTGTGAGACCAATTTTTAGAGTGTTGGATAGTTTAGAATGCAGAGCTTTAGTTTTATCATTCATATATATATGATTATTTGTGATAAAATGCCATATATCAAATACACACACATATGAATATGCATATATACATATACACACATATGTGTATATATATGTATATATAAAATATGTATATGTATAAAATATAAATTATAAAATATAAAAATATGTATGTGTATGTATATATATGGGGTTTTTTTTTTTTTGAGATGGGGCCCAGAATCTCACATTGTGTTCCATGCAAATCTCAATTTCACAGTATCTTCCTATGTAGGCCTCCAGAATATAAAGATTACAGGCTTATGTCACCATGCCTAGCTCTTGACCTATATATATTTCAGGCTTATAATCCAGTTTAATTTTTTATTGCATTTCTCCCTCACAAGATCTGAAAATATAACTTATATTCTCAGCTTAGTAGCAGAATAATTCAACATGCTAAAATGCCCTCTTTGATTACTTTGATTAAATTACTACACAGTATGTGTTCTTGAATAGCTATCATTGTGAAACTCTTCAATTCTAAGATATTTGTGTCAGGGTTGAACTTTTACCTCAAAACGCATTAAAGTCTTCTCTCTGGAAATCATGACTCTGAACTTATTTGGAATTTATAAAAGTACTTTTATTTGTGGGGGTTCAAGGAAGAACAAGATACAATCTTCAGGATGTAAATATGGACCTAGAGGGCTTCAGCCTCTGAGACTGAACTGAACTCTCACTTAGCTGCCTTCTCTGCATGCCTGCTTCTTCAATCGCCTGCTGCAGATTCTCTTGCTTCTCACTCTGCTTCTACCTTGCTTCTCCTCCTTCTACTTTCTGCTCCTCCTGCTTCTACTGACTTGTTTTCTTTTATATCCTGAGAGTTGGGATTAAAGGCATAAGCCACCATTTGCCTTCTGAGTTGGCTTACTTAAAGATGCCTTCAGATAAAAAGTCTTATTTTGCAACAATGAATTCACTTCCCAAATGCCAGGCCAGTTAACCTTGCTGCCACTAGGTGAAGGTCAGACTGTGAGACACAAGGTGTTCCTCATATCTCCATGTAGTTACTGGGGAGGAACCACAGAATTCTCTTTCATTTAGCATTAGCACAAACAGAGGACAGGATTAGCCTGACTAACATTCAAAGATCAAATGTCTATCACACAGGCTTTTGAAAGTGATCCTTTCCCAGAGCAGCCATGATGCTAGATCAAGGATCAAGTGTTCCTCTACAGGAAATCTTTACAAGACTATAGAATGGGCTCTGATCTCATTCAAGAGATATCTTTTTAGAAAAGAAGCATTCACACTGACACACAGAAGGACAAGGACTGAGTGTGTCCTACTATAAATCATCAGGAGAGATATTGATCTCCATTTTTCTACAGGTGTCATCAACAGAATTTTACCCCATATATTACTTTTGGTAAGGGTATTGTATCACAGTTTTAGAAATCACAATTTTGTTGGCATATTCAAGAAAAAAGTACAGTTAAGAGAAACCAATATCCATGCATGACAAAGAATTGTATGGAAGTATTTTCCTGAATTCTATCTATATATACACAGAAGCTTGGATAATTATAAGAAAATAGAAAAATAGGGACTAAACAAAGTAGAAGTAATCAAAAACACACATAGGTCAAGACCCCTCAGTTGCTCCACTCTCATGCAGAGTTCTGATACTGATCATGATATAGTTTAATAATCACCATAATCTCTGGATCGTTGAATCCATTTCTGGTTGATATGTTCCCACAGTTGACTATGTTTTAAGACCATGATTAAAATGACAAAAGGGCAAAGCTGACACATGATCAGGGAAATGTGGGAAAAATGTGAAACTTCACAGAATCCATAGTTTCCCTGCTAGCAGCAAGGGGGAGAGAAGGCCGAGACAGAGCAAGAGTGAGATCGAGAGAATTTCTCAGCTGACAGAAGTGTCCTAGTTAACTTTTCAGTGTCTTGTTATAGGGAGCTCACCAGTGATGACCACTCAGACTCAGTTTATAGCCAACTCAAAGTCTTTATTCTAGCCAGCTGGGACCACACCTAAATCTTTAGGGGACCTAGTTGTGGCCTCAAGTCTCTAGAACACTGGGTTTTTAAGGGCATCTCATTCAGCAGCTGCAGAGGGCTTTGCAGAGTAAGCAGTTTGAAGCAAGCAGTTTTATCAGAAGCTATAGGTTAGCCAGCTGGAGGGGAGTTCCACACACACCAGCAGCTAAGGTAAGTGGTTAGCTAGAGGAGGTTCCACACAGACAAGCAGTTTTAACAAAAGCTAAGATAACATTAGCTAGGACAGCCTGACCTTCGGTTCCTAGAATAGAGTTGGGTAGTTTTCCATGGGATTTTTCTCCAACAAGGAGATCAGATTCTAGTTGAAGCTAGAAATGGCCTCATCAAGAGTTCAAGGTGGAAGAAACATTTATCTTTTAATCCATTGGCATGGCTGCTGTAGGGTAGAAAGAATGTTAGTACACACCTTTAGTCCTAGTATTCAGAAGGTGTTCTTAGGTTTTGAATATGCCTGTAGACCCTGTTTCTGAAGATCATCTTGTGTAAAAGTTAAGAGCAAAAGTTATGTTTTAAATTTTAATTACTGTGCCTAAGATGTCTATAAAACAAAAAACAGCTTCCTAGAATGTTGGGTGGGCTATTCATGTGAGATACAATGTAGTGGAATACTTGGGAGAAATTTTTGTTATTTTGGTTTCTGTAAAAATGCAAAATGGCATTTGGATTAGGTTTGTGTTCCCACCAGCTGTGGTATAGTTGTTTACGAGTTGGATTTGGAATGCTTGATGCAGGTGGCTATAATTTGGTTAGGTGCAGTTGTCCTGGCACCTGTAGCTTGTTTTGGGGATTGAGTAACACATGGGTTTATGGGAACTTTTGGCTTAGGACATAAAAAGTCTGAAGCCCTGATAGGGGTGTTGGTGGTTCGGTGGTTGGGTCGCTGTCTCGTTAGTGTGATAATTCCTAAAAAACAAAGGTTAGAGAGATTGAGTTTACAGATGGTGAGCTGAGACGCTAGTCTGACTCACTGTCAGCTAGTCCTCGTCAAGCTTAGGACAGCCTAAAAAGAGGTTGTGAAGATTTCTACCTTTCTCTCATTCTATATCAAGTCCACTTGTAAAAATGGGGAAGATTTCTATCTTTCCTTTCTCTTCCATAAATAGAGGCTAAAAGATTGTAGCAATAGAGAAAAACATAATCCTGCAATCTCCACTTGCCCAAGGACAGATAACCTCCTGGAATATTGGATGGGGGCTGTGTAGATTCCATTTGGTTAATCCAGCTGCACCAGATGTGCTCCAAATACACCAGATATACATAATCACTTGTAGATGGGAGATAACTCAGACCGGAAGAACATTAGGATGGATGCTCGCACCTGATTGAACCTGGTGGGAAATGCATAGCTTTATGGGTTCTGCCTTTATAAGCATCTGTTTTTTTGTGACTTGATACCATTTCTTGGGAATCTGGGAGTGGGGAACCTCAGAATGGTCCTGGTCTGAGTCCATCTTCCTGACTAGTATGTAATTAATTTAATTAAAGCGTGCTTCAATTTTGGCTCAATTGTGGTGATGTTCTTATTCTCAACTGGTGAGATTTCCACTAGTGACAAGATTTCTATACAATTTTGTATTTTTACTTGTTAAATACATTAGGGGACAGCATACCAATTTTATATAAGCTTTGTCACTAAAAAGTTTAAATTATTCCCCAATGTTAGGATCTGGCTCAATTCTTTTAGAATATATCTGCAGCCCATTCAATGAATGCCTAAAGCTGAAAAATGGTGTTCTGTTGTAGTAAGGTTACACTGAGTTTGGCTCAACAGTTTCACACTTTCCATATAAGAACCTTGTGTAACAATGAACATCTGATTTTTCTTCCCCAGTAGCTAGCCTTATACTGCCTCCGTCAACAGCTATGTGGAATTTGGACTTAATCTCCTTGTACAAGGTCTCTGCAAGTTCTCCTAGTAGACCTTGACTAGTGGGATATTAATAAACTCAAAAGGAGCAGTGTCTTGAAATACAGTTATCTCCTTTGCTGTATACTCTTGCTTGACAATATAAAGACGTCTGGACTAAATTGTCATAAACAAAGGGGCAGGTAAGAGGCCAGCTCCAAATGACAGACCTGTAAGTGAGCCTCAGCTGAGCTCCCAGATAATTGCAGGTCTGCGTTACAGCTGAGAACAGAGAGAGCGTCTTTAAAGCAGTGGTTCTCAACCTGTGGGTCTCGACCCCTTAGAGGGTTGAACGATCCATTCACAGAGGTCACCTAAGACCATCTGTATATCAAATATTTACATTACAATTCATAACAATAGCAAAATTACAGTTACGAAATAGCATTGAAAATAATTGTATGGCTAAGGGTCACCCAACATGAGGAACTGTATTAAAGCAGCCTTAGGGAGGCTGAGAGCCACTGTTCTAGTTGTCTCAGCACTCAGATTCTAGAGTGTGTATTATAACAATTAAGAATATATGTAACACAACAAACCAGTCTAATACATAATATACTAAGTAGAATTCATATAATAAATGTAACATAAAATAGGGAGATTTTGGAGAAAGGTTTGGATATGGATAATACATGGAAGGAGAAAAAGGAGAAATCATATGTAATGAGCGAGGACTTGAGCGGAGCTTCCTCAGGGCTCGGGCCAAATAAGTTTAAAGCGTCTTTTGAGATGCTTAGTTTATGGTTCTGACCCTTCTTTTGTTGAAGAATCGATTATTTCTGGACAGAACGGGATTTGAATCGTGTTACAAGAAATCTCAGAAGTATTTTTGAAAAACAATTGTCAGTAGAATAGTATAGCACTAAAGAAACCCAATGTAGTCGCGGGGCTTGTTATCTGCGGGGAGTGAGGCAGTCAGAGGCAGGTGCGCACGCGGGAGGACCCGTGTGGGGCCCCAGACATCCTGCTGCGGTTGTTCTTTCTGTAGAACACTGTGACATTTAGTGGTCTAGGATCCAGAGGCTGTTCCAGACTCACTGTCGAATGAAACATAAATATGGTGTAAACATCCTCTCAGACACTAGACTAGCCTCAGTTCCCATTATAAGGCATTTTGTAAGTATTTACCAAAAGCAACGAGTCAAATGTCCGCAAACCAAGGAACGCCAGGGACATGAAGGGACTCGAAGCATGTGTCCTCAGGGTCTGACTCTCATCTCCATGCCGGACAGTGAAATGCTGCTAGCTAGCTTTAAAAGCTGGGCTTGTGCGATGCTAACTGCCATTCAGGACATTTTTTACTGTTCTCCATATGATATTCAACAAACTTTATGTGATGAATTTTATTTAATACTTATGGTAATAATATTTTCCTGCATTTTAAATGGAATAAGTCTGACAATATTTTGACAGTTAATACAGATCATAAGGCATGGTACAAGGCTTTGTTCTCTAGAATGATTGTTTGATTATAAAATATTTTTTTCACAAAGATCCTAGTTCTTTCAAATTATTTCAAAGATGGACCACTGGGAAGAGAGATGAGAAATACAACATATGTATACTGGGTACCTCATATGGTTTTCAACTGGACATATTGATCACATACATGTATGAGCTTCCTTGTACAGTTTCATTTGAAAAGAGTTGCCAAGTCAGGCAGTGGTGGCCCACGCCTTTAATCCCAGCAGAGAGAGAGAGAAAGAAAGAAAGAAAGAAAGAAAGAAAGAAAGAAAGAAAGAAAGAAAGAAAGAAAGAAAGAAAGAAAAAGAAAGAAAGAAAGAAAGAAAGAAAGAAAGAAAGAAAGAAAGAAAGAGAAGAGAGAGAGAGAGAAAGAGAGAAGAGAAAGAGAGAAAGAGAGAAGAGAAAGAAAGAAAGAAAGAAAGAAAGAAAGAAAGAAAGAAAGAAAGAAAGAAAGAAAGAAAGAAAGAAAGAAAGAAAGAAAGAAAAAGAAAGAAAGAAAGAAAGAAAGAAAGAAAGAAAAGAAAGAAAGAAAGAAAAAGAAAAAGTTGCCAAGTCCTGTATGTTCTGATGCTGCTCTGATTGGAGTAGCAACCCTCTGGCTGTGAGGAGCAGAGTGTAGAAAACCTTCCCTCACCTGAGAGCCCAACCTGGTGAGGAGCAGATGGACTCTGAAGCAGTGCGCCATCGCCCTTGGGACGCGGCCTTTCAGAAGCACAGCTGCTCCCATCATCCCGCGCGGCACCAAGCGAACGCCTGACGGCACCCGAAGTCTCCTCACTGTCATCACGTATCGCCAAGCTTCCATCCGAAAACGTAGTGATGTCTTCTCTAAATATTTTTAGATGGTTCTCAATGGGAAACTGTATAAGAGAAATCTGCAACAAAGGACAAAGGCGGCATGCTATCATTGATACAGTTACAGTTGGTACAGAAGACTGAGCTACGAAAAATTTGAAATACATAATTCTGATAAAAATTCAATTGCTATAAATTATCTGAGCTATTTTTCTTGCCTTCATGCAAGTTAAGTTCCATTATAGCCAGGGCTACACAGAGAAATCTTATCAAAAAGGAACTGATAGTTCCAGAGTGTTCAGGCGCATATCGTAAAATACAATCAATAAAGTACAGTAGGACGGCGTTCTAGGTGTTCAATATGGTAACTAAGCTTCATTAAACTCTTGGCTTTGCAGTCACCTAAAGACACAGCCCCAGATATGTCTGGGAGGTGTTTTTACAGAGGATTGATTAAGGACAGACTGATACTGGATGAGGATGTACAACCTTTGAATGTGAAGTCAGCACGGATGGAAAGGGAGTGGAGGAGGCAGGTGACTCTGTTCCCCCTGTCCTCTGCTTCCTGATGGCACAGCGACTGTACGGACTTCTTGTCCCCCACCCTGTGCTGCAAAGTAATGGACTGTCGCCTCAGACGGGGACCTAAAGCGATCTCTTTCCTGAATTTGCCTTTGTAGGTGTTTTTGTCATTACAAGGAGAAAAAAGACTAATAAATCTACATAGAACAGATGGGGTGAAGAGAAAGGTTTGTTCAGGCATGAGGCATGGTGCTGCTGCACTTCTTGCTTTCCCTGATGGGGTTCGGTCTTGCTCTGGTCTAGTATTCATCGTGTCCCCATTACTCCCTTTCGGAATGATACTCTGTGACACTGTATGTTTGACGCATGTAATTTGTCTTTTGATTTTAAAAGGAGCTAAAGTTGAGAGAGCTCTCTGAGTCTCAAAAGAATCTTTGGATTTGGACTTTTGAAGGGTTAAGACTGAAATGGCAGTGACAACTTAGGAAGTTTTGCTATTTGCATTATAATATGGAATGAGACCATGGCACGTAGGCAGCCACCGCAGTGTTCCGATTCGTGTGTCTCCAGTAGGCTGGGGCATCTGAGCACTTGTCCCCAGTCAGTGCTTATGGAGGTGGTGCAGCCTTGCTGGAGGCAAATGTCACTGAGAGTCCATAGATCACCCGGGAAGGGTCAGATGCTGATGGGATTTGATGACTCTATACATGTTTTTCTCCCCAAATCACTCTAGTGTTTCATGCTAAAAACTGGGAACATGTTTGAATCAGTGATTCATCCTGCAGTGATTTCATGCTCTAAAGCCAACCTGCCTCTAGGCTCCTGGACAATGGCCCCTCTACTGTTCTCCCTGTGAATGCCTTTCCCCAGTTTGTCGCTCTCATTTCCTATCAGGGTCTTCTCCTCTGTTTATGACTCTACTACTCCCATTACATCCTGGTCTCTTTAATAACGAAACTTACATTGATGTTCACAAGGGCCATTTTCTTATATTTCCTTTGAATCCGCTTTTCATTTCCTTCTGCTCTGTCTTCATGTTTTCAGCTTTCAGTATAGGACGATGCTTGCTGTGTCAGAAAGCCATGGGAACCAGTCTTTCCTGCCTGTGACTTACCATGTAAGCCTGGGTACCACACACTCTCTGACTGGGGCTTTTAGTTACTGAGTTGGCAGAGGTGAGATTATGACTGACAGTTAGCTTTTATGACTTAAGGTTTACTGTAGTATCACTCTTGAACCTGATGTGATAAACTCGTTCCTATGTAGCTCAACCATCACTGCAGTGAGGAATTTGGAATTCAGTGTTTCAACTGACAACTTAGTGACCAAAACGGCCAAAATCTGGGCCATTTTAAAAATAATACTTTTATTAATAGTTTGCATTTCATACAATGTATCTCGATAACACCTTATTCCCATTCCTCCCTGTTCCACCCTCCCACACCTGCGCCCTCAAAAAAAGAAAGAAAGAAATGAAAAACAAAATAAAGAAAAGAAAATTAAGTCCAGCTAGTGTGGCAGGAGTGTGAGCACAGGCACCATCATGGTTCCCGGAGGCAGCAGGCTGCTCTGATGATCGACATTCACCCTGGGCCATGCGCTTGAAATGCAAATCAAGACATGCTGGAAAAATTTAGATTATAAGAATGATCAGGCTATAATGAAACAGCCGTGAAATGAGATCTAATACCAGTGTGGAGTTGAAGGAAGAAACTGGAAGAGCTGTGTGAGAGGGTCACAGCTGCAGAACACGCCACACTCCTACAGCAAGTAACTGTGGATCATTGCCGAGCGGTAGGAGAAACTACAGCACAGTTTTCTATTATGCTTCCCGTGGTTCATCAAAACAACACTGGGATGTTTCCACTAAAACGCGATACCCAGTAGCTTCCTCAGCTAAGTGAAGGGTTGACTAATAATCCTCCACTTAGAAGAAAATTTAATGAGAATGTTTTATTATTCAAAGACATTCCTGCTCAGATGGCCACAGGAGAAAAAAAGTGATGCTTACCAGAATTGGGGCAGGCAGACTGCCGTCCTCACACACAGCCGGGAGCGAGTTGTCAAAGAGGGGACCAGTGTTTGGAGCCGATGTGTCCAGATGAACATAATCATGGGTCCCAGCAGCCTGCCCAAACATCCGACTTAGAAGAGAAGGTCTTCTAGCTGTTCTGAGTCTGAGGAGAGATGGAAATCATCACTCTGGTAGTCTCTGATGATCTCACAGTAGAGTGCCATAACGCCTGCTTGAACAGCTTACGTATGTGAAGTACTTTAAGAATGGACAGGCATGTCATGTAGAAGGTGGTTGAAATTCCACCAAATACTCCTACTTACCTAGTCCCTTTGCTGTACTCCATTTGGAACAGCAGCCTCTGGAAGATACATGGAAGCCAGGCTATCATACTACTGGCATTCACATGCTACCAACAGAGCAGGAGGAAACACATCCACTCTCACGTCCAGGAAGATTGATTTCCCTGAGTGTTGGCAGGTACAAATGTCTGACCACCGGATACAGAGGAGGACATTTGAATACTCTCATGTAACCTTCCACCTTCCTTCTTAACCTGAATTTATTATTTCTAATCTACCTAGATGCATTTTACTCCTTAGCTATAACTGTGGTAATAGGAAGGCTCTGCCCCTTGATTTTGAGCTGAATATTTAGCTGCTCAACTGGGAAAGACAGGAAACACCACTGATCTAGTGCTTCCTCAGTCACACCTCCCGTTGTACCAAGCCTGAAAGAATGAGTTTTAGATGAGGCAATCATGCGTAAGCTCTCTGTGACCAATGAGATATGTCCTATTGTGTTGAGAAGCGCTGAATGACTGATAGTCCTGGAAAACGTTCTCTCCGATGCTCAAATTGAGAGATGATGAAAAATTCAAATTAGCTTTGCATTGACATACAATGGTCACAACAAAAATATATTAAGTGGAATTTCTGTTCTTGATTGATATCACCTTTTATTAGAAAAAATAATATCAGTGGCAATAACATCGGAATTATTGCCAGAAAAAAGGCAACCAAAGGCTTTAAAGTCAGGGGACTTGAAAACTTAGGAGACTCACTGCTCTGCCGATGGTCTCCGGGTGGCTCCTTGGGCTTCAGGGTGTATCGTCCTGGCACACGAGGGAACTGCAGCTCCCAGATCACCTCTTGGATGTTGAGATAAGCAGTGTAGTCACTAGGACCCCCTGCCGTAAATGCATCATTTAGAAAGTTCATTTTGATAGCATATGGACTCTCGTGTCCTCTACAGAGAAAAGTCTCAGTATAGCTGGATGCTGGCAGTGATGAGTGTGATCCCTCCACCTGCCTGGGAGCGTGTGCACACACTGCAGTGGGCTGCAGCTCTCCCCAGGCTCCTGGAGTGAGGAAGGCTGGTGTCCTCGCTGAGGAAATGCTAGTGAAGCAGGTGTTCAAGCAAAGGACTTAAAAAAATCTGAATGTGTTGGCTTGCTTGCAGTGCACAGATCGTCAGAGCACTGGACAGTGGCATTTGTGCTGCGATTATCCTTCCAACTCTTTATGGTGTTCTAATCTCCTGACATCCTCTGGAGTTTTACATCTGAGGGGACTCACTTGCTCTGCTAGCTCTGTGCTAATCCTTTTAAGCACTCGTCCTTCCCACTTCAGTAAACACATGCCAGGGTGGCTCCAATCGGTGTCCTCTCACACGCTACTTCTGGCAGATTCCCAGAGAGAGCTCATTTCCCTGCCAGCCCTGAGGCCAGGCTTCTCTGGAGCCCTGGAGAGGTTGCCCTTATGCTTCCCACCACCGCTTTTCTAGCAGACAGCCATCAAGGGGAGCCACAGGTACTGAAAACACAGGTGCCTCTGCAGAGAAGCACTCTCAGACTGAAGGTCACTCCCATTTCACAGTCTTTGGTTTGTTCATTCACACTTTTAATTCCTCCCTCTACAAAGACTTCTCAAAAATTCTGTATTAAAAATACAGATGTCCCTTTTTTTTTCCCCAGGAATTGAATGAAACTCTCTTTTATCCCTTCCTCATTCATTGCTGATGTCACAGTGAGTGCTGGCTTCTCCATTCATCTGGCACAAATGCAAAGCTGCATTTGGGCCAAACATTCCAGCTGCACTCAGCGTTTAGGCACAAGGAAACCTCTGTAGAACGAACACAATATCAGCCTGGGCCTCAGGACGATCGGAAGTTTATGTACACTTGAGAACTGAGGGTGTTTGGAAAATGTAGCTAAAAATGACTGCTAAAAAGCCACCATGAACGAAAGGTTCTTAGGATTTCTCTGGAGACCTACAATGTTTCAAGTTGCTGCCAGCTTTAATGCCAAGATAAAATCTTGACAAGTTAATGCATACTGTGTAATCGCCATGACTGCAGTCTCTTTGCTTTCTCTTGGCACACATTGCATTGCCGACCGGGAATCCCAATTGTGTCAACAACACAAAGGACACACACAGTCAGGTGTTTTGACTCGTGCCTGTATCCCCAGAACACAAAATGCTGAGGTCGAAAGGAAAAGTTTTAAGGCCACCCTGAAGAACATAGCAACATCTTGTCCCAAAACAAACAAGCTAAGAGTTATGAACATCTGGATGCAGCCTGCCTTTAGTTTTGTCCTGGCTCTCCCTGTATTCCAACAGGGACAATAAGCACTTCACAGGAAAAGTCTTATCGTCCTGTATCACTTCATTTAATAACGTTCTGAATTTTACTAAAATGTCTGCATAGGTGTGTTTCAAGGACAAAAAAGAAGCCAGTTCTATTCATCTATCCTCTGTCTGTTTGTCTGTCTGTCTATCTCTCTCGATTTATCTATCCACCTATCCACCTATCCACCTATCCACCTATCCACCTATCCTCCTATCCACCTATCCACCTATCCACCTATCCATCTATCCACCTATCCTCCTATCCACCTATCTATCCATCTATCCACCTATCCTCCTATCCATCTATCCACCTAGCCTCCTATCCACCTATCCACCTATCCACCTATCCTCCTATCCTCCTATCCACCTATCCACCTATCCTCCTATCCTCCTATCCACCTATCCACCTATCCACCTATCCTCCTATCCACCTATCCACCTATCCACCTATCCTCCTATCCTCCTATCCATCTATCCACCTATCCACCTATCCACCTATCCATCTATCCACCTATCCTCCTATCCATCTATCCACCTAGCCTCCTATCCATCTATCCACCTAGCCTCCTATCCACCTAGCCTCCTATCCACCTATCCACCTATCCACCTATCCACCTATCCACCTATCCTCCTATCCTCCTATCCACCTATCCACCTATCCACCTATCCTCCTATCCTCCTATCCATCTATCCACCTATCCACCTATCCATCTATCCACCTATCCTCCTATCCACCTATCTATCCATCTATCCACCTATCCTCCTATCCATCTATCCACCTAGCCTCCTATCCACCTAGCCTCCTATCCACCTATCCACCTATCCACCTATCCACCTATCCACCTATCCTCCTATCCTCCTATCCACCTATCCACCTATCCACCTATCCATCTATCCACCTATCCTCCTATCCATCTATCCACTTATCCTCCTATCCACCTATCCTCCTATCCACCTATCCACCTATCCACCTATCCACCTATCCACCTATCCTCCTATCCACCTATCCACCTATCCATCTATCCATCTATCCACCTATCCATCTATCCACCTATCCTCCTATCCACCTATCCACCTATCCTCCTATCCACCTATCCACCTATCCATCTATCCACCTATCCTCCTATCCACCTATCCACCTATCCATCTATCCACCTATCCTCCTATCCACCTATCCACCTATCCACCTATCCATCTATCCACCTATCCTCCTATCCATCTATCCATCTATCCTCCTATCCATCTATCCACCTATCCTCCTATCCACCTATCCTCCTATCCACCTATCCTCCTATCCACCTATCCACCTATCCACCTATCCACCTATCCACCTATCCTCCTATCCACCTATCCATCTATCTATCCATCTATCTATCTATCATCTATCTATCTATCCATCTGCAAGTAACAACAATTAACAAAAAAACAGGCCGTGAATTTAAAAGAGAACGAGGAGTGGTATACAGGAGGAAAGAAAGTTAAAGCAGAAATATTGTAATTATATTTTAACTCAAAAATGAGAAAAAAATCAGGCAATGCAAATCTAAGCGAACGGCAAATGCCCGCAGACACCACGCTGCAGTGCCACTGTTCCGATGTCTTTGTCCAAATTTTTTTTTTTTTGGTTGTAGCTAAATTATTCTGATAGCTATTTTATAACATGTATGACATATCTATTAATCACACCTGGAACATACTATGCAAAATGCAGCTACATGATAGAAGACTTTTCATCCGGGAACTGTTTGAAGAGTGTGACTGTTACTGCATTTCACTTTTGTGATGAGCAAAGGTCTTGGCATAAACAGATGAACAATGAAGGTCCATCATAGGCTTAGGCCAGGGCTGGATTTTAGCACCTGCGGAGCAAATGTAACAACAATGGGAACATGAACACCAATTTTGGAGAAAGAAACTCTAACAGTTTCTTTTTTTACATCCAGAAGAATAGAAAATCTTGGAAGCTTTTTAGTGTACTGCAGAAGGCTTCACGTTTTCTCCTTGAGTAGGCAGACATTGTACACAAAGATTTATCACGCACAGAAATCCACGGCTCCAGAGAAGAAGCAAGTACGGAGGGCCCGACCCCTGCTACGGCCTCGTTCCACTCCGCCACCTGAAGCTCAGGGAACTTCCTTGGAGGAGAGGGAAAGGTTGTAATAGTCAGAGGGTCAGGGCGTGCCGTGCGTCTCTACACGCGAGGGAAGCTGAACCCACACGACCTCAACAACTTGACTGCCTAAACTAGACTTAAAGAAAGGAAGCACAAACTGACAGGCCAGTGTGTGCAGAGGGCATCACAGCCTCACACTTGAGGAAGACCCACAGGCAATTAGTGGCTGCAGAGAGAGAGACTCCGTGTTCTTCAGGGATGAGCTCCCGGGAGGCTATCCAGTCTCACAGTGCACATCTGAGCAACACTAAGTATTAGCGTATACATAGAACAAGAATAATTAAAAGTTAACGTATCTGAAGGGGGAAGGAGTGGACATGGCAAGAGCTGGAGGAGCCAGAGAGGAACACTGAAAATGACATAGTTCCTTTTGCTGAAGACACCATACACTTTGGACACGGGACTCTGAGGATTCAAGCTGGATCTGACCTGAAGGCCCTTTAGACTTCTCCTGCACAAGCTTCTAGGAGATGGATTCAACAGCTCACACAGCTAAAAGCATATGAGATGCCTGTAAGGATGCACTTATGTCTTGGCGGTACCCAGTGGCTGTCCAGTTGGAATGAAGTAGATATGAAGGAAAGTGTGCCTGGTACTGAAAACTCAGCCAACGCCCTGCAGATAACGTGCTCATGGGAACTAGCAGAGAACATAACTGAATTCTAAGGATTTATCTTAGATAAATATAAATCTCACCCGTCACCAGATACACTTCCTTCTGCAGAAGCAGGAACCTTTACAACTAGTCAAATGGAGAGAACAACTGGTTGCATGGGGCCTCGAACTAATGGGTACATATACACACAACTCCTACATCTAAGGCTTATGGGAAATTGTGGAAGAAGGTGGGGGGGTTGTAAGAGTCAGATAGTTAGGAATACTGCTCTGAGATTGTGTTTTCTATATATAAGATTACACCCATGAAATCACAACAATGACTCCCTAAAAATATATATACAACAGTTGCCATGCCAATGTGAATCTGGAAAATCTCACATGAGGCCCCACACCTCTCCCGGGAGTGGGAGAATTAGCCTTCCCCAGGGATAGGCCCCTGATTGGTTATCAAATACAAAGCGGTCAGCCCCAGAATCATACATGAGCAGGCAACACTGAATTGACTAAGTAGATTGTGTTTATGTGCTTATTTACTTGTATGAGTATGTAACAGAAATGGCTAAAGAGGAGGAGGACCTTGCTTTAGGAGGGGAGCGACACCAGGAATGGTAGAAGGGAGAACGAGGAGGGGGAATGATGGCATCATATTTTAATTAAATAAAAAATATATTAAAAAACTAATTACCAATTATAAAACCAACTCATCAAAAATGTCTTCTTCTCCTATACCTGGACTAGTGACAAGACTCAGTAATCATGTCCTCGATGTGTGGCGAGCATCACAGAGGGTATTTATTTTAAGGGTATTAAAGCTTAAGACTCAACAATGGAAGCTTTGACAGTTTCAGGGTTACAGTTTTGAAAATTGATCCCTCCTTACACGTCCCTCGCACTTACCTAGGCTAGGGCACGGCGCTTCTTCCTGGCCGGAAGAGAGCCACAGCTGGTAACCCTCCTCAGCATTCCGGGAGACAAAAGAACCAAGAGTCACAAAGAACCCTTCCCAGGAGACACCTGAAGTGCTCACTTGCTTTCCATCTCCATGTCTCTAAAGCTGAAAAGCAATGTGGCCAGCACAGTTCTGCTCTAAGGAGGAGCCCCCACTGTGAGTTCAGAGGCCTGTGTGCCTCCCTTAGTCTGCAGAGACACAAAGGTTCCAGGTAGACACAGATCTGAGGAGCTGCAAAGCAATATGGCTGTCACTATTTTGTGACACTAGGAATTTTTTTTTTTTTTAAAACAATCACTTTCTTCCCTGTCCCTAAGCAAGAAAAGTGCATCCTAAGATCCTGGTCACCCACTCCCTAGTCTTTGGAGAACATTGAGCTTTGCCGTGTCTAGACAAAAGATTACCCCAAGAGCCGCGCATCCACCGCGACTGTGACGGCTGAGCCGAGTAAACCTTGAAAACCTTCTCACTTCAACACCTCTGAGAAAAGAGACAAAGCCCAGAGAGGCCTGGAGGGCCTGGAGCATAAAATCCGCATCTGACTTCCTTCAGAGACGCCCGGTTCTGCAGAGAGAAGGGACAGAGGTCTGACCTGGAAAATAGGTCAGATGGAGAAAACAAGTTCCAAGAATACTGCCCGGAGCTCTGGCTCCACTTGAAACAAGCGAATGTAAACTATACAAATCTTTTGAGTTATATCACAGCTCCACTGGAGAGGCAAGAATACACTTCAGAGGTGTTATCATTTAGTAACACACTAAGTGTTAGATTCACGCTAATAGCTCAGTTAGACACTTAAGAGACCTACGATGGCCATACAAAGCAGTTTTATTTTCCCACAGGTTACGTACTGACATCAGGGCTGTCCAATTGAAAAAACATGCGCAGCCTCGAAAACTGGCCATGTGCTGCCTTGTACATCAAGTAGGCGGCGCCTAGAGGATCCTTCTGATTCAGAATATGAATACTGTATGGCTGTCATATCTCGGAAGGAAGCGAGGGGGTTCTGGGAAAACTTGACAGCAAACAGAGAGGCAAGGTCACCGCCGCCGCCACTAGGGGGCGCTGGTCATCTCATGGCCCGCGCCCATGGTCTCCTTCAAACATCATCACCCTCTTTACCGGTCAACTCAGACATCATTTGCTGGATTTTCAGGACCAGAATGCAGGCCATATGGCTCTAGTCACATGTTCTAATTAAAATTGCATATCGAATCTGTCCTTGAGCAATTATTGAGACTGAATCCTCAAGGAATAAACTAGTACAAAAAAGGGGGAAATAGCAAAGAAAATACAGAAAGAACAGCCTGAAAACACACCTGGGAACTGATACTAACGTTCTACAACGTTCGTTGGGTATATACACATATGTACAAACATCGCAAGTACATAAGTATGTTCACGTACAATGTACACATCAAAATTCATGTTGTTTTTTGCACTCAACCGATCACATGGGTTTTGTTGTGCTGTGGGCTTTCATTTACACAGGAATACGAGAGCAGTGCCTGTATGTAGACTAATGTAGCATGTCAGGTCCTGTGCTTCTTTAAGTGGAGACGAAACAGTGAGACTTTGATAGACAGGATAGCCAGTGATATTTATACAGGTATTAAATATGCATGGAAACAAAAAGAAAAGTTGATCTTTAGTAAAAAAGAGTTTTAAAGTCACTCTCAGGTTTTCCCAGCAATGGCCGTGACTTCTTGATAATATCATCCACTGTGTCTAAATGTGTTGCCGTTACAGTGAAAGACTACAGAAAACGGAGAACAACGCTACCAATTAACGATGTGAAATCCCTTGATTTAATAGCCATTCACCCACTTACTACCACACCGTGAAACCAAAGCTAACTGAAGGCAGTGACAAAGACGAGCACTTAGAGCATGGGAATCAACTGTGGTTTCCCTTTCCTTCATACAGCCTGAAGTCAGTAGGAAGGTTTTAACAATGGATATAAAGACTTAGTGCATTCAGAATATAACTGGGTGGGGACCCTACCTCAGCAGGTAAACGTGCTTTTCCCAAGCCTGCTGACCTGACTTGAATTACTGGGAAGCACGAGGTAGAAAGAGAAAACCAGCTGGGCAGCGGGGGCACACACCTTTTTCCCAGCATTCGGGATGGAGAGAATGACACAAACATGAATGGCTTCCTTAAAAGCTCTAGAAACGTTCTCCTTGGGTCAGCAGCTGCGCAGCGTTTAGTAAGGTTGCAAAACATGGACGCGTGTGTGTCAGCGGACGGACTCTGTGATGAGGCTTGAGGTCTGGGTGGAGGACTGAGGGGTGAGTGGGGGGTACGGAGCCGTGGGTGAACTCCACGAGGTTACTAGCTTGAGTGCCGCTGTGTGGTGGTCCAGAGCAGCAGGCGTGGCCACAGGACCCCGCGAGTCCTGCGGTTCAGTTCCACCTGAGAGCTCCCCGGGGTACACAAACCCCGTCTGCATGCCGCCCTGAGAACCAGAAACGAACCTGCTCCTCGCAAGTCACCTCCAACTCCCAGGGCCTAACAACGCCAGTCCCCACTTCCTGTCTGTTGTAGTCATCAAAACTACAAACCCGACACACAGACACTCAGGTTCTTGACATTTGTGATACAATTATAATTTTGTATAATAAGACACTATTTTCTTTGGAGCATTACAAAAATGTTTAGTCCTAACTGGCCTACTTAATATTACTGGGGGAAAAACGTAATGTAGTAGAATAACAGCTGATCATCCATCTAAAATGCTAATGCTGGGAAGGAGGCCACGGTCTACCTCCGTCCACTTCCTTCCCTAGAAGCTGAACACCCTTTCAGTCCTAAAACAAGGAAATTGGGATCTGCGGAAAACCCCGCAATCACTATCTTAAGACCTTTTCTAGTGGTTACTTTTGATCCATTTCGGTCTCGTGGGAAATAATAAAGGAGCCGGTGTTCATACAGTCAGATTGAAACAGATTCGGTTTCTTGGTTTTTTCTTAAGCTCTGAGGAACAGGTTTTTTACATTTAAATTTTCTGTGCGTAATATGAAGTTGACTGTATCCTTCCATAGCCTTTTGATGGCCTTTGTTCAGTTTAATCTTTAACAACATCGGCTAATGTCTATGAACCCCACTTTTTAGGAGAGGAAGGACCAGAATGGCTAATAGCTCAAAGCAACCGGAGAGGGGTTGAAGCCAGGAAGTGTAGCAGCCGCCACAGCTCAGAACTGCCGGCCCTCGACTCTAGGCTCTGAAGTGTCTATGTGTCTGTGTGGAAGCTGGGTGACTCTCCTTTATCCAGACTTGGTTTCCTCTTTAGAAGGACCATCAGCCTTTACACTGGAGTGCTCTTTCATAATTGGAGTGTGTGGACAAATTCCGTGAACTTGTTATGGGATTTTTACATCCCCAAACTACCCTGGAAGTACGGAAAATGTACCACAACAGGGTTTTATTCTCAAACATACACTCCTATGCTAACAATACCCCAAAATGTTTGGATTACTGCTATGTGCCATCAAACATGGCTGTTATTGTAGATTCTTGATTTTATTTTATACCAGGGCACTTGACAAAATAGGAGCGCCACAAATTGTTAACTAAATAAGGAATCAAAACATAAGGGGGGAAATCGCCTTGTGTTGTCTCACAGTGAGGGTGAGACATTGCAAGAGTCTGAAGTAAATGCGTACTGAATATTAGTCACGACCAAGAAATCTCGTACAGGTGATACCTCGTACTGACAGTGCCTCTTCTGAGTTCCCCTGGCCCCTGAGACATCAGGGGTTGGTTATTTATTCCACAGCTGTGACTTTATTTGGAGTTTCCATCTCAGTAAAACAGCTTCTCCTGTTACAGGTCAAACACTAACGAAACAGAGGTCAACAGATTAAACGTTATGAAAAAATGTGAAGAGCAGCATGAAGTTAAACCCACAGGCTCAGCTCTCTAAACATAACCAAATAATTGTTTTAATTTCTGCATCTTCTACAATTGGACATGCTGAGAAATATGCGTTTGTATATACATGCCTATACATACATATTCTTATTTTTGTATGTACATATTCATAAGCACGTGTTTATCAAGCTCACTGTGATACTCTCTTCAAGGAAGACTTAAATAAGACAGTTTTGACTAGAACTATCTCAAAAAGTGTTCATTGTCCTCGTTAATTTGAAAAACGAAAATCAAAAGAATTTTGAGATTTCATCTCATCCCATTCAGAATGTTAAGTTCAACAAAACAGTGATTGTGTTGCTTGCAAAATGTGGGGAATAAGGAAAACTCATTCACGTCAGTGGGGATGCAAACTTGGTGAAGCCACTCTGGGAATCAGCCTGGAGATCCCTCAATAAGATAAACCTCCCATATGGTCCAGCTATACAACCCCTTGCCATATGCCCCCAAAAAGGGCTTCAGATTCTACTCTACAGTCACTTGCTCAGCAATGTTCATTGCTGCTCTATTCACAGTATCTGGGAAATAGAGCAACTGGAGTACCCTTCAACAGATGAATGAATACGATGATTATGATACATATACGGGTTGGAATCTATTCAGCTGTATAGAAAAATGAAATCGTGAAATTTGCAGGTACACGGATGGAGATGGGGAAGGTATACTGCGCAAAGTAACGGACACAGAAGGACAAACATCACATGTTCCTTCATCTGCGGTCCCCAGCTCAAATCCTGAGGTATAACGTGGTGTAACTACAAAAAGCACACTTGGGGTCAGGGGCTATAAAGGGGAATCGCGGGATACAGGTGATATGAGGGGAAGTGGGAAAATGGGGAGGGGGTCTTAATTTCACGGGAAGAGGTTGGTCACTACAGAAGCAGAGCGAGGGGTGAGGCACAAATAGCATCAGGTTTGATTAGGCCTCAAGGAACCAAATTATTTTATATTTACCTAAACTTATACTATACATTTGTGTGTATACATAAACATATGTAGTTTAAGTGAAGTTGGGGAGACAGTGCTCCCCCAGAGAGTCACAAGATATCACACAAAAACCCTAAGGCCAGGCATGACAAACCCCCATTTAGTTTGCTGGTCAAGGCCATTGCTGTGTCTCTCGGCTGCCACTTGGAGGCTGGAGGTAAGTCCCAGGTGCTGAGCACACCGCCAGCTTTAGGCACAAAACTGAGAGGGTGTCATCGGATCTGACTTGAAATACTCCTTCGTGCGATTTATCTTTCACAGTAGCAGACACAGCCCCTAAATGTGCTGTAGTGGAACTCATATGCTGTGGGAAACAGCAGCTGTCTAATTTGACTGAAGGCCAAAGTCATTCAGATTTGGCTTCATGAAAATTCAAGAAAGTGAGGGTGTTTGGAAAAGCCATTCCTATCTTAGCTAAAGCATTGTCCAAATTTTGTGAAACTGGTATTAACGATAACAAATGTGGGAGACCAGAAAGTTCTTAGATGTTTGGCTGAGGTCTGATCACTATTCAGGAGGTCTTCCTGCTCATAGTGAGTGAAATAGAAAGTTCAGCAGAGCGTGAATTCTCTTTCCTAACCTGGACAGGCATGTTCACCTGCAGACACTTTTTCTTCCATGTAGCCCAGAGTCTCTGGCCCCTGACAGTATGGAGCATCTTTTCTTGAGGGGATCAGCACTAAACTCTATTAATATGATTCATGAGGGCTGTTCTGAGTGGAGAGTAAGTTCACATGATCTGGAGGAAACGACAGAACAGTTCCCAAGTCTGCCTGTCTGTCGTAAGGGTCAGAAATAGTCCTTAAGAGAATACCTTTTCCAGTGAAGCCTTGAGTGAAGAGCCTTCCAATAGACTCAGACTTCTCTCTTTCCTTGGCACTAAACACCAAAGATGGCTAGAGCAGTTGGCAGACCAACCACTGAGGCCTGAGGGTTCTGTAGTAGTCAGGGTGACTGAGCACTGTGATGTCAAGGTTGTAAGGCTCATGTCATAACTGACAAAGTGATACGCAAGTTTACTTTTCATTCTTTTAAGAATTATTTTTGAGCTATTTTTAGATTCACAATATTGTATCCTGTATCCCAAACCTCTAGTAAACTCTCACAACAGTATATAGTGGATTATTATCAGTTGTTCACTGCTTTAGTGGCTAAAGGACAAGAGGCAGAGTTCTGTCTCATCAATTTGGACTCTGATCAGGGCCAACTTGGTTATGTCATGTCACAGTAAATGGCGTCATGGCGGGGGCATGTCTGAGAGAGAGCTGGTGGGCAGGAAGTGAGACAGAGTGAACGGGAGCTAGTCTTGCTCCTCTGAAAAAGTCCTTATGAAAGGCTCGAGCAGGTTCTAGATAGAAACAAGCTGATGTGTTCAGCGTGGCACTCCCATCTGCAGGGTGGCTGCACTAAAGGCCCTGTCAGAGTATAACCATCCTCAACACTGCCGCATCGGGGACTCGGCTGCCAACACGCTCGCCATTGGTATAATAGTCACATGCATCATAGAATACGGATGTCCATTAACAGCAGATACAGTTAAGATTAGAACATTTCTACTTCTACAGGTAGAGCCAGGATTCCCAACCTGCAACAGCTATCTTTCTAATTGCTAGAGATCATTCGTTTACCCTTCATGTCTAGAATACTGTCTTCTGATGAATGCTCAACGCTGTAAAATCATATGGTCTTTTGGATTTTATTCCATGCAACGAGGGGGGAGGGAGCTGAGTGGGATCTCCAGGAATCAGAGAGGGGAAAGTATGATCAGAATATATTGTAGGAACAAAAGTTTTTAAGAAAAAGAAAATAGCCGGGCACGGTGGCGCACACCTTTAATCCCGCACTTGAGAGGCAGTGGCAGGCGGATCTCTGAGTTTGAGGCCAGCCTGGTCTACAGAGCTACGTCCAGAACAACCAGGGCTACACAGGCAAACTCTGTCTCAAAAAACAAGAAAAAGAAAGGAGGAGGAGGAGGAGAAAAGAGAAGTGTAAGTAACACACTAAACAAACTGGGAACCTTTCTGGGAAGACAATGAGTACCCTGGGTAAGCATTCCCCATGTTGAGATGAAGGTCTTGGTTCGCAAAGAGAGGCATAACAAAAGTCCGCTGTGTGTGTGTGTGTGTGTGTGTGTGTGTGTGTGTGCAAGCGTAGGTGCACGCGTTTGAGTGTGGGTTTGACATATGTGCTGTGTGTTTCTGTGTATATATGCATGCAGGTTTCTGGGGTCACACGTGAGGTTTGAGCCCACAGATGTCAGAGGATAGCACCCACACTCGGTCTCCGCCTCACGTCTTTTATTCTCTACCGTGCGCCATGCGCCAGCCAGCTGACCACAGCCTCCGTGAGCTGTCACTCCCTCCTGGCGCCCGGTAGGTGCTTCTGCCACGATGTCCACGTTTCTGTTGTCGTTTGTCTGGAGACTCTGGTGACCTGAGCTCAGGTCAGCACGCTCATGTCTCAAATGCTTTAGACATTCGAACATTCAGGCACTTGTATATTTTCTTAAAATCTTGTTCAGTTGTTAATTTCACCCCGTGTGGTTAATTTGTTTGTATCTGGAATCTTCTATGAGACAAGGCTCCAAACAGAACTTAGAGGGATGATCTCCGTCAGATCAGGCTCTGCCCGTGCCTGTGAGGAATATATTGCTTAAGTTGAGGTGTGAAGAACCACCCCAAAATCGACTGCACCATGCCTTACCCTAGTACCCAGAATGCATACAAAGGAGAACGCTCACTGAGTGTCAGCGTTTATTGCTTGATCTCTGCTTCTTAGCTTGGCAAGCTCCATCAACCTCCTGACATCAGACATCAGAATGCCCCCCACAATGCTGTCCTCTGCCCTCAAAAATAGAGTAAAAAATTGTACTCATGTAAGGAATATGCTAGAGGATTGTGTCACGACAACTAAGACAGAACCGTGATGACAGGACGGAGCGAGTTCTTGTGGTAAACCTGACCAAATGGGTCTCGGGCTGTGTGTGTGTGTGTGCGCGCGCACGTGCCTGTGCGTGCACGTGTGTGTGTGTGTGTGTGTGTGTGTAAGAGCCTGGAAAGACTGGACAAGGAAAGTCCTACCATGTTGGAAGCAGAAGTTCATGGGCCATTCTCTTGGGAGTTTGGAAGACAAGAAGGCTGAGAGGGTGTGGAGGTCAAGCTCATAAGTTTCAGTGGAGAACAGGGGCTCCATCAGGTCCCTGGGCCAGGCACTGTTTATGTGGTATTCTGGGAAAGAAAGTGGGCGCATTTAGCATTGTCATAAAACCTAGTGTCAAATTGAATTTGAAGACCACGCAGTGTCGTGGGGTATGTGAGTCAGGTGTTGCACAGCTGTGCACTCTGTCTGTCTGGAGTGATGCTCCTGCAGAAGTGCTTTCTGTGCTGTGTGGGGGAAGGGAGCTTCCTAAGGCCTTGCAGCTTGCTTCACTCTGCAAGACTTGCTTCCTGCACTTGTTCACACCTCTAAAAACAATGAAAGTAGCCCCCTAAAACCATCACATAAAAAATCATGTGTTTATCTTAGTACAAATGAAGGATCTGTGTCACCTTTGTAGCTTTCCGAGCTGGAATCCAGGAAGACCCCTTTCCTTGGCTTGGACACCGCCTGAATAGGTGATGAAGGGCCGGCTGGCGGACTCTGCAGGGTGTGAGATTCTATTTGTGTGAATAAGGCCTTTGTGTGAGCGGAGGGCGCTTTGAATGAGTTGAGAGCCTCGAGGCAGAAGCAGAGAGAAGCAGGGTGAGGACTCCAAGTTTTACATCTCGGAGACTTGTGTCTGCTCTTATTGAAACTGTCACAGATATTAGTACCCCCAGCTACAAGGCACTAAGTTGTTTCCTTTAGGAAATCTCAATATGGCTTCTGTGAGGTGGCTGATACACCCTAAAACTGTGCAGTCCCCTTCTCTGTGCTTATTTATCATACTGCACGAAACTCAGAAGGCCATCTGAGCATGACCAGGCCTTGTTCTCTGCTTCCTGAATGGACATTCAGTAGGAGCAGCATTGTCAAGTTCCTGCCCTAGAAACCCCTTCCGTGGTACCCGTACTCTTCAACTGAGAGCCCACTAAAAACCTTTCAAATCAGTTGCTTTCCCACCATTTGTTTCCACACCAACAGGAAAAGTAACAAAGGTGTCTTGTGTTCCCAGAACAAAGACATTTCTCCAAGACTTTGTGTTAGGCTCTTACACTATCAAAGAGAACAGAACGTCCAGATGGGGACCAGGCACCACTTAGGCCTCTATGCAGTCTGTGTATGCTGCCCTCTGTCGGTACATTCCCATTGCTATCTAATCCTGGAAAACTGGTCTGTACAATTATTGCTCAGACAAGTCTCTTTCATATCCAGTAGTTCCCCCTGGCGTTCCAGTGATCATGCGTGATTTAATGGTAATAATTCTGATCGCCTGTTTTTAAGGATCAGCGCCCACTCTGTTCATGTAGCTCCATCTTCCTCAGATACGCCACTTACATACTCTGAGTGCTTATGGCTCTCTTTGGCCTCTAAACAGCAATGAACAAGTCCCATAAATGTAATGACTTCAAGCTATTTTCTTGATTTTTTTACATAAATGTTTATGCCATGAATAGTTTATGTTTGATAAGAATGATTTTAAAACATCATAAGTAACACAAGTCAATCTTTCCCTCATATTTCTGCTGTGACTTCTCTTTTCTGAGATATTTTCATAGACATTGAATGATAGAAACAAGAGATATTTAATGAAAAATTGGGTGATGTTGCAAAAAGTAGTTCCTAGCACTCTTGCTGTAAAAACCTGTGATGGTTAATGTCAGGTGGACAGGGTCTGGAACCACCAAGGAGACAAGCCTCTAGGCACAGCTGTGAGTGATTGGTTTGTTTAGGTTAGCTTTTGCCCATGGCTGTGATGTATTATTGCAGTTAAGTTAATGGAGGTGGGAGTACACACCCCAAAATTCTCAGCATCCATGCCCTGGGCTTGAGTCCTGGACTCGTAAACTAGGAAGCACCTGGCTGAGCTCAAGAGTTCATCTTCCTCTTTATGGAATGAGACCAGCTTCCTCACGGTCCTGCTACCATGGTGTCTCTGATATGGTGTTCCCTGGGACTACAAACCCAAACACATTATCTTCTCTATATGTTTTTACTTTTCAAAGAACTATGACAACAGTCATTTAAACATGATAATCAGAAGAGCATAAAGGAGCATGGGTAGAGACTGCCTGTGACACTGATGCTGCTTGAATCTGAGTTATTGTCTATGATGCATTCCAAACAACAGTCTCCATAATAATTAACCTCTTCTCTCCTGCCTTTGTAGTTACCGGGACATAAAACGGAACATTTTGAATATAAACTATCCAGAACAGAGGAATTGTTAATAGTTGTTAGGGACAGAAAAATATATTCCATCGCTTAGTGTCTAGTGAACAATAAGCTTGGTGAAGATGAAGACAGGAATCTTAGGGTGCTGAACCCAATCCAAGGAGAGTCCCAGGTGGCTAAGCCACTCTCTATGCTACTACCTCACTGTGAGCAGAGCACCCCGTGATCATGTGTTCCCTCCCTGCAGACGGTATCCCCAGAAACTACTTGCTCCCTTAATTTTGTCTTGTCAATTATATTGTCTCAAAACAAAAGTAGCTAATTAATCTCCATTGTTGTAATAGAATTTTTGATTTAAAAATACTTATTTTTTCTCTGTGAATTTAGCACATGCTTTGATCATAGGGACACATCATATATCTGCCCAGATCCACCTCCTTTCTCTATCCCAACTTTGTGTCCTTTTAAAAAATATCCATCTAGACATGTTTGTACTGCCCAAATATCACTGGGTGCAGTTTACAAATTTTGTTTGTTTTTTCAAGACAGGGTTCCTCTGTTGTAACTCTGTAGACCAGGTTGGCCTCGAACTCACAGAGATCCACCTGTCTCTGTCTCCAGAGTGCTGGGATTAAAGGCGTGTGTGCGCTGCCACCGCTACCACCTGACACAGTTTGCAGTTTTTAACTTGAAGATGGGCGCTATATAATTGAGATTTGTAAGGCATTCACTACTAAAACTTCAAGATTCACTTCTTCAGTGAACTGTTTAAACTTCATAACAAAGCATTTCTTTGTTCTTGGTGAAGGAAGGGCTATCTCACTGCAGCCCCCAGGTGTCGACGTGCCTCGGGAGAACTGCTATCACCGAGCTTGTAAGGACTTGAGGATGCTCGCTAGTACTCGCTTGCTTTCTTTTTCAGAAGCAAGGATAAAAAGTATTCAGTTTAGTTGTTAGCTTCTACAGGAGGTCCACTGGTTCTCTTGAAAACTAACCTTTAAGTTGTAAGCTCTGGTGAGAGATAATTGCATCCTGGAGGTGAGTCGTTACAAGGAGTTGCGGGGCCTCCATCTCTCTTTCCTGCCTTCCTCTGAGCGTGCAAGTTCTATTTGGGCTTCCACTCTTCCCAAGTAAATGGAGCGCATCAATGAGAAACTGGTGACATCAAGACAGCAAATTACAACAAACTTGTCCGTTCTGGAGCATGTCTGGCAGTCAGAGGCTGTTCTTCTATAGGGCCGGGGTTTGATTCCCAGCACCCACACGCAGCTCACAACCATCTGTAACCCCAGTTACGGAATCTGTTACCATATTATAGCCTCCCCATAATGCATGTAGTATGTAAGCTTACACACAGGCAGAAGGCCCATACAAGTCATCAGTAATTTTAACTTAAAATATTTATCATGACAATTGCTGCAGGTATCTTATGCCAAGGGGAAGCCGCCTGGCACAGAAGCTGGCAGGCAAGGTTTTGTTTTTGTTTTGTTTTGTTTTTCTCAGAATAAGCCATACATTGTAGAACAAAATATATATGGAGCCTGGTGCCCATCTGCCTCGAGCCACACAGTAAGGGTGACTGACGAGAAGCTGGGGATTGCTAAGGCCAGAAAACCGCCTTGGAAGATTCGTCCAGGTTTACATAGCCCTTCCTGTGGCAGAGAGACTCGAACCTCAGTTTGTTGAACACCAGCCTCTTCTAGGGAGTTTTGGGAAAACAGGTTGTTAGCGTGAATTTGAAGTCAGTGAATCATTTTCTTGTCATTTGGGTTTTAGAATCTAGACTGACTAAACTGCAGAGAAGAACGTGTGATATGAAACCACCCATGGTGGGAGTGTCTTCCCCCAATCAACATAATCCCAAAAGACGTGCCTCTGTCCAACCTCGTCTAGGCAATCCCCTCATTGAGTCTTCCCTGGTGATTCTAGATTGTGTCAGGTTGACAATTAAAACCATCATGCTCATTGGAAGTGGTGGCACACACCTTTAATCCCAGTGCTTGGGAGGCAGAGGCAGGTGGATCTCTGTGAGTTCAAGGCCAGCCTGGTCTACAGAGTGAGTTCTAGGACAGCCAAAGTTACAACAGAGAAACCCTGTCTTGGAAACAAACAAACAAAAACAAAAGCAAAACAAACAACAGAGTTTAGTTCAATCTCAGAGGCTGAAGCTCTCTAGGTCCAGGCTTGCGTCTTGAAAATTGTATCTCATTCTTCCTTGAACTCTCATGAATAAAAATACTTTTACAGGAGCCTATGAGAGACATTTCATATTTAAACAACTCTTAACCTGCTTATTAAAATAGTTAGACAATACTGCCCTAGGGTGGTCAGCCTATCACTGTTACATGTAATTAATCCATCAGGAGTTTAATAAAAAAAGGAGACATTTTCATATACAAGTCTGCCAGACTTTGGCAGAGGTAACAGCATGCCAGGGCACCTTCCACTTGACTGCCAGTCCTCAGGACTTTATTCTCAATGCCCCTCCTTACTGATCCAGAGGTCTGTTTGCATGATGAAAGAAATCTCATAGCTTGACTCATCCACACCCTTCAGCAGCTGAGCTATGCCTCTTTTACAGTGGGGAAGCTCAAAGCCCAGTGGGAGGATTTACTCCTATTGTTGCCTGAGGCTGGGATGAGTGCCAGGAGACTTCAACAACTTTAGAGTGCAGCTCCAATTACTCTTCTCCCAACCTTTGGACAGATATAGGAAGCAGTCCTATAACAGAAAGCAGCAAACATTTACATCTATAAGCAGGCCTTTTCGGATATAGAAATCACACATCCTGCCAGCGTTCCAGGCTGTTGGCACAATGATTATCTTAAAAACACAGGGGTACACACACACACTCGGAAATGCAATATTTGAAGATATGATCAAATGTTTTTAAACACATCACAGTGTATGTGCCACAACAGGTACACTCTTACCGCAAAAAGGGACTCTCCGGCTCACTTCTGCGTGGATGGGAAAATATCAATTTTCTTGGACAACACCAATACGCCTCTTAAACTAGTAAACACATCAGCAACACATCTGCCACACCTGAAGTGAGGGCCTTTGGTGCATGAAGATATTAAAGAGTTCTACCCTAAGCAGCTCTGACCTACAGAATCAACTTCTAGAAAAAGCCAGCTGGACACTACACAGATGGAATCGCTATGCCCCTCTGTGTAACGGTAAGGTTGGGTACACAGTGGTTACTCTGAGAGGTGTCACCTAAGCAGAGCACTTAGGACCTTCTCGCAAAAGGGTGAGCTCGTCTCGCTGGCCCAAACCCCTGAAATGTCAGTGGGGTAATGTGCCAATATTTATACTGCCTCTAAGTATTTTTTTTTTTTTTGTATTTTCATGGTTCTATTGGAAAGAGGGGGGAACTTAGACATTCCTTAGGCCCCTGTGTGTCCTGCAGCTTCCTCACAGGTGGCATTTGCGCACCATTTGGAGCACTAAATGACGGTACTGAATTCTCAAGAGGAAACAAGTGGCAGACGAGCCGCTAAGGAAAGCACTGATGACGACAGACAGGGTGGTTCGCGTAGATCGCGGGAGGGCCTTGGAAGCATCAGCTCTGAGCCTTGTCCTTGCTCAGCGGTCCCAAGCCTCAGGTAAAGCAGAAAAGATGAGCCACGCTTTGAAAAGGACAGTACCCAAATTGTACCAAGAGATGTGCCTCCGCTGAGACTGAGTCTCGCCTGTCACCCTGACAAACACGCACTGCGATGGTTTGAATGAGAATGCCCCCCCACAGGCTCATCTATTTGTTTTGTGGAGACATGGTCTCACTATACAGCCTTCGCTGGCCTGAGAGTCATTGTGTAGCCCAGGGTGGTTCTGAGCTCACAGACATCATTGCGTATCGGCCTCCCTGGCGCTGGGATGGAGGTGTGTGCCGCCACATCCGTCTACACTGGCGCATTTGAACACATGGGTCCCGGCGGTGCTGTTTGAGGAGGGCTAGGGGTGTAGCTTTGTTGGAAGGAGCATGTCACTAGAAGCAGGCTTTAAGATGTAAAAACATGTGCCATTTACAGTCTGTTCTCTCTGCTTCTTGCTTTTAGTTCCAAATGTGCGCTTTCAGCTTGCTGCTCCAGCCACCACGCCTGCCTGCCGCCATGCCGCCCACCACGATTGTGATAGACTCGTCCCTCTGGAACTGTAAGCCCATATACACTCTTCCTTATGTAAGGTGCCTTGGTCACGGTGTTTAATCACAGAAATAGAAAAGTAACCAACACACACATACACACAAATAATAAAAATAAACGTTAAAAAATTAAAGATTATATACACCATCAAAACAGATTTTAAACTTATCTAAAATATCTGTATCTGTTAGATTTGGCCCTTGCAGGCTCTAAACACTGGTTCAAGCCTTGACTGGGTTCTTCTGAAAACCTGGGCAGCAGGTCTACAGAAGATCAGCTCACAGAGAGGTGGACTGACCCCACGGTAAGTGCTTCTGATGATGCAGTACGGCTTGCTGTCGGTCAGCCTTCATCAGGATGAAGAAGGCATCTAAAAGACCAACAGACAGGCAAACAAATTAGAGATTTAAAGCTGTAAGAATACAATGGTGTCTGTGTCCTTACTAATAACTAGCCCTTTGTCCATCCATGACAGCGGCTGTGAGGTCCAGGCTCCAAGGCCAGGAAAGGAGGAGGATCATGGGAGGTTGGCAGAATTTTGAGTAGGCATCAACAGATAAGGCATACTTATTCACTCTGGCCTAAAGCTGCCATAGAGCTGCCAGCAGGCACTCAAGCATAATCCAGCAAACACATGCTTGCACACACACACACACACACACACACACACACACACACACACGGGGGTGGGTGGGCTGGGGGACAGGTTCAGGCTTCTGACCTCAAGGCCATACACACAAAAGTGGTACTCTGTTAAAATTAGTTATCCAACAGCATACATTAATCACTGTTTACTTTGGAATTGCCCTGACATTCAGTGTCAGTCATTTTGTGCTGATCGTCAGGTGTCCGCCATGTTTTAGCTGACACGTACTGGGTAGCCATATCAGCACCGTATTGTCTATACAAAAATGACATGCTTTTTTAAAATTAATATGTACAGCTGGTGAATTCAAGGGCAGTCTAGTCTACATGGTGAATTCCAGGCCAGCCAAAGCTACATAGATCCTGACTTTAAAAAAATATGGTGTGTGTGTGTGTGTGTGTGTGTGCACGCGCGCGTGCATGCCTGCCTGGGTGTATGCATACACACCACATGTGTGCAGGAGCCAACAGAGGCCAGAAGAGAGCAACAGATCCTCTGGGACTACAGGATCTGTACAGACAGTTGTGAACTCTCATGTGGGTGCTGGGACCTGAACCCAGTCCCTCTGCAGGAACAACCAGTGCTCTTGATTGCTGAGGCATCTGTCCAGCCCATGGCATACCTTTTAACCAAGATGAAAATGTATAGGCATACAGTGTTTATTTATTTATTTTTATTTTGGGGACAGGATCTCAATATGTAGCCCTGGCTGACCTGGAACTCACAGAGATCAGCCTGCCTCTGCCTCCTGGGTGCTGGAAGTAAAGGCGTGCACCACCACACGTGTTTATTTTAACATTTATTTATTTTTATTTTGTTGTGTGTATATGTATGTGTGCACCGTGTGCATGAAGGAGCCCTTGGAGGTCAAAGGAGGGCATCAAATCCCCTCAAGCTGGAGTTACAGGGGCTTGTGAGACGTCATGTGGGTGCTGGGAACCAACCCTGGGTGTTCTACAAGAGCAGCAAATGCTTCTAACTGCAGAACCACCTCTTCATCCCCCACAAAGAGAATTTTAAATACCTGCTGTGCTTGTGGGAGTTTAATGCTCCCCAAGCTTAAGAACTGAAACTGTATTTCAAGATTTAAAAAGCTTAAAGATTAAAAAGCTCTGCTGTTGCTAGCTGGGACTTCTGACTGGGAATGAAGAGGAAATGTCTAGCTCGAGATTAACAAACTCTTTGCTTGTCACAGGACATGCTTGAGAGTTACCTAAATCCTGTAGGGAGAAATAATGTGACCTCTGAAGTCCCCACTGTGGGCTATCTGAGGCAGCCTTGTGGTGCTTCCTGTTGTGTGGTCAGATGAGGTGACTTCCTCTTTTGTGCCTGTGAAGGGCACAGCATCATAGCCTGGGAGCGTGTGATGTACCTGCCCAAGGCCTGCCTGATTCAAGGAGCATGACTGCAGAGGGTACATGAATGAGGACAGAGTGCACCCATGTCTATGATGGTCTTTGTGATGCCACTGAGGGCCAGACCTCCAAGTGCTAAGTGGAAGGCTGCAGGGTGCGGTGGTGTACACCTCTGACTTCAGTGCCAGGGAGGCCGAGGCAACCAACCCCTATGTGTTTGAGGCCATGCAAGGACACATGGCAAAACCCAAACAAAACAAAGTGGGATGCTTTGTTCATGGTCTCTTCTACTCTGTTAAAGTCTTCAATGCAGTGTACCAGGCTACTGGGGCACCAGACAGGAACCAGGGCAAGTTAGGGAAGTGGTACTGGGAAATGGGACCACACGTTATTTATTACCAACACATAACTGTGGATGTGAAGAATTTAAAGAGATGTTATATACATATATATATGCATATATATATGTATCTGTATATATACACATATATATGTATATATATGTGTGTGTGTATATATATATATATATAAAACATCTCTTTAAATTCTTCGCATCCACAGTATATGTATATATATATATGTATATGTATATATACACACACACACATACCCACACACATAGGCATTTTGTTTTGTTTGTTCATTTGTTTTTTTGTTTTTTTTTCTGAGACAGATTTTCTCTGTTTTAACTCTGGCTGTCCTGGAACTCACTCTTTAGACCAGGCTGGTCTGCCTCTGGCTCTTCTTCCTGAGTGCTGGGATTAAAGGCATGCACCACCACTGCCCAGCTGAGATGTGTTGTTTTAATTTGCCAGACGAGGCTCAGTTGGAAAAGAAGAGGAGGAGGAGGAGGAGGAGGAGGAGAAAAACAGTTCATGAGATGATTATCTCAGACTTATAGAAGAAGGAAGGCCCGTGTGATACTGTCCTGTTCACCTGGTCCCCAAGCATTGCTGGCTTTAGGGAAACCTCCTAACTTCCCTATTTCTTATCCTCCGTGGCACAACTGCCTGTTGTTGTATATGATGGGCTCTGATGTTTGCAGCCTTGTGCCCAAGGAGTTGAACAACGCTCTGGATGTGCAGGAGCAGGAGCCATCTCCGTATGAATAGGGAATAGCGGGCAGTGAGGGATGATAAGGACACTATGTATTCTATATTATTAGGTTTTTTGCTTTTTGTTTTTTTGCACTTATTTGTCATCAGGGAGTGAGCACATAGTCTATAGCACACGTATGGAGGTCAGAAGACAACTTGTGGGTCTTAGGGATCAGACTCAGACTTGGAAGTAGGCACCCTCATCCATCCCACTGGCCCCATACTCTGTAAGAGAGCATTTTACATCATTTTGCAATGCAGCGGCTGGGGAGGCAGCGACACAACCGACACATCTGAGACAAGGCCAGTTACGGCCCCCTCTTCTCCTTGAGCACTGGGTGTATTCAGCAACCCTAGCTTGGCCTGGCCTCTGCTGAGGTTTGATCTCTGTCTCCAAGGCCATGCTCTCCCTGGTCTGTGTGCTACTTGGCAATGCTGCCCGGAAAGGAAGGGTCTGGCTGTGGTCTCTCCTCCCTCTACACACATTTTTCCAACAGGGGTCCTGTGTGGCTTCAGTTGTGGGGTGCACTTTCTGAGCTCCACACATTCCGTGCCCTCATCTAGTGAATGTGAGGCGCAGGGACCCCACTGCAGTGCACCTCAGCATTGCTGAGCAGAAGCCTCAGAGCTATTCAAAGTTTCTGTCTTCGGGAGCTGGAGACAAGTTTCAGCGGTTAAGAGAACCAGTTGCTCTTCCTGAGGACTGGGTTTGGTTCCCAGCACCCACATGGTGGCTAACAACTGTCTGTAACTCCAGGTCCGGGACCTCTGACAACCTCTTCTGGCTTCCTCCAGCACTACGTACAAGTGGTGCACACACATGCAGGCAAAATACTCATACACACACAAATAAATAAGAATTTCATCTTTGAAACAACTTGCCCTTTCTTTGTTGTGTGGGAGGGATCCGCACAGCATGCATGTGGAGGCCAGGGGAGGGTTTGTAAGAGTTGGTTCTCCCCTTTATCACATGGGGTCTGGGGCTCGAACTCAGGCTGTTAGACTTGGTGGCAAGTGCCTTTACCCACTGAGCCATATTGCCATCCCAGATTTCCCTGCCTTGCTTCTTCACCCTAGAGCCCAGCCCTTCCTCTCCACCCTTCGTGCCAAGGCCCTAGTGTAGTCCCTCGAGGCTCCAGTCCCTGGACTGTGAAGGCTGTCTCTCCAGCTGGCATCGAAAATGTCACGCTGCTCCCTGTGACGGACAGAGAGCCAGAAATACAAGTTGTCCCCTAGGAAACATTTAACTCCTTGTGTGTCCACCAAGGCTAGCTAGGCTCTGCCCTCTGCTACTTTGTCGGATCCCTCAGCCCTTCCTGGCCTCCTCCCTAGGACCAGCCCTCCCCAAGACAGGTGAGTCCAGCCTTCCCCTCCCCATTTGTACTGTCTGGGTTAAGATCGCTGTCACCCAGCACACTAAGTCTCAAGGGCACCTAGTGTGTAAGTAAGTAAGCTTAATGAACGAACAAGTAACGCGGAGTTTACGGATGTAGCTCAGGGGTGCACAAGCCCTGGGTTCAGTCTCCAGCACTGTAAAACATAATTTAGAAGATTTGCTTTTTCTGCTTTTTGTTTTTTTGACTGAGTCTCACGCAGCCCAGGTAGGCCTTGAACTTGCTTCTGACCCCGTCTCCACCTGTAACATGAGGGAGTTACAGATGTGCACCACTAATCCCCAGTGTTATCTTTTCTGCAAACTATTTAAAAATTTTAATTTAAAGTGTTTTACAGGGCTAGAAAGATGGCTCTATGCCTAAGAGTACTCGCTGCCCTGGCAGAGGACCCTGATTTTGTTCCCCACGTCTACGTGGTGGCTCATAACTATCTGTGGGTCCAGTCCAGGGGATCTGACACTCTCTTCTGGCCTCTGCAAACACATGGTACATACACACACACACACACACACACACACACACTGATACACATAAACACATCTTTACTTGCTGTCTTACTGCATTTACTACTTTATCTTGCCTTTGTATGTAGGTGCATGCACCATAATGCACCCAGAGGTCACAGGACAACGTGGTTCTCCTCCAATCATGTGGGTCCCTGGGATTGAACCCAGGCCTCAGGCTTGGTGGCAGGTGCCTTTACCCACTGAGTCACCTCACTGGCCATGAAACAGTATTTTAACTGAAGTGGCCAGAAGTTAGGTTACTCCGACACTACACCTTCCCTGCTCTGGACGGACTCTCCCAGCTTGTAAACAATGTTTTGTCTTCCTGAGAAAAGTAAAGTAAAGGGTGGGGGAGGGAGAGGGAGAGAAAGTGGTGGGAAAACATCTTAGATGTATACAAAAGGTTCCTTCAGAAAAATGAACTTATATGATTAAAGGGTCACTCCTTTTCTGCTGTTCCCAACCAACCAGCCAACCAATCAAAACAAAACACCCTCTCCAAAAAACAAACATTCAGCCTGTACCCAGTATCCTGTGGTTTCTGCCTTTTGACTTAAAAAGTGCTACTCTGCCCTGCTTCCATATCAAGAGCCTTTTGGAGACACTAGCCCACTCTTGGGCAGCAGCTAAGCAAAGGACTCACTATACCCTTAATTGGCTTAGTAAGAGTGGTGGTCTGCAACTTTCTCCGGTGAATTATTTCATAACTACTAATCTTCTAACTACTAACTACTAACCCAGGGCCCAGCCCCCCAGTTCACAAAGTCAGTTTGCTCTGGGTGAGGATAGATACTTTTGGGGTCCCACTGAGCGTACCTTTGGTACACCTAACTAGTTGCCAGTATGGAGCCTTAGCCAGAGGCTGTTAAACTGGCAGTGGTCTGCCACTTCGGTACAACTTCCTACTGGTGATGTTTAGGGAGATGATGGCTGGAGTGGAGTGCTCCTCTGAGGTACGGCCTGGATACCTTCCAAGTTCAGCCAGAACTTCGTGTAACTAACACTGCTCAGGAAACTTTTTGAGGGCATCAGGGCGTTGTCTCTGTATTAAACTGACCTTTAGACAGAAATATAGCCTTTCATTGAAACAAGCAGCATGCACAGCAAGGAAAGGAGTTTTAGTTTTAGAACCAAGGGGAAAGCCCAATGGAAGCTATGACAGTTAGGAAAACTGGTTTGGTTGTCACACATTTATTACTGTTGTTGTTATTATTATTTTGGTTTTTCGAGATAGGTCTTCTCTGCCGCTCTGGCTGTCCTGGAACTCCCTTAAAGCCGGGCGGTGGTGGCGCTAGTCTTTAACAGCAGCACTTGGGAGGCAGGGGCAGGCAGATCCCCAAGTTCCAGGTTGTCACACATTTAAACCAGCGCAGTTCACGGCAGATGGCGATTCACCGGCTGACTCAGACGTGTTGCTCGGGAAGCACGGCCCCAAGCCTCGCCAGCGTCACCCTCCTTGCTGCCCGCGCTCCCACCCTGGGTGACCGTGGTATCCCCTCGGCCCAGCTCTGATCCCGCGTCCTCTGGCCCAGCAGCAGGCGGAGCGACGCGAGGAACTGCCTCCCTCCGGCCTCGGCCCCCGCGAAGCCGGGTCTGACTTATGAGGTCACACTCGGGGAACTGTGGGCTCAAGCGCGAAAGGCCGCAGGCGGTTCACGGCTGCCCGGGGCCGTCCTCGCGGGGCGCGGGGCTGCGCGGGGGCAGCGGGCGGGCGCGCGCGGCGCGGGCGCGCGGCTGGGCGGCATGGCGTGGCCCTGCATCAGCCGGCTGTGCTGCCTGGCCCGGCGCTGGAACCAGCTGGACCGCTCGGACGTGGCGGTGCCGCTGACCCTGCACGGCTACTCGGACCCTGGGAGCGAGGGGCCGGACGCGGACTGCAGCGCCCCGCGCGGGAGCCCGTCCGTGCCGGGCGCCGTGCCGCTCACCCAGTACCAGCGCGACTTCGGCGTGCGGGCGGCGCGCGCGGGGCCCCGGGATGCGGCGCGGGAGCGCGTGCCCGGCCCGGGCGGCCGCAGGGGCCGGTCCTCCGAGCCCCCCGCCCGGGCGGTCTACGTGCTGCCCGTCGGGGACGCGGACGCGGCTGCAGTGGCGACCACGTCTTATAGGTGGGTGTCTGGCTGCGGCAGGGGAAACGCGTCGAATCCCGTCCTGCGGTGGGAGGAAACTGAGTCCCGGAGAGGGATGGGGGCGGGGAGAGCACGGAACCTGGACGGTACGCGGTCTGGAGAGTGGCAGGCGAGCCTGGGCCAACTCCTTGTCTCTTCTGACTCTGCAGGCAACGTCTTGCTACTTCCACCCTGATATCCAGGGTGAATGAGTACCTCTCAAGAGAGTCCCCCTGACCCGGGTTCCTCCTTCTTCCCTCTCAGATTGCTCTCGTTTAACTTCTGCCGGGTGCGCACAGGCCGACCCCCGAGCGCCTAGCGCCAGTGCTCGCTCTGATCAAACCCCCACTGCACAAGGGTCCTTTGCTCCCGTGGGAGCTCAGCTTTGGACAACTGAGGACTTCCTGCGTCCTCTTTCTACTCAGAAGGATAATGTATGCATATAGTGGGAAAATTAGAAATGATAAAAATAACAAATACCGCCTTAACACCCTCACGCCTCCCCCTGCTCCCCCAAGCAGATGGATCTAATTCTTCACGTACAGTGAATGCATGCAGTTGTTTTCCTTCATACCGTCGTTCTTGATGTCACGTTTAAAATCTTTAATATATATTAGTGTGTGTGTGTGTGTGTGTGTGTGTGAGAGAGAGAGAGAGAGAGAGAGAGAGAGAGAGAGAGAGAGAGGGGCGGGGGGACGAGTGCAGGTCAGAGCACAACTTTAGGGAGCCAGTCTTCTCTTTCCCAGGGTAGAACTCCGGTTCTCTCATACACGTTCGTTTTTTCACCTGATGAGATGTTTGAGCATAGGTAGATGTTATGAATGTTAAGAACTTGCTGTATGTTAGCCTTTTCTTAGGCATACAGTTATGTATATATCCCAATTTATTTATTTTTTTTGTCTCATTTGGGCTCCCTAGTTTGTGCCTATTTAAAACACTACCACACCTTTATTACGAGTGTTTAAATATTTTTAGGGATTTTGTCGTTTAGATTCCTTGAAGGTAAGATGGAAGCTCTGGACTAAAAGGTGCTCTGTGACACATGGAGCTCACTGGTTAAGAGAGCACAGTGCTACTCAGGGGACGGCAGCAGGCACCTCACAATCGCCTGTAACTCCAGCTTCAAGGCGATCTGACACCTCTGGCCTCTGTGGCACCCACACTCACTGCATATACCCACACACAGACAGATGGACACACATACACGTAATTCAAAATAAAAATTTAAATATAATAAAAATGGCACATGAGCACACTGTGCAGAGGGTCCCAGCCCCACTGTCCTAATATTGGGGATGCGCTAGTTACAGGCCTGTCACGGGATGGGACACTGTGAAGCTCTGCAGGCACAGACAGTAAATCTCAAATACATATGTGTTTGAGAAGCCAAGTGTAGGGCAGGTTCTTCCTTAAGGACATGCTTTTTAAGGTACTTATTGGATGTGTGTGATACAGGGCAGGCCCTGTACTCTCTGACTCAAGCTGAGCTGTTAGAAGTTGAATGACACTGCTAGTGGCTGGGCAGACAGGGGCTTCTGCTCTCAAGCCCTAGCTGGGGCCTTGGACAGAACCGACTGCCTGCCTACGTTGGGAACGTGAATCCCCAGGCAAGAGAGGTATGAGTGGTCCTCGGACCATCCAGTGGTCCTGGGTGTGAAGCAGCTTGCAATGGCTTGAGATCCTAGGAGTCAGACAATTGGGGCGTGCAGGGAAGGAAAGGGAGCCACTCCTCATAATTGTTTAGTAGCTTGGGGATGTTGGTGCAAGCCCCTCTTCGTGGGAGTTATTCCAGAACAGGCTGGTTATGAGACACTGTCACATGGAGCACATGGTAGACCTGAATGTCCTGCTGGGTCCTTCAAGCACTGTTGATGGTAAGGTGCTAACTAGCATAGGTGGCTCCGAGGCCTGTTACTGCTGTCCCTCTACAAATGAGGAATTGAGCAGGTGGAGCAAGACTGCATGGCTCTGAACAGCACAGAAAGGGGCAGGACTCGGGCTCTAACTGTAGTCCCACAGGCCCTCATTCCCTAACATGGCAGACAGCTGGTCCTCGGCCACCTCCTTGGAGCCAGTTTCTCAAACTGAGTCTTGAAGCCAGCAGCGGAAAAACACTAACAGATGGGGGCTCGCCGTTCCAAACTCTGCCTTTGGAACCCTTTCCTTCTCTGGGAGCTGGGAGAGCAAGAGCCTGGCTGCCAATCTTCACTTACTCCCCAAGTCCAGCCCAAGAACACTACTGACCTTTGTTTCCCCAGAAGCAAATCATTTGGCCTCTGCCCGCCCCTCGCAAGTGTGGGTCTGTCCTAAAACCAGGCTGGAGTAATCCCATCCTGACTTCCATCTTGTAAGATGGACTCCATCCAAGCAAATTGCTATAGCATCCAGAAAACACATCCAGGGACCCAAAAGATAGCAGAGGAGGTCTGTGGCACTCCTGACCAACAGTCTATAAGTGCCATGGACCCCCTAGGCCTCCATCTCTCTCTGCTAACAGGTCCTGCTTCACCTGGCTTCTGGTCTTCATGGAAGGGCTGATCTGCCTCCTTTGTCTGGCCAGATGGGCACAGGAACCCTATACAGCTGGCTTGGAGCTGGCTAGCTCTCCCAGAGCTTTGCTTCTAGAGTTCCTTCTAAGGTGGTCGGGTCGGGTACCACCCAGGTTTGGTGGTACACACCTTTAGTCCCAGCACTAGGGAGGCAGATACAAATGGATCTCTAGGAGTTCAAGGCCAGCCTGGTCTGCATTAACAGGTTCCAGGCCAGCCAAGGTTACATATTGAGGCCTTATGTCAAAAATAAAAAAATGTGGATTTTTCTAAGGAGCATAGTGTGGCTTGTATTTTTTTTTTTTTTAAATTAATCTTGGTGTAAACCATAGTCTACCTTTCTCCTCCACAAGTAGCTGGATTCTGATGATTCCACTCCTGATGTCCCTTCTGTATTCCATCATGGGCTCTCTCTGCCAGACCACTTCCTGGGACCACCCCAGGGACTGCTCTAGGTTCTTGATGCTTTGAGTCCCCTGCTGCCACCTCAGGGCAGCTGGCTTAGACTGCCTGGCACACAGCTTAGAGATAGTTGGGGACAGAGGGCATGCTCAGGGGAGGCCCAGCTTCCCCAGGAGAAAGAGAACAGCACATGGCATAGACAGCTGGTCTTTGGAGCCTTCAAGTTGCAGCAGGAGAGATTATCTAACAGGCGCTTGCTCAGCTCTTCCTTACTCCCAAGACTCGGAGTGGTGATCACAGCAGACACCAGCTCCCTTGCCCATGCCATCTGCCTGCCCAGTGAGGCAAGGCTCTGATGCTGCCAAGAAAAGACTCCTTTGTTGACTCCAAGGCCTGAGCTGGGCCAGCATGGGGGAGAGGGGGCCTAGCACAGGCAGGCACTGGCCCTGACCGCCTGAGCCCTGTGCCTATGGTCACACGGGGGAACTGCCTTCCTGAGTTTACTATCTGCTCGTCTCCAGGAATAGAGGAACAGAGCCTTTTCAGTGAGAGATGTGGGGCTGGGTCAGCCTTCTTTCCCTCCAAGGAAGAGGCTCATGGGAGCTCAGAATGTAGACCAGCGTGGAGGGTTTTATGAGATGGCTACTGTAATTCACTCTTTAAATTTTAAGAGATTTTTGTTTTATTTTCTAAAATCATATGTATTTTTGTGTCTGTGCACTTGAGTGCAGGTGCCGGCCTGGCCAGGACGTCAGGTCCCCTGGAGCTGGAGTTTCCAGTGGTTTGAGACTCCTGATGTGGGTCCTGGGCACTGAACTACATTCTTTGCAAGAGCAGTATACACATAGCTGCCAAGTCATCTATCCAGCCCTGCACTTCACTTTCAATTTGTTTGTTTTTTTTCACATTTGTTGTGCATGCGAATTTGCATACATTACATGTGGAGGTCAGAAGACCTTGGAGTTGGTTCTTTTCTTCCACCATGGGGGTCCTGGGAACTGAACTCAGGTAATCATGTCTGGCTGAGTCTTCTCTTCCTTTCAAGTTGTAAGCAGGCGTATCTTTGCTGTCCTGGACATTGTGTAAGCTGGCATTTCTTCTGCACCTAAGAGGGCATGAAGGTGACAGCCTTCACTGGCTCTGAACCCCTCCTAAGTGGCCTGGCACCCAGAAGGGTAGCCTCAGTTCTCAGGAGAGCTTTCAGCATTGGGGCTTGTCTAAGACAACATCATGCCAGATGCTGCCTGATCCTGCCACTGCTTTCCTGGGCATGGATGGCTGAGATCTCTTGGGGGAGCACTGAGAATGGAAGTGCAGGCTGGCTCAGAGCTCCCTTCCCAAGCTGGCCCATCTGTGCAGAAGGATAAAGGATCTTGAGAAACTGAAGCAGGACCAGCAGTGAACAGGGCTTGGGTCTTTGAAGAAGCTGGGGCCCAGGGAATGACTTGACGCTTTGCAAGGTTGTGATTGCATTCTGCTGCAGACAGGAATTCCAAGCGTGGACTGGAGTGAAGCCCTCGAGATCCACAAAGGCAAGAGCAGCCAGAGTCATCACAACACACAGCTCCGGATGGGACCCCAGCCCTGGGGCCAGCTTCCAGGTCAGCCTGAGGTGGTGTTGAGGGGGTGGAAAGGCAGACAGACACCCTTCTCCAGGGCAGGTAGGAGTCAGAATGTTGGTGGCATGAAATGGCATGATGGTTAAGGACAGCAGTGCCCACCTTCGGTAACAACAGAAAAGCTACTCTGTTGTTGGCTACTCTGGTGCTGCCCTGTCTGGTGAGCAGTGTCTGCCTGCCTCCTAAACCCCAGCTTGTTGACTAGGGCTTGTAACTTTCAAGGGTGGGTGTAAAAGGTAGACTGCGTGCCCAGCACACAAAGCCATGCGTTCCATCCTTAGCACACACTGGTACCTACAGAAAAACTAAAACCAAAGTGGCTTAGGCCTAGCTCTGTGGTATAGCAAGGGCCTGGCATAGCAAGGCTCTGGGTTCCCTCCCAGCACAGCAGGGCCTTTTAGTGTCTTCACCCCAACGTCAGGGTGAAAGGAGCACAACAGGCTCATGTTCCCTATGTGACCCACCATAGTGACATGGCTCACGTTGCTAACTTCCACTGGTGACTCCTGCAAGGGGCAAGGGATTCTTCTCTCAGAGCCACGGATTGGGACGAGTTGAGGAAAAAGCCCACTCATGTGGCCACACTTTCTTTTCTAGGTTCCAGAGGTGAGGAAATTCACACCTAATCCCTCAGCCATCTTTCAGACATCAGCTCCCCGGACTCTCAATGTGTGACCAGTGGAGACCAGTGGGAATCATGGCTGCTGGAAGCTGAGGAGCACCTCCAGACCTGCCAGGCAGGGCTGGCTTGGCCCTTTGCTGACAGGAGCAACATGGCTGCTGGCTCAGGTTATGGAGAGAGGAGACAGAGGGACAGGACCCCACCAGCCCCACTCAGCCCTTCTTCCGGTTTCCTCGAGAAGCAGCAGAAAGGGAGACTTTATCTTCTAAATTACCACTTGACTTCCTTCATTTTTAAATCTGAGGATCAATTCAGCTGTGACCTGAATGGCTCTGGACTGAGAAGTATGCATATATCAAGTCCTTGGTAGGCTACTTACCCACTTTGGGTGCTTTTCCCATGATGCATGTTACTTTTATTTGATAATCTATGGTAGTCTCAGGCAGTGTCCTCATCTCTCTGCAGTGACCCACATGTGTATGTTGAGAAATCTTAGGTTGCCGGGAATGGTGCCTTCAATCCCAGCACACGAGAGGCAGGAGGATCTCTGTGCGCTCAATCTCGATGCCAGTCTAGTCTACATGGCAAGTTCCAGGACAGTCAGGGCTACATAGAAAGACCCTGTCTCAAAACAAGACCATCCTAAATATTATTTTAAATTATCTGCATATGACTCTCATGGTGTTGATATATACCCAGGGAGATTCTAGGTTGTCCACAGGTTTTCAATTTCAAACATGTAATTTCTTTATAGCCAAGATGATCATGTTTCAAAGAAACAATTCCTAGGATGGGTGAAAATGTTGGAAGCATAAATGGCATTCAGCTGTGTTTCTAGAGGCTGAACCCTGTTTTACTACTTTCAGTCTCTCCTCAAGGACTAGAAGGACAGCCATGCACACCCACGAGGAGTTGGGAGTATATCATCTCCCACAAGCACTTTTACCTTCTGGTCTGCTGGTTCCCCAGCTCTGGTTAGGTACTCACTACTCTGCTTTGGGGAAAACTACCCACTTCTTTGGGTGTGTGGAACAAGCCTGCTACCTTTTGCACAACCTTCCAAACATTAGAAAGGGTCCATGTCTGAGAGGCTTGGCTATTTTTTGTAAGAACTGTAAGGTTTCCCTGTGGCTCCCCTTTCTTCCTGGGCCAGGAGAGAATCCAGTTCTGGTGGTGGAGCTCATGTTCCAAAAGCCACGGCAGAGGAGGAGGCAGCTCAGGCATCCTGAACAGCACCCTCTCAGAGGTGCTAGCAGGGCCAGCTTCCCTCCTGCCAGCCCAGAAAGTGGAGCTGAGTCTTCTAAAGAGAAAATTGAAACCATATACACACACCACAGGTCCTATGTATTTATCAGTTTGCATGCTCAGTGTTTCTAAGAGGGAAGGGATTGCCTGCTGGGCACCTAGGTGTAGGTGGTGAGTAGATTAACAATTTACTAAAATGCAAAAATGTGCTGCTGCAACTTAAGTTATAAACACAAGTATATTCTTTCCCCTTCATCTGGTCTCTCAATAATGACCAGTGTGACTCTGCTAGTATTTTCTTGCTGAGGGCTGCAGACGACTCCAGCGTTGCAGGTGGTACCTACCTACTTCCTACTTCAGCTCTCCTCCATCCTGGCAGAAGCTGGGAAAAGGTACCATCTGTGCTACTGTTTCCTCATTAGTGGGCACAATGGGAGCTGCCATTTCTGCATTGGAGAGGCCGCTATCACCCACACCTTGCTCGCTTGCTAGAACATCCAATGCTTAGCACAGTAAGGCCAACCAGCATGACTCCTAGAATTGTCCTTTCCTGCTTAACTCTCTCCCAGGAGCCTCTTGGTCCTACTGTAGCCTCTGGCTGTACTCTGTCTGTGGCCACACCACCTGCAAACCCCTACTTGATCCGTGCATTCATTCTCTTGGTGTAGATGCATGACTCTGCTGCATTTGGCCAGCATAAAGCATACCTGTCCCTTTCTGGCAATGTGCTGCTGCAGTGGCCACGGGTGAAGCTGACCTCTGCTAGGTCACAGGTTGTCTAGAATCTCAGCAATGTGCCACACAATTCTTCTCACCAGGCCTTATTAAAGATGAAAACCTGCTCTTAAGAAGTCCCTATCATTCCACATAGCTCCATGAGCAACCCAAGAAGCAACCAAGACCAATCTTAGCCATGTTCTCTTAGTCCTGAGTCCACCTCACACACACAATGTACACAAAGACCAGAGAAATGCCCTGGAGGATCAGCAGAGCTCATCTGAGAAGGGAATGTGTTTGTGCAGGTACATATGTGTATGTGTGTTCCTGTATGTCCAGGTACGTGTGTGTGTGTTCCTGCATGTCCAGGTACATGTGTGAGTGTGTGTTCCTACATGTCCAGGTACGTGTGTGTGTTCCTACATATCCAGGTACATGTGTGTGTGTGTGTGTATTCCTGTATGTGTAGGTACATGTGTGTATGTGTTTCTGTATGTACAGGTATCTGTGTGTGTGTTCCTACATGTCCAGGTACGTGTGTGTATGTGTTCCTGAATGTCCAGGTACGTGTGTGTGTTCCTGCATGTCCAGATACATGTGTGTGTATGTTCCTGCATATACAGGTACGTGTGTGTGTGTGTTCCTGTATGTGCAGGTACATGTGTGTGTGTGTTCCTGTATGTGCAGGTTCATGTGTGTGTTCCCATATGTTCAGGTACTGTGTGTGTGTGTGTGTGTGTGTGTGTGTGTGTGTGTGTACCTGCATGTACAGGTACATGTGTGGAGGCTAGAGGACAACCCGAAGTGTTCTTCAGGTACCCTTCACTTTTCTCAGTGGCCTGGAGCTCACCACACAAGCTAGGATGGCTGTAGAGCGAGCCTCCAGGGTTTGCCTATCTCCGCCTCTCCCGTGCTCAGAGTCTAAGTGTGCACCACCATGCCTGCCTTTTTTATGTGGGTTCTGGTGACTGAACTCAGGTATTGCATGCACTTCACCAACTGAGCCATTTCTCCAGCCCTAATTTTTAAAAATATGCTACCATACTGCTAAAATTCCTGTAAATTTTAATAATTTTTGTATTCTGTAAGTTTTCAAAAATAAAGCAGTTTAATCTGTTAATCTGAGCAGAGTGTTCAACATTTCTTTTCCTACAACCACAGCGACGACCGTGGGAACTGCCTCAATCAGCTGTACACATTTAGAAATCCCTGAAGGTCCTTTCACAAACTGAAGGAAAGTCTTACCTCTCCATGTTCCATGGGATGGGAGAGGACTTTAGGCTTCTGTTGGAGTATGCCACCCACCAGAGGCCTAGGGAAGAGTGGTTATTACCCACCCTGACCTATGCCCCAGTCAGCCTGACTTTCCAGGGCTCTATTTTCTCTGCTGACCCTCTGGGGAGTTGCTTCCCAGCAAACTGCCTTTATAGATGCACACCAATGCATCCTCACAGAAATTCCCCTCAAAAGCCACAGGTTTCAGAACCTTTAGTTCTGGCTTATCTGCATCTTTTGGTAATTTCTTAAAAGCTGTGACAGAGATAACAATATAAGAACTGTACCAGAGGAGTGACCTTCAGACCTCAGCACAGACCTTATCTCACCAGACTAGTCTAGTCTATTAGACAGCATTTAAGCTTCTTTGAGAAACTGAGCCTATTTATGCATTATTCCTTTACCCTAAATTGCTTGTATGAAATAGTTTATGTCACCAAGTGAAGTGTCTTCTATTTTTGTATGTGATTCGAATGTAATTGTGATCCTTTTATATTGGATGGTTGCAGATTCTTTTCTGGAAAGAGAGATATTAATTTAAATTCACAAAGATACCATGGCCACATCCCAATGAGCCCATCTAAGTATGGTGCTCCCAGCTCAGAAGACCCATCACAAATACTAAAAGTTTTATTGTAGACAAAATGATACACAATTATGTTACACATTATGATAGAAAAAACACTGGAAACATTAACATACACGGGGACTGTTAAATCATTTGATATTTCTTTAGCAAAAAGTAATTTCTCTAGGCTTTCATCACAATAAATGAATCTGCTCTCATTTGGATATTCCACCATGAAGGTCTCCACCCACTTCTGAACAATCTGTGTGTGGGCCTATCTCTCTGCTGCGTGGTCTGTACACAGAATTCTAAAGCCTTACATACCCAATTATACCATTAGGCTATGCTTGCCCTATGCCCTGCTGGATAGAACCCTTCTGTACTTGCAGCTCTTAGGTGCTGAATTAAAGGAATATTTTATCCACAACCCCCCTGCTCTATTCCTTGGCTCACACATCTATCTACGGGACCTGGGAGAACAGGCATTGCCTTGCTTAGGTAAGATTCTTTGACAGTTCAAGTTTCCTTTAAGACAGGTTTGCAGCTGAGAATAAGGCCTTTCCTTTGCCCCCACAACAGTTAGGAGGGAATGGAAAGTCCCCAGTGTCTACAAATCTGCACTGGAGCTGCCAACCTCCCATTTGCTCCCTCTCACGGAGGGGCTCTGCTCCCGAGTACTGGCACGCTGGGTTAGAGCAGTTCTCTCCCCATGGTAAGGCACTCACAGGTGTTTCAACCCTTTTCATCTGAGTAAAACACTTTGGCAGAGAAGGACAGAGCCTTAGGTCCACTGAGAGGCCACTCCAAGTAAGGTCTGCACTGGGGCTGCCCTAGCCCCTGGACATAAGGCAGTAGCAGAAGCTTCTGCGGCACATGAATGAGGACGCAGTGCTCAGATCATCACACACAGGCCAAGAGCCAGACTGTGATGATGCCTACACTAACAGTTGCAGTTTCCTGGGTTACATGGACACAGGCTTGATGCCTTCCATTTCCGCTGGGATCCTCAATACTGCTTTGACACAGGCATCACAGAAGCACTGGCATCTGGGTTCCATGGAAGTCTCAGTCTGCAGCTCCCTTGGTCCCTGGTTTTCCACGACGTTATCGCCCCTTTGCTAGCTGACTCACATTGGCCAGGAGTGCAGTCCTTCCGCAGAGGGAAGGTGGGAGAAGGTACTTGCTCTGTTCAACTTTACAATACCTCAGCCCAGTGCATCAGGCTTATTTATTTCTGCCTTCTGGAAAGCAGGCCTCAGGTGAACCCAGGCCCACTCTAAAGAGGGAGCACCTTGTCTCAGGCTGAGACCCCTCCAGAGCCTTTACAGGGTGAAGAAATGCAGCCGACAAAGCTGTGTCCATTCAGTTTCCCTCAGAATGGGGAAACAACTCTGTCCTAAAGGACTGACCTCAGACTCAATGCCCTTGTGTCACATGCAGTTAGATGGAAAGAATGGTTTGGTAGCCATGACATTCCAATGCACAGTAAACCACCTCTCCCCAAACACACGGGTCACCACAGTGCACATTCCAGACACAGCTTCCCATCCTGCTCTTGGGGGCCTTGCTTACTGCATTCACTGATCCTCGTTCAGTCTCCCCATGTGTTTGTTCGTGAGAAAATCCAGAAAAGGAATGTTGCAAATGGCCTGGTGAATATTACTCACTGTGATTTCTTTGGGAATCCTGGTAAAACAAAAAGAAACAAAAAACCCAAAAGTATAATGAGGTATAATCTGTCATATGCATTCGGTAATAATTTAGTCAGTTACTGTACTGGTGGGACCATTCACTTATAGGAGGTGAAGGCAGAAGCTGTGCAACAGCTTGGGGCCACTCTCCCTTGCACCTTTCCAGAATTCTCCATTCTGATGAAAGATATATACTCAAGGTACAGTCCCACCCAGGGCTCAAATCCTACTTCCACGTCACAGGAACAAGGACTTCGTGTTGGCTGAATGATTAGTCAACAGAGAAAGAGAAGGTAAAGTAGACAGAGAAGAGAAGGTCTGGTTCAAAGCACCATAAACATATGGAGCATATCTCTTACCTCAGAAGGGAGGGAGAGTGCTGGCCAGCCAAGCGTGAGGGCACAAGCTCTCAGTCAGACCTCCTAGGTTGCCACGTAGGAACATGGAAAACATGGTTCCTTCTGCTTTTCAAGCAGGGCAACAGGGAGCAGGCCTGAGAATTTTTATCCCCACTTCTTTTTACCTCTCTATGTTGCCCATATATGGTTGCCCTGATATCCTCATTGAGGTCTCCTGACTTCAGGTACTGCATGACAGTGTCGGGATTTCATGTCAGCCTTTAGCATAATAGGAAGAATAATACTGCTTCTGTAGGAAGGTTAACAGAATGTGGACTGCTGCTCTTTTAAGGCTGGGGAACTCTGCATTCTGCTCAGAGATGAACGCATCAGCAAAGAAGTAGCAGTCAGCTGAGGATTCCCAGCCAGAGAGATGCGTCTGAATCTGGGCCTACGGTCTGGTACAGTGTAGACGACCCCCTTTCAGAGCCTAGATTTCCAGTTTCTAAGAGGAATGGCGTGTGTGCGATGACAAACACCTTAATTATCCAACTCCACCCTAGAGTCTGCCACACGAGCGGTTACTGTCTAATGTGAGGACCTGCTGCCTGCTCTGCTCTGAGATACAACACACCGGAGTGTCTATGAAGCAGTGACTACAGAACAGCCCTCAAGTCTGTCTGGCTCTAGTGTCCTAAACATGGCCAACTCTATCGCCTCCTATACTCAGTTATATATAAAACAAAACACCTTCAAACGCAACTAACTGTGAAGCCTCCACTGCCAGCTGGGCAACAGTACCTGTTGGGAGATGCTGTCTGGTATCCAACTGCCAGCGCCTGTCTCAGGATGTCACTCACCAGCTGCTCCGTGGCCTACAATAGAAGACTGGTATTCACAAAAGAGCCACCTGCTTGCTAGTAGAGGGATGTAGCTGACCTCATCCTTTACCCAAACTTTTGAGATAACCACCAACTAAATAATACAAAGTTCTTAGGAAAAATTACATTTTTGTTTAGAGGCCATGGTGCAGAGAAATTATAAATTGGCTTGAGTGATTTTCATTAAGCGCTGTTTCCTAAGGAGAACAGTGTTTAGAGAGGGCGCCAACCGAAGCCTCCCTCTCGGAGGGGATGCAAAATAGGGAAGTGACCAGGCCAGACAGGAAACTGTAGCATTTCTAACCCCCTGCCTGAGGACAGGACAGCTGTGGCCACTTCTCTGTTGTGACAGGCAGAGAAAACACAAGGCTCTGTTTTTTCCCTTTCTAAAATGGTACGAGCACAGTTTTTTTTTCACACTAGGATACTTCTTAATAAGCACAAGAAATAGCATAAAAAGATCCTGACAACTATGGGAGATAGGCACTCCACGGCACAGCACCTGCTGCATTCATGAGGCCCTGGGATCTACTCTCAACTACAGACCCCTCAATCTTACAGGGAAAATGACTTAGTTTACTTAAGTAGGAGGAGGAAAAACAGAAAAGAAAGAAAACTTAAAGCCTAAGTAAGACAAGGGATTTAAAGGCCACACTCTGTTGCCTTCTGTCCCTTACCTGCAAGTGCCTAGTCCCCAACCTGGCCACCTTGTCCACAGCTCAGACCCCTCTGCTGCCACCAGCCACCTACCTTTAAGATCATGTCCTCTACTACTGAGGCATACATGTTTTTGTACAGTGCCACAGGCTGCAGGGTGATCCCAATCTGAAGAGTAGAAGAAAGCCATGTTTCCATCAATGTTAGAAGCAAGTCCATCCCAATCAAGTGGACTTCTCTGACATGCACAGGCCCCGGATGGAAGAAGGGCCCTCAGCACTCTGGACAACATGTAATCATATTTTCATTCCCAATTTTTTATCATGGAACAACATGGTTGGAAACTCTCAAGAATTCAGAGTAGTGCAAGCAGTACTTTGGAAGGCCTAAAGTCTAGACTCCAGGGCTCTGTTTGCAAGAGGCAAACAAAAGCCCTTGGGGACTGCACCATTCCACTTTCCAGTGCGTACCCCATGAGTGTGGTAGAAGTGAACTCTGCTTTTCCCCTTCCTGTGAGTATGGTAGGAGTGAGCTCTGCCCTTCCCCGTGGGTCCTGAGCAGCTGGCAGAGGCAGATGCTGAAGAGCTGTCAGGTGTCAGGGCAGATGACTAGCTCTCTCCCGGGTAACAAAGTCAGGAAGCCAACTGCAGCATAGGTTGGAAAGGGGTGCTCACTCAAGTATAGCCTGGAAATATTAGGATGCACTCGAGAAGGAGAGAGCTTTTCTTGAGGTAGTTGAGAAAAGAACCCAAGAATGAAGCCTGTGTCTAGCACTCTGATTTGCAGTCATGGTCAACAAGCAGCCTTTTCAAATGCAATTACAGCTCTTGCGAATGCGCTGATGAGAGAGTGGGAGCACACCTAACTTATGGGCAGAAGCCAATCACATGTCACCTGGGCAGACTGTGTGTGACCTGTCAGTACCACAGCCTATACCTCCTACCTTCTGTGTAATGTCACCAACAAATCCAGAGCCTGGAGTTGGCGGCAGGTAGAATCTCATTTCTTCCTGCTTTTCCTCCTGCTCCTTTTTAATGTTTGTCTTCAGCGGCTCTGAAAGGCTGAGGATGTCCACTTCTTCCTCGTTCTCGGGTTCCCTTTTCTGAAACTGCTGCAGATCCTCTAGCTTCCGGCAGAGGTCATCCGCAGTGGAGAAGGATGACAGGCACTCTAAACGAAGGAAGCAGTCTGTGACAGCCACAATGAAAACAGGCAAGGGCTCTGATCCTGGAGGACCCCCAGACTGAGGAAGGCAGAGCCTCCAGGGAGCTAGCCTTTCCTCCAGTTCAAATCCAGTTCCCTCATGAGAACCAGCGCCCCACGAAGCAGGAAAGCAGACAGGCATCCAATTCTAAATGTATTCTATTTACCGTTAAGACCAAAGAGACCGTCCACAATTGACTCTAGCCCTAGAAAACCAGGCCATTAAGTCAATACATTTTTATTTTTAAAATCTCTAAAACTTAGAAATGTGCAATGAAGAACGAGTCATTCCTATTCAGGTTAGGGAAGTATCTCGGTTGGTAAGAGTGCTTGCCTAGCACGGAGGTGGCCCTGGGATCAGAAAACCCTAGGTTTGATTACTGGGACTGCATCAACTTTGTGTCACCACATGTGTATAATCCTAGCATTTGGGGAGGTAGAGGCAAGAGGATCAAAAGTACAAGTTTATCTGTAGCTACTGACTGAGTTCAGGGCCAGCCTGGGCTGAGACTTCTGACTTAAAAAAAGTCAACCCTGTCTCACTGCTTTGAGGGAAGTAGTGTTGACATACACAGTAATGCACAAGCCTTCAACAGGCTGCATATGGAGTGTCAGGACAATAAAGCCATGCACATACTCTTTAACAAAGGAGGACACGAGGACCAGGCCAGGCACAAAGTGGGCTTTGTGAGCAACACAATGATGCTGGCTCACCAGCTCCTGGCTCCATGCTTTACTGACTATATGTTTCAGTGAAGGGCCGTGCTGTATGCAGAGCACAGTGAAACATGGAAGTGATTGTGTGTTTCTTTTCACCAAGGACATAGATCTAGAAAGCTGATAAACCCTTTCAGCATGGATACTTCATGCCACAGGAGATGAGAGAAAAGACCATCAAGCACCAGGCTCCCAGGAAGCTTTGTGCTCTAGGGTCCCTTGGGGTGGGGGTTCTGATTTCTATGAGAACTTGGTTGGACCCTTACTCTTTAAGGCACAGTCAGATGCTGCCCTGTTCCTATGTCATCCTTCAGCAGCTGTCTGTTTCATCACTCTACTTCCTGTAACACTGTTGATTGTTCTAATGTGCCTCTAATACCCTCCCTAGGTTTGGGGATGCGATAACATCCAAGATACTGGCTTATCTTCATTGGGTTAGGCTAGGCTTGCCGACTAGTGGTTCCTCAGGTCACACAGAAAGGGAAGTCACTTCTGAGGGAAAGAAGGTGAGTTAAGTCATAAAAGGAGACTCCCACGAGAACAGTGCATTCCTACCAGATAGCACAAAGTAAATGTTCCTGGCTGGGGCTCAATGCTCCAAACACTTGGGTGTAAACAGTTCTGAAGGGCTGTGTTGTCTGGAGTGTCATGGTAAGAAGAAAGGGTCTTGTCATCTAGAGCAGATCTTTCTCGCCCCTAAAGGGAAGAGCACTGAGCCAAGTGAGCTGCAGAGGCTGAAGGGAGGCAGGCACATTCGACACCGGGCAGCCCACCAAGGCCTACCTGGCTCACTGTCAATCCGGGTCAGCACATCTTCAATGGAATCCCCATCACTGCGCAGGCTCTCGGGGTCTGGTGGGGTGTAACCATGGCAGCGGCACCAATGGGCAATGTGCTTAGTTTTTAGGGGCGTCAGGTGGTGGAATCTTGGATTCTTCTCCAGGATTTCTTGTAACACTTTTCGTACCGTCATTGCTCTTTGCCACTTAAAAAGGTTTTGAGGCATAATTAAATTCTTAAACTTTAAAATCAGGAGCTCTGCACTGAAATAAACCAAGCAACTAAAAAACCAGATTCTACTACTCTCTAGCAGCAAATGGGGAAATATAAAGAGCTTCTTTTGAGACTAGTAGGATAGTTTAGCAGGTAAGTAGCCTGCCACCAAGACGGATGAGCTGAATTTGGTCTCCAGGACCCTCATGGTAGGAGGAGAGAACTGACTCCACATGCCCTTTGGCCTTCACAAGTGTTCTGTAGCACGCATATGTCTGTACATCTACACATACAATACAAATTTTAAATGTATTAAGAATTTCTATTGGTCCTAATGTCTACAATATAAAACATAAACTCCTATTGCATTTAAGCTTTTCATTGGGTCATGAGCCAATTTTGCATATTCCTCAAACTAACTGCAACAACCCACTCTCCACCACTTCCTTCCTGCACATGCTGCCTTCTTTTCTCATGATTCAGGTGCATCTGGCCACACCGCTGTAAGTACTCAGAAAAATCTGAACTCATAGCTGCGCGGTGATGGCGCACGCTTTTAATCCCAGCACACGGGAGGCAGAGGCAGGAGGATCTTTGTGAGCTGGAGGCCAGCCTGGCCTACAGAATGAGTTCCAGGACAGCCAGAGTCACAATAGAGAAACCCTGTCAAGGAAAAAAAAAAACTGAATTCATTATTATTTTGAAATTTACAAATAAAAAAAAATTTAATTTCACGTGCATGTGTGTATACCACGTGCATGCCTGATGTTGAAAGAGGCCAGAATAGAAGATTGGGTCCTCTGGAAATGGAGTTTCAGACCACTGTGAGCTGCCATGTGGGTCCTGGGAATTGAACCCCAGTACTCTACTCGAGCAGCCACCTTGCTGCTGAGCCATCTCTCCAACACAGAAATATATAATTTTTTTCAAAGAAAATAGGAGATACTTCCACTGATACAGGAGAGCAGGCCTTTTAAAAGATATCTGAGATTCAGAAGAGCGAAGCTTGTGACTGGGAACTATCCTACTGACAGGTGCCTTGAAGGAATACACTACAAAGAAAAACACACTGCTGTTTACAACTCCACTTCTTCGCAGTTGGCTTTCAGTGGCAGTACCCTGCTGGCAGACAGTCTTACCTCAGCAGCTCTCCTCTTCCCAATGTTCCAGCCATAATACTGCTCCACAGACTTAGCAGAAAAGCAGCTGGCATCGTCACCTAGAATGTAGACCCACAAACTCTGAATAAAAGTTATTATGGTTTAGACCAAATTTTGTTTATTGGAGGCAGGTTCCAAGTTCATCCATTTACTTTTATAAAATATTAGAAAAAATTTATTACTGTATGTGATGTATGTGTGCAAGTGTGGTGTTTGTGTGCCATGTGGGGGTCAGTCTCTGCTTCCTTCTTATAGAAATTCAGACTTAATGCCCACTTCTGCTAAGCTGTGAATTCCAGGCTGGCCGGCTCACAAGTTCCTGGCCAATTCTCTTGTGGCTATGGCTCATCTTTCAGTTAGGTCGAATCAGCTTTGCAGATACACGTGCTACTGTAATCTGGCTCAGTTCTAGTCATCAACTGATTAATTTTTTTATTTTTGGTTTTTTGAGACAGGGTCTATGTAGTCCTGGCTGGCCTTGAACTTTGAGATCTGCCTGCCTATGCCTTCTGAGTACTGGCATTAAGGTGTGCACTAACATGCCAGAGCCTACAATCTGGCTCTTCACACAGGTTCCCTGCACCTCTAGAGCTTTTACCCACTAAGCCGTCTCACTGGCCCCAAGTTTCTTCATGTTTCTTGCTGAATAACACACCTCTATTATGGATAAATGCAACAGATGGAAGACTGCAACTGAGCAACCAGGGGCCTTATCTTCGCCATCAGCCCACTAAGTAGCCTTGGATAAGCCACAACATGTCTCTGGGCTTCAGTGTTCTTCCCTGGAAGCTATGAAAGATGGTTTTGAACTGCCCAGTTCTAGATCTAACACCCAGCATTTTTTTTTTCTCTGAGACAAGGTTTCTTTGTTGCAAATCTGGAACTCACAAAGATCCCCCTGCCTCTGCCTCCCGAGTGCTGGTATTAAAGGCACACACCTCCACTGCCCGCATCACACTCTGTATTTTTATATAAGTGGACATGGAGGGAGAGGCACACGTGTGTGCGCACGCACACACACACATGCGCGCACACGCGCGCGCACGCGCACACACACACACACACGGGGGGGGGAGTTGGCACATAGTGTCTTAATGGCTTGTACTTAACATTTATAATTACATTATGAAAACAAATATAAAAAATTCCTCCTGTAGATCAAACTCTAAGTGATTAAAGACTAAGAGAGGGATTGGGGTGAAGCAGTTTGAGTGGCATCTACTTAGCATTTATAGGGCTCTTGTTTTTGGTGCCAGCACTGCTGCATCCCAAGTCTAACCTGATGTGACCAAGACACTATGAACCCAAGAGCACTGCAAGTGTCTACCAGAAAGTCACAATCACCACAGCATTCCACGTACAGTCTAGCAAAATACAGGTGGTGGTTGAGAATGACTGTCTTACCTTTCGCAGTAATTAATGGAATCTTCTTGACTACTGCTGTCAAGAGCTGCTGGATAGTCTCCAAATGGTCTACCCTGAGAAGGTTAAACAAAAGCAATACATTGCATATGCTTGGCGCCCACGTGCATATGAACATGCCCCTCTGATAACAATAAATAGCCTCCTTTCCTTTCTTCCTTCTTTTGTTAAAGACAGGGTCTCATGTCGCCATAGCTGGCCTTGAATGCCTTGAATTTATAAATGATCTTAAATTACTGATCTTCCTGCCCTCAGGGCTGGGATTATGGGTGTGCACCACCATGCATAGTTCTAGATGTCCTTCTTTATTAAGCATTTTGTGCTCAGAAAGAAATGTCAAGAACAAATAGACTTTGGAAAATTATACAACTATCCCAGATATTTTATCTATATTTGAAAATTAACAGCAGAAATCTATTTGCAAGGTGACTGCTGTTACACAATGCCTGTCTCAGGGTTATTAACTGATGGTTCCTCATGTTTCCATTATCTCTAGAAGCTTCAGGCAATTCGAAATGCACGTCACAAGGCAGTTCATAATTTGGAAATATGGAAACCTAACAAAGTACTTTTAGAGGAAGGGGAATGCACAGCTATGCAGAGGCAGCTGGACAGCACAGTGGGGAGTGTGAATACCCAGGAACGCTAACCCAACCCCACTGAGCATACTGTACATCATTAAACTCAAGCAAGTTCTGAGGCCTCCATGGCTACAGATCAAGTGCTACCTACCCCAAGTACATACCCCTAAGCTATATGTATCACTGGCTAAAATAAACTCTTCAGGGGCTGGAAAGATGGCTCTGTGGTTAATTAAAAGCACTGGCTGAACTTCCAGAAGACACAAGTTCAATCCCCAGTACTGACATGGCGGTTTTCAACCATTAGAAACTCTAGTTCCAGGGGATCTGACACCTTCCGCTGGTATTCTTGAACACCATGTACACAAGTGGTACAGACATACATGCAGACAAAATACCCACATACATAAAAAATAAATAAACCCTTCAGTTCTGCAAGGACCCCCACCCCCTTAACTCACAGTGTCCACACATACTCAATTCTCACAGTGATTCTGAAAAAGTGTCACAGAGACACCAAAAGCAGAGGCCATGTAGGAGAGACTAGAATCCTTACTTAATGACGTAGTTGCCCAGCTCTGAGCTCTCCTCAGTTTTCACTGCTGTCTGGCCCTCCTGTGAGAGGCAGTTTGGCACAGGAGTTTCTGGTTCAGTCTTCACTACAAAGGAAGATCAACAAAGTGAAATGTCAGGGGCCAGTGGTGGAGACCCTGTGGCAGTGAACAGCACTGCTGCCTGAGATGTGACAACACAGCAAGAGACCCAGATGGCTCCTCTCCTCACAGCCTCAGCACGAGAGAGCTGTCAGCTTAGTGAGGTCTCAGGGGGGCCAGCTCCAGGTGGACCACCAGCATACCACACTGCTCTGCACCCTCTCACCCCTACCCCGGAACTGAGTATACAGCGTCAGCCGTCCCAGATTTAGTATGTCCATTATGGCGTCAGCCAAGCTTCCCTACCTGCAGTACTATTCTAGTATCCTGAGACACAAAGCGGAAAGCAAAAGGCAGATCTGTTGTACTTGGCAATTTTCAAGTTAACTGTATCTGGCTTTCAACACCACAGACCGAGCACTCTCAGTCTGATCAACAAAAGCATTTCAGCTCTTAAAGCTGTCCAAACAGCAACATGCTGCTGCACACATGAAACTGCTCATGTATACACAATTATTGCTATTATTTTTGGTATTGTTTTTGGTATTTTGAGACATGGTCTCACTAGCCCAGGATGGCCTACAGTTTCCTCTGTGGTCCAGCTATCCTGGAACACAGAAAAAATCTCCTGCTCCAGTCTCCCAAGTACTGGGATTACAGGTGTGAGCCAAACATCTGGCTATAATGAACACAATAATAATTTTAAAACACCATATAAAATTATCTTCAGGTTATGTGTCTAAGGTATAGATGAAGAATAAATCAATTTCTTGTTTAGATTTGCATTTCATTCCCAAGATATTTCATTACGTGTGTGTGTGTGTGTGTGTGTGTGTGTGTATAAATACTATGAAATTCAAAACACTTCTGTCCTTGACAGGATATTCAAGCGGTATTAACTCTACTAATGTAAACTTAAGTAACATACCTCAGAGTTATGCCTTTCTCTGAGTCTTCTTTAAACAAAAAACTGTGCTGACATAGTTGTGTCTGCAGCTTCCCTGCTTTTACTCTCTGATAGTCTTTATTTATTTATTTAAGTACACGGGTATTGTGTCTGTGTGTGGTATGTGCACTTGAGTGCAGGTACCTGAGCCGATCAGAAGAGGGCACTGGATCCCCAGGAGCTGTAGTTACGGGGGCTGTGAGCCACCTGATGTGGGTGCTGGGATCCAAACTCAGGTCCTCTCCAAGAGCAGTGCTCCCTTTTAACAGCTGAGTGGTCTCTTCAGCCTGGCAGTCTATCTTGTACACAGCACTAATGCTCTGAAAACGCTTATTGCTACTTTCCTACTCAGTACTGTTCAATACTCTCTATAACAGTACTCCTTCCCCCCTTTAACTGATATAATTGGCATCCAATAAGCATTATCTGGTTACTGTTTCCTAGCATACATTCCTGTTTCTGCCACTCCAATCAGTATGTACCCTGCCTGTCTCTCGCAGGCTCCCTCAAGCTTGTCAGCTCCTCCTTGACAAACAGCTCTTGTTGGAGTCACACCACACACTTCGATCAGCACAATCTTAGCTATTAGGAACATGCGTGTTCTTCCATGTCTCTTACTAGACATATGCAATCATTCCCACAAGTGGATCCACTGGAACACTGGAAGACTATTACTTAATTTTATTAAAAACTGCTCCATAGTTTCCAAAGTGTTTGTATCATTTTATAGCCCTGTGGCAGCCAACACAGATTCCAGTTGCTTTCCAACCCCCGCAGCCTCTATTGTGAAAACTTGAATTATTGGTAATTCTGCTTCATTGCTAGGGTTTTAATTTGCATTTCCTTTCACTCTTAACTAGTAAAGCTGAATAGTTCTCATAGGTTTTAAGGTATTTGGATGTCCTCTTCTGTGAAGTGTTATCAGTATTTTTCACATTGATTTTGAGTGGTCTCTATATATTCCAGATATGATTCTTCTGTTAATGTGTGGCAAGTATCCTGGAGTCTGTGGCTTGATTTTTTTGTTCTTTTAATATTCTCTGATGGAGCAAAGTTCCCATAATAAAGCCTAACATTTTTCATTTTTCCTGTACCCGTGTCTCATATTTTCTAACTCAAACTAGTTGTTTCCTTTGGCGTAAAGCAGGAGCTTTCCTGCTTTCAGGCATGGGTGTGTCCACTTTCCCTCCTAGTCACTGAGACCACCCTCACTTGCTGACTGTTAACACAGGCATTTTTTTCTGTTTCACAAGTCCTTCTAATCTTCAACTATTTCAAAAGCAGAGGCTCCTTATATACATATCTGCTACCCTCAGTCTTCCTGATTTGCATTCAAGACTGTCCTATCAAAAACACCTGATTAATTAATTCCCCTGTGACAGTGTCTTATCACTAAAAAGCCAAGGCCGGCATCTGCTTCCTGAATGCTGAGATTATTAGGGGTACACCACCATGTCTAACTTTGGCTATTTTATTTTAGGTGTTTGCACTTTGAACTACGATATATTCTTTTATTTATCTTCTTTTAATTTCTCTTAAAATGTCTAGGGTTGTTTCTACAAATCTAACACTATTTTCTAGTTTTTATTATTTTTATTTAAGTGTATGTATGACTGTGAGGGTTCCCGTTGAAGCCATGGAGGGCATAGACTCAGACCCTCCAGAGCTGGAGCTATAGGCATTTGTGAGCTTGAGATACAGGGATCCAAACTTAGGTCCTCTGCAAGAGCAGTAAGAGCTCTGACTGCTGAGCCATCTCTCTAGCTGCAACATCTGCCCATCTATTAGTTTACCTTGTTGAGTATGCATGTGGAGAGGTCAGAGGACAACTTGTGTGAACTGGTTTTCTCTTTCCACCATGTGGACCCGGGGCTCAAACTCAATTCCTCAGCTTTGGTGACAAGTACCTTTACCCATTATGCCAAACAGTGGCCCTGAAACATTGTTTTTGTTCCATCTTTCCCTTTCTTCATTAACTGGTATTTGGTATTTCTGAGTTCTCTGATCCTCCCTTTCTTTCTGGTTTGTTGAGACAAAGTCTTGCTATATAGCCCAAGCTGGCCTTGAACTCACCGCAGTCTTCATCTCAGCCTCTGTATTACCAGGGTGGGCTATCATGCCTCACATAAAATATTTTCCTTAATTTTGTCTTTTAAGATTATCTTATTTCACGTGTATGAATGTTTTGTTTGCATATATGCATGTGTACCATGTGCATGCCTGGTGCCCTCAGAAGAAGAGGGCCTGGATCACCTAGAATGGGAGTTAGAGACAGTTGGAGCTACCATGTGAGTGCTTGGACTTGAACCTAGGTCTTGTACAAAGCAGCAGGTGCTCCTAATTCCCCAGCCATCTCTCCAGACCCTGCCTTGGATTTTTTAATTGTCGTGGCTAGTATGTAGAAATTTAAATGATTTCTGGATGTATATACATAATATATAATAAACTCGATGTACACTGAGTGACTTCAGCAATGTCACAGTTAACAGTGCATGTCTCCCCAATCCCTAACTACTCTGAGACTTCAAAAAACAGGAAGAGTTCAGACACCCCAGTTCTACAGGCTCAAGAACATTCTCTTGAATTTGACTTTTAACAAATTAAAAACATTTTGTGTTTGAGTGTTTTGCTTACATATACGTGTACCACAGGCATGCAGTGCCATCAGGGTCCAGCAAAAGGCATTAGATCCCCTGAATCTGGAGTTATGGAGACAGCTGTTAAATTACCATGTACATACTGAGACTTGAACCTAAGCCTCTGCAAGAATAGCATGTTCTCTTAACTACTGAATCATCTCTCCAACCCCATGAATCTGTCATTTGAATAACTGAATAATTAATCACAGCCTTTAAAATCTATTTACTGATTTATTTAGGTTTTTACAGACAAGGTTTCTCTGTGTAGCCCTGGCTGTCCTTGAACTCAAGAGATCTGCCTGCTTCTGTCTCCCAAGTGCTGGGACCAAAAGGTGTGCATTACTATTGCCCAGTCTGAAATATTTTTATTTTTAAGTGAAGGTACGGTGCACCCTAGGCTGGCCTTGAATTTGCTAGGTAGCTGAGGAAGACCTTGAACTCCTGGTTCTCTTTTTACTTATTTATTTGTATTTTATATGGATGGATATCTTGCCTGTGTGTAGTCTATGTGGTTGTGTGTATAATGCCTACAGAGGCTAAAAGAGGGCACCAGATCCTCTGAAACTAGAGTTACATAGGCAGTTGTGAGCTATCATGTGGGTGCTGGGAACTGAACCTGGGTCCTCTGGATCAACAACCACTCAACGACTAAGACCCATGGTTCCACCTCACAAATGCTGGGACTGCGGGTGTGCGCCACCACACCTGACAAACAATCAAAGCATTTTCAGGTTAGGGTATTGTTCTACCTCATAAATTAAAACATGTTCTTTAAGATTTATGTATAAACACTGCTAACTGGAAGCTACCTGGAAGCCCCTCAATGAAGAAAACACAAATTAGAAGTTACACCACCAATGTAAATCACTGCTCAGTAACAAATAAACCTCAAAAGCAACCAACACAACCGGACACAAAAGATGTATATGCTTCCATTTTCATCAATTTCAAAAGTAGAAACCACCTATGGTGGCAGAAATTATAATAATGTTTGACCACAGAGGCTGGAAACTGACTGACTAGAAGGGTATGGGCCATAGAAATTTCCCTATTTTGGATGTAACCTACATAGGTTACACTTATTAATCATCAAATGGTATGTTTAATATCTCTGCACCTCACTGCACATTTTACTTTGCTTAAAATCAAAATAGAGGGCTGGTGAGATGGCTCAGTGGGCAAAAGCTCTTGCTGCCCAGCCTGACATCCTGAGTTCAGTGCCTGGGATTCACATGGCGGAAGCAGAAAACTGACTCCCGAAAGCTGTCCTTAAACTTTTACATGCATGCACACACAGTTAATGAAATGAAAACCAAAAATAAGAGATGCTCTGTTCTGGTCTGAAATTAAATGAATCAGCTGGTGTAGAGGATATAATGCTTTTACAGCTACCTTTTGCTCATGGGCAGACAAATGCTTCCCTACACAGGTTAATCCATAATACTGGAGGTTCTGTGAGTCACATGGTCTCTGCAGGATGAAACTCTTGAGGTTGGAAGATAATATATAGATGAATGAATATGGCTATATGCCAATAAAGCTTTACTAACAAAATCAGGTACTGGACCCCTGCTAGCTATATTGTGATTTAAATGAGCATTTAGCAAATTACAAATCTACCTCTCAAGAAAATAGGATCCAGAATGCTGAAAAGCAACATGGCACAACTTTCAACCTCACTGCTACCTGTACTTGGGAAGTATATGCATCCCCAAACAACTTCCAGGGTATGACAGCTATGTTGAAGGAGTGACATAAGCATTGGTGACAGTGCTGTAGAGCAGGTACCGGGGTCTATACACTGGAGGCTCTGAACAGATGGAGCCTATCATTGCCATAGTGTTAAAGACAACAAAGGTTTGCTTGATCCACTGTACCCCACTTTCTATTAGTCTATTCCTTCAGTCAGGGATGTTCTGCTAGCTAAGTATGCTCCCTACTAAAGCTGATTTCTCACACCCTTGCTGTCCAAATGTATCCCTAAGTAGTCAACCTCTACAAATTCAAGTCTTGTCTCCTCTGCTCCCTAAGTCCAGCACAGTTGGACTTCACACTGACTTCCCTACAGTCGAAGGGCTCTCTGCTCTTCAAAAGTCCAGTTTATACATGCCCCATACAAAGTGCTGTTCCCAACAGCCCTGACCAGACATCCTGGACGATAAATATGTCAGTAACCACTTTCCAGGTCACTTGTCTTGCATTTACCACCACAGTTCGTTATTTATGCAACTTTCCTCCACTTAATTATAAACTTGAGGGCAAAAATGGTGCCTGATGCCCCTCAATGTCTCTCTATATTTATTTTCCTTAGTCTATGACATAAGCACTTAGCATGTATTTGTCAAGTGGCCGATGGACAGATGATGAAATTCAAAGCATTCAGACTACATATAGTATGTCCTGTAAGAAACTTTGGGACAAATATACCGTTAGGTCCCACATACCTTTTGTAATTGCTACTGGAGCAGAGCTGGGAACAGCTGGATTTGGGACACCTATGGGCAGGACAGTAGGTGGTTTGCTGGTAGAAAATGATTGAACCACTAAGACATAGAAAAAGAGGGGAGACATAACAGTGATACAAATTAGGATCTGTTTTCTTTAATTTATTCAACAATTTTATACATGCATATAATACATTCTGGTCACACTCATCCACCCGCCTCCTCTTATCCCATAACATCCCTACCAGCTCCCTTTCTCCCAATAAGCCTTTCCCACTTTCAGGCCTTTTTTTTTTTTTTCAGTCTTATTGAGTTTAACAAGCACTGCACACATGGGCACTGGTGTGGAGCTATCTACCAGAGAATGGGCAACTCACCAGTGGTTAAACCACTGAAGACGACAACTCCTCCTTTCTCAGTAGCCATCAACTGCCAATAGATGCCCCCCGTGAAGGGAGTGGTCCTGTGACTTATCTTTAGAAACGGACAGCAAAGGTCAGCAAGATGGCTCAAGGGGCATAGGTGCTTCCACCATGCATCACAGCAGCCTGAGTTCAATCGCTGGGACCCACATCATAGGACAGCTTACTCACAGTTGCCCTCTGACCTCCACAAGTGTGTAGTGCGCGCACACACACTATAACTTAAAAGCTAAGTGACAGGCTGTACAAGGCAAAGATATCACCACCTGGCAGGAAAGTCCCTTAAGATGACTGTGTGAGGACAGGGTGGGACGTACCTTTATTCACAGGCATCAGGACAGTCTGTACACCTCCAGAGGTGTTGATGCTTAGTGGCTTGAGTTGGCTGGGAATTGTCAGGACAGCCTGCTGGGGACTGGACTGACCGGAATGAATCTTTAACAGTCCTAAAGTAATCAGGAAGACAAAGCCAAGCAAAGGTCAGACACTTCCTTCAAGCTCCTGCCCCTTCTGCCACTCTTGTTTTCTCCCACAAGGAAGTTCCCAGGACAACTGCTCTTTAGTAAATAAAAAGAAGCAGGACACAATGATAAAGATTTCACAATAAAACACTGATATTATATGATATAACTTAATTTTTCAAGTGCCCTTGTCCCCCCTTCCCCAAAAGACAGAAAATTCTACAAATACAACAGAACAGAACAACAGTCTTCAAACCTAAGTGAAAGGTGCAGAGGGAGGCGAAGCAGTGCCACTCAGCAAACAGTAACTGCTGCTGAGATACATTCTTTGGAAGTAAAACAATGACCTGGGTTTTATAGCTTTCAAATTCCTAATTTTAATCAAAATATTGTATGGCAAGTAGTTGAAAAGAAAAAAAAAGCAAAAAATTTTTGCCTAATAACAGTAACTCTGTTCTCATCCAGTTCTTCGTGTCATTGCTTGCAACCTTCTGTGATTATTTACCTCAACAATTTGTTTTTTCATCATTTCAGAGTTTATATAAGAGGATGTATGCACTGCAGGCCTGCCTTCTGCCTCCGGAGTGCTGGGATTGAAGGTGTACACCACACCCCTGTCACTGAGAGCCTTTGGAGCACTCCTCCCCCGCCCCCACTCCAAGTCCTCTGTGTGGAGGAGATGCACTAACACATCATCCATGCTAGATCTTCTGAAGCCAACCTCACCTTTCCTTTGAAATTTCATTTCTTTAGAAACAGCTTCCTAAGTCTGCCCACTTCTTTCAAGGAACCCTTGATATAACTTTTCCTGATCGAACCTTCTAATTAGTCCCATCTTTCAAAGGAGACTGGGTTCAGAACTCGATTTGCTCAGCTCTGGCCCACTGCTTTCTGGGAACATCAGGCCTCTTCACTGCACTTCCCTTCCCATCCCACCCCTCTTTCTTTTCTTTTGAGAAAAGGTCTTACTATGTAGCTCTGGCTGTCCTGAAACTCACAATGTAGACCTTGAACTCAGAAGTCCATCTGCCTCATGTCTCCCTAATGCTGAGATTAAAGGCATACGTTACTATGTCCTTTCTTTTTAAAAAAATTATAATTTTATTTTATGTTTATGGGTGTTTTCTTGTGCCTGAAGAGACCACAGAGGATGTTAAGATCTGGAGCTGGAGTTACAGAAAGTTGTGAGCTGCCATATGGGTCCTGGGAATCGAACCTAGGTCCCCTGGAAAAGTAGCCAATGCTGAGCTGAACCCAACTGCTGAGCCATCTCTCCAGTCCCACCCTCCATATTTCTTGATTGCCTATGTTCCTGCACTCTCTTTGTTTACATTTGTTCGTTTTGGTAAACCCTAGTAAACTCTAAGACGTCTCTGGACAGAGCATGTGAGAAATACATTTAAGGGGTTAGAGAGATGGCTCAGTAGTTAAGAGCACAGGTTGCTCTTCCAGGACCAGGGTTTGGTTTTCAGACCCACAGGGCCAACCTTTTGTAATTCCATGATATCCAACACCCTCTTCTGGATTCTGAGGGTACCAGGCATGCACTTGAAACACAGATATATATGTAGGTACAACATCCACGCACATAAAAATATCCCTACCCTACCCCCTGAAAAATTAACTTTCATTCAGAGCAATGACTCAACTAGAAAATTCTAGACAAAAAGTCATTTTCCCTTAGCAATTTGAAAAGCTTCCAGGTTGCCAATGAGAAGCTCAACAAGGCAATGTGTTTCTAAAAAGTCAATTTGTTTTTTCTTCTATTAAGTCTTTTTATTTGTGGAGTTTGATATCCTAGACTGACTGGCTGTGTGTCCTCCTTCCTCCACTGTGCCGGCCACCATGCCTCCTGTGCCTGGGAACTTCCGCCCTCTGGTTCTGGAAGTCTCTTGTGTTACTTGGGACTGCTTCCTTCCCACTGCTTCCTTCCTTTCTTTTCTGCCTTTCTTCTCCCCTCTCCCTTCTGTTATTTTGAAGCGGGCTCTTGTCATGTAGTCTAGGCTCAGATCCCCAGAAATCACAGGCCTGAACAACCATATAGTGGCTAGCCCCCCACTACTTCTTCCTGGAACCCCCTTTAGTCTGGCTAGCATTCCTTGATACCTCCTGTCACTTCTCGTGTCCACTCCTGGTCTGTTTTCCACTTGTGTCCCTCGCTCAGTCTCAATGATGCATCCATTGATGGCATCCTTAGAAGGCAAAGCAGGCCTATGTTTTCACTCTAGGACTTCCCTGGCTCCTATGGACCTAGAGCCTAAGAAGACCCTGTACACTCTGCCCTTGTTTAGTACTTTCTCTGGTTGACTCCTCTTTACTCAGAATGGATATTGTTTATAATAGTTCATAACACACACCAAAAGTGCAAAGAACTGCTGGTTAACTTCAAGAAACAGACTGATCCTTCCTAAAACTGTCACATGGAGAATTTATCAGCAGCAACTTTGGAAGCTGAAACTCAGGAGAAGGGAGACTTGTTAACTTTAAGTTAAAAACTTGGTCAAAAAGGGGCAGGGGAGGCATTCATCACTAGTAACTGTCTTTCCCTTTATTTTGTAACTTCCACTTTAGTGAGTAACATAGGGCCTCAGATAAACACTGTAGAAAATATGCTCCCCTGCCAAGGTAGAGTGTGGCTAATTTTAACTGAGAAATAGGAATTATGAGAAAATATGATCAGCCTTAACTTTCTATTCTCTATACAAAAGGTAGATTAAGACAGGCTTAGTTTGAGCTATTTAGAGCATGAGAAGGTATACATGGCTGGAGACATGGTTCAGTAGTTAAGAGCACTGGCTGCTTTTCCAGAGGACTGGGGTTCAATTCCCAGCACCCACATGGTAGCTCACATAGGCTGTAACTCTATTTCTAGGTGATCTGATGCCTCCATGGGCACTGCAGGGAGGTGTTTCACAGACATGAATTTAGGCAAAACACTCAAACACATAAAATAAAAATAAATGAATCCTAATGATAAAGGAATGTAGAGATGATAACGATGATAATCTACAAATTTGTAGATTATAATTTACAAATCTCTTATTCAAAGGCGGTTAAGGTAACAAGTGTGCATGTGCCCAAGTGTGTTTTAGTGACACTCTGTGCTTTCTGTAGGATAGTGCCAGCAGGAAAATTGGCTGTTACCAATCCACAAAAAGATAGCACAGATTATGGAAGGTTTAGAAGCTTTTCTAGCCCTCTGACAGTACTATGACATTCTTTTTGTAAGGCACAGATGTATGCATCACATTGATTGCATGGATATATGCATCTTGTTGTATTGCACAGATGTACCAGATTATAGAAAAAGAAAAGAAGCAGCTGACTTTTATTGTTGTTTCTTTTTTGAAAGAGTCAAATAATCCTGGATGGCCTCAATACATAGCCAAGGATGACCCTGAAATGCTGACCCTCCTGCCTCAGCCTCCCAGGTGCTAGGATTACAGATGTATGCCACTATGCCCAACCCAAACTCATTTGTCAGTTTTGAGAGCAAGTCTGACAGTCTCCAGTACTTGGGACAGCAGTCAATCAACGTACATTCTTGTGACGCACAAATAATCACATTAATTAGCATAAATAGCCTGAAATTTTGCCAAATACTCTGAAAAACAAAATTTTCCATTTTTACAGCTTTTTGGATTTTAGAATTGTAAATAAAAAATCAAGGACTAACTAAAAAAATGGTGATGATACCAACAATGGCAGAAATCACAGATGTAATGACCATTGTATGTAGACAGAAACATATTTTAAAATGCATTCATTTAATCTTTTCAACTTAAAAATTTTTAGTTTATTAGTCAGGCAGTCGAGGTGCACACCTTTAAACCCAGCACTCAGGAGGCAGAGGCAGGCGGATCTCTGTGAGTTATCTGTGAGTTCAGGGCCAGCCTGTTCTACAGAGTGAGTTACAGGACAGCCAGAGTTACGATAGAGAAACTGACTTGAAACCCTCCCCGCCCCATACCAAAAAGCAAAATTATTTTACTTGTATGGATGTTTTAATCGCATACCACATGCACACCTAGTGTCCAAAGAGATTAAAAGAAGATACTTTATCCCCTGGAACTGGAGTTACAGATGAGAGTGAGCTGCCATGTAGGTGCTGGGAATTGAACTTGGGTTCAGTGCTCTTAACTGTTAAAACCATCTTTCCAACCCCCTCTCAACTTTTTTTTTTTGAGACAGGGTCTCTCCACATAGCCCTGGCTGTCCTAGAACTTACTATGTGGACCAGGTTGGCCTTGCATGAACTTGCCTGCCTCTGCCTTCTGAGCACTGGGATTAAAGGCATGAGCCATCACCACTGGCCTCTTGAATAATTTTAAGGTTTTTCTTAAAGATTTATTTATTTTATGTGCATGAATGTTTTTCCTACATGTATGTACATCAGCAAATGAGTGCAGTGCCCATGGAGGTTAGAAGAAGACATTAGATCTATAGGAATTGGAGTCACTCACTATGTGGGTGCTGGGAACCAAACTCTGGTCTTTTGTAAGAACAAGTGGGGACTGGAGAGATGGTTTAAGTACACTTTTGTCAAAAAGAACTGCAAGCGTTCCTAATATCGAAGACATCTCTGCAGTCAGGTCTCAGACTTAAAGATTACTACCTAGACTTTAATGTCAGAATAACTTATCTAAAAAGTAGCTATCTGGCTGGTGAGTAAGGGCGCCTGCTGCCAAGCCCGACAACCTGAGAGTTGTCCTCTCTCTTTCACCCCTTCACACTAAATGTAGTTTTAAAAAGTAGCTATTTGGAAAATATTTCTGCATTATTTAATGACATATTATATAAAACATGAGCACATTTCAAACACATCCTGGTCTGATGAGAGAGAGAAGCAATGTCACGGCACTCACCTGACACTGTGGCCTTCCCAGGGATGGAGCTTGGCGTGGACACCACGGATGCTGCGCTGACGGCAGAGGGGCCTGTAGTCTTGCAGGCTCCCATGGTGGTCTGGCTGACACACACTTGTGGCTGCCCAGGAGTTTTGATGATAGAACTGACAGAGGCTGAAACAGGGGCTGAGCCTTCAGACTGCTCAGACACAGAGACGGAAGTGAAATTAAGACAACAGAAGTGTAACTCACTCAGAGCAGTCTAATACTGCAGTAACACACAGAGCACACTAATAAACAGCAATTCTTCGTTATTACTACCTATTAAATGCCTATGTTTACATATGGAGGCATGTGTACCACAGCCCTCATGTGAAGGTCCAAGAGTAGGGAGCTAGTTTTCTCTCCTCCCACTGTATGGGTCCTGAGAATTAAACTCAGATTGTCAGACTTGGTGTCAGATGCCTTTATAAGCTAAAACATCTCCTAGCCCATACCATGCTATTTGTAATTTTTTTAAAAAAAATCTATTTTATTTATGTGTGTGTACCTATGTGTCCCATTTGTGTAGGTTCCTGCAGAAGCTCAAGATCCTCTAGAGCCAGTGCTACAGGTAGCTGCGAGCCATCTTACATAGATGCTGGGAACTGAACTCAGGTCATTTGGAAGAGCAGCAAGTGTTCTTAACTGCGGAGCCATTGCTCCAGGTCCTAAAATGATGGTTTCTTAGGGCTGGGGATATAGTGCACTTGGTAGAACGCTTACCTATTGTGCACAAAGCCCTGGTTTTGATTACCAACATGGCGTAAACTGAGTGTGGCACACACCCTGTAATCTCATTCTTACAAATAGAATGGTTTGTAATTTAGTAATCTCTGTATTTTTACATTTCATAGGCCAGGAAAATTAGTTTTGCAGTAATTAAACGAAAAAAAGGATTACTCGATATACTTTTTTAAATTAAAAATTTAATGTATTATTAGTGTGTGCTTGTGGGTGAGTGTGAGCATGTGGAGAACAGAAGACAAGCTGGTTCTCTCCTTTACCTGGGGATCCAACTCAGCTTCCAGTCTTGCTCACTAAGAGCCGTTACCTGTTGAGCCATCTTTCCAGCCTTATATAACTTTATGAAAGGCTACTCAGTACCAAAAAAGCAGGATGTATTTTCAGAATGTATACATGGAGTAAAATGAGTTTATTAAAATAATCGAGAAGGAAAGTGGTAGTACTACAGAGACTCAACAGAGAGGGTACTGCAGAAAGCTTCAGCTAGAACAACTGTACATTAGAGGACCCTTCGAGAGTCACAGCAGAGCAAGCACTTCTTGGCACCAGAGAACATGTGAAAAGAAGTGTCATGAGTGAGTATGGCAGACGAGGGCTGCAGGTTCAGCAACACAACCATAACCAGGCTCGAGAGAGCAGCTGCCATGGGATTCAGAAATACACAGTTTAAGGGGAAAACAAATCTTCCCAACAAATAATGTTGGATCTAAGTATTTACACATATAAAGAATGAAGCTTTGGTTTGGAAACTTGATAACACAGACGACAGTCAATTGAAGATGGACCAAATTAAGAGAGGACTAGCAACAGCTTCTTAGACACGGCATCAAATAAGCAATAAAACCAAAACAGGTAAATAGGACTTCGTTAAAATAAACACTGTTTGTTGTTCAGAGGATGCTATCAAAAAAATGTGGGCTGCTGAGATGGCTTGGTGGGTAAGGTGCTTGCCACACAGCCTGGTGATCTGAGCTCAACTCCAAGAACCCACAGTGGAAAGGGAAAACTGATTCTTAAAAATTATTCTCTGACTTCCTCCTCTATACAGTAAAACATGTATGTCCACACATCATACATACACAAAGATCTATAAAGTGTAACTCTTCTAATTATCTGGCATGAACACATGGCAGCCAATTAGCCATAGAAATAGTACATCTATTTTTGTCAGTTCTTCAAAATACTATATCGGTAGCTACCAATTCTACTCCCAGCTCTGTAAACAAGAAAAATGAAATGTATACATATATGTTTATAGCACCATTCCTAGCAGTCAAAAAGTAGGAAATACAGATGTTTCATTAAGTGATGGACTTATGTGTGTGTGTGTGTGTGTGTGTATACCCATAAATCTAAGTATTTATTCAGTATTTGTGGTAAGCGGACCCCTGGACGCTGGCTTGAAACACAAAGCATCCCACCTTTTAAAAAGATCTGTTTCTGCTCTGGTCTTAATGGACAGAGTACGGACAAGGTCAGATAGCCCGAAGCTGCTCAGTTCTGAGAAACTGCCCTTCCAACTAACACAACCCTACTGCTTCCTCATTCCACGTTTCCACCCTGGTAGATTACACAGGAAGCCCTAGAGAGAATCTCACAGCTCCATGCACTTCCTTATCGCTCACTCTGGGACATTCTAACAGTACCTAGGAATACTGGGTAGACCAGACTAGTCCCATGCCAGATAAGGTTACCATAGATACCTTCTTACGCATTCCCCGCTTTTCTCCCCACTTCAAAAATTGCACAAATACTGGTACTATGTGTTCAATAAATCGAAGGCTTGACCGGACAGATTGTCTGCCTTTCACTCCTCGCGCCCCTGCCCATATCCCATTCCCACGCCTTCTCCTGGGGTTTCGGTTGAAGATCCCGTGGGCCGGGATAAGTATTATTCAGATACAAAAAAATGGAAGGCTGATAAATGCTAGGACATAGATAAATCTTGAAAGGTCATGCAGATTGGTGTTGTGGTGCATGTCTGTAACTCCAACACTTGTGAGGCAGAGCCTGGGCTATATAGTAAGACTATGTCAAAACAAAACAAAACTCACTCTAAGCAGACATGAAAGGCCTAAATAGGAAAATCTTTTTAGAAAGTCTTGGCCAGTCAAAATGGCTCATGAAGTCAACAATTGTAGTTTGATGCCAAGATCCCACAGTGGATGGAGAGAATCCCCCAAGTTATCTCTCATCTCTCCTCTCCCTATCATACACACCTACCTAAAATGAAAATAAAAAGATAAAATAGGAAGCTTGGTGTTTTCCATAGGGTTGGAGAGAAAGGTGGTTAAAGACTGGTATGGAATATCTTTTGGGGACAATGAAAATGTTCTGGGACTACATGATGAGAGTTAGCCACTAACTACATATTAGAAACAGTTTGTTTCATGCTATGTGTAATTATATATATGGGTATATATATATATATATAAATATTACATGTGGAATTTTTAAGAGGACCAACACCTCAGGGGGTTTCGAAAGGCCCACTGCTGTGTTGTGGTCCTTTTACCTGCTCTCTGATTTTCATAGTGGGCTGTCTGCTGCCATCTCTCACCTGGTGTGAAGCACCATTTGCTGAGAAGGTCACAGCAGGGGACGGAGCAGTTGTGATCACCCCTCCTGCCACCCGCAGCATTGTGGTCCCAGGTTTGGCGAGTTGAGAGGCTGGCACCGACTTCAGGGCATTGTCAGGGATCTTCATCAATGATGCCTGCCCAGCAGCAGCTGCCTGCAGCAATCAAAAGATCAAGTGACAAGTTGCACAACTGAATCCTCATTTGCATTTGAAAACATATTTAAGAAAATCTTGTCAAACAGGACCACATTGGGTATGTATCAATCTTTTCAACAAGCTGAATCGTCTGAGCTTCCCTTACACTAAAATGGAACAAATAAATAAATGCACTTGCAAATTATCTTCAAAGATAGCAGGCCCTGTTCTCAAAATAATTGAGTCCAAGTTTCTTTAAGTTTCATGGAGTATTTTTGTGGTTTATTTTATTTTGTGTCTGTGTGGTGTGATATATGTGCACATCTGTATGCAGGTGCACATCCTTGTGAACATGTGGAGGCCAGAGGAGGGAGAGCCAGTCTGGTCAACAGACTGAGTTCCAGGATAGCAAGCAACAGAGAAACGCTGCCTCGAAAAAAAAGAAAAGAAACAAAAAACTAGTTCGTGAGGCCAACACGAAATAAGCAATTATAAAAACAAACCAAAACCCCCCCAAACTTCCAGAAACAACCCGAATGGCATTCTATCTATCAAATAAATTAGGATTGTAGTTAAGCAAACCAGACAGATAATAATAACCACTGATCAATGTCTCTTGAAACACACTAAACAAAATCTAGTAAATCAATCCCTGAGCACACTGATAAAGGATAAAATAGGAGAACCAGGTGTGGTTTGCTCCAGAAGTACACAGATGGCTGAACAATGTGACAAACTTTTAAAGAGCTAAAAGCCATATGATTAGCACAAAGGACAGAAAATGTCTATTTGACAAAACAAAAACAAATGACCCAGTACTCTGTTCTGAGGAAGGCACCCCCATCCTGTTCTATGCCTCCGCTCCTATTATTTATGATCTTCTCAGGGAAGATTATGAAGTCCCACCCAGTCAAAATCCTGTCATTGTTTCTTTGGTTTATATTCAAGAGTGCTATAGATAATGTGCCCCTAATCTACTAGAGCACTCACTATATGCTGTTACGGCTGAAATAATCTAATCAGGGTCTTCTATAAAGTCCCTCCACAGAAATTTTAAAGTAATCTGTGTCTTCCAGATTAAATGGCATAATCACCATGTATTAGGTGTGTAGATGGGTATGCATTTACCTGTGTAAACAAAGTGGTTTTCTGTCCAGAGATGACTTTCAATGTTTGTTGTCCCTGTGCAGACGATGAGCTGACTCCCAGTGTCCCTTGAACAACTGATGCAGGAGTCAGTTGTTTTCCGGGTGTTTGAGGTGATGGTTGGCCAACTAAGAATGTACCCTACGTTGGGGGAAAAGAATTCACTAAAATATGTTAAACCTTGATCGCCTCCAACTACAGGCTGCAAAGTCTCAGCTGCATTCTACAACTCGGTCAAGAACCTGAAGCAGAAGGCAGCTGAGTGTCACTAGGAAGCCTACCCCACTGGGTTGCACAGCAGTTGCAGAATGGGCTTAAAAATGCAACTGGATTTATTCCCATCCTTCTCAATGAGAATGTCTAGACCAAATCTGACTACAGTGTTGGAGGAGGATTAAGACTTCGGCAACAAGGAGAAAGAAGAGACGGAGCTTATCCTTAATGAATCCAACCCAAACACCACAGCCTCATGCTGCCTCTGGCTCTGCCTTTCTAAGAGCAGAATTTCGATTGTACATTAATACTGTTTATTACCTTATTGGGGGGGAGTAATTAGTACAGCAGAGTCTTTCTTTGGGGCAGAAAGATGTGAGTTCAAATACAAACTCTACCATTAGCTTAGCAAGAAGGTCAATTATTTAAATAATATCAATTATTTAAATATTTCTGAATCTAACTTTTTACCATTCAAAACAAATCAAGCTCAAAACAATATAAATTTATAACATGGCTAAAATGTTAGTATTGACCCCTGATCCTAGGTAAAGGGAAATCAACAATAACTAGAGGCATATATATCAGGTAACTAAATAATTTACAAGATCAGGTATACACTTCCCAGACCTGGGGAGTTTGCTTGAGGATGTAGGATGTGTAAGTCAGGTGCTGGGACACCCCTCCTGGGCCAGTGGTGCCTGGGGTTCCTCCTGCTCCGCTGCCTCCGCCACCTCCACTGCCTCCCCCTCCTGCACCACCACCGCTGCTGCCACTGCCACCAGCAGCAGTCGAGCCAGACTGGAGGTCTGCAAGCACAATGAGTGACAGGAACATCACAGGAAGTAGCTCAACAGAAAAGACAGATGAGCGCAGATGGTTCGCCCACACTACCATTCCTCCACAACTTGTTTAGCCTATGATGAGTGAGGACAACTCCCCAGAGTTTAAAGACCGAGAATGAAATCTATTTACACCTTGAACAATTATAGTCTGGAAATCTTAAATTCAAATTTTTTTGTATACTGAAGTAACACTCAAAGTTCTGGATTATGGAGCACATTAGATTTCAGATTTTTTTTTTGGTTTCCGATAATTACTTGATAGTCTATATAAATATTCCAAATCCTAAAAAATTGTAATCAAACTCTGGTCCCAAGCATTCGAGATAGGGGACAGTTAGCTTGTACTTTTAAGAGAATAGCAGCTCATTGTATCTCCATTAGAGTACAGTGAAGACTTTATCTTTGATAGTATTTTAACTTAATTGTGAAGATGAAAGCCTGATGCTAACACTTTCTAGCCATCTTTGGCTCTAAGTTCTCAATTCTTCTTCAGAACTCACTTCAAAGCCTATGGACTTTTCTTTACCTTTTATGTTGGTGAGTAGCAGGTAAGATCCACCTGGATTGTAAGCATACATTCAATGAACTGCCCAACTTGACTACAGTGAGCACAATCCTTCTCAACAGTGTAAACCAGAGGGGCCTTCCGCTTCAACTGTGGGATGCTGAGACTGGCCTTTCCTTACATATCTTTTTGACACTGTGCTATTTAGGTGTGAGGAGAATAAACCAGAATAAATGGCAATGACCTATTATATAAATGGCAAGTGGCTTACTCAGTGCACTGGGCAAGGGTCATTCATTTCTCCCATCTCAGCACTGACAGCCCTGACAACATTTTGCGCATTTAAGATAGTTGTTAACAGACAAGGAGGTCATTTCTAATGAGCCTGGGTGCTGTACCATTATATTCCTTGGGGCTTTGAGACACACACTTAGACTGAACCAGCAATTCTCATTTCACCTCCAAACCTAGCAATACAATCAAAATCAGCCCAGAGAGACAATTGGCTCTTACCCCGGCACATCTGCTTCAGAAAACCCAGCCACTGAAGCAGATGGTCCCCGAGTTCTTCCCCAAAACTGTCTGGCCTGGGTGGCCAAACTTCTCTATGACCCATTTCTGATTCTAAACTCCAAATAGAAAACTCTAACAGTGTCACCACCCAAGACTATGATTATTTAAACTCACTTTCTAGTTAAAGTATGTGTATGTTTAAAATCCACTTGGGAAAATTTTTCCACTATACCACCAAGCAAAATTATAGAAATGCTTCCTGGCCCAGTTATAGATTGCCCTTCAGCTAGACAAGATGAACCATGCAAACAGCCAGGGACCAAATGATGGAATGTCGGACTAACTGGCATTGTTGGTAGCTCGCAGGATGGCTCCTTGAGGAATCAGCAGAAGCTTCCCTTTTCCTGAGGGGTTCTTGCTGTTCGTGGTAAGGTAGAGTTTCGTGCCCGGAGGCAAATTTGCCAAATTAGCTAAATTAGTGGCTGGTAGCTGCAACGTTGCCATTACTAAAACGGTAAGGAGACAAGGGGAAGAAAAACAGTAAGATAATAAACTATGGGTAACATTGTAACATTAAAACCTGAAGCAATAACATACATACTTAAACATCAACAAAGAGTAAAGCTAGTTCATAGTTATACCTTGGACATGCTGCTTGCAAAGCAGAATGGTTGTCTACTAAGCTGGAGGAGGTGCCTTAGAGCCCGAGGCGAGGATCTGAGCATTCTCTGATGGCAGACTTCCTTAGTAAATAACAGCTACTGCTTACGTAACTATTGTGCTTGGCTTCTCATGTCTTTGAAGGGTATAACTACGCTGTGTTAAATAAACATGGTGCTGCAGTATTCACTGCATGCCATCCTGAGTCCATCTCTTGTCTCTGTCTTTTTTCTTAATCTTCACTCCTCCCTTCAGGTACAGTCTGACTTGCTGGAGCCGGCTCTGGCATTAAAATAATTGTTTTTGTGCACTGTTGGAAAAAGGAATGCATAGGCCTTGGCATTTTGTATTGTCTGCAGCTGTTGGATTTATATGGGGGTTGTTTAATTGCTTTTGATCTGCACATGGTATCAGTAGAACACCTAAGGAGTTCTGAATCAATAAAAACACCTGAGCTCAGATGCTCAGGGTTCCACTGTCAAGGATGGCACTTGCCATGACAGTGGTTCCCTCTGCTGAGGTCTGGAAGAGTTTGCACCAATCAATATGCCTCCTTGTCTTCCTTGCTGAGCTGCCACAGCAGAGTAACACTACAAATGTTGCAACAACGTGGCACTGACATCACACCAGCTCATCCAACTGGGAGACAAGGAAGAAGAGAAAGAAACTCCTGACCTCGCAGTTTGGTAAAATGCACTCAGGGAAGCTACCAGAGGATAGAGATAAAGGTATTAATGGAAGGAAAGAAGGAAGGAAGGAAGAAAGGAAGGAAGGAAGGAAGGAAGGAAGGAGGGATAGGAAGGAAGAGGGGAGAGAGAAAGGAAATTAAGTCTCTATGAAGAGAAAAGGCTGTGAAATAAATAAATAAATAAATGAGGAAAAAAGCTCTGAGGTGAGAGCCACAGAATGGAGGCCCTTAGAGATAAAGAATTCAGCTGGGAGTAGGAGAAAGCAAGGTTCTTAACTGCTTTTCCTGATCATGGAGCCAACGCTCCCTCCTGCCACTAGTGGTAGCATGCTATTTCACAAACTGTGTTGTATGTGTGTGAAACTCAAGAGATGTTGTTTGAGATCTATGGAAGGGGTTGTATATTTCCCCTTAGCAGTGATGAAAAAGAATGCCAAACTGCCAGAATGTTTCAAATGGCAACTCCTTCCACTGGTCTAGGACGCCCTGCTGTAGTGGAAGCCTCAGCTTGGAGCCAAAAAGCTGCTCAGCTAAACTGACTGTGCTTTTGTTTTTGTTTTTTTTTCCCTGCAAACCTGACTAAGAGAAAGACAAGCAGTTCAGATACTGGTGACAGTGGTGAGAACTCTATCCCATGAGGGAATCCTTTCTGCAGACAAAGTGACCAGTTATTTTTCCAGCAAACCAGACTCTTATCTTAAAACCTAGAAAGTGTTTCCTAAGGATTAGCACACAGAAACTGTTTTCCAGAACTGGCCAAGGTTGCTTCTCCTGCTGATAGCTGAACTTGGTACTGTAAGAGTCACCCAGGTGGTGCTGGTTTTGAAGGCATGAAGGGGTCAGGAGAGCTGTTGAGGCTTGGCACTATGAGAGGCCAGCAGAGACCATTGGTAAAAGTGCAGCCTCAGTAGTAGTTAAAGGCCCAGATTGAAGGTGTCATGTAAAAAAGTTGAAGAGAGCCCAGGAGAGGTTATTGGTGAAAGTGCAGCCCAGTTACAGTAGGGAACCCAGCAGTTTTTGAGATGCCAGTACCATGGGATGACCACCAAGAACAGCAGCAGCAGTGGAGGGGAACTAGCCAGAGCCTAGAGAACAAACTGTGTGTGCTGCAGAGGGCAGAGCCAGAGAAGTGATCCAAGTCTGCTGGAGAAGCTCAGAAGGTTGTGAGTGAATTCTAGATAACTGAACACTGATAATGTTTTTCTGCTGTCCAAAGACACTGTGAAAAGCTTGATAGATGTTTGGTTTCATTTGGTCCTGCGTATTAACAACCCTCATGATTGTTTCTCTAGTAATAGTTTTGCTAGTGTAGTATTAAATTGTGTTGTAAAGGTAAAGTAATTTTTTTTATACAGAAAAGGGGAAATGTTGTGGAAGTTTATTTTTAGTTGTATTCAAAATAATTTTGTGTACTGTTGGAAAAAAGGTTGATAGGCCTTGGCATTTTGTATTGTCTGCAGGTGTTGGATGTGGGGGATGTTTAATTGCGTACAATCTGCACCTGAGGAATTCTGAATGAATGAAAACACTGGAGCTCGGACACTCAGTTCCACTGGGAGTATGGCACTGACCATGACAGTTCCGTCTTCTGAGGTCTGGTAAGGTTTGAGCCTATGACTATGCCTCTGTGTCTTAGTTGGTGAGCTGCCACAGCAGTGTACTGCTACAGAGGACCTAGGTTTGGTTCCCAGCACTCTGCCTGTAACTCTAATTATAAGCAATCTGATTCCTTCATTTGGCCTCCTTGGTCATTAGACACACATATGGTGCACTTGAATATATGTAGGCAAAGCATCCTTACACATAAACTAAAAACAAATCTCAAAAACAATAGACCTCCAAAGAAAGCATGTAATGTCTTAAGCCTTTTGTTTTCATGCTCTCAGAAACATCAAGAGCTTGCTTATCCAAGGTGTTCAAACTTCTGCTTTGTAAACAGTTTACTGGTTATATATTTCAAATGTCACCAACACATGGTCATGCCAGAGTTTTAAGTCTGAAGCACAATTCAAAGTTGGACAAGAATGACAATATCAGACTTAGAGGCAATATCATGGAAACCTTTGATGTCTGTCTTGCTTGCACAGACATCTACAGTACATACATAAAATAAAACTTAAAGCTCATATAATCTCTATGTAAAATAGTCTGTGAAAAGGAACTGCATTACCTATGAGGCTTTCCTCCTCAGAACTCAAAAGCAAATCATATCATGTACTTCCATACAGTGATGCACCTGAAAGGTCCTGACTCAGATCAGTTACCTGAGCCCTGGGAGCCACTCTTCTGTGGCCCAGCAGCTGTGACCTGAGTCTTGGTTAAGGTCTGTACCGGCTGAGCAACAATGGTCCCTCCACCTCCACTCACGATTGCTTTGGCAACTCCTTGGGTCACGACTTGCTTTGGACCAACTGCTTTGGTAACTGAAGAGCCGGCCTTGGCGACAAGGATCTGGCCACTACTGATTGCCACAGCCTGCTTCACTGTGGAAGGTAAGGGAGAGCCAACAGGCACCCCAACAACCTGTTCAAAACAGAAGACAGTTCAATAGTGTCACTTCCACAGACCTGGGGAGTTCTCTGGGGTCAAAGCAGTCATTCTGCTCAAGTAAGAACAAAACAATAGCATGGGTTGGAGGGTGATGTCACACAGAAGTCTAATTATCCTAAACAAGGGTGCCTGGACACATGAAAAGAACATCTCTTAGGGTTTGAATATTGCCATAAAACAAAAGCTTAGATACTTTTCAAAACTTCCACCATAATAGGAATACTTTATACATTACTTAAGAAGGGTAAATACAAAACTCAGTTCTCATCCAGAAATGAAATATTCTTAATGTATTTACTTCTCTGTTTAATGTTTACTTAATTAAAACACAGAATTGGGATTACACTAGCTCCTGAGGAGGCCAGGGCACTGGGTCCCCTGGCACTAGAGTAACAGGTGGTTGTGAACTGCCATGTGGGCGCTGAGAAGTGACTGTCCTCGGTAAGAGCATCAAGTGTTCTTACCTGCTGAGCCACTCTCAAGCCCCCGCCTCGCATGTACACGCACACGTACACTCTGATATATATAAAAGAGTAGTGCCACATGCTTACAATCTCACTGCAGAGATGGAGGGTGAGAGTTTGTGGTCATGCTGAGATAGATGGTGGAACTTTGTCCCAAAAAGGAAAAATGAATCAATTACCCAGGAGGCAGAATAAAATAAGCAACAAATGAGCTTTTTTTCATTAAACAACTAAGCCACATTTTTTTTCAGAGACTGTGCTATGAAAATACATTTGCCATGAACTTGAATATACTGGCTAAAGTGAAGACAATGTTCCCTAATCAAGCACTGTTAAGTACAGAGCAACCAGAAAAACTTGTTTTCCTAGTTCAGCTCCAGATTGGCACTTGCATAAATTACCTAACCTCTCCAAATTTTTAAATTAGCTTATGTAATGGTAATATTTACCTCACAGAATCATAAAATGAGAATAAATTTATAAGTGCCCAGTTAACATGAACTTCTAGCAACTGAAGATCACTGTGTAGCCTCCCCAGTGTTGAGATTAAAGGTGTGCACCACCACATTGCTCTTAAAAGCTAGACTCAAGGCCCACGTGACTCTGTGACACCACCACCACTGGGCTTGCAACAAGCCACACCAAAGCGTAGAGGTAGGTCAGCTGGGTTGAAGGCAAAAAAGAGCCCAAGCACAGATGGTAACTGCTGCCAAAGTGAAAATGAAGTCAAAAAAAGGATAAATCTTCGGGGGCATTATGATGCTCCATAGGTAAACGTGCTAGCCCCAAACCTGACAGGACCCACATGGTGGAAGAGAGCTAACTCCCACAGGTTGTCTTCCCTTCCTCTGACCTCCACATGTTCAGGCACATGCATGTGTGTACTCATATGCATACACAACAGTAAATTAATAAATGAATTTAGATGGCTTTCATTTCTTAAAACCTTATAAAAATACTCAGTACTGTTTCTGAAATGGTTTACCATGAAACTAAAGCTCTACCTGCAGATAGCAGAGAGACTGAAGGACTGCCTAGCCACTGCTGAACTCTTTAACTAACCAGTGCTTGGCATTCTCCTTGTACAACCCATAGGGAAAATTTGGTCAACCACCTTGTGATTTCTAAAATGTTTATCTTTATTCATTTACGTGTGTATATGTGCCTGCCTGTACTCTATGTGTGTGCTGATGCCTCAGGAAGGCAGAACACAACTTATTCCCTGGAGCAGAGTTACAGGTGTTTGTGAGCCACTAATGTGGGTACTGAGAACTGAACTTGGTCCTCTGGAAGAGCAGCAAACACCCTTTAAGTACTAAGCCATCTCTCTCACCCAAACGCAAGACTTTTGGTAGTGCTAGAAACATTTTTAAAAGGGTGTGTATGTATAATCTTACTTCATCCCATTTTTTAAAAGGTAAACATTTTTTTCATGATTTATATATTTTTATTTTATATGCATTGGTGTTTTGCCTGTTTGCATCTCTGTGAGGGTGTCAGGTCACCTGGAACTGGAGTTACAGACAGTTCTAAGCTGCCATGTGGTGGCTGGGAATTGAACTTGTGTCCTCTGAAAGAGTAGCCTGTGCTTTTAACCACCGAGCCATCTCTCCAGCGCCACAAAATTTTTTTAAAGAATTTATTTTTATTTTATGTTTATGGGTATTTTGCTTGCATGTATGTATATGTATCACATGTGTGCAGTGCCTACTGAGGTCAGAGGAGGGCATCACATCCCCTGGAACTACAGACGTTAGGCACCATGTGGGTGCTGAGAACAACAGCTCTTTACTACTGAGCCATCTCTCTATCCTAGTAAGTGATTCTTTAAGCAATGAAATCATTCTCTAGTTGTTTAGTTTTGGGTACAACCTGAAGATAAAGGATACGGAATCATGGGAGGCTGTGGCTGACTTGAGTGTCAGTGTAATACTCTATCGAGGGGGATAGTTCATATCTTACAACCCATCTGGAGTCTCAGTCATTCATTTAATATGCCTTGAATATTTTAAATTACTTCTAGTTCCTTTATTTTCGTAGAACAGTTTCCTTAAAAATCACTCCTTGGAATGGGATTCACACCTTTAATTCCAGCCTCGGGGAGGCAGAAGTAGGCGGATTTCTGGGAGTTTATGGCCAGCCTGGTCTACATAGTGAGTTCTAAGATAGCCAGAGCTACATAGTGAGAACCTGTCTCAAAAAACAAACAAATAACAAAAAAACAAAAAAAAAAAAAACCACTCCGTGGTCAGGCCCTGTCAAGACCGTGTACCCTTGTAACATTTCTAGTTTTGGTAGTCCAGTTTTCCTAACAATTTTGATAACGTGCTGTGAAAGACTGAGAATTTGAATATCTGGTATATATGGTATATAATGGTCAATCAGTAGGAGTTGAGTAAAGATGATTGACATCTGATGTACTGTTACATGAAAGCCTTGTAAAGAAAATTTGCTGTCAGGTTTGAAGCTAAATATTAGTGGAACAACTAATTCAAAAAGAAATACAATACAAGGCTCTTGAAAGTTTAGTACATTGTTAAGAACTACACAAGGCTGGACATGGTGGCACACGCTTTTAATCTCAGCACTTGGTAGGCAGAGGCAGGCAAATCTCTGTGAACTGGAGTCCAGTCTGGTCTACACAGTTGAGTTCTAGGCCAGCCAGGGATAAATAGTAAGACCCTATCTCAGAAACGCTAACCCTAGGTTTATTCTGTTATTGACGGCAACAGAGCAATAGCTACACATGGAGACTGATGCGCTGAAGAACAACTGCACCTGACCACAGGCAGCTTATGAAAACCAATATCCCAGGCCCTTGAGGAATGTGACTCAATAAGTTTGGGACAGATTAGGAATTGCTATGTTTTACATCTGAAGATGAACTGTCTGACTAGATAAATTTTGGAAACCTTACAGAGTCTTACAGATTTAAAAACAACCCGTAATACTCAATTTCCATCTCTATCCCCAGAGAGATCTACTTATCTAACAAATTATGTAAAACTACCTTCCATTTTAGAGTATTCTCAAAACAATTCACTCTCCAGACAGGCTGGGCTTTGAAGCTGAAATATATACCCACAAAACATTCCCAATAGCTTTAGAACATACCAAACACTGAGATAATTTAACTCTGTACTAAAAGCATGTTTAGGTTAGAGACAACAGCTTATAAATCTCAGCAGCTCTGGAATGGTGCATTTGGAGCCAAAAGGCATGGGTTTCAAGCCTCCTGTCACATATATACAGCTGTATGCTGTATGCTTATAAACTCTCTAGAAAGGTTCCTAGCCCCTCAAACTCATAGTTTCCACATTTATAAAATACCTGCTTTGCCAGTATACTTTGAGAACTACAATAAATGTATAAATATGAGCCTGGCATATAAGCACTCAATAGATTCAATATGCAATTGATGTTGGAAAATATGGATTATGTGCTACTTTAGTTCCCTGAATATTTAGTCTCTGGTATTTCTAGATTATATTTAAAAAATAAATAAATAAATAAAATGAAAGAACCAATGGCACACATCTGTATCCTAGCATTTGGGATACTGAGGTAGGAAGCCTGGAGTCTGAGGGGGTCTTCTATCTCAAAACAAATCAGTCTGGACATCAGAGGTACACTCTTACCAGAAATGAGCAGGTCAAACAGTGCTCCACTTAGATTTGCATTGAATAGAAGGCCTATAAAGCCTGTTACTTTAACTTCTGGAAAGAGGCTACAATGTCCCTATGCCCCTTAGACTGTTTCTGGGTCTTCTGTTAAACATGGCCACTCTTGTCAGGGACAGACAGTAAAGAGCACATGTGATACATAATATTAGCTGACTGGGTCTTTAACAACTGGGCTAACATTCACAGGTTTGTATGGGATTAGCAATTTTAGTCACCCAAAACCATCTGGTGCCTGTCTCATTTGTATTTTGAAACCCACTTCCCAATCCCAAAGCCATACAAACCTTGGAGGGTGGAATCTTTGGCGACTGAGTAGTCCCTTCTCCAGGACTTATGACTTGTTTTTGAGGGGACACAGCTATCATATGACCCCCTTTCACAGTCACATATTGAGGGAATGCTGACTGGCTGGCAGCTCCTGTTGTGGACACCTGAGGGGCTTCTCCAGGTTCCTGTTTGATGATCACCTTGCAACAAAAAATGACACTGAATAAGTACCCTATGCTGGGAGCAGGAGGAAAAACCTACTATTAATATTTGAATCTAGTCTCTCTGCAGTGATATTAATTAACTAATGACGCTTGGTATATACAGAATGGCTCCATGAGAAAGGTAAAATATTGCTTTAAATATAATCCTTAAGAGCTAGGAAAGGGGTCAAATAGGATCTCAACGTGATCCCTTGCTCTTCTGTCACTGTCATAGCCTGGTAGGAGGAAAGCAGAGAATCACTGCAGACTGTGACCTCTGGGCCCTAGAAGTGGACAGCACTACTACGCAGAAGCACACCTCAGAACTAAGGCCTGTTTCAAAGGAGTGGGAAGAGACCACGGGCTGCGGCATACACTCACCTTTGTGAAAGCTCCAAGTCCTCCAGTCACAGCTTTGGGGCTTTGCACTTTAGGGTGACTACCAATTGGGCAAAGAGGTGGCATAGATGCAAATAAAGAATCCTCCTGCTGTGTGTAAAGACATTTATTATACAATAGGCCAAAAGGACTGATTTTAGACATTCCATCCACTTACACTTAATGTAAACCCACCATATCTAGCAACACAAACAACCACAGACAAAAAAAAACAAAAGCCCACAATGCTTATGGGTCTCCCAAGCTTCTAAACATTCACTGTAATTTCCTTTTTAAAGCAAATGAAAATGAAGTATGCAATCCCACCTGAGTAATCGTAATATCTCAATACTCAGGAGCCTGACACAGGAGGATTGCTAGTTCAAGACTGGACTAGACTACATAGTGAGACCCTGACTCAAAAAACAAACACAAGGAAACCAAATGCAAAAAAGTTTTAACTCAGCCAAGGGTTAGTCATCTATGTCCTGATGAATGTCAGAATCCTATCTAAAACCTTAAAGTTCAGTTGATTTTATTTTTTTAAGACAGGCTGTCATGTAACTCAAGTTGGTCTCATTTGACTATCTAGTTAAAGAAGACCTTGAACTCCTGATCCCCTTGCCTCTACTTCCTAAGTACCGGGGTTACATGGGTACACCACACACTTGGTTTTATGTGGCACTGGAGACTAAACCTAAGACTTTGTACATATTAGGCAAGCATTATACCAGTGTTGTGAAGCAGTTTCCTGAAGACTGAAACATTCCATCTCCCAGGGAAGCACCTTAAGACACAGGAAACAACTCAAAATAGCTTCAGGAAAAGTCCCTGAAACTGAACAGATTCACTAGGGCCCTCCCTCTTAGAGTAAGAAATAAAGACTGCTGAGAGTCTTCTCTCTGGCAATCCAAACTGCAAAGAAGACTCGGAGACCAGACCAGCTAGCTGCTTGGAAGAAGAAGAAATCAGCCACGCTACCTAGAAGAGGTTTAGACCAACTGAGTCACTTGGAAAGGACATTCAAACCTACTGAGCTACTACAGGCTATGCAGAGTGCTCCAGGTTCACAACTTTTATGAGCTGTCACCAATGCTGGCGTGGGCTTTGGTGATGCACCTGTCATTTCTGCTTCTGTTAAGTAACCCCTCACCTATATTCCTGTAAGGAACCTCAATAAAACTCATGGTTCACCAAGTTGGACTTTGGTCAGTCGTTGGCTCCCCATTTGGTACCCCTCCCCAGGGAAAGTTTTGTTATGCAACATCAAGTGATCTACATGCTGCAAGTCCTAATATCTTTTTTGTTTTGTTTTGTTTTTTAGTTTTCAAAACAAGGTTTTTCTGTTGTACCTCTGGCTGTACAGGAACTCACTCTGTAGACCAGGTTGGCCTCGAACTCACAGAGATTCGCCTGCCTCTGTCTCTCAGTGTTGGGGTTAAAGAAAGGCGGCACCACCACTGCCCAGATAATATCTGGTTCTTTATTGGTTCATATGTCTAGTCTTTTGTCAGATGGTAAAGGATAGGGATTGCATTGTGCTTTATATTCTTAAAAGCATAGGCACCAAATAAATGTTTTTAACAAGTAATGATGTTTTAGCATGTGTTTTTTTCTTGCGTACTCTCAACCTGTCTTGAAAAATTCACTCAGTATCTGGAATACAAGAAAACTGACTTTTTTTAAAAGCAAGAAAAAGGAGAAGAAAACAATGTGTTAAGCAAGTTATCCGAGAGCTTAGGAGGCTGTGGCAGGAATCTCCTAGGCTACATAGTGGAACCTTATCACAAAATCAGTCAGTCAATTAATTAATTAGAAATAAATAAAAATGGAAGGTGGGGATGGAAAAGAGAAAGCTCCCTCTAATGAGGTCAGTTCAAAACCTCTGAAGTTTATCGCCACTACCAAAGACAAAAACAAATCTGAGATAATGTGCTGTAATTACATTTTAAGGCAAGAAATAAAGTCAAGACTACTTCTTGACTATTTAACGAAATATTATCAACAAATATTAAAAAATAAATGGTAGAGATAAGCTCTTCAAGGGAGTTATTACAGGAAAACTTCATTTGGATCAGAAAACTGTCCATGATCACTGTCAACTATTTAAATATGAAGATGCTGAGTTGACCACTGCCAGAAGAAGATTCGCATTCTCAGAGCAATTCAGGCAGAAATCTCAAAGGGGTTCACCTAAGACAGTCATTTTGAATAAACAGGAGCCAAATTGGGAAGTGCTTTTGATAAATACTGAGCAGATTTCCATCAGACTGATCTGAAAAAAATCAGATCATTGAATGGAAAGGTCAAATGTTGAACTACTTTATCTTCTTTGAAGATGAAAAATCTTTGGAGAGGCTAAGAATTACTTTTAAATAACTAACAACAAGGCTAATGTGTGCAAGGGGGACAATGTTTGTTCCTTGTGCCACCAGCAAACATGCCACCAAACAGACACTTTTATAAAGAATGTGTCTGTGTGTATGTACACATGTGTGTAGGGAACACAGAGGCTAGAAATGGACATTGGTTCCTTTGATCTTAGAGTAACCGGAAGTTGTGAGCTGCCACGTAGGTGCTGGGACCTGAACTCAGGTCCTCTGCAAGAACAGCAAGCATTCTGAATGGCTGAGCCATTTCTCCAGCCTTTAAGGAACTATTTTTAATAAACCTGTCCCCTCCAAAAAATAAGTAAGACCACCTCTTCCCCACACTGAGCTTTCAAATTGGGACTGGGTGATTACTTGAGAGACATGCTGAGAACTGTCTTCTATTCCAGGAAGAAACTAAGTGAGGAAATGATGTAAGCGGCTGGCACCCTGCTGAGGCTGTGCAGTGTAATAAAACAGGAAGCGTTTACCTTGACTGTAGATGTTATGAAACTACTTCCATGAATTTTAGGAATAGGGGACCCTGTTCCTTGAGAAACCTGAGAGGCCACTGGGAGCTTGCTTGTAGGACTTCCTGATAAGCAAGACAGATTAAAAAGGATGCATCAACAAAATGAAGTTTACAAAATGTAATTTTAAATCATTTTCTACTACTCTTCCATGTTCCCAACTTCTTACTTTTCATTTCTAAGAGCTGAAAATTCAAAACCCTAAGTCTAAACACATGCAAGCACCCCACACAGAATTCATCCTACAAAGCTGATCATTGCCCAGCCTGGAAAATAGTAAAAAGCTAGAAAGAGCTACAAGAAGTAACAGTGGAAGTTTTACACCATACTCTACTCCTTACGAGCTAAGAGACTACATAATACAAGGGTATAGCTCACTTAACAAATGGGCCAACATGTCAGTGAATGCTAGCTTCTGCTGCACCTGTCTCCAAACGCTGCCTGAGTGAGACATCTTACCTCACAGCTGCGTAATGGCTTTCAAGGTCTGATAAAAGATAACATATTTTCAATACTAAAAAAGTAAGTTAACATCTAAAGTGATATTCAATAACTTATTTTACCTACCAAATTCAGAGTTGTGGCTGATTCCTAAAACTAGCAAGCAGCCCCAAGGACATCTGCTCAGCATACCCAAATATGCTGAAATCAGTACTTTTCAGATGAGGTCTACATATAAACACCACTATAAAACTGCTAAGCTTAAAAACAAAACAGAAAAGCTCACTATATATATAGTACTGTGTTAATTCTAATACATGGGAGCAGTGTCGGGTGGGGAAACCAGCCTCGTTACCTTATAAGCATTCATTTTATTTCTCTTTTCACTATTTCCCTTACAGGGGAAGATTACACTTTAGGAGCATGTGTGTAAACAGGTTAGATGAAGGAAACTGATACAATGCTAGTGAAGACAGGCCCCATGCTGCTGTGCTGGACCACAGGGACAGCGAGGTGACCGCACATGGGCTTCTAATTCCTAAACATTTCACTTTCACTCACAGAGACTCTTCCTCAGAGAAACAGTGGGGGGTTCCTTTTGTGCACTTATGGATAGAGGGTTCATGCTAGAATTTTATCATTAATGAAAGATCAAATCCTTTGGATTGCCATGAATACTGCTTATACATACCTGTACTTGGAGTGGAAGCTCCAATAACCTGCCCGGGTTTATCCACAATAACATGAGGGTTGTTTATACTAGAGCTGGTAGTACCTTGCTTCACGTGAACTGGGGTAGAAGTTGGGGTGCGAGGCAATGGTGAAGGGCTTGGAGTTGATATTGGAGAACCTTTGTTAAGAAAGGAGAGAAACAAAATACACATACAATTTAAGTATAAAGATGTTAGAGACAAAGGTAATGACTCAGCAGAGAGAGCAGGTCTGCTGCATCAGGTACTGAGTAGGGGCTGCTCAGTGTAGCTGAGGCTGGGTAGTGCTATCTCACATTGGACACTTTGATTCATGACCAGGATCAGCAAATTGAGGAACTAATTAGAGTTGGCTCAGTAATTAAGAGCACTGGCTGCTTTTGTAGAAGATCCAGATATAGTTCCCAGCACACACACAGTGGTTCATAATGGCCTTTAACTCCAATTCTAGGGGATAAATGCCTTCTCCTGGCCTTCATAAGCACACATATGATGCACATAAATACATGTAGCCAAAACACTCATATACATAAAATAAAAATTATACCTAAGTGTTCCCCCTGCTCAGACATTCTCAACTGCCCCTCCCTGTCTTTTCTAAAGTAGTTTAGTAGTTCAGTTAACATAAATGTGAAACTGTCACAAGACAAAAAGGCCCTTGGCAAAAATGAAGTCTCAGAATGACTGTTAATAAGATGAATTTTCTAGCATGGTTAGAGAAAAATAAAAGGCAATTCAATTCCACACCGACCAATCCTTAAATCGAAGTCAAAGGCCTCCAACTGTTTTCTATTACTTGTTACTCTGGTTTCTATAGACTCTGCAGACTCAATTCCAATCTTAACCCCAACCACACAGCAGAGCAAACATTTACCAGGAGACAACAACCAGAACACCTTGGGCCTCGTTTCTTCACCCGTTTAGAAATTCTTTCAACATACACAATTTGGTTTTTCTTTGTGATACATAAACACACACACACAACTATGTAGAAGTACCTCTCTGAGCTGTGTATGCTGGGGTTCACCTGTAATCTCAGCATTTGTAAGGCTGATTCATGAGGAATACCCCAAGTTCAAGGCCAGCCTGTGCTATATACAGTAAGTTCCAGGCCAATCTAAGTGACAGACTGAGATCTTATCTTTAAAATATTCTGAGACAACAACAAAAATATTTTAATATTCAGTCAACAGCACATGCTCTGCATACCTGAGACGATCTTACAGCTCATGGTGATAGGCTGGAAGGACTTTCCCGGTGACTCAGGATTAGGCACCTGACTTTGTGGCACAATTTTGCAGCTTGATGCGATTGGTTGGAAAGCAGAATTGCCATGAGAACAAAAGGTAACTTTCTGAGCTGTTGTCACTTTGGTGGGTGTTCTTTCCAATGAAGATGGTAAAGAATAAAATGTATTGTGTCTCTCTGCTTCCATGTTGTCTCGGAATCCTGCTTGAAATTTAACAGACAAATGATGAAATCAATTATTCTGAAACACCTTCCAGCTATGGGAAAAGAACAGAATTGTTACATTACTCAATATTAGTTCAAAACCCATTTAAACCAATTGCTGCTAAAAATAAGTATTAATCATACTCATACACACACTCACACACACAAAATAAATACTGTGCTTAGACTCCTACTTAAGTAAAACATTTATCTCAGGAATTTGATAGTTGATCTTCTTTGCCAACTTGACTAGATCTGGAGTCACTAAGGCCACACCTGTTTGTCTGTGGGAATTTCTAGAGAAGTTTAACTGAGAAGACCCACTGTGAATGTGCGTGGTGCCATTCCCTGGTCAGTGACAGGTAATATAGAAAATGTTCCATGACCAGGAGTGAGGTCACTGTTGTGAAAATCCTGAACATGTGGTTCACAGGCCTTTGGAACTAATTTTTAGGAAGAATGTGAAAGTTTGGATCTGTGGGCTAGAGAAGCCCTAGGGTACTATAAGCAGACTTCAATAGGCCATTCTGTAAGACTATGCAGGAACACAGGCTCTGTAAGCCTGTGTTCACCGGGCTCCAGAGGGGACTAAGGATTCTGTTGAGAACTGGATTAGAAGCCATTTGTGTTCTCAAGCGAAAAAACACAACCAAAACTAAAACAAACCAACTACAACAAAAAACCCTGCTGCTGCTTTTGTTCCTGCCCTGATAATTTGAGTGAGGTTGAATTTAAACTCAAGAGACTAAGTTGTTTGTGGAGGAAATCCCTCACACTGATGCATTTGGGAGTCAAGTTGACAAAGGGTGGACTTTCCATGGTTGATTCTCATTCACTGTCAACTTGACTAGATTTGGAGTAATTAGGACAAATATCTCTGAGTATGTCTTTGAGGGTGTGTGTGTATGTGTGTGTATACACATTTGGTAAGTGAATGTGCCTTCCTCAGTAGCTCTCCACCATATTTTTTGAGAAAGTTCAAGGTTACAGACGCACACTGCTGAGCCCCATGCTGGGTTACAGATGCACACTGCTGTGCCCACTGAAGGGTTACAGATGCACACTGCTGCGCCCACTGAAGGGTTACAGATGCACACTGCTGCACCCACTGCAGGGTTACAGATGCACACTGCTGTACCCACTGCAGGGTTGCAGATGCACACCTCTGCGCCCACTGCAAGGTTAGACACACACTGCTGCTCTCACTGCAGGGTTACAGACACACACTGCTGCACCCACTGCAGGGTTACAGACACATACTGCTGCACCCATTGCAGGGTTACAGACACACACTGCTGCACCCACTGCAGGGTTACAGACACACACTGCTGCGCCCACTGCAGGGACAGACACACACTGCTTCACCCACTGCAGGGTTAGAGACACACACTGCTGCGCCCACTGCAGGGACAGACACACACTGCTGCGCCCACTGCAGGGTTACAGATACACACTGCTGCGCCCACTGCAGGGTTACAGATACACACTGCTGCACCCACTGCAGGGTTACAGATACACACTGCTGCACCCACTGCAGGGTTACAGATACACACTGCTGCACCCACTGCAGGGACAGACACACACTGCTGCGCCCACTGCAGGGTTACAGACACACACTGCTGCGCCCACTGCAGGGTTACAGACACACACTGCTGCACCCACTGCAGGGTTACAGACACACACTGCTGCACCCACTGCAGGGTTACAGACACACACTGACACACACTGCTGCGCCCACTGCAGGGACAGACACACACTGCTTCACCCACTGCAGGGTTAGAGACACACACTGCTGCGCCCACTGCAGGGTTAGAGACACACACTGCTGCGCCCACTGCAGGGTTACAGACACACACTGCTGCGCCCACTGCAGGGACAGACACACACTGCTGCGCCCACTGCAGGGTTACAGACACACACTGCTGCACCCACTGCAGGGTTACAGACACACACTGCTGTGCCCACTGCAGGGTTACAGACACACACTGCTGCGCCCACTGCAGGGTTACAGACACACACTGCTGCACCCACTGCAGGGTTACAGATACACACTCCCATCTGAATTCAGGTCCTTGTGCTTGCATTAAAATCACTGTTCTGACTGAGCCAGCTTTTCTACCCTCCTCAGAAAGGTTTAACTGAGCAGGAAGAGGGACCTCATATGCTAGTTACACAATCCCATGGCCTGGGGTTATGGATGGAAAAAAAAAGACAGAAAGAAAAAGGACTGGTTCCCTTCCAGTCGGCACCACCCAGCTCCCACCTCTATCCTTTTGCTGTCGTGAGGGATTGCATTCCTCTGACCTGTGAGCCAAAATAAATTCTGCCTCCTGTAAGTGCTATTTGTTGGGTCGTTAGTCATAACAATGAGAAAGTAATTAATACAAGGAAACTGGAAAACATGCTAATACAGCTATGAGCTATAACATAAGAATACAAGTCTATAAGCTCATATTTTAGAATATGAATTAAAAAATTAGAGAAGGCGAAAATGTTTAAAACAAAACATTCATTTATTCTAATGATGCCTATAGGGGATACAACAGAAATCTAAAGAGAAATTGAAATTGCTCTTTAATCTAAATTTGAAATTTTATATGAAAACTAAAATACTGTCACATTGAAACCAGTTCAAAGATAAAATAAACACCATTTAGAATCAACTCCTTATATATAAAAACTTAAATAAACATTAATACATTTATATTCTTATTAAATGATAAAAATGTCATAGCCAAAATACATTTGTAGATGTTGAATGTTATGGTTTTTTTTTTTTACATTAAGATTAAATATTTATATCAGAACTCCTATTCACACAATCAGAGGCTGAAACAGAAAGTCTTCAGCAAAGAATAAAAACCCAGGGGCTGGAGAGATGGCTCAGCTGCTAAGAGCACTTGCTGCTTAGAGGACCTGGGTTTGATTTCCAGTACCCACATGGGGCTCAAAACCATCTGCAATGCCAGTCCTAGGGGGTGTGATGCCTCTTCTGGCACCTGTGGGCACCAGGCATGTATGTGGTACACAAACACAAATACAGCCAAAACACTCACACACATAAAATAAAATTTTAAAAAAGGATAAAAAAAATCCAATGATTTTTGTGACCTTTTCATTTTACAAAATGTAGAAACTTAGAAAACTTTGTTTCCGAGAAGAGCAGAAGTTAACTATTTTCACAGTAGAACTGCATGCTAGAGGCAGCATGCCCATTTATGAAAACAGTCTTTTCCAATTACTCCAAGCTGCTGAAAGCCTAAGTCTGGTGTCATCCAAATAAGAAAAACTCCCAGAGTGATTCCCCAAATGAAGAGCATAGATTACCTTCTCCCACAGGGGCAGCAGACACTGGATCAGGGGACTGTGCTACTGGTGAAGCTTTCACTGGGGCTGGGATGGTCAAAGATGGAGGGGCGTCAGATACGTCTGACTCTGACGACTGAGGATAAATGTAGTCTTCACCGAGAGAATGCCGATGAAGCTCAACATCCACTACCTACACATTGGGCAACAAGTAGGCTCATGAGTCCCGTCATCAGTGCTACAGAGAGCGCCAGTCCTATTCCAGAAAACAGTGCTCTGGGAGATGAAATGTGATTTCTAACCACACGTCAACTGGCAATTTCAATCTAAAGAATGAATTTTTCAACCTTCTGGTTTAACATCTGAACACCTCAGTGAGGTCCTTTCTTTCTACTGACAGTGGTCAAGGAGGTAGTTCAGTGGTAAAGATGCTTGCCACCAAGACTGGTGACCTGAGCCCCATCCTCAGAACCCACATGGTAGAAGGACAGAAGCAAGTTCTAGAAATGGTACACTGACCTCCATACACAAAGACTGTGCTAGAACAGTAAAGCAGAGGGTGCCTCAAGACCTTGATTTAGCAATCATCTGGTTCTGAGGCTGGAGAACTGGCTCAGTAGTTAACAGCACTGGCTGTTCTTCAAGAAGACCTGGGTTCAATTCCCAACTTACAACTGCCTACAACTCCAGTTCCAGAGAATCTGAGGCCCTCTTCTGACTTCCTCAGGCACCAGGCACCAATGTGTTACACAAACATATATGCAGGCAAAACAATACACACATACAAAATAAAAAGAAAAAAAAATTTATATACCAATTTTTAACCCATCTCCCAGGGCTGAGGGAAGGCACCTACCGTCTCCGCACCGAGGGTCTGTAAGCCAGTGTAGGTTCTATCCAGCTATTCAAAGATAAAGGGGAAATGTTAGATTTCACTCCTTTCATACACATTACAGGTTACAGATTTACCTAATTCTAACAAGTTTACCTCAAGCTGATCTTCAATATTCTGGAGGGAAATCTGAGTAAAGCCAAAAATAATTATACAGTTATAAATTGTGCACTTTAAAAAAAAACCATTCTAAGGACAATCTGAAAATGACGGTTCACATAGAAAGGTTTCTGAAACCTTATCTATAATCAGAAACCAATAAAAAATGCTTCACTAAATCATACCACATCAATGTTTAAGGTAATATGCAGCACTAAGATGAACTTAGTGTTAATGACAGGCTATAGACATGCGCATGCAATGACACGAAGCAATTACACACTTACAGTGCGTAATTACAAAGCACAACTGAAGAATTATGAATGAAAATTTAAGCGTTCCAGCCAACATTAAATTAGCACCACAAAAGATTTGTTTTTAAGGAATATAAACTGAGGGGATGATGTTACTAACAAGAGTTTGGAGTTACACTGAAAGAGGCTAAATTCTTATTCTTTTAGCATTTCAACTACATCCCACAGTAAAAAAAAAACAACAAAAAAAATCGACACCTTATCAATACAAAGACTGAATAGGAAGACTAAAAGGAAAAACAGTAAGGTGAACAGAAAAAAGATAAACAAAAATAAGTGCAGCTGGTGTGGAGCAGTAAGCATGGGTTTTAAGGGACCACCAGGTAGGCAAAGTTGTTTAGCAGCCGACAGAGGCAAGGCAACTCAGTCAGCTCTGAAGATTAAAAGCCGTAACACAAGTAATGGTAGAAAGGTTTCAGATGTGGCTTCAAGGGGACCCTGAGAAGTTGTTTATTAGAAGAGTTGCTAAGGTCATGACAGGGAGACAGACAGCAGCCTGGGTGATGTCTCTGAGGAGAGTTCAAGTTTGAGCACCAAAGACAGACACCATGGTGGGGACACTGGAGAGAGGATAGAAGTAGGACCTCTTTTATCTTTCTGATAGGGGTGGCTTCACAGCACAACCTATAATTGGGCTCTGATTCCAGGAGGGAGGCAGGGAAGTGGGACAGGAACAGAATGCGTGGACACTAACACCTGTTTTGATATAAACCCACTTCCCCAGGTGAGAGATGCTGGCAATCTGCTAGCTAGAGTCACAGTGTTTCAGTTGGGTGCCTGTGGGCATCTGTATGTGTATGTTGGGGTGTGGACAGGTACTGTAGTCTGAGCAGCAAGACTAGTACTGTTTGGATCCTAACCCCTAGAGTTTTAATATTTAAACTGTCAGCTAAGACTGTAAGTGCTAAAAGACAAGGGTAACTTTAGGTTATATCCAAGTCTCTTTCCATTAGAGATAGAAGTAAGTCTCTCTATAATCTGTATTGCTATATTTAAGCTAAGAACCAATCAAGGCACTTTACCTGTAGTTTTATAGGTATCGCAAATGTGGATTTGTACCAGCCTCCCCAGCGCTGGGGTTACAGGGAAGACTAAACAGACTCTGCCCTATTTCTTTCTCTGCTCCTCAAGTGAGTCTGGGATCAGGCTAATAAACAACAAAATAGTAAAATCATGCTTCTAGGCAAGCTGCTAAGCAGTACTTTTCTCGGACTGGAGAGATGGCTCTGTAGTTAAGAGTGCAGACCATTCTTGCAGAGAACCTGAGTTTGATTTCTAGCACCCACATCAGGCAGCTCCCAACCACTTATAACTCCAGCTCCAGCTCCAGGGGGATCCAGCACATCTGGCCTCAATGGGCACGTGCAGTCATGTGCACATATGTACACACATACACATAATTAAAAATAAATCTTTTTTTAAAAATGTACTTTACTATCTTTTAAAATATTGTGTTTTACAACTGGGTGTGGTAGTATAAAACTTTAATCCTAGGACTCAGAGGAAGAAGTAGGCAGATCTCTGTCAGTTAAAGGCCAGCCTGATCTATATAGTGAGAACTTTGTTTCAAACACAAATAAAACAACCAAAAAACTGTGTCCCAAATAATCTTCCACCAAGAACTAGAAAAATATAATAGTTAAGAAGTATGTAAGCATGCCCTTGATTTGATCAAGTAGAGCTAGGTCCACTGCCAAATGAAATGGTATGTGCAGTGACCAAGAGAAAGCAAAAACTGGGGCTAGAGAGATGGCTCAATGGTTAAGAGTACTGGCTGCTCCTGTAGAGGACCTGGGTTCTGTTCCCAGCAGCCACGTGATGGCTTGCAACTTTCTCTAACTCCAGTTCCAGGGGATCTGATGCCCTCTTCTGTTCCCTGTTGTCACCAGGCAAACATGTGGTGTACATATATACATGCAGGCAAAACACACACACATGTAAAATAAAATTACATAGGTTTTTTTTAAAAAAATCACAAACTATTTTAGACCTTCCCCCCCCAAAATGGTAAGGGGCAGCACCTGCCCTTCTGATCAAAGCCCCCTCATGCTCTGTAAAGTTGCTTTTAGTTCTCCAAACTCAAGAAAACATAAACAGTAGAAACAAGTAGTGCTGTCTATCGTCCATAGATAGAAAATTCAAACATGTCTCAGAGTTGGAAGAGGTTCATTTGTACAACAAAGGTAATGAGGAGAACTCTGCGGATGCACTCAGCTCTGTTGGGAGACACTGATGCTAAGCATGAAGGGAGTGTGCCTTGGAGAAGCATACTACTGCAACTAAATCACACGTTAAGTGTCACGGCCCATTACCTATACCATAAAGAATGCCAAGAGGAACATTAAAAATGATTTGCCTTCCAACTATAATACTTACATATATTTATTATGTAAAATTGCAAAAGAAAGTTTTAAAAAAACAAAACACAAAACAAAATAGAGCAGAAAAACAAGTCACAATGTCATTATTTCAATTAATCCAACAATTCTGTTATTATTATTTTTTTTACCTTTAAAAACCATGGATGATCTTTTTTTAATACTGAGAATTTTTTGCACACAGTAGGCAAGTGCTCTACTAAGCTACATTACAACTCTAAAAGCTTCGTTTCTTTGTAGTTGGTGCTGGGGATCAATCTGGTGTCTTTCTCATTGCAACTAGGGTTTGTACATGCTCAGCTTCTTTGGCATGAAATTTTATGCTCTGCTTTTCATGTACTACAGCAGTAGTTTTTCTCCTTTTATAGAAAATACTCAATAAATTTGAATCATAAAGGCTATATAATAAACCACATGGGTAGATCAAAGAAAGATATTCAATTCAAAACTATTACAACTGGGCTGGAGAGATGGCCCAGTGGTTAAGAGCACTAACTGCTCTTCTAGAGGTTCTGAGTTTAATTCCCAGCAACCACATGGTGGCTCACAACCATCTACAATGGAATCTGATGCCCTCTTCTGGCATGCAGATGCACATGCAGATCAAGCACGCAGTTCACTTATGTATGTATAGATAGAGTATACACTGTGCTGTGAAGCAGCTGTCTCCCCAGCTTGAGGAGAAAGCAGTTGCAGTAAGCATATGCTGAAAGGATTACCCCACTTCCACCATGGTCCTCAGGAAATCAAATGCTACTAGGTAATGAGAATAGACACTGTGCCCTGGGGAGCAATGCTCTGCTACAGTACCTTTAAATTGTGGATGATATCTATGCGCTTGTTCTGGCTGTCCTTAAAATGAACTTGCACTCTGACAGGAAACTCACCCCAGCCTCTTCTGGTCAAATGAAAAGGGGGCTCTCTAGGGAAAAGCAGAAATTTTACACATTTACCTATGTTTATACTCTTTCTAAAGAAGTTTTCCTAAGAGACAAAACAGAATTTCACGTCTTCCCAAGAATCAGGTTTCATCATGAGACACTAAATCAACATGCTGAAGTTTCTCTCTCTCACACACACACACACAAAATGCTAAATAACAAAACTGTATTCAAGTCTACATTAACCCTTCTATTACTAAATGATTACAGCTAAGAGGTAGAGACTGTATAATCCAAAGTCATTTTCTGAAGTGGGAGAAGTGTAAAAGTGTCACACTATAGACAGGCACAGGATGTAAGCTGTACATCCCAAACCAAAATAAACCATAATAATGTTCAATCTGAAAGTGGTAATTTAATTGGTGCTATCTGCTAAAAAGACTTTATAAAAAGAAAGCAAGTTGTTCTCAATATGATCTTCCCTACAGTGTCTGGGATCTCAGAGTGTAGAGAATTGTATATTTGAATGGTAACTGAATGATTAAAGAATATCCAGTCACAATATAATTTACGAGGAAAGAAAAAATGGGAAATGAATGGATGAGTTTGGCAAACTGCTACTGATCTCTTTAGGTACATGAAGGTTCATTATATTCTTTGCTTCTGTATATGTGTGAACTTTTTCATAATAAAAAAACTTAGAAATTTAATTGTGCGATCTTAAAGCATTCAGACTATACAGCTTAAGTTAATGGGCAAGAGAATGTCTTTAAATTGAAAATATCCGTGACTCTCAGAGTTAGAGGTATTATACTACGATTATACTACGATGCTGAGACTAGGCAAGAAAAGGCACTCACCCTGGAGTATGCTTTTGGAAACTGTGATGTGAATTCAGTTAAGTCAGTCTCAAACACAGTATGAGAGGAGCCTGACAGAAGGGAATTAACAAGCAGACCCAGAACCTGCTAAGAGCATCAGAGACAGGAAAAATCCTGAATTTAAGGTCAGCCTGAAAAATAGAGAAAATAACCACACTACATTACAGTGAGGTCAGTCCTCTACATCTCCATCCACTTCGCAGCAAGCTACTATGTAGCTGTTCCATGTGCTCGACTACAGCAAAACCAGCCACCCTCCAGGCCAAGTTCAGCAGAATCTCTAAGGGCAAAGACAGAGTACACATCGACAACTTTCTGAGTGGTTTTGTCTCTGCCTTGCATTAGCTCTCTCAGCTTGTAGTCACCTCCATGGCTTTAACAGTAGATACTACAGGTTGACAACCATTCTGTTGAAACATATCAATGACCAGGCAAAACCACAGCAGTGGCCAACCAGTCTCGCAGTTCCTCTAGTGATTCCAGATGCACTACTGTAAATGAAGCACTGGGGAGGCCGAGACAAAGAATCATGAGTTCAACGCCATCTAGGTTTATCTGCTGCATGAAAGTTCTAGATTTGAAATCACAAAAAATAAATCATTCTTCTATATGGAAGATCTTCAAAAGAACTAAAATACTTCTCCAAGATCTTCTTAGGATGAACACTTCTGATTCCCATGGTGACAGTGTCAAACGTTCCTTAATACAAATGCTGCTGTAAACTTTTGGATCTATTAAATTAGCCAAAGTCTACAACCTTGCTATGTACCATCCTGAGGCACAGTACAACTGCATAACTATCTTGCAAGGCCACACAGCAAACAAGCAGTAAAACCAGTATTCAAACTCAAGGCCTAGGCTAGAGGCCATCATCGTGCTAGTGCAGGTGTCCATGATGACAGGTTCCTCCACCTGATGTACAAGAGTATGGTAAGCTACTGTCAGACTGGTGTCACACTAGTCTCACATACACCAAGGCTAGAGATAGTTCATTTAACTCCCCAAACACAAGGACCACACATTCATTTTTATAATCCCTGTATAAAGCCTGAAGCCCAGCACATACTTAGTGACTAGTTTATAAATAAAGTTCACTATCACAGCTCTTAGGAAATTGGCCAAGGGTAGTCATAACAACTGAACCATGTACGAAAATGATGGCTTCTATAGAAGATACCTGTACTCTTCATCAGGTGATGTGTAGTGATGAGATTCAGTGATCATGAGAAACAGATTTGTGCTTTGTTTTTAAAAAAACCAAAAACCAAAACCAAAAACAAACAAACAAAAAAAAACCTGAAGTTCCCCAGTAGCTGTATCAAATTATATCAAATTAATGTACATTAAATTAACTCACCAGGCACAAGCAAGCTTTGGAGTCCCATAGAAAACATACAAAGTTATAATCAAATCTAAGACACAGGTTAATTTTTTTTATCCTACTTTACACACTATCATATCTGGAATGTTATGTTAGGTCTCAGAATATTCTAAGAGGAATACAGATACGCTGGAGTGTGTCAGATTATAACCGAGTGACAGGGAGAATACAATCAATCACATAAGCGACAGCTAAGTTGTAGCGTGTCAAGGACCATCACCTAGTGACAGAGAGCACAATACAGTCAATAAGTGACATCTGAAGCAAGTGAATCCTGGAGGCACAGAAGACTCCAGAGATGTTTTCTAGTAACTGAGGTCTACTAAAGAAGTGGTATGATTATGTCCATATCAAAGGCACACAGGAGTTTACTTTGCAGCAGTTAGAAGGCTGCACACCTGAATCCCACGATGTGGGAGGCCGAGACAAGCAGATTGCTTCACATGAGAGGTCAGTCTGGCCTATGCAGTGCCAGGCAGCCAGGGCTATGACACAAGGCCTTGTCTCAACCCTACCACCTGAAAGGAGAACTCAGAGAAATTTAGGTCTCTTCTAGTATAATTTAACTTTCTGGCAAGCAGTTACTTTCAATGGAATGGCCCACCTTATGAACTCAGTAACTCCTTCTGCATTAAACATGGAGTGAGTATTTACTAGTTCTAGGAGACATGTTAGACCTTAGGGGTGCTCCTATGAGCCTATGAGAGGTCCCAAACATGAAGGAGCTCGAAGTCAAGACTGGGTGTGGAGGCATTCCAGAGGCAGAGGCAGAGGCAGAGGCAGAGGCAGGGGGATCTCTGTGAGTTCTAGGCCAGTTACAGCTACACAGTGAGTCTATGTCTCAAAAGAAAAGAAAAAAAAGAACAGAAGCGAAGCCTGAAATCAGATGTGCTCTGGGGCTCGGGATGCATGAACACCTGGGCTTGACCTTGCACCACACAAGGCACAGTGCAGCCGCCTGTCATCTCGGCAGCTGGGAGAGAGAAGCAAGAGGATCATAAGGCCCTGACTCAAAAAACAGAAAAAGGAAAAGAAGGAAGGAAACTCAAAGTCTAATAAGGGAGACATATATGTAAATTATTAAGTATAATAATAAACTTGCATACATTACTCGCTTAAAAACAGAGATAGAACTAATCAGAGCAAATTATTTCTTTGGCTATCTTATTTTGTATACTCAATAGTCCTAGCTGTCCTTGAACTCACTCTGTAGACCAGGCTGGCCTTGAACTCAGAGAGATCCACCTGCCTCTGCCTCCAGAATGCTGGGATTAAAGATGTGCACCACTACGTCTAGCAATTTCTCCAATTTTAAACACCAGAAGCAATACAGGCAAGGGAATCATAAACCAAACTGGATAACCCGAGTTCACTACTTAGCACTCACATGGTGGAAACATAGAAACTACTCTGTAAGGTGTCCTCTGCTTCCACATGTGCACCGTGACACACACGCTCATAATTGCATACATAAGACACACACAGACACACAGACACACACACACCCCACAACTCACACAAATTGACTAAAACAATTTTGTTTGTTTGTTTGTTTTTTGAGACAAGGTTTCTCAGTGTAGCCCTAGCTGTCCTGGAACTCGCTATACAGACCAGACTGGCCTAGAATTCAGAGACACTTTCTTCTGCCTTCTGAGTACCAGGACTAAAGGCATGTGCTACCATACCCAGCAAATTAAACAATTTTTTAAAATCACCATAAGACTCGCTTTAGAAAAAACTAGCTAGTTAGTTGTATCACAGTGCCCTTCTAGGCATAGTCAGAATAACATGACTGCCAGTTACTGCTTCAGTAACAAAACCTCTTAAATTTCACAAAAAAAAAAAAAAAATGCATTTTCTTCTAACAAGACACTCGAGAAGTACACAGTAGGAGAAACATGTAAGTGGGTTTGGTGAGACCCTTCCCTTGGACTGTTACATCCTGCCAAATGAATGCAGCATTTGCACGGTCAGGTCAGCTGAGACCTCTCAGTAAGTACTATATTGCATACTATGGCAACTGTAAATTGCAATGTGTTAGGAACTTGTGTTTTATAAATTCAAAGAATAATCAGTCTCTGATGTGTGAATGGAAGACAAAGCAGTCACTGTTTTGCATATCAGATATTAAGGACTTTGTATAAAGACTTCTTAATCTTTTAGTAAATTAGAAGTTATCAATAAGAAATGACTACCACTTTGGCTGATTGACATTATTCCTAATTTTTAAAAATGCTACTCTGTGTGTGCCACAAGGGAGAGTCAGGACACTCATGTGTGCATATACAGATACACATATGCACACAAAAGAAAATAAATCTCAAAAATAATTTTCCTAGAACAATTAACTTAATTTCACGTCATGAGAATTTCCTGTTAAGCTGGACATTGAAAAAGGGAGAAAAAAAGAATACCTTCCCCCCACCGTTTCCTGAGATAGTGGCTCAATATACAGTCAAAGCTGGCAATAATACTCCTGCCTCAGTCTCCCAAGAACCCATGTTAGGTGGCTCACAGCTGTCTGTAATGCAGCTCCAGGGGACCCAATGCCCCTTCTGCCCTTCATGGGCAATACACACAGCACAATCACACTGATACATATATGTGAACATAAATAAAATTTTTTTAAAGGTCTGTTTTTTAAAAGAGGAATAATCAGGGTATGGAGATGTCTCAGTGGGCAAAGTGCTTGTCCTGCAAGCATAAGGATCTGAGTTTGATCCTCAGTGCAGGAAACCATCGCATTTGCCTGGCCTAGGTGCCTTGAGAGACTACTTGAGAGACTATGTACCTAGTTCTTGGGAGACTGATGTTACCCCCTAAGGCTGTGGATCTTTCAGGCCAGTTTGTGGTTCTCTATATATTCCCTTAATAGTCAACAAAGCATGAAAGTGTGACAGGACAACTGGACATTAATCTCATATATCTGTACAGCTTGCAGACGTCATTGTAGCCTGGCAACCACCACTATATTACTCCTGGCAATTGCCATTATATTCTGTTTCTGATAAAGGTATAAAAAATTTGATTGCTCTCAATAAATTGCCACAGCATTTGTTTTGCTCTGGACCCTCCAACCCAGAGCCTGGTGGTCTTCATTTCTTGATCGACCATATCAGATAACCTTGGCCTGGTAAATAAGCATGGGCACTTATACTCCAACGCCCACATAAAAAGTCAGGCCCAGTGTGTCTATATCTCTAGTGTGTGGAGACAGGCAGATCCTCGAAGCTTACTGGCTAGCCAGCATAACCATCAGTGAGCTCAGGTATTAGTAAGGAACTCTATCTCAAAAAATGAGGTGGAGAGCAATAGAGGAAGAGACCTGATCTAGACCTCTGGCCTCTAGATTCATATGGTATTCATGTGTACCACTCCTACTGTCTGTCTGTCTTTCTCTCTCTCATACAAACACACACAAATATGACCGTCATTATTCAGTTAATTTTAATCTGAAACTTAACAATTTGATTTTAAAGTACATCAAGAGTTCTACTGGTAAACAGCAACATACGTAAAGCAGTTTCTAAAGCTAGGTTTCAAAAAGGTGCTGATACAGGAAGTGAAGAGATAACCACAACAAAGAAGGAAGGCAGGCCATACAGGGATGAACAGGACTGAGGTGGTATTTTTGTTTGTTTTCGGCTTTTCAATCTGGCTCTGGCTGTCATGGAACTTGCTCTGCAGACCAGGCTGGCCTCGAACTCAGAGATCTGCCTGCCTCTGCCTCTTGGGTGTTGGGATTAAAGGCATACACCATCAGCTCTGGACTGAGGAAAGATGGTCCAGAAACCAAAGATATGAAAAGGAAGATACTCCTTTCTAGATCCAACACCACAAAGTGTGTGTCTGTGAGAAAAAAGTACTTGCCACTTTAAGGAGTTTAGCAGGGCCATGTTTTAGGAGTTGATAATAAATAGAATGTTCTGTACCATACAGGGATATGGGAAATTTCACTAACAGTAAACCACAGCGGAACAGTGACGATGTTTAGGGTATGCTAACATCATATAAAGATGTACCAAATACACCTAAATTACACAAGCAAATTTCACATCACTATATACAGCCATTCCATCTTCCTGAAATAACTCTAACAGGTAAATCTATATACAAAAGAATTATCACTGGGATCGTGTCTGAGACAGTGAAATTATGGGAAACTTTAAACATTTCTGTAATGTTAAAATCCTGTATTCAATTGTCGGTAACATTTAATACATGCATCAGTGCTTCAAGGCTACTAACAGTGGCAATATGACAGGAGGTGAGGGCCAATTAGTGAAACCCTGCAGAGGAAACCTCAGCTAAAGCTATCCAATGACCAAGAGCAGACACTGAGCAAGTTATTAACGATTCAAACATTTCTAAGGCATGTTACAAAGTTAATCACTTTTCTTGAATTCAGTAAATCTTAGGCATCTCACCTAACTTCCACAAGGTCGTTTGGTTTGTAGCTAGGATGAAGGAAGAACCAAACTTTCTTGACGAAGTGATTAATGCTGGGTTCTCTACGGGACCCTCGGACATATACCATCCACTTATGGGTTGACTGGTCATTTTCTTCCCGCTTATCTGGAGGTATGTACCTGGAGAGAGAGAGAGAGAGACAGAGAGATGAATTTCTTCCTTCAAAAATCTAAACACTTGGGCTGGTGGGATGGCTCAATGGGTGAAGGCGCTTGCCATAAAATTCTGGTGATCTGAATTTGATCCTAGGATCCCACTTAACAAGATGTCCTGACCTCAACAAATGTGCTATGGTGTACAACACCATATATTCACCAATGAGGCACATATACCTAGAATAATAATCACAGACACACAAAACGATGCACATATACCTAGAATAATCAACACACACACCCACACACACACACACACACCATCAAAACTAAACTAATAACTGGGCTAGAGCAACGACTCAACAATTGAGAACACTGGCTGCTCTTACAGTGGATCTGGGTTTTGTGTCCTAGTACCCACAGAGCGGCTCACAACCATCCATAACTTCAGTTCTAAGGCATTTGATGCCCTCTTCTGACCTCTGTGGGCACCAGGCTCACACATGGTACACTTACATATATTTAGGCAAAACATGTATATACATTAAAAAAAATCTTAACAACTAATTGAAGTCCTACTTAAAACAAGATTAAAATCCCAACAGTGATGAGCAGCAGTGAGCCCTGTCCAGTCTCTAGCCCTTACTTTTTCTAAAGCTCTCCCCTGTCCTGTGTCTACTTAATTTCCTTAGTTTGTTTTCTGATTATCAATTCCAAATGGAAAGAGATCAATCAAACTTGTCTTTCTTATCAAGTGGGTACCTGAGGTAGAAATAAACCAGTATTTAGGAAGCTTTAGCCTTCCATTGAGGTTTCAGGCAGGTAGAGTATGGGGCCCTTCTGGGGCCTAACCATTGCTCCCAAGGGTAGTACCTACTCCCCACCCTGAACACTCAAACCATCCATCCCTGGGTATGACCATGCACATGAAGCCTTTTTATTCTTGGTGGGTTTGCCTTTCCATCAGTGAAGGGGATACCCTAAGATTCTGGTGAAAAACAAGGACACGGCCTCTGATGTGCTCATCTAGGTCTCTGATCATCCTCAGTGATACAAGGGAACAAGATGTATCGCACCCTGTCCTTCACAGGTGATCTGTCCAGTCTTGGCACTTTGCTCTTCTACACAGAAGCACTCGCTCCTGAACTGCATGAGCCTTGTGGGATTTTCACTGGAATATCTGAAAATCAGTTTTGATTTAGGGAAAAGTGGTATTTACAATACTGAGCCTCCTTATCTCTTACCTGGCATATACTCTTTATTACTTTTTTTTTTCATGTTTTCAATAAAATTCTTCCTGAAGGGATAGTCTTTTGTTTGATTTACTGAGTGTATTTTGATTGTAAAAGCAAATATGATTTTTAAATATTTTCTAAAGTGTGGCTGTCATATAAGAACAAGTGACTTCTGTCCAATGATATCATATTCAATAACCTTGCTAAACTTTCATTAATCCTAAAACAAGCCATCAAAAATTGTTTTTAGGGCCTGAAAGAGGGTTTGGCAATTATAGTGCTTGCCATTTAAGCTTGATGACCTGAGTTCAGAGAATGATTCCACAAGGTGTCCTCTGACCTACCTACACATACACACACACACACACACACACACACACACACACACACACACACACAGAGTTTTTAAAAGATTTTCCCAAACTTGTATACTTGGCAAAAAAATATTTATGTAATAGATTATATCTTGGAAAATTCTACCAAGTACATTTTTACTCTAAATCAAAGACTGGCAGATACATCAAGGTGAGGTCTCAAATCTTAGGAACATGATTTTCTTTTGAAATGACTGGCAGGTTTGGGAAAACTTTTTTTTTTTTTTTGAGTTAGAGTTTCTCTGTTGTAACTCTGGCTGTCCTGAAACTCACTCTGTAGGTCAGGCTGGCCTCGAACTCACAGAGATCTGCCTGCCTCTACCTCCTGAGTGCTAGGATTAAAGGCGGGTGCCACCACCACCCGGTTCATCAAGAGATGGGAAAAGCATTTCCTGAGGCCTTTTCCTACTGTGGCAGAAGCTTCCACAGCTTCCATTTTACTCAATCTGCATGGCTGGCTTTGCTCAGGCCAAGGAATGCTTCCTACAGAGGCATGGAGAGAACAGCTAACCTTCTCCACCCATATTCCCATCCAGAGACTGATGTGAACAAGTGTATCTACTCCTGTTCCTCACAAGTTTCTGGATAAATCTCAAAGATCACTATGGAGTTGCTAGGCAGACTCTCAGGCTTCCTAAGTCTGAGTAAGGAAAGGTTTATGTTTTATGACTTGGGCTGGATAACTTGCTAATAATAAACCAGAACTAACTTACACCTTTAAGTGCTCACTCTTCAGCACACAGTTCCAGCAACAGAATCCAGCATAGGGAATTCAAATATCCAGTTCATTTTCACACATATGCAGGTCAAGAAAGATACAGAAGTCTCTGGGACCACTACTGTCATGATGGACAAAGCAACTGCTTTGTCACTACAGTAGTGATAGATTAAGAACCTGATAGTGTTCTGAACTGGATAAATGTTACACACAGTCACAGTGCAGTCCTATCCTTCGTACACAAAGTGGATCTTGTGAGATATAAAATATATAAAATATTGTTCTATAAAAATGTCTTCAGTGCTGCTGGAGGACAAAGACAAACCACAGCTACTAACACTAGAGAAGGAGGGTTGCCAAGTGCAGACTCCTTCAAGATCAGACCTAGGCAGTCTCTGGAAAGTACCAAGTATGAACATATGTATCCACCAAGGTTAAAAGTCAAACTGACTATAAACTTTTTGAAAGATATATGCACAACAAAGAATACTGTAACATTCTGCTTGCATTATCGGCTGAGTTATTCACTCACTCACTCAGAGCTCACATCCCAGGGAGTGCACATGGAGATCAGAGTGTGCTCCAGGGTAGAGCTGAGGTCACCAGTCCTGTGTGGCAAGTGCTTCCACCCACTGAACCACCTTGTCAGCCCCCAAAACATGTCCTCTTCCCTCTTTATTTAAAGCTGTGCTTGGTGGTGCATGCTTTTAATTCCCGTACTGGGTTGAGGTGGGTGGATTTCTGTGAGTTCCAGGTCAGCCAGGGATACATAGTGAGACTGTCTCAAAACAAAGAACTAAACTACACCACACTAAAATTTCCACTGTGTCACTATCAATATAAAACAAAAACTGACTTTAAAAGTATTTATGTCAAAGTATTCATCAGGCAACCGGAAATGAGATGTTTTCTACTTGATGGTAAACACCAGTGACTTTTATGGTTCAAATCTCTTTGGCTCAGCTTCCAGAGTCACTAAAAATCTTAATACTGGTTTTTGTTTGTTTAGTTCTGAGATGAGGGTCTCACTATGTAGCCCACGTTGGCCTTGAACACACAGAGCCTAAGTGTTGAAATTTGGAGGGGGAAAAAAAAATCAAATCAAAACACAAAATGCTATCAAATCATTCAATTTTAAAGTTTCATTATTTTAAAAGTATGGGTGCTTTGCCTGGATGCATGTCTGTACACCACGTGTGCACAGCACCTGCAGAAGACAGAAGAGGATGCTGTATCCCCAGGAACTGTAGTCACAAACAGTTGTGAGCTTTCATATGGGAGCTGGGAACTGAATCCAGGTCTTCTGGAAGGCAACCAGTGCTCTTAACCAATGAGCCATCTCTCCAGCCCCTAAATCATTCAACTTCACAACAGAAACAAGTGGGTTTTCAGAAAAAATAATTTGGTTCCAGCTTTGATGGGGACAATGACAGATAAACGTGAAGTGCTGAAAATATGAAGGTGGAGGAAAAAGCCAGAATAGAAGGCCGCGATGAAACCTTCCTACCTCAGTGGAGCTCAGATAACTGAATGCGCAGGCATGGTGGCACACACCTTTCCTCCCAGCACACCTGAGGCGGAGGCAAGCAGACCACTGGAGTTCTAGGCCAGCCTGGCCTACCCAGTGAATTCCAGAGCAGTGAGACCCTGCCTCAAATACAAAAGAAAGAAAATACCAAAATAAATAAATAAATAAACACCAACCTTTACAAATTTTACATGAAAGTGTAAGAAGCAACTGGCATGATGGTGTGTCTGAACATGAGCTACGTAAGAAGCTCCAGCCAGGAGATCGTGAGCTTGAGGTCTCCCTGGCAAAACAGTATGACACTGGTTCAAAAATAAATAAGCAAAGGATGAGAGATGGCTCAAGGGTTAAAAGCACAGGCTGATTGTCCAGAGAATACAAGGTCTGTTCCCAGCACTGACATGGAAGCTTGCAACTCTCTGCAACTCCAGTCTTAGAGATCTGATGCCACCAGGCATTCATATGGAACACATACACACATGGAAAACACTTACACATAAAATAAAAGTAAATAAGTAAGTAAAGCTAAGTATACTAACTGGATGGTGGTAGCATACCACCTTTAATCCCTCGGGAGGCACTTGGGAGGCAGAGGCAGGTGGACCTCTGTGAATTCGAGGCCAACCTGGCCTACAGAGTGAGCTCCAGGACAGCCAGAGTTACAACAGAGAAACTCTGTCTTGAGGAAGGGAAAAAAAAAAAGATTGTTTCCTTCCTAATGAAGTTCAAGACCTTATATATCACCAGGGGCAGTAACAGATATGGTCCAAGGCAAGGTATCGCTAGATCAGGGAAACTGTAAGATGAAAACTTCTCAGTTCTATTTGTTTTGCTAACTAAGGTATAAGATTACCCTAGGAATATCTCTGGATCATCATTTACGTTTAAAACAAAGAGCTTGGAAGAAAGAACTACTGAACCTTTCTCCTACTTTAATACTACAGCAAAGACATAGTGAAGACAAAGAAAGTATTAATGTTTAAGTGAGTCGTAGTGGGCAATCTAGTAAAGCCATTGTATCCTTGGCTTAGTCATTAGAAATGAAGAAATTGTTTTTAGACTTGCTTAGGTTTTGAAGAAATCTATGTTACAATCAATGATTGTTTTCTGTGATTGATGGAGTCTTTCTGAAAGAGCTTTGCAGTCCTGCATAACCTTGCTCACAAGACATCACTGGCAAACCTGGAAGTCTTGCTTTATTGAGCACTGAGAGCTGTGCACAATAGGGACTGAGGATTGTGTGGGTTGTGTGTTCCTTCAAGCAGCACACAGATCAAGGATTTTGGTATGAGGAACTTGGCCCTATCCTAAATTAGTTTTTGTGTAACAATCAATAAATATGCTTCTGCCTCCCTGATGAAATTCATTCTGGAGTGTTTCTCATTCTTCAACAGTGAGTAACTAACAGGAGACATTTCACTTATACTCACTTGGACACGTTGCCTACTACAATTGTTTTCTTTACAAAAAGCCGTGACGTCTCATCTCCTGTGAGGTCAGCATTCCGTAGTTCTCTTTTATGGGAGCCACTAACACTAGAAGTGTCCTGAAAGAAATGACGATCAACATTTGTATTCATTTAAACGATATTCAATAGGATATTGCCATAACGAAAGGTATGAATAACATAACTCAGAATGTTTTTTCAGTCTTCTATAGTCCAGGCAGGCCTGGGACTCGCTATGCAGCTGAGGACAACGTGGAACTGCTCATCCTCCCACATGTACCTTTCCAGTCCTGGGATTACAGGCATGTGCCCCAGACCTGGTTTATATGGTGCTGGAGACTGAACCCAAGGCTTGGTGCCAGAGAAGCACTCTACCAATGGGGCTGTACCCCTAGACTCACTAAATTCTTTTTCTTAAAAGAAGAAAAAAGGTCTGGAGAGATGGCTCAGTGGTTAAGAATACTGACTACTCTTCCAGAGGACCTGAGTTTGGTTCCCAGCATCCACATGGTAGATCACAACCATCGTAACTCTAGATCCCAGGGATCTGATACCCTCTTGTGACCTCCATGGGCACTAAGTGTGCACATGGTGAATAAACACACATGCAAGCGAAAACACTCATAAAATAAGACATAAATTAAACAAGCAAAGAAAACCCCAAAACAACCTCACTGCCCATGCCCATAATCCCAGCACTTGGGAGAGCAGGTAAGATAATCAGCAGTTCAAAATGAGCCAGGGCTACACAAGATGGTATCTCAAAACCAAAACTAAATCCAAAACCAAATAAACAAACCAAAATATCAGGTGGAGGGAGGGGACTGGCATGATGGCTCAATGCTAAAGGTGCTTGCTGATAAGCCTGACAACCTGAGTTTGGTCCCTGGGACCCACATAATAAGAACTATCTCTATAAGTCATCCTCTAACCTCCATGGGCATGCCTTTGCACAAATTCAACATCCCACCACCCCTCACCCACAAAGTAAACAAAAGAAAATAAAAAATATCCCCTAGCTGAGAAGCTACAGCCAGTTGATGGTTACTAGGTGAGAAGTCAGTTTTCTATAGGGATGTAGTCACTGTGAGGTTGGCCTCATGCCCATGTATATGTGGGTAGCACTAACTGAACTCAGTGAGTTATAAAACAAACAACAATTTAAAAAAAGATACGAAGTTGGTAGAGGGTGTGTAAGAGCGTCCTAGAAGAGTTGGAAGGAAGAGCTAGGAGTAAACATGACTGAATATACTTTATGCATGTATGAAATTCTTAAAAAATTTTTAAATTATTTTAAATTTTTAATTTAAATTATTTTAAATTATTTTTAAAAAGATTAAGAAAAAACATTAGCAATACTCGCTCAGAAAGAATACTGGCCAAACACAAGAAAATTCAATTATTAAGAGTTCTGCTTATGAGTTGTCAAATTACAGGTTTAGAAAGGCCTTTCTATGTTACTTGTTTCAACAATGGACAAATAAATTTATAGTAAAAAATTATTTTTATGAAAAATAAATCAAATATTGATGTCTGAATATATGGAAAGCGACTTAGAAGATCCCTCCATCACAGAAGCTGTGGCTGAGCAATCACTGGTCTAACCTGATAGTGTCTCTATACATAAATACATAAACACCAAATAAACCAGGTACAGAGTAGCTTTAATCTGGGCACTCACACTACCATAGATGGGCACAGTGGCACATGCCCAGCACTCAGGAGGCAGAGGCAGGGGGATCATTACAAGTTCCAGATCAGCCTGGTCAGCATAGTAAGTGCCAGACCAGCTAGGGCCTCATAGCAAAACCCTATTAAGAAAAGAATTGTTTTTTGCAAATGGAAATTTTGCAAAATTGCATTTTGTTTTCTGTTTATCAAACTGTACCAGTACTACTTAGCCCTTCAGCAAGATCACAGAACTCCAACCTTTCAGGGTTCTTTCTCATCTGTATGAATGACATCCAAGAGCTATGTTGTACTCTGGAGCGCTATGCTTTACAATCAAAATGGCAAAATACATACATCCATATGAGAGCAACAGAGGTTTAACTCTCAGTTGTGATAACTTCATTATAGTCAGCTTTGCTATACCTATATATATATATACCTATAACCCAGCACTCAGGAGGCCAAGGAAGGAAGGTTGAAACTGGCCTGGCTATAGCACAAGACTCAAAACAAAACAAAATTTAGTTTCATAGTTAGGCCTATATACAATGGTTCAATCCTGTAACATCACCACTTGGGAGCTGAGGCAAGATGCCTGTTTTAGGCCTGCCCGGCTTGCCCGAGGCTAGGCTACAGATTGAGACCCTGTTTCAATGAACCAAAGATGAGATTTGTTTCTCCGCTGTAGGAAAAAAAAAAAAAAAAATCGAACAACTATGTCCCATAAAAGAATGAGAAATATGCCCATACTTGATGTTCCTTTCGCCCCTGGAGCCCGGCCCTTTCCCATCCAGCTCTATACCCTTCCAGTATTCCGGCCTGATCTCTGCTCCATGGTGCTTGAGAGTCTTTCCTCCATATCCACATTGCTGTTATTGTCTTTGTCAGATAGGAAGTCATTGTGTTGTGATAAAGAGTCACTTTCAGAATGATTGGCAGATGGTGTTTCTGATCTCTGATTGGTAGGCGATGATGACCTAGAAGGTGATTCCAAAAATTTCTTGATAGCAGGGTGGTTAAAAGCCATTGTATCAAATGTCTTTAATCCCTAGAAAAATTAAAAAGGCAAACTTAATAGAATCTACCAAAACTGGTGAAAAACTGAACTCTTAAAAACTACTAGTTATGTTAAGATCATGTTCACAATCCTTCAAAACTCTCCACATCCAGGCTAGAGAGATGATCAGCCACTAAAGGCTAGGCTCACAACCAAAAAGAAAAAAACTCTTCATATTCACAAATTCTTATACATAGCCTACATCAACAACAAAAAACTGGAGTGACAAATAATTATGCAAAAGTTCTAACACTAAAAGCCAAATATGAGCCCAGTGTGCTGGAACACACCTGTGAATCCGTCACTCAGGAGACTGAGGCAAGAGAACCTCAAGTTCTGGACCACCCTGGGCTACAAGTCACGAAAAGATTTGGAAAAGTAAAGTAAGGGCTTTAATGTAGCTCAGCAGATAAGAGTGTTTGTCTAGCATGCATGAAACCAGTCCCACATATATGCAGCATGGTAGAACATGCTCATAATCCTGGCATCCAGGAGGTAGAAGCAAGAAGGTCAGGAGTTCAGGACATGTGCCACTGTCCCCAGCAAGATTTGATTTAAAAAGCACACAGAGCCAGGCGTTGTTGTTCATACCTACAATCCCAAGAACTTAGAAATCTAAGAGCAGAACATCCCCTTGAGTTCAAGGTCAGTCTGGTTTATATAGTGAGACTATCTCAAAACAACAAAAGTATGTAGTATAAAAATGACACCCACACAGGAGTTAAAAACAATAGTATTAGAAGCTTTAAATTAATCAATGTTTTCCCTCAGGCTAGTATGAGTCCTAAGTTCAGTTGTCTTTAAAATGGTATTATTGAGTGCTCTTCCAGAGGACCCAAGTTTCTTTCCAACACTCATGTTAGGCAGCTCACAACTAATTGTTAACTCTAGTTCCAAAGGGATCAGAGGGACACTTCTGGCCTCTGTTGGCATCACGTGCACACACCCAAACACAAACACACAAAATCTAAAAAATAAAACAAATCGTAAAAAAAAAAAAAAAAAGAAAGAAAGAAAACAAAACACTGTATAATTGGCTGGGCATGGTGGCACTACCTATATTCTATACTCCCAGGACTTGAGAGGCAGAGAGGCAGGAGGACTGTAACTTCTAAGACAGCACGCACACATGCTCACTCGCTTGCACGTGCGCGCACGCACACACACACACACACACACACAGAGTTACATAGCTATTAGTCAAGGCAAAAACCCCATATTATTAAAAACCTATTCTGGTGAGGAGACTAATGCTTTGAAATAAGAAATAAGAGTTAATTAATTCAGTAACACATTTAATATAATAATTATATTAATAATAAAAGCTATTAAATGTGTTCTCCAAACTAAAAATAATTAAATGGCTAACTAAAACAGATAAAGTCTAGCTAAAGATTCCTGGAATGTTTGTTTTTGTTTTTACTTTTAAAGTATTTATTTTATCATGTCTGTATAAGTGTTTTGCCTGTATGCATACATGTGCACTGTGTGCATGTCTGGGGCCTGCAGAAGAGGGGCTGGGTCCCCTGAAAGTATGATTCACAGTTGCAAGCTACCATATAGGTGCTGGGAACTGAACCCAACTACTGGGCCACCTCTCCAGCCAGCCCTTAATAAATATTATCAGAATACCAGGAGATAAAATCTATACATTTCTAGACCATCAACCACCACAGACTTCAACTGCTAATGGTAAATCAGCAAAACATTAACCAGTTTTTCCAAGCTGAGGAGCAGCCTGTATCCACTTTATATCATGCATATGCAACCCATCAAGTCCACTGTGATGAGGCAATACTGAGCTACTTAACCAGGATTTGTGCTAGGCTTTCACAAATTCATGTCCACCCAGAATCTGTAGCTTTATTCAGAAACAGCCTGTGGGTGTTGGTGAACTGTATGTAGATTACATACCTATCATACGTGAGACCCTAGAATCAATCACAGGTACCAGCACATGCAGAGAACAGAAGGAGAAAAAAGAGGGTCTCTGTAGATGCAATTAATTTAAAATAAAGTCATATTAGACTGAAGTCAACCCTAACCCAGCACTAATATCCTTAAAGGAACCTTAGATACAGAGAGATCCAGGTAAAACACCTTAAGGATAATGCTTTGGGCATTTTTTATCTTCTTTTGCTTATATATACCGTCTCCAATTTTGTGTTTTTATTAGCATTGTGTGTGTGTGTTTCACTGATACTCTGGGCTTAATAAACCATTGCCAGGAAAAAAAGAAAAAGGAATAACAAGTTCTACAGTTAGCATTGAAATGTTATGTTAGAACTTACTTTTATATATTTTAGAGAAAAGACAGTAGTATTTTAAATTGATGAATCTACATGGTATGCAAACATGTTTATCTCTTTCTTTTTTCTTTTTTTGGTGTTCCAAAACTCAGAGATCTGCCCGCCTCTGCCTCCTGAGTGCTGGGATCAAAGGTGTGTGCCACCGCTGCCTGGTCTTATCTTTTTCTTATAATAGAAGCTGTCACTAAGAAGTGGCATTTGGAAGAGCAAGGCATGCTAAGAAAGGGAAAGTTGCAGTGAGGTCTCCCCCTGGATCTGAATAGCCAAGCATAACACTAGCTATCAGCAGAGAAAGGACAACAGGACCTCAGCTAAACATGTCTGATGATAAATGTATTTCCTCAGAAAGGTGGCCAGGCTTATCTAAAGGTCAATATAAGCAAAGTCTCAGCCAGGCAGCGGTGATACACGCCTTTAGTCCTAATGCTCGGGAGGCAGAAGCAGGCAGATCTCTGTGAGTTCGAGGCCAACCTGGTCTACAGAGTGAGTTCCAGGCCAGCCAGAGTTACAACAGAGAAACCCTTTCTTGAAAAGCCAAAAAAAAAAAAAAAAAAAAGTGAGGCAGAAGCAGGTAGACCTCTGTGAGTTTGAAGCCAGCCTGGTCTACAAAGCGAGTTCCAAGGCAGCCAGGGCTGTTACACAGAGAAGAAAATCCTGTCTTGAAAAAACAAACGTTCAAAAAAATCTCAATGGTAGAGATTCCACATTGGCCTAACTTCCCCAAGACAAGGAAAATAGTTTCTGGGAACAGACTGGAATATGAGAAATACTTACCTCAGAAACCTTCAGGAGACCTGCAGAAGCATAATAGTTTGCTACAATGCAGGCACGGAGCTTATCCATCATCCTTCTGGCTTCAATCAGTCGCTTAAAAACAAGAGATAGTTTAAATATGGCAAATAACAGCAAAGACTTAAAATTCACAGAATAAATGCAAACAACATAAGCAAGAACTTAGCTTCTTGAGTCATTTCAATAAAGAAATACTTCTTACCTAATTAAACTGGAAAAGAAAAGGGTTGGAAGTGCAGGTCACTGACTAAGTGCTCATTCATATAAGCACAGCTCTGGAATCTATGGTTCTATCTCCAGAGAACAGCGGGGGATGGGGACAATGTGTGTGCTTCCCTGATCAGAAAAGTCTTAAAAAATGACAAAACAAAGAAACAGAAACAGCGAAACAAGGTACATGTGCATATTTATTAATATATTCATTAAGACATACCATAATATACTGAGAACAATACCAGAAAGGATTATCTTTGGGGATGGAAGTTCAAATAGAACTTATTATCTTGTCTCCAATTTCATTTATTTGTTTATTTATTCAAACAAAGGCTCGTGTATCTCAGGTGGGCTTCTAATTCACTATGTAGCTGAGGATGACCTTAAATGTCTGGTCCTCCTGTCGCCACCTCCCAAATACTGGGATTACAGGTGTGTGCCCAGCCTTCAGCAGCAGATTTTTTTGTTTGTTTTGAGACAGGGTCTCAGCAGCCTTGGCTAGTAGCCTTGGCTGTCCTGAAACTCACAGAGATCCATCTGCCTTTGCCTCTGGAGTGTGGGATTAAAGGTGTGTGCTTCCACGCCCAGCATTGGGAAATTTTTTGAAACCTCATCAAACATACTATTTTAGTATGAATTTAGTGTTTTCAATTTTATACCTGGTCAATAACGTCGATCTCATGTTCCTTATTCTTCATTTCAAGAGCAAACTGCTCCTTAATAATAGTCTCAATTTTCTGCACAGCTGCATCTCGAGCTACACAAAGAACACAAACATACCAAATTAATCAGCAGCTATCTTGATTTGTATCAGCAGCCAAAGAAACCTAAGAAACAGGAACTGCGTTGGGTTCACGAGACAATACCCTTAACAAATCCACAGAAGTTCACAGCTATATAATCTATTCTTAAATGGTTCAGAAAGAGAATACGTTCTTTTTTCATCTGCATGAAAGCACATTGGATAGGAAAGAAAAAGATGAGCCAATAACAAAATATCATCCAATATTATATAGTTATTTATAGTATAGTTAGATAGGTATATAACATAAATATAGTTAATAAAAAGATACTTCTGTTGTTTTTGTGTGTGTGTGACACACATGCATGAATAAATGCAGGTGCCTATGGAGGCCAGAAGAGGGTGTCAGATCTCCTGCAGCTGGACACACAGGAGATTGGAAGTTGCCCAATCTAAGTGCTGAAACAGAACTCTGTTCCTCTGAAGGAGCAGCAAATGCTAACTGCTGAGCCATTCCTCCGGCCTCAAATATAAACAATTTTAATGTCAGTTTAAAACAAAGAAGATAAACCGTAAGTCAAAAAATGTTAACATAATTGATGATTTGCTTTTCAACAGATTCTAAAACAGCAGAAAGACAAAGTAGTACCTATGAATCTTAATTCCCCACTAGCAGCTAAGAGCAGAGTTAGACTAGATCAATGTTTTTCAAATTTCTATCATTCACATATGACCCTCAAGATTGCTATCATATCTGGTTTAAATGTATGTTCCCAAAAGTCCATGTACTAAAACTTGGTCCCCCGCTGACGGTGTTATTGGAAGATGTTAGGAAGTGTAGGAATGGCCTAGTTGGAGGACAGAAGTACATGCCTTTGAAGGCTACACCTTATCCTAGGCCCCTGGAGCTTACTCTCTTTCAGCTTCTGGATGGTTGCAGAGTGAACAGCTTCCACTACTACAAGAACGATGTCATGATACCCTGCCTCATGTCAGGCCCAGAGCAATTCGGCCAGCCAGCCTCGGACTGAAATCTCAGAAAACGTGAGTTAGGAGAAACCTCTCCTCCTTTTACATTGACAACTAACACACAAGTGAAGCATTTAATAAGCACAATTAATACTTTAAAGTAATATGTTATACTATGTAAGCAACAATATCCATGAAATAATCTGATTAAGATCATTCTTATTTCTGTACACAAGAAAACAATATGAAACTATCAAAAACCTTCATTTCAGCCAGGTGGTGGTGGTGTACACCTTTAATCCCAGCACTTGGGAGGCAGAGGCAAGTGGATCTCTGTGAGTTCGGGCCAGCATGGTCTACAGAATGAGTTCCAGGAGAGCCAGAGTTACAACAGAAAACCTGTCTGGCGGGGGGGTGGGGGGTGAGGGGGTGGGGGGGTGGGGGAGTGAGGGGGTGGGGGGGGGGGGGTGGGGGGTGTGTGTGTGTGTGACAAAAACCTTTATTTCATCTACAATCACCTTATGTTATTCTATAATTATAGAGGTATCAAAAACTGATTTTCTAATATTATTTTTAAAGATTTATTTTTAATTATATGCATACATGTGAGTGCAAATGCCCATGGAGACCAAAGAGGGCAGCGATTTCCCTGGAGATGGAGCTACAGGCTGTTGTGAGCCACCTGACATGGTTACTGGGAACCGAACTTAGGATCTCTGCAAATATTGTGCTTGGGAGCTCAGAAGTTAAGAGAACTGACTACTCTTCTGGAGGACCTGGGTTTGATTCCTAGCACCCACATAACAGCTAACAATCTCCTATAATTCCAATTTCAGGGGATCCAATACCTTCTTTGGTCTATATATGTGCATGGTGCATAGACATACATGTAGGCAAAACACACATACCCATAACGTTTTTTGTTTTTTTTTTAATTAAAAAGGCCAGGTATGGTGGCACATACCTTTAATCCTAGCACTCAGGAGGCAAGGTAGGTGGATCGCTATGAGTTTGAGGCCAACCTGGTCTACACGGTAAGTTCCAGGACAGCCAGAACTATATAATAGAGACCTTGTCTCAAAAGACCAAAAGTGGCAAAAAAAAAAAAAAAATCTTTAGAAATTAAAAAAGAGGTATGTACTCTTAGCCACTGAGACATCTCTCCAGCTGCTAAAATTCTGATTTTAAGTTATATGCAACAGTAGCTAAGACTTAAAGCTTGCTTTACTTCTAGACTATTTGATCATGTTCCTGCCATGTGACACATGGTATACTGCACAGAGCACTAACCCCACATATATTCTCCAATTTGTTTATGATGACAGATATCCATGTAAATCTATAAATCCTATACAAAGCAAATGTCAGCAAAGTTGAGTCTCAAAGCAACTCAATGTCTACCTGAACTCTCAATAGCTTTATGCCGTTTATTTGGAAGGGCCACAGATACATCCTCATAATCAGGGTCGGTTTCCTTGATTGCTCGCTTGATTCCAGACATGGTGACATTCAATTCTTCACTGTGAAGCAATAACAAACACATTAATAGTACTATGGAATATTAGCATGTATAAATGTTTATGTACACACACAAAGGTAATAAATAAACATTATAAAATATTGGTACTTATAAGTCTGTGTACATACAGGCTAAATATGGCTGGTATGAAAAGCCTGAATCTAGAAATGTTTCAACTTTGGGAGATTTTAGAGTTTCTGATTAGGTTTGCTCAATTCTTGATGTTTGTGTGTACTTAGCCAATAGCATTAAGTCTAACTTTAATAAAAGTTTCCAAAAATATTATCAGCACGGCTATTTGTTAAAAAGCTTGGATTTCTCTTTCAAGAGAAAATACTTTAACAAAGTTGCACATTGCTCAATTGCTCACATTTCTTTTCTCTTCTTCTTTTTATTTATTTTTTTGAAGACAGGGTCTCTCTATGTCTCTATATCTCCTGGCTGTCCTGAAGCTCAATGTAGACTAGGCTGACCTTGAACTCCGAGATCCTCCCGCCTTTGTTTCCCAAGTGCTGTGATAAACAGCATGTGCCACCATGCCAGGCCCTGCTCACACTTTTCACATAAGAATACATATATGAGAATAATAAACCAGACACTGATAAAAGCAATGCTAAGCTTAAAGTGTGTGTAATTCACAAAGCTTTAGGCATATTTCAAAGCATGAGCAGTATAGTTTAGGACTCATTCCAATATCTTACCTGTGGTACCTCTACAGTGCTTACTATAGCAGGTACTTAATAAAGTCACCCCTGATCTTTTAGTATTACTTATAATAAAAAGAACTGTGCACTTATATCAAGCTATTGAAAAACTTTGCAGTATGGTAAACAAGCTAGCCTTATCTATAAATGTTTGAATAAAATAATTCACAGTGTCTCATACAGTAGCCACTAACTACATGTGGCTACTTAAATCTAAAACTAAATTGCTTAGAATTAAATAAAATGGGGTTGGAGATGGCTCAGCCGTTAAGAGCACTGGCTGCTCTTGCAGGAGACCTGGCTTGGATTCCTAGCACCCATATGTAGCTCACAACTACCTGTAACTCCAGTTCCAGGGGATGACTCCCTCTTCTGATCTCCACAGACACCAGGCATGCACATGGTTCACAGACATATGTGCAGACAAAACATCCAGATACACAATAAAATTAAACACATACATAGACAAGTAAAATTAAAGTATAAAATTCAGTTGTTTTTTTTTTTTTTTTTTTTTTTTTTTGCCACAGTGCCTCTTGGCATTTCCTGTGCTCACTGGCCAGCACAAGTTAGTCAGGGCTATAGCAGACAGCACAGACAGGGATGCTTCTAACACCATGATAACATCTGCTGGACAGTGTTCCTCTTCCAAAGTGTTTCACAACATGAGGCAGTTTAGGAAACACTGTACTGCTTAACAGAAACATAATATGAGCCACATAAAGATTTAAAAAATTTTTAGCAGCCACATTTTAAGAGAAATAGGTAAAAGTAGTTGATCTTATCTAACCCAATATATTCAAAATATCATCCCACTAATCTAACTAATATAAACAAATCAGTACTGTGATTTTACATTACTGTATTTTTACCAAGTCTTTAAGATCTGATGTATTTTGTACATGCACAGCACATCTTAATTTGCACTACTCAAGGACTCTGTTAATGGCCTGAGGCTAGTGGCTCCCTATTGGCAATGTCCAAGGGCTCTAGTGAGTTGAAGCTCTCCTTGAACCCCGCATCACCCCTAAAGGATGAGGATGGAAGAAATTCGGGTGCACCTCACCTTTTAGCCCTGGCTAAAACCCAGCTAAATTTAGATATGAACATTCACTAAGCAAACATGTTTTTCTGCACTGCATGCTGGAATATACAGATTCAAACTTCACACTAAGTGCCACTCCCACGTAGGATGTCCTAATCAATAGGCATTCTCAGGGTCACCAGTTCCTCCCCAGCTTGTGACCCTTTATATGTACCCTACACCCCGAATTAAAGTTGAGATGCCCCTGAAGCGTGTCCAGAGTGTCTGTGTGAACTCGTCCGACTCACCAGAGGTCCGCCAAAGACAAGGCAGGATGCTGTAAACCCACAGCTCCCCCTCCCCAACCACCACCACGCTGCTGTCCTCTCCCCTGTATTCCTTGGCCTAGAGTCAGCTGCACTCCAGACAAGGGGCTGGTGGTGGCGGAGACACACACATGGTGTGGGGAGGGCATTCCACCAGAGGGATTACAGCTTCTGTCCTGGGCAGTTTGAATCACTAATGAGCAGATCAGAAAACAGGTCCAAGGATGGAGCTTAGTGGCAAAGCAAGGCAAAGTGGGGTACGGTGCAGAGCAGTAGATCCTACAGTGGTGACCTATAACAGATGACAGTTTCCTGAGTACAAACTTGTGTTCTACTTCTAACGAAGACGAACTTACCTAACCAAATGCAGAAATACACACTATTTCTTGAGGGGCTTATTTTAAATGAAGGCAGGTATGGTGGAATATATCCAAATATATGACACTAAGGAAGCGGACCAAGGCCAGCCCAGGCACCACATTAAGACTCTGAACAACAACAAAGGGGGGATTAAAAACCAATAACAATCTTAAGAATGTGATGTTAGAATCCAGCCTCTGCTTAGGGCTCACAGATACTAACAGGTACCCGACTGGGACACTGTTGAGTCCCAGCCAGAAGACTCACCTGTGCCATCCCTCACCTGGGTAAGTGAGTTTACATCAGAAGGGTCTGGCCTCTGTTCACCACCCTGAATTCTGCTTCCCACCTGAGAATCAGAGAACCCACCATGAAGCAAAATGCATTCTCAGAAGTATAAGGTAGGGCAGGAGACAAGGCTCAGTGGCTGAGAGCACTGGCTGCTCTTCCAGAAGACCGGAGTTTGATTCCCAGCACCCATATGGTGGCTTGCAGCTGCCTGAAGCTCCAGTTCCAAAGGATCTCTTCTGGCCCCTTCTCATATCAGGTGCCCAAACAGTGCAGAGACATGTGGCAAAAACTCATACACATAGAATGACAAAAATAAAATTAAAACAGAAAACCAAGAGAGTACTCAAGAGCACTGAATTAGTTTATCTCAGAGATGGTCACCTGATTCAGGTGAGAGTGATTCATTTTATGATAGATACATAAATCCTGGATAACAATTTTTTAAAATATATATAGAATGGCTGTTTGTGGTAATAACATTAAATTTTGAAATATTCCAAAAAGTGCCAGGTAGTGGTGCACACTTTTAATCCCAGCACTGAAGAGGCAGAGGCAGGTGAATCTCTTAAGTTTGAGACCAGATTGATGGAGTGAGTTCCAGGATGGCCAGGGCTACATAGAGAAACTTTGTCTCAAAAAACCAAACCAAACCAAAACCAAACCAAACCAAACCAAACCAAACCAAACCAACAACAAAAACCAAAAAAATCAGTGTTTCACAGTGTGCAAATTATACCTGTTAAGAAAGCATTATAAAATATTTTTCTAATCATGTCACTACCTGCTTGCCTCATGCTAACAGCTTCCTAAAACACTTAAGGTAAGTTTACAAGCTGAGGCATGATGTGCAAACCTCCACAACCTGTCCCTCTGGCCTTGACCTCAGATCCAGACAGGCTGCCCTCCTCGCTGACCCTCAATACTCTAATGTTCTGGAGTTCTGGTCTCTAGTTTCTTCAGCCTGAGTTCATTCCCTAGGCTAGCTTTATTTGATCCAAGCTCAAACACCCATCTTATTTGAAAAGGTCTTCCCTGATCACCTTCACCAACATATCTCTTCCCACATCCCTCCTCCAAAGTGTCTGAAAATATTCAATAAACTGTTCAAAAATAGCTAACTACTTGTCAAAGCAGACATCCCCCCAGCAAACCTAACTATTAGCATTCAAGTTTCCTTTACAACACTTGCAAATCTATTTGTTGATAGGTGTTCCATCCTAAAAACACAAGCAAACCTTGCATTGTAGAAGAACTTAGAAGTACAAGAGGCAGAGGCAGGCAGAACTCTGTGAGTTCAAGGCTAGCCTACTCTACATAATAAGTCAGAATGGCAAGGTATACATAGTGAGGCCCTGCCTTAAAAAATACAAAAAACAAAACAAAAACATTGAGAGAGATAGGGAGAGTGCTCCCCACCAGAAGCCCCTACCCCAGCCTCCCAAAAGTGCTGGGATTACAGGCGCAACCCACCACACCCAATCTTTTACCATGTAACTAATAACAGTTCCCTTTCTATTCCCTCTTCTGATTAGAAGAATACACAGTCCTTGCCTAGGGAAAACTAATTCTATCTCTGCAGGTCTCTAACCAAAGTTCACATACCTGAACACCACAATCACCTTCCAATGGATTCAGAGTTTACCTTGATCTTTCCATTTTACCACAACATTTTCTGTCCTTCAAGGGTCAAAGGAAATTCCGACTAACCCATGTGATAAACCCCAGCCTTTATAAACTCTGTACCTCAGGCAGGCCTTGAACTTACAATCCTCTTGTCTTAACCTCCTAAATAGCTGCAGTTACAGGTATGTACTGCCTAGCCAAAATCTGGGTATGATGGCCATACCTATGTAATCCCAAGACAATGACAACAAGTGTTTAAAGTGACCCTAGTGGTGTATGCTTCTAAGCCTAGCGCTGGGGGGGACAAAGTAGGCTGAATGTGAGGATCCTGAGTTCAAAGCCAGGCTGAGCTACATATCCAGACCCTCTCCATCTTCCCTCTCCCCTGGAGCAAGGTACAGTGACTCAGGACTGTAACTTCAGCACCAGAGAGGCTGAGGGAAGGAAGACTGTCAGGAGTTTGTGGCCTGCTTGTCCTACTCAGGGAGCTCTAGGCCAGCCAGGGCTATGGAGTATCAGCCTGCCCTACCCTCAACTCATCAAAAAGTATAAATACAATTAAAAGCTTGTACAAACTAGCCACCAACAACAAAACAACTTTTTTCTCTTGTAATGCTGCACATGGAAGCAAGGCCTTGCAGTCTCCCCTCACAAGCTCACCTCCAGTTGTTTTCCTCACCACACAAACCAGATGATACGAAAACAACCCACTGGACACTTCTTGTTTTCCTGCGAGGGAAAAGTTCACTCACCCCATCCTCCAACAGGCAGTAGTGTACAGGCTGACAGAGGAGCAGGGTTAAAGACACAGTGGCCAATTTAAGGAAGAGGTAACAAAGATCCAAGTAATAAAGAAAACCTAAAATCCACAACTGGAGAGCTGGCTTAGCGGCTAAGAGCATGTGTTCTTGCAGAAGACCAGGTTTGAGTCCCAGAACTCACATGGTGGCTCACACCATAATTCCATAATAGTTCAAGGGGATTCTATGCTCTTTTCTAACTTCCACAGGCACCAAGCACTCCACAGACATACATACAAAATAATACATACCTACACATAAAACAAATATTAGAAAAAAATTAAGAAAGAAAAACCCATGGTTGAGGAATGGAGAGACAGATCAGTGGTTAAGAGCATTTACCGCATAATCATTAGGACCAGAAGCCAGAGTTTGGATCCCAGCACCCACGTATTGAGCTAGGTATCCCACGAATGTCTGTAATTTAGCTGAGGGATCTGATGGCCTACAAGTATACATAGGTGTGTACCGGCATGCATACACTCATACACACAATAAATAAAATAAATACTAAAAAAATGCACAGTTGAATGAACGTAGTCAGTCCAAGTATTTGAGAATATACCCAGAGGAAATGAAAGACTCCAAAATGAGGGTAAGGTACATGTTAGGTAGGCTATGCATATCTTAGGTTTCTACACATGCACACACACAATTAGGCACCCAAATGACCTAGAATTTCACACATGCCACATAACTGCTGTACCACAGATCTGTATGGTTTTGCTAAGTTGCCCAGGCTGGCCTTGAACTTTAGCTCTGATCTGGTAATTTGCTTAAAAAAAAAAAAAAAAAAGTTTATCCAAATTGTGATATTTTTAACTTACTGTTTTTTTAATATCTATGCATGCTTTGCCTGCCTGTAGTAAGTGTACTGCATGTGTGTCTTGTACCTACAGAGGTCAAAAGAGGGCACTGGATCCTCTGAACCTGGAGTTAAGGGTTGGTTGCAAGCCACCATGTGGGTGTTGGGAACCAAACCCAGACCTCCTGCAAGAGCAGCAAATAATTACTGAGCTATTTCTCCAGATGTAAAAAGATTTATTTTTATTTTTGTGTACACATGTATGTGTGTGTGCACATGCATACAAATGCCGCTGTAGGTCAGAAAGGGCATATAATCTCTTAGAGCTGGATTTACAGACAGCTGTGAGCAGTCTGACACGGGTGCCGGGAACTAATCGTGGGGCCTCTTCAAGAGCAGCAAAAGCTCTTGAATTGCTGAGCCATCTTTCCAGCTCTGTGGGCCTTCTGCTTTCACCCTGCAAATAGCTGGAGTCATAGACCTGCACCACCAGGCCTGGTTCTTCTGATAATCTATAATTAAAAAAAAGTATTCTAGCTGGGCATGGTAACATATCTGTAATCCCGTCATATACAGAAACACCAGGAGTTTATGGCTATCCTTGACTATGTGAACTTGAGGCTCCTGTTCCATATAACTAACTAACCAACCAAAAACAGTACATAGCAGATGACAGCAAGCCAAATAATACACGGCCAACAGAACTTAAAACTGTAGGAAATTTTACAGAGAAAGTGCTACATGTTATTCTCAAGCCACGTAGAATAGCTAAAGAACAGTTAACAATGAGTCAGAAAACAAAGTAGTTCAGTGTTGTAGTTAGACACACAAAGCTCCATCTCTCCAAGCACTGAAAATAGGTTCCTCAGAACAGAACAGGAATGTTGCAGAGATGGCCCCATGGTTAAGAGGATTGGTCACTCTTTCACAGAACCCATCCAGGTTTGATTTCCAGCACCCATGGTAGCCCACAACAGTCTGCAGCTCCAGTTCCAGATGATCTGACATCCTCTTCTGGCCTCTGTGGGTGCTACAGGTACACAGTGCACACACAGACATGGGGGCAAAACACTCATACACTTAAAACTAAAATAAATGTTTTTGAACCGTGAGAAAAAATGTGTCAGCAATCAAAAAATGACAGGGCTAGGGATAAACCTCAGAGGTAAAGTATATGTACGTAGGCATGTGTGGGTAGGAAGCATGCCTACAGAGGTCATATAATAGTTTATGAGAGTCGGTTATCTCTTTCTATCTCATGGGTCCTGAGAATGGAACTAAGGCCATCTAACCAATCAAAAGGACCAATTCCTACGCTAGTAACTTATAAGCTCTCTCGGTTTCTGCAGAGGAAATACAATTTTCTTTCTGTCCTTTGCTTAATCTTTTAATCCTGCGTTTTATAATGTCACATGTAACTGTTTTCTCAATATACTGACCTCATAATGAATGTATATCATAATGAATATGTAAGTCAAATTTGATTAATTCAAAATACAGCTTGAGATTCCCTATCTAATAAATGGTACAGTTAAAATAAAATAAATAAATAGATGGTATGGTTATCTATTCTGTTGCTCAAAAAAAGAAATAAAAAATCGATGCGGGGCTTGTTGACAAAAGCCTATAATCTCAGCACTCCAGAGGTGGGAACAGAAGGATCCAGAGTTCAAAGCCATCTGTGGCTATCTATATATTGAGTTTGGAGTCAGCCTGACTCCAGAGACTCAGTTTTAAAACAAAACTAAAATACCCAAAACACACACACACACAAACACACACAGAAAAAGCAAATCAAAAGCAACCCTCAGTATGTGGTGTTTAGGGACTCCAGCTCTTCAGAGTAAAGAAGGCTCAAGAATTCAAGGCCAACCTGGACTACCTGTGATCTCTCCCTTTCCCTTACCAATCCACTTCCAAACCTTGCTAATTCTATCTGCAAAATATCTTATCTTTTCACTCTGTTCTTTCCATTGTCATGTATTCAGCCCAGGCTACGACGAACCTGACTGCCCAGGTTGCACTTCTGACTTCTTCCTTGTAGTGGTCGGATTATGCTACTACTACCTTCTCAAAAACTTTACACAAGCTTCCTACAGAAACTAAAAGTCAGCGGGGAGGTGGTGGCCTGCAGACGTCTGAGTTTGAGGCCAGCCTGGTCTACAGAGTGAGTTCCCGGACAGCTAGGACTATGTAGAGAGCCTCTGTCCAAACAAAAAACAAAAAGTAAAAACAGTTTAGGCATCCACCCCTCATCTGTTCTGTTTTGGTGCTACCTTTGAAAAAGACTACACACAAATATATACACCCATAGTAATTATTTCTGGACATTAAAACTTTTTTCCCCGTCTACATTTAAATTTTTCTAGGATAAATGCT